>CM059226.1:14603622-15203622 GCA_030347435.1 Clarias fuscus
TTTTTTTTTTTTTTAAATAACCCAATAGTAAAACAAATATATTCTACTACTTTACCATGTGTATATTTTATGTACTGTATGTTCAAGTGGAGCTTTTAAAAAAAAAAAAAAAAAAGCATGATTTGTTTTGAGTTAACCAATATGGCCGCCAGGCTCCGCCCCAGTAGACATACTGCGCAGGGTCTCATGGTTTCCGTTTAGCCGTTGTGTTAAAAATACCTTTAACTTTACTTTTGTTCGCGGGTAATAACCCGGTTGAATGTTTCGACGGACCGGAAAGAAACAAATGCCTTAGGAGTCATTAATGAAGTCTCTTTAACATGGACAAAATAGCTCACGGTAGGTGAAAGTGTTCAGAAACAATCACGTAAATGAACAAAATTAATCAGACTGTTACCATTAAGCTAAGCACATCGGATTTCAGGGAAAGGTATAACGGTCAACACCCTTAGCCAGGTAACGTATATTTTTAATAATTAAACACAGGGAAAAAATGCGATTATCTATTGATTCGATTTCGACTGAAATGCCTTCCCATAACGCTTCTAATTATGCAGTGAAACAGCAGCTTTTTAGCAATGAGGAAGTACATTTACAATTAGATCCCTATTAATGTGCACGTCACGAGATTGATTTGATGTCTTCATGACTTGTCTTCATGTTTGTTTAGGTGGGTTCTCCACAAGGTGTGGTTTCTTCTGAGATCACGTGAAACTAAAGCTGCACACAACTCTGTCCGATTTTGAAGGGCAATGGTTGCACCAGATCCATAAAAGAATGACGGTTTACTGCAAATTTATCAGCATGTTTTAGATCTCCAATAATAAAAAGTAAGCTGTAAGCAGTTCTCCGTAATTGCTTGAAGCAGCTGAAAGGGGTATTGTTGTATTGCTGTCAGTTAATGGTGTATATGTCAGGCTGTGATACAATTTAAATTTGTATGGTGTCAATCTGACAATCACTGGTTCTGCTCTAATATGATATGATACGAGGGTGAGTCAAAAATAATCCGCACTTCGGTTATATTAAAACCTATGTATGCACCTGTGAACATGTTGCATCAGTTCATTTGTAACTGTGGAGAGAGCAAAAATGTGAATGCCCCACTTGTAATTTGTAACGAAAAAACGACAGCATGCAGTGATTTAAAAAAAAAAATTGTGCTCTGAGGGTATACCTGCTGGTTGTGGCGAAACAACTCAGGGAAGAGCATGAGCAGAATCCTCTGGATATCTGCAAACAAAATCTGGACCGATACTCTAAGGAAGGTCAAAGTTGAGCCTCAATTGCCGACCAAGAAAAAGTTCAAAAGTCAACTATCAGCTGGGGAATTGATCCCTATAGTTTTCTGCCAGTATTGGCAAATGCTAGCATTTTTTGCCACCATTTCTGTTTGTTTGTGTGTATAGTGTCTCTGTGTTGCCATGCCATGTTAGTATTCCTGGTTCACACTCAATTTTTCGAGGTTTTGGAAGGTAAACCACAGTCCTAATATTGTTCGATCTTTAATAATTATTATTGAAATGTTGCAAGAGTGCTGTTACAGTATTCTGACTGTTTATTTTGGTGTTCCAGGTGATTGCTGGGGTGTTGCTAGGACAATGCTATGGTATCACAGATCATGTGTTGCTAGGCAGTTGCAGTGCTGTTCTCAGTTAAGGTGTTGCTATGGTATTCCAAGTGATTAAGGCCAATTATTTTGGGGTTTGGGAGAATTTAGCAGTTATGGGATATTTAATAGTTTTAATAGTTTGGGATATTTAATAATATTTGTATGTTGAGGACATTTAGTGGAGTATGGTATCTACTTATTATTATTATTATTATTATTATTATTGTTTGAGAAAGGGCTCAATAAAAAGGGGCTATTTATTTTGGTATTTAGGGTATTAAGAGTGATTGGGCATTAAATAAACAAAATCATAATAATCATAAACATAGGTATCATGAAAGCTTTTATATTTTGGTTTAAAATATTTGTTTAATATCTGCAGATGTCGGTGACATTCAGTCAAGATTACTGGACCATAGGCCAGTCCTACAAGGAGAGATCAGGTACTTTGTAAGAGAATTTGAGGTGAGAATATGTTTAATGCACCTTTGCCCCAGTACTGATCCTATAGACCTTTTCACTTGTTTATACATTTGTCTTCTTCTTATTTTTATTATTATTTTAAATAGCAACTGTTTGCATGTGTGTGACTGTGTCATCACATGTGAACCTACTCCTTCCGACTCTATTGACTATTCTTACGCTACAGGAGAAACGGGGCTTTAGAGAATGCCGTCTACTG
This sequence comes from Clarias fuscus, assembly GCA_030347435.1. Classification (NCBI taxonomy): domain Eukaryota; kingdom Metazoa; phylum Chordata; class Actinopteri; order Siluriformes; family Clariidae; genus Clarias; species Clarias fuscus. Next base: position 14,605,917 of record CM059226.1, read on the forward strand.
GAAAACCTGAACAAGTTGGTGTATGAGGCCAAAGAACAAGTTCTGCCAAGATCCACCAAGTCCATGCAAGCAAATTTACCTGATGCTCTCAATCGCTGTATGTAGACAAATTAGAGTCATGAATTGAACTGTTGTGGATCGGTGTGGACGGAATCTTTTGCTACCGTTTGTTTGTGTGCATAGTGTCTCTATGCTGCCATGCTATGTTAGTATTTCCACTTTACACCCAACAGGTTCACCACAACCCTGATCAGTGATTAGTACAGATAAAAAAATTAAAGCAGCTTCAACTGAGACTATCTAAAAGTAATGTTTGTTTGATGATAGGGATGCTAATGTAACCTGTGAAAATTATGTTTAAAAAAAGTAACATACAAAAAAAAATGTTTTCTTTTTTTGTTAAAAGAATTATTAGCAGAAATTAAAGCCACTAAATTTAAACTGTTAAAATTAACCATCGCAAAATGCATGCCTTGTCTTCCACAGTGGAAGATGTAAATCATATGACGCAGAAAATCCAGCAGAGGGAGCTAGAAAACCAGAATGTAAATCCATTTACTTTAAAAAGTAAATATCATAGTTTATAGTAAATTATGTGATGGGGTAATATTAATATCACTGTGTTTGTGTCTGTTTGTAGAACATTTTTCTGCAAGAGGGTATGGAGAAGCGTAAAGCAGACTGGGAGGACTTCCTGAAGGAGCAGTCTCGGTTAAAGGAGGAGGTAGACGAAGAGCATGCTAAAGCCGTGGGCAGACTCAGTACTCAGTACAGTGAGATGAAGAAAGACCATGCCAAGTTCTCCCAATTCTAATTACCTCCATGGAAGTTCCTGTTTGGACAGTATTTTTGGTATTTTGTCTGGCACAAGTAAATATTCTTCTGAAGACACACCATCTTTCAATGTGATGTGATTAAACTCGGTATACTGTGTTGACAGCAACTTGCTAAATAGAGGACAATGAAGGCCTAAGGAAACCTGTAATTAGTTCTTTTGGAGAATCATCATGTTTGCTTTATTTAGTCTGTGCAAGTACACAAACATGCATGAAGTGAAGAGACATCCATAGTTTTATGATAAAATATGATTGAGCAGGTAATGTTTAGCTATTAATACTTTGTTGACTTTCCTTTACTGGCTTCAAGAGCCTAGGCATAGAATGAGACAGTTGTTCTCAGTAGATCTTTAAACAGCATTTACATCAGGTCAGCCAGATTTACCAAGAGTTACTAAGAAAATAATATATTTAGGATTATTAGGATGTGTCTATGCAACAGTCCGCCTGCAGATTGACCAACCAGATCCAGGTTCTTTTAAAATCATTATGACTTTTGCTTACATATGTGCATATTCTAACCTAAAAAGAAGGAATCAAATAGTAGTCATAATAATGCTAACAAATATTGATGCATACTCGTGGGTGTCTATTAACATCTTGTATGTCTGTATACTCTGAAAAGTTTTTTTATATGAGGTCAGATTTAAGAGAGAATTTCACATGTGTTTTTCATTAAAATATTTAATTATTAATCAAAATGTGACTACATTGCCTACACACAATTCTTCAACAAAGATTTGGTATACTAGCTTGAATTATGTAGAATGAATGTAATCGATTAACTTCCCAGCAAATCTTTGAACGTTTGATGACCGTTGAAATGACGTCCCTCCGACACGTCTGGTCATGGTTGAAAGTTGAACGGACATGTTTTGTTTGACGTTATCTGATTCACAGCATCTGTCATCAATGGTCATCAATCGCCCAAATGTTTGCTTGGAGGGTATATATTGAACAACACTTAACTAAAAGTAAGAGTAACATCTATACAGTATATGCAACACCAGACAACTGTAGACATGTACAAAAATCTCTGAATGCATTTTTAGGACATGTTCTGTAGCCCATATTTTTTACCAATTAATGCTGTTCCTACCATGACTGTTTTTGGGCAGGGACACGACGTTGCCATCGGACCAATGTTTGCTGGCTTACTGCTAATGTGATCCAGCCACCACAGTAGGGATTTTATCACTGACAAGAAATTACCACTATTAAATTAATGTGATTAATTCATGCATGGAGCAACAGGGCACTGCAATAGTACCTCCACCTCACTGGTCACTCACTCATACGGCCAAGAATATGTGGATAGCTGAGTATTGAACATCCTATTCTATTAGGAGCTAGTAAGTTTTCTGTTTATTGAGTAAATCTGGATGGATTACTGATTCCAGTCTCTCATTAGAATCTCACATCTTTGGTGCCAAAAGTTTACATATACCTTGTTTAAAGATAAGTGCCTTTCATGTAACTATATTTTTGGCAAGTAAATTAGAGCATATTGATGCATGGATACATGGATATAAGAGGTTTAGTTATTAGCTACTTCATCTCACATTCACTACATCATAACTCCACTATAAATATATACAATATAGTCAAATACAATACAATGTAGTTACAAGAAATGATGAGCAGGTCCGAGTACTTTGCTCCATCGCCTCCCAGGTGCACAACACAACCTGTGTGTTTCTAGATCACAGATGTTGAGATGTTAAGACCTCCAAAGAGCCATTGCCGCCCGGGTGCACCTCGCAACTTGCACACCTCACCCTCTATATAGGGCTGATGTCAGCTTGGGCGTGTGTGTTTGTGAGACGAGTGAATGTCTTTGTGCATGTTCTGTGTGGTGTGTTAACATTTGTGATATTCAATTCAATTTTATTTGTATAGCGTTTTTAACAATTGACATTGTCACAAAGCAGCTTTACACAATCAAAAGAATTATTTAGGTTTGGATGAGATGTGAACGTGTATGAATCAAAATGATAAGACTGTCCCTGATGAGCAAGCCAAGTGGCAAGAAAAAAACTCCCTGAGATGGTAATAGGAAGAAACCTTGAGAGGAACCAGACTCAGCAGGGAACCCATCCTTATTTGGGTAAAACGGATAGCAGGGATTGATCTGCATCATACTGTGTGAGATTGGACGTTCAGTATGACAGGAGATGTTTTAAGTTAAAATTGAGTCCAGTTCGTTATTTGAGGCTCAGGTAGACTGTAGGAATCTCCAGTCTTGAACTATCGAGTGACTGAAGTCACAGGTCCTCAGAGAACAGCTGTCTGCATATCTGTCTGATTGTGTGTTATTATACGTGTGAGAAACATGTGACTTGTGTGTATGAGCTAGACTTGTGTGTTTGAGAGCCCCGTGCCAGACCCGGAGCTCTGACTCTCAGGCATCCTAATGCCAGCAGATTGCAAACTGTCTGCCAATTTCCATGGGTTTTTGAGCAAGATAATACCCCCAAAAGGGCCCTGATTATTGGAAAAAAAAAAAAAAACTGGACGTGAATTTCTGGTGCGCTTGGGCAGCGATGGCATGTTAAAACCTCCAAAAAGCACTGGATACTGAGATAATTTAATATGATGTTACCCAGGAAGTTATTAGCCAATTTTTAGCATACAGTACGTTTAAGGCATCGCCATGGCTAAACTGTTTGAGATATAAAAAAATACCTTGCAATTTTGCAAAGGTGACCTTTTGTGTAGTATGTGTAGGATGTATAGTATGGGTAGTGTGTGTGTGTAGGATGGGTATTGTATGTCACGCTCAGGGCCCAGTCTTGCAGGCTTCCTAATCGCAGCAGATTCCAACCTGTGTTGCGATTCTTTTTTTGAGCATGTTAAGGCCTCCAAAAGGGCCCAGATGATTGAAAAAAATTTTTAGTAAGAGGGCCATCGCACATTTATGACATCAGCACTTTTAAAACAGCTTTATAATAGCGATGACGATAGCGATGACATCATAGTCGTGTTGTCATCGTGTCGATGTCAAAGTGCTTGGGCCCTAAATAATCCTTAGAAGAACAAGAGGGCCCTTCACACACTATGACATCAGCACTATCAGACATCAGTACTTTCATAGAAATGACATAATAGCCTTGATGTCATCATGCTGATGTTATAGTGCTTGGGCCCTAATTTACAAACACCTGTTAGCTGTTTATTTAAAGAGTCTGGTCTGGATGTTTCCAAACAACTAAGCCAAAATCTCAGAAAAAGCCAGGAGAATCCCCTGCCCTAAGTGCAGTAAAGAAGCCAGTAAACAAAATAAAGAATGTGCTGGGTAATAATTCTTTTTTGAGCTTGAGGTGGGTTGTAAAATGCATATTTGACTTCTGGATGAAAATTCAAACCATGTCTATTGTACTATTATACAGCAGGAATTGAAATTCTTGTAACAAATTCTCATGTTGCGTAGTCCAATTTGTGGACTTTTATTCTGAGGTCCATCATGTAACAATTGGTTGCTTTCTTCCTGTGTGTAAGTAATAGAAAAACTATGGGTGACCCTAGAAAGAACTCTGAAAGGAAAATCCTCTGGGGGACAGAGTCTCTCCCACATCCTACATTTTTCTGTCTGGGAACAAATGCTGACTGCCCTGGCTTGCTTCCCCAGTCACACATATCCTACACACGTGGACAAAATTGTTGGTACCCTTCGGTCAATGAAAGAAAAACTCACAATGGTCACAGAAATAACTTTAATCTGACAAAAGTAATAATTTAAAAAAAATTCTATGAATGTTAACCAATGAAAGTCAGACATTGCTTTTCAACCATGCTTCAACAGAATTATAAAAAAAATAAACTCATGGAACAGGCCTGGACAAAAATGATGGTACCCCTAGAAAATACTGAAAATAATGTGACCAAAGGGACATGTTAATTCAAGGTGTGTCCACTAATTAGCATCACAGGTGTCTACAATCTTGTAATCAGTCAGTGGGCCTATATATAGGGCTCCAGGTAGTCACTGTGTTGTTTGGTGACATGGTATGTACCACACTCAACATGGACCAGAGGAAGCGAAGGAAAGAGTTGTCTCAGGAGATTCGAAAGAAAATTATAGACAAGCATGTTAAAGGTAAAGGCTATAAGACCATTTCCCAGCAGCTAGATGTTCCTGTGACTACAGTTGCACATATTATTCAGAAATTTAAGATCCATGGGACTGTAACCGACCTCCCTGGACGTGGCCGCAGGAGGAAAATTGATGACAAATCAAAGAGACGGATAATCCGAATGGTAACAAAAGAGCCCAGAAAGACTTCTAAAGAGATCCAAGGTGAACTTCATGCTCAAGGAACATCAGTGTCAGATTGCACCATCCGTCGTTGTTTGAGCCAAAGTGGACTACATGGGAGACGACCAAGGAGGACACCATTGTTGAAAACAAATCATAAAAAAGCCAGACTGGAATATGCCAAACTACATGTTGACAAGCCACAAAGCTTCTGGGAGAATGTCCTATGGACAGATGAGACAAAAATGGAACTTTTTGCCAAGGCAAATTTTGCTAATTATACTTGAAGCATATCAAGAAAAGAACACTGTCCCTACTGTGAAACATGCAGGAGGCTCTGTTATGTTCTGGGGCTGCTTTGCTGCATCTGGCACAGGGTGTCTTGAATCTATGCAGGGTACAATGAAATCTCAAGACTATCAAGGGATTCTAGAGAGAAATGTGCTGGCCAGTGTCAGAAAGCTGGGTCTCAGTCGCAGGTCATGGGTCTTGCAACAGGACAATGACCCAAAACACACAGCTAAAAACACCCAAGAATGGCTAAGAGGAAAACATTGGACTATTCTAAAGTGGCCTTCTATGAGCCCTGACCTCAATCCTATTGAGCATCTTTGGAAGGAGCTGAAACATGCTGTCTGGAAAAGGCACCCTTCAAACCGGAAACAACTGGAGCAGCTTGCTCATGAGGAGTGGGCCAAAATACCTGCAGAGAGGTGCAGAAGTCTCATTGACAGTTACAGGAATCGTTTGATTGCAGTGATTGCCTCAAAAGGTTGTGCAACAAACTATTAAGTTAGGGGTACCATCATTTTTGTCCAGGCCTGTTCCATGAGTTCATTTTTTTTTATAATTCCGTTGAAGCATGGTTGAAAAGCAATGTCTGACTTTCATTGGTTAACATTCATAGAATTCTTATTTATTATTACTTTTGTCAGATTAAAGTTATTTCTGTGGCCATTGTGAGTTTTTCTTTCATTGACCGAAGGGTACCAACAATTTTGTCCACGTGTGTATATTATGTTATCTTATTGCAGACCTACTCAGAAGCATTTCTCTAAAATGCTGGAATGCTGGCCAGTTTGTTCCCAGAATTAGTAGATAGGTGAGGCAAGGACTAAGTTATACCTCCATGCTATACTTTTGGCCCAAGAAATGTGCAGTGATGGGCACTGAACACTCTTCCCTTTCACCATTTGCCATACATAAATGTAACATATGTAACATATCCAAACTGGTAATAACTGATCATATGTGACAAAATATGTAACATATATAAAACTTTTCTCAGCTAGAGGGAAATATGGACATATATGTCCATATAAAGTATCACCTTTCCATATGGGTTTGCTTTATCCGATCAATGCCTCACAATGTATTAAGCTTTGGTGGATTGAGTTTTGATTATAGACAGAATCAAGTAACAGAGCTAAGAACCACTGGTTTAGGAATTACCTTGGGTTTATCAAAAATGGGAGGGTTTCATCATGAAGGGCATCTGGTGTTAAAACTGTGCAAGGTTGTGTACGGATGACGGTCCGCTGTGGTGACCCAACGATGGGAGCTGTCTGAAAGACTAACAGTAAATGTATGATGGGATGTCTTGTTTGTAGACTTTGACATACCTACCTCCATCAGAGTATTCTTGTCTTGGCTAAATGTTGTAAAGGGTTTTTTCTTTACCATGAAAAGAATTCTGCCTTCATCCATTTTAGCTGTCTTCAAGTCCTTTTGGTATTGCTGAGCTTTGATTTGCATTCCACCATTTTAAGAATATAATTGATGATTTCATACTCTTTTATCCATTAGTTTTCCTTAATAAAGAGTGAGTGTAGAGGGGGAACAAAAAATGACCAAACACTGAACTTTGCAGGACACATGTGGAGAGTTTACATGAAAGATTATTGATTCCATATGGATTCCCCTTAGTTCACGTGAATATGCCTTACGGGTTATTTTATTTTATTGTATGGGTATAACTGCTCTTTTATGTACTACACTTTTTTATTCTCATCACAGCTCACATTCATGCATGACTAAGTAAGTGCTGAGTTGCGAATCTGCTGCAGTGCAATCGGTTGATTGGGCCTTTCCGAAAGCGTAAGCAGTGTACGCGGTTTCATTCACTGTGCAGCTGTACTTTGCTTTAGTCTCACCATGGCCACATCAGCGCTGAACATGCACCGCGTTTTAATAAGTGTTCTTTACGGTACATTTCTCTTTAGTGTAATATTGTGCGATAATGATACAGACGAGGACGAGCATTCCAAGCACACTTACACAGTGGAGATGTTCAACAACGCTATTCCGACTGCTCCACACTTCGTTATGTTCTTCGCACCTTGGTAAAGTTCCATTAAACTTTGTTAGCTAGCTAAGATATGTACAATTGCACAAGGCTTAGTTAATGCAGTGATTTGCTAACGTTAAGCGCTTTTATAGCTCGTCCAGGTCAATGTCCATGCAATCGTATTTTTCGGTTAAATGATCTCTAATAGTACGGCTTCGTTTGCCTGCGGCATTTTTAGCTGGAATGAAACAAAGTTCATTAGCTGCTAAGGTTTGCGAGCTAGCTTGGTATTCTTTGTCTTCTTTTAAAAACCGCAAAAAACATCAGTTATTTACAACTGTATCTTGTTATGGCGTTTTACAATGCTGTAACATCAGTTTGGAAGAATTTGTAGCTTGTATTTTCTCCCCACGCTAACTGGAAATGTGAACGCCGGTAAGGCTAGCTAAGCTAGTGGGTTTGATCAGTCCAGCTCCAGACGCCCCTTCAGCCTACGTGGCGAGAATCCTCTTCACGCCAAGTTCTTTATTCCGCATCATTAAGTAGTACATGGCGATCCTCGGTAAATCTGTTATTGCAGGAGCTGTGATTGTAAAAGATTATAGAAGTTGTTTAGTGAACATTTACAACATCCCGTTGTTCCAAGACAGCTAAAAATCTGTACTTTGTCCTGCACAGGTGTGGTCACTGTCAGAGGCTGCAGGGGACATGGAACGAGATGGCTGATAAATACAACAACATGGAATCTCCGCCGGTCTACGTGGTTAAAGTAGACTGCACAAAGGACACAAAGTTTTGCTCCAGTGACCACGGGATTCGAGGATACCCTACGTAAGCAGTACAAGATTTTCCACTCTTGAGACCTTCATTTTGTAAAACTAAAAAAAAATCAAGGTGGATAGATGTATAGATCCATAGGGGAATGGGATATTACACAGATTAGCATGTGTAATAAAGGGTAACATTAACCAGTTTTTAAAAAAAAGCAGTTAAAATGCTAAACCATGGCAGTGATAAGAGCAAGTATGGTTCACAATAAGTACAGTGCAGTTATATAATGAATTGCTAACAGTGCAGTCAATCAAGTGCAAGAATGCCACAGCTGTCCTGTGAGCTTATTCTTGGACTAGGCCCTAGTGCACGATACTGTTCCTGTTCAAACAGCCTCCTGCAGCATTCATTTTTATAGTGGATCTTGAATTAGTCTGATACTGAAGGGGCTCTGCTACTTTACCAGTACGTCATGGTGTGGTTATAATTAATTATCCAGGGTATATGTATAAAATTTTGTTAACTCTCTTGTGTGTAATCTACATTGTGTATACTTTTTCGGAGTGAGTAAGGGATGGATGGATGGATGGATAGATAGATAGATACTTTATTGAGCTCAATCTACACTGGGCAAAGAATCTATTATATATGAGATTAATTTGTTAATCACCAGTCAATGCCAATCAAGATAAATAAATAAAAAATTAAGTCTGAGCTGGCCAATCGATTTGTGCATCGTTTAAACTTAATGTAAAGTTGATTTTTAACATTAGCTTTAATATTTATGGAAAACAGTTTGCAGAAATTTAGATGGGTTCTCCCCGGATAATGTGAAATGTGATTTCGCCTTACTGGACATTTTGCTTTCCTCTTTTGTCCAGAGTGACTTAGTAATATTTAAAATAAAATAAATGCACAATGGATGAAAACAAGATCACTACACTAGATCTGGACAAAAACAAACGAAATTTTTAGGCTTTCTCCTCAAATTTTATTTGTAGATCACTCTTTATGCATATCTTTTCTGTTTTCTTTTAGCTCTACAGCACTGGTTTTCATTGTCCATGTATTCGTTTCAATTTGTTGCCTGTTTTGGCTGATACTTTGCCAGTTTTAGGTGGTTGATTGAATATTTCAGGCCAGAAACTGTGGATTTGAGCACAGAGCTGCCACACAGTCAGGTGCACAGCAAGGTGGACATGTCAGGAAGGCTTTGCCTCTGATTTAAGTAACACATCAGGCCTCTGATTGGATAACAAGTCAGGAGCTCAATTGGTCGACAGACCAAGGCATCAGATAGTGGTGGGCAACAAAAAATAGCTGTTTTTAACATATAACATAATGTACTGTTTTCTTGTTGCTAATAATGAAGCAATTCTTTTTCACTTGCTGGATCAGACAACTGCATGAGGTATTTTATTTGCCTGAACATTTTCCTTGACTGTACAAACAGGCAAGCTGAGTGCTCAATTAGCATTGGCTGCTTCAACTAATTTAACCAGAGGGCAGGTGGAACTGATGTGATGTCTTGCATACAGAGTTCCTTGGCCATGAGAAGATGTACATTTTCCTGCTTACCTTCAATGTACTAAGATCAAATTATGAATGATTTTTTATGTACAAGTTTGTGTGATAAAAGGTTCATTATAGGTTTAGTTTAACTGTTGAGTTAATGCAAACAAGTGAATCTGGATTGTTTAAGAAAAATGTGTTTTTTTGGATGTAGTTTGAAGCTGTTTAAACCTGACCAGGAAGCTGTGAAGTATCAAGGCCCAAGAGACCTGCAGTCCCTAGAGACTTGGATGCTGAAAACTCTTCAGGAGGAGCCAGTGGTAAGAATTGTTTCTCTGTGCTCCTAACTCTAAATAGGCTGTTTTATTTATACATTCTTTTTGACATTTTAAAAGGGTAGGAACAATGCTTGTGGACTGTAGCCAGCAATATTTTCGTTGTTTTAAAAATGTGTAAAAAATAAAAGCAGAAGGATTTGCCTTTGGTATGTCTTTGCTCTGTTTTCCAGGAACCACAGAGTGAGCCTGAGGCTCCCAAAGTGCCAGAGCCCCTGCAGGGCATGTATGAGCTTACTGCCTCCAACTTCAAAGAGCACATCTCCAAAGGTATCAAAGATATATTGCCTTTTAGATATTATCTAACCAAATAAGATGTACTTTTACTGGCCATTTTATGAAGTACACCTTGCTAGCACTGTGTTGGACCCAATTTTGTCTTCAGAACTGCCTTAATTCTTCATGGCATAACGTGCTGAAAACATTCCTTAGAGATTTTTGTTCAAATAGACATGATAACAGCGTGATGCTATTGGCTGCACATCCATGATGATGATCGCCAACTCCACTACATCTCAAAGGTGCTCTATTGGGTTGAGAGCTGGTGACTGTGGAGGCCCTTTATTTACAGTGAACTAATTGTCATGTTCAAGAACCCAGTTTTAGTTTTCCCCATTTCACCATCAGCAGTGCGATTTACATGTTTCAAATTACCAAATTCTGACCCTGCCAATCAAATGTCAAAGCATAAATTGAGCTCCTCTGACCCAGCAACATTTTCCAATCTTTTGTTAAATTTTGGTGGGCCCATGAAAATTAAAGCCTCAGTTTCCTCCTCTAGCTGACAGGAGGGGCATCCAGTATGGTCTGTCTGCTTCTGTAGCATGTCTGTAGACCCTAACTCATTGTCTGAAAGTCCCAGTAGATCACCAGTTTCAAAAATACTCACAAATATTCATGCCACATTCAGTAGCACTTAAATCACCTTTCTCTCCCATTCTGATGCTCGATTTGAACTTTGAATTGTATTGACTCACTGGCTGTATAGGGCTGATGTCAGTTTAGTCCATAAATATTTTTTGTGTGTGTGTGTTTCTGCGTGCGTGTGAGCGAGAGATGTAAGTGTTAACATTTGTGATGTTGTGTGTGTGATATGAGTGTTTACAACAATCATGCCGCAATCAATAGCACTTAAATCATCTTTCTCTCCCATTCTGATGCTCGATTTGAACTTCGGCAGATTGTCTTGACCATGTCTAAATGCATTGAGTTGCTCATGCGTGATTGGCTGATTAACACAAATAGCTAATCAGTTATATAATAAATAAAAAAATAAAATATTAGTTTTTATGTCCAGTCAATACTACATGTATTTGCTATGGTAGTGCAGATGTCTGAAAGTGATGTCATATACAGTGCCCTCCATAATTATTGGCACCCCTGGTTAAAATGTGTTCTTTAGCTTCTAAAAAAAAAAATCAGTTTTGTTCTAAATGACACAGGACCACAATGGAAAAAAAAGAGGAAATTCCAACCTTTAATTCAAGTGCATTTATTCAGTGGAAAAAAAATCCCACATTAAGAAATAATTATTTTACATCAAATCATGGGTGCCACAATTATTAGCATCCCTGATGTTTAATACTTTGTACAACCCCCTTTTGCCAACAAAACAGCACCTAATTTTCTCCTATAATGTTTCACAAGATTAGAGAACGCAGAAAAAGGGATCTTCGACCATTCCTTTTTGCACAATGTCTCTAAATCATCCAGTGATTCTCTTCTCTGCACTCTCCTCTTCAGCTCACTCCACAGGTTTTCGATGGGATTGAGGTCTGGGGACTGAGATGTCCATGGGAGGAGCTTGATTCTGTGTGTGGTGAACCATTTCTGTGTAGATTTGGCCACATGTCATTATCTTGCTGAAAGACCAAAGGCCACCAGATTTTGCTTTAAAATATCCCGGTATTTCAAAGCATTCATGATGCCATGCACCCAGGTTCCCAGGGCCTCTGGAAGAGAAACAGCCCCACAGCATCACCGATCCTCCCCCATACTTCACAGTGGGCATGAGGTGCTTTTCTGCATACTCATCTTTTGTGTTCCACCATACCCACTTAGTTTTTTTGGGCAACAAACACTCTATCTTGGTCTCATCTGACCAAAGAACAGAAGATCCCAGTTGAAGCCCCAGTACCGCTTAGCAATCTCCAAACGTTTTTTCCTTGCATGCCTCCCAAAGAGCTTGTTGGCATGTAGAAAGTGTCTCATGGTTGTTTTGGACACTTTGTGACCTCAAGATGCTATTGTTTGTTGCACTTCGTTAACAGTGAGCTTTGGAGAATTTTTTATTTCTCTTACCATCCTCCTCACTGTGCGTGGAGGCAAAATAAACTTGCGTCCTCGTTCAGGCTTGTTTACTACTGTTCCAGTTTTTTTGAAACTTCTTAATGATTCCTCTCACAGTAGATATGGGCAGGTGCAGGCGGGTGGCTATTTTCTTGTACTCATTGCCTGACTTGTGAAGGTCGACACACATCTGCCAACCTTGAATGGTGTGTGTTTTTTTTGTCTTTCTCATGTTGGAGTGGATAAGAGAAATGGCCTTCGTGTCATGTCATATTTATACCCCAGCGAAGCAGGAAGTGATAAATTACTAATTAAATGTTCCTAGATACTCTGATCAACTTTGTAAACTACTGAAGAAATGACAAATACTTCAATTACATTTATTTTCTAGGAATTGTTAGGGGTGCCAATAATTGTGGAACAGGTTATTTTATGAAAAATAATTGTTAGTCAGGGATTTTTATTTCCCCTTAAAATTCACTTTATATTCACGTTTTATTTTTCTACAATTTTCAGTGTGACAATATGCTTCTGCAATAAAAACTGAATTTATTTTAAAGCTTTTAACACATCTTAACCAGGGGTGCCAATAACTATGGAGGACACTGTAGTTCTGATTGATGAAAATTCTTCTCTCTTCTCTTCTGCCCTCTTGTTCTTCTAAGGATTTTTTTCCAGTATCCAGGGCTTTTTGGGGGTCTTAACATGCTCAAAAATTAGTGATGGGAAGTTCAGAACATTTTAGCGACTTGGATCTTTGAGGCTAGTTTAGCAAAATAAACGAATCAAAACTAATTAAAATATTATGCGTTACTATGTAACATCTACTACTTGCATGATAACACAAGAAACAAGACAAAAATATTAAATAAGAAAACATTAATTAAATAATTCAGACTGCATTGGACAAGCCTATGGGGCTGTCACATGATGAACGAATGAACCCAAAGACTCGAAATAGATGAACTAGTTTCTGTACAGAACCTACGATCTTCTGCTTGGGCAACTGAACAAATCATTCGCGGAGACAACTCATTCTTACTGAGTCACCCTTAAGATTTTTTCTAAATGAACGAATCGTTCAAGATCGACCCATCACTAACAAAAAGTAATGTTTTTGCTTTCAAGGGGTCTTAACATGCTCAAAAAGTCATGAAAATCGGCAGACGGGTAGCAATCTGCTGCCATTGGGATGCCTGAGAGTCTTTGCCATTGGCATAGCATGTGCCATGAACGTTATGAGCATAAGACATGAATGTTATGAGATTTCTAGCAGTGGTGTGTATGTGTGTATATATATATTCTTTCCAACTTATGATCAATAGCCCCAATATCATCTTACTACTGAATATCTAGAGGTCCCCAGTGTTTATTAATAATTATTATTAAGAGATTTCGCTGCACAGCTCATACACCCTCGCATGTACACACATGGACAAAATTGTTGGTACCCTTCGGTCAATGAAAGAAAAACTCACAATGGTCACATAAATAACTTTAATCTGACAAAAGTAATAATTTAAAAAGGTTCTATGAATGTTAACCAATGAAAGTCAGACATTGCTTTTCAACCATGCTTCAACATAATTATTAAAAAAAATAAACTCATGGAACAGGCCTGGACAAAAATGATGGTACCCCTAGAAAATACTGAAAATAATGTGACCAAAGGGACATGTTAATTCAAGGTGTGTCCACTAATTAACATCACAGGTGTCTACAATCTTGTAATCAGTCAGTGGGCCTATATATAGGGCTCCAGGTAGTCACTGTGTTGTTTGGTGACATGGTGTGTACCACACTCAACATGGACCAGAGGAAGCGAAGGAAAGAGTTGTCTCAGGAGATTCGAAAGAAAATTATAGACAAGCAGGTTAAAGGTAAAGGCTATAAGACCATCTCCAAGCAGCTAGATGTTCCTGTGACTACAGTTGCACATATTATTCAGAAATTTAAGATCCATGGGACTGTAGCCAACCTCCCTGGACGTGGCCGCAGGAGGAAAATTGATGACAAATCAAGGAGACGGATAATCCGAATGGTAACAAAAGAGCCCAGAAAGACTTCTAAAGAGATCCAAGGTGAACTTCACGCTCAAGGAACATCAGTGTCAGATCGCACCATCCGTCGTTGTTTGAGCCAAAGTGGACTACATGGGAGACGACCAAGGAGGACACCATTGTTGAAAACAAATCATAAAAAAGCCAGACTGGAATATGCCAAACTACATGTTGACAAGCCACAAAGCTTCTGGAATGTCCTATGGACAGGAACTTTTTGCCAAGGCACATCAGCTCTATGTTCACAGATGGAAAAATGAAGCATATCAAGAAAAGAACACTGTCCCTACTGTGAAACATGTCTTGCAACAGGACAATGACCCAAAACACACTGCTAAAAACACCCAAGAATGGCTAAGAGGAAAACATTGGACTATTCTAAAGTGGCCTTCTATGAGCCCTGACCTCAATCCTATTGAGCATCTTTGGAAGGAGCTGAAACATGCTGTCTGGAAAAGGCACCCTTCAAACCGGAAACAACTGGAGCAGCTTGCTCATGAGGAGTGGGCCAAAATACCCGCAGAGAGGTGCAGAAGTCTCCTTGACAGTTACAGGAATCATTTGATTGCAGTGATTGCCTCAAAAGGTTGTGCGACAAACTATTAAGTTAGGGGTACCATCATTTTTGTCCAGGCCTGTTCCATGAGTTAATTTTTTAAAAATAATTTCGTTGAAGCATGGTTGAAAAGCAATGTCTGACTTTCATTGGTTAACATTCATAGAATTCTTATTTATTATTACTTTTGTTAGATTAAAGTTATTTCTGTGGCCATTGTGAGTTTTTCTTTCATTGACCGAAGGGTACCAACGATTTTGTCCACATGTGTATGTACACATTTGGAGCTCTTTTAACTGACCGACTTTTGCATTGCGTGTCATGGGCTCCACACATCAGGAAGTCAGTTATTTGAAAAACGCACCCAATGCATTTTGATGTACTCTTTAAGGGCATTTCTACGTTCACCAACCAACTGGGCCTGTGATCACAAGTTGAGGATACAAATTTGCGGAGTGATTTTTGGTATCTCAAACAAGTCAGCCGTGACGACGCCTTTTTTGTCACAAAGTGGTTAATAACTTTCTCTGCGACATCACATTTAGTGACATTTTTTCCCCCCCAGCATCTGGGGCTTTTTGGAGGTCTAACATTCCCCAATTTTAAAATTGTCATAATGGTATTGGTATGCCCCCCCCCCCCCCCCCCCCCTCAAATGCATGTGCCCACTTTTCTTTCTGGTGTGCCTGTGTGGTGATGGCGCAGGGGCCTACTCAACGTTGTTTGCAACTATAATCTTAAATTTTTTAAATCTCCAAATTAAAGCATATTTCAATTATTACTTCACAAATTTAATTAATATTTAAAAAAATTTAAGTCAATGTGGCAATATGTGAATCAGTTCTTCCTCCAATCTGAGGCAAATTCAGACTGCTTACTTTTGCTTTATTAATTTTTTTATTTAAATATAAATTTTGTCTAGACAGCATATCTGAATCATATTTATACACACTTTTTTATTGCCTGGAACATTGGAATCTTATTTGTTTGATTCTAAAATTGGGATGGCATTTAAAACATGTGTCCAGATTAGACAAAATGATACGTTTTGCTGAAAAACTGCTTCTTAAATGTTCTATTTGAAAATTCTAATGCAACAATTTTTGTCGTTTCCTTTTACAGGCTCTCACTTTGTGAAGTTTTTTGCACCATGGTGTGGTCATTGCAAAGCTATGGCTCCCACATGGGAGCAGCTTGCCACCAGCTTCGAACACTCAGACTTGGTTAAGATTGGCAAGGTATAGCCTGTTGATATTGTTGTGTGCATGTATGAACTAGGTGTGACATCAAGATATGAAAATATTTGTATTATTTTTAGTACAATTGCAATATCAATTGAGGACATTACCCATCAGTGTGTTACGGCATGTATTATACTGTAGGTGTTATTTAAAACTTTTCACAGATTTCACCAGATTCAAAATACGATTCTAGCCCAAAGCTAGCACTGGGATAGTCACTAGAATTGTCTAAAACATGTTTTTGTGATTTTTCATGTTTGTTTTGGATGTTTACTTGCTGCAGTTAGATTGTACTCAGCATTATGAGATCTGTTCAGAGAACCATGTGCGAGGCTACCCAACCCTGCTCTTCTTTACAGATGGAGAAAAGGTAATTAATGTGCTCTTAAGTCACAAACCACCCAGTTCTTCATACCATTTTTTCTATGATGACATGAAAACTGTTTCAGGCAGTTTGTTTGACACCACATTAGTGATGTTAAGATATTCTTTTTCTTAGTTGCTGTTTTACCTTTTTGTAATATGCTTAATTATTATAGCATTGCAGATTATTTTAAACTATCCCATCCTCCTGCGCAACGTACCACCAGACCTGAATCTCAATCTGATGTTTCAGCCTGTAGCTTATTATCGACACAAACTGCCTATTTTCCGATTAATCTAAATATAATACTCCTGAATATTACGGTATTATAATTTTTAAAGGCCAAAATTATAGTTTCTTTCTAATGCTGTGTATCATAATGCAATAAAAAAATTTTTTTTTTTTTTTTTTGCAGGTTGATCAGTATAGGGGAAAACGTGATCTGGAGTCTTTTAAAGAATTTGTAGACAACCAATTATCAGCTGCCTTATCCAAAGATAAAGCTGCTGCTGAGGATGCAAAAGACAATGAAATACCTCAGAAAACAGATTCTGTCCAAGATGAGGTAAGACATGAACGTTGAGATTTTTAGCAGTGGAATTTAAATATTGTTTCCAACTTATGATCAATAGCCCCAACATCGTCTTACTACTGAATATCTAGAGGTCCCCAGTGTTTATTAATAATTATTATTAAAAACTGCAGAAGCTCTGTGCCTCTTCTGCTTTTTCTGTGGTTCAACCAGTTGAGCACAGGGTTTTCACATGCTGTTGAAAATGCAGAATTCTATGCATTTTTCATGTACAGTTCCATAGATCTGTTGAGGTAACGAATTTATTTTCAGATGAAGCGAATTGTAGCTTTCTTTCCTTTGGGTAACTTTTCATTAGACATCTTTGTCATTTGTATTTTAGTTCAAAGTTCTTTTAAAGCATGTCAGCTGATCATTTCAATCTCAACATGATTCACCACTGTAGTATGTTCAGTCTGCAAAGACTGAATGACCCAGGGATTGCTGCTCATGGTTTTTGGCTGTTTTTGTTTATTCCTATCATTTTAGTCTACTGTTAAAATCCTCACTGAAGACAACTTTGATGAGTCTATTGCTAAAGGGATTTCCTTCATCAAATTTTATGCTCCATGGTAAGTGCTTCCTAATGGCTTTGACCAACTGACCAGGTTTGACCTTCATGATGTACTTAAAACAGTTTTCATTTCCTGATACATCTGTCTTTTTTTTCTTTCTTTTTAAAAAAAATAAAACTAAACACCTTTGGTGGCAGACTTCCAGTTCTAAAAAGTGGACTATGTGTTTATAAAGACACGCGCACAAGTATATACATGTATCACAGTTTCTTCTTTATTGTGATTTATGAAGGAAAATGTGCAATATTCCTCATTACAATTAACAGGTCTGTGTTTATGAATGCCTCATAACCGGGTTTCTCATGTTCATTGTTGTGTTGAAGGTGTGGCCACTGCAAGAACCTGGCTCCTGTTTGGGAAGACCTGTCTAAGAAGGACTATCCTGGACTGACTGATGTAAAGATTGCTAAAGTGGACTGCACTGTAGAGCGAACACTCTGCAATAGATTTTCAGTAAGTCACATATTGTTCGTTCTGTAATTAAAGATTGAGTTTGAATTCAGAAGATAAACAAATGCAAACTCTCCTTTAGCTCAATCCTCTAATTTCATGGCATTGCCAAAGCCCAGACCCAGATAAAAAATCAGGAGCTTTAAGGTTTCTATTATTATTATTATTATTATTTGAGCAGTTAGATTCATTTTACCACTTGAAAACTTGTACATAAAATGCCAATTGGCAACACTGTTTAAAAAAAACATTGTCAGCTAGTTGCAATATAATTTGAAACATTGTGTACAAAACAGTTGTACTACTAGTAATAGTACAGTGGAACCTTGGATTGCGAGTAACTCGGTCTGTAAGTGTTTTGCAAGAGGAGCAAAATGAAGAAAAATTTACTTAGTCTTTATACGAGTAGTACGCATGCGCTTTGTCTGCTGTAATGTCACAACTGAGCCAATGGTTCTTCTCTCGAGCGCGCTGTCAGATTGTGGGTAATCGGCTCCCATGCTCAGTCTCAGTGCGCATCTGTCACTCGTATAGTCATCATTCATGCACTCGTGTACAGTTTACTAACAATAAAGCATTTTATTTTTTGTGTCTGCGTGTCGTGACTGTTCTTTAGTAACTATACAACAATGGCCCCTGTGGAAAAACAATAGGTAAACAGGCTGTGCAGGAGATGAATCTGTTTAATGACGATGCATTTCCGCAATATCCTCAAAAGTAGGCAAAAGCAAGTGTAATTAGAGAGGTTCCTTGTTACAGACTTTTCCGACAGGGCTGCAGTTTGTGTGTGGTGTGGTGATTGGTGTGTGTTTACGCGCATTTGTGGAAGCCGTCCTCCTCTCCTCTTGTCTTACTTCAACCACGACTCTTTCTAAAGATAAAGTGCATATTCATTTGTTTTATTTTTACTTTATATTTTGCATTAATTATTTTTATATGAATATTTTGGGGTTGTGGAACAAATCATCCATTTATCCAGAGTTTCCATTATTTCTTATGGGGAAATTCCCTTTGATGTGAGTGTTTTTATACACGAGCACACTTCCGGAACGAATTATGCCCGCAATCCAAGGTTTTACTATACAGTCTACCATCTTATTGATGTCTCCTCAGTATTATACACTTGCGTGAAAGAGCAAAATGTTTTTGAGATCTTTTTCCTAGTGTACTAATATTAGCCATGTAGAGCATGAACGCTGATTGTTTTGCTCTTTATTGCACAGCCTTGCTTATATCTGTGATCAATACCCTAGTACATTGCAGCTTAAAGCCGATAGCGGTTTGCTAGCCAGCAGCATTTTTTTTTCACCTGTTTATGTATGCACTTCTCTCTTGTGAGCACTGTTGTTTGTACATGAAGAATGTGTGCTATGTGGGTACTGTTTGTGGGAAAGAATTTCCTCTTTGAGGACAATAAATTAAATTAAATCAATCAGACACATAAACCCTAGTTATAACCTAATGTTACGTTAAAGGAGAAAGGATTCTTGATATTATAACCTGTTAGTGTACTGCTTGCTTACAATGCTTTGTGTGTCTTTAAGGGACTGTAATGTATTTCACCAAATGTTGAAGAAAAAAAACTATTGTTCTGACACTGTGTTGTGGTGTAGTGGACGTTTAAGGAGGTCTTTGGTCCTATAGAATTGCCAGGAAAATTCACAGCAGCTCAGCAACATTTGAGAATGAACAATGATTGTTCTTTACACCACAGTTGCAGATGGCTTATTTGAATTACTTTAGATGTCCTGTCAGCTCAGACCAGTCTAGCCATTCTCCCTTGATCTCTCTCTATATTTCATTCCAGCCTGCTGACCTTCCACACACGGGGTCTGTTCCATTGTTGCATACAATTCTTTAATTCTAGAGAATTTTGAATATTAAATTCAGTGAAACAAGTGAAATGTAACTCATTGCACCAGAATGAAGTGAGGAGCAGAAACATTATCTAACCATTTGATGAAACCCAATACACTCTACCAACAAAATAATGGTTTTTGTGTCATTTAGTGTTGATATGAAATTTTTGCTCATTATTAAGAATAAAGAAAAAAATACATTCTGGACCAAGTCTTATGTTGATGTTTTCCTCACTACAGGTAAACGGGTACCCAACACTGCTGATATTCCGAGGAGGCCAGTTGATAGAAGAGTATAATAGTGGACGGGACTTGGAGAGCTTGCATAGCTTTGTCATGAAGCAAGCCAGAGATGAACTGTAACTCTACCTCATTACCTTGCAAACATCCAATACTTACACCTGATCTTTTCCCTTTTTTTCCCATCTATGCTAGCACATACTGTATCTCCATAATTGAAAATATTCTCCTGCAGAAATATACAAGAGCCATTCTTAAGTTTTCCATTCTTGTCTATATATTCTTGAGAGACTGAGAAGTTACTGCACCTTTATCATTAAATGAAATGATTAAAAAAAAGGTACTTCTGATTGACGACCACTTTTCTAGTGTCGTCCTCTTTCCCAATTTTTGTCATAAACTTTCTATTAAACATTAAGCATTATAGGCTGGTTTATTGGGCCAGCAGTATAGTTTGCTGTTACTACAAAACTAATCTTGGCTCTCAGGGAGAACTTTGTTTTAAATAAGAAGTTGTTACCCTTTTCACCCCTAGTTCCAAGTTTAAGCTTGAAATGTGCTGACTATACTTGTATATCTGTGTTGTCTCATGTTTCAGTTTTATAAGGTTTCCCTGTGGGAAATCTCAGACTTTAAAGCCATCTCCAAACATACTACTGGCCAATATTATCCCTACTTTATATTACTTCTTGTAACTCATTGTTAATTATCAATCCCTTTTAGAGCCAGCACACAGTTATTACTGCATGCAAACCTAAGGCTTCTTGAGGTCCTCGACCTATATGAAGAACCACTGTTGGGTTTTTAGGGGGGATATCTGAAATGTTATTCTGCAGAAGAAGCCTTTTTTTTTTTCTTTTCAAGGCCTGTCTAGAACGTGTACATTTTCAATTTCAGAATTAGCATCATATGACATGACACTTAAATGCTAAAAAATCACTTTTAGCGCTACTTATAAGTTTAAAGTATAAGAACACTGCAGTTTTGTAAGTGTATGATTAATCTTGAATAAGTTTTATTGGGTTTCCTCTATACCCGGAAGATTAACGAAAGGGGGATGCAAACAAGTGCATATTCTCCATGTTGAATGCTGTAAATGCAGAAGCTGAGTAGGATCTTTCATCACCAAAGGATTTTGTACGAAACCATTATTTAAAAAAAATTGTTCTACAAATGGTATTAAAATTTCTTAAGTTTGGAAATTGAGTTGTTGTATATTTTTATTAAGTAACTTTAAAAGGAGTGAATTTAAATAACTTGAAACACTTCAGTTATTTTACACACAAATGCATA
Organism: Clarias fuscus; assembly: GCA_030347435.1. Lineage (NCBI taxonomy): Eukaryota > Metazoa > Chordata > Actinopteri > Siluriformes > Clariidae > Clarias > Clarias fuscus. The sequence continues at coordinate 14,627,411 of CM059226.1, forward strand.
CAGTGACTTCCAAATGATTCCACATTTGTTTGAATAACAAATGATAAATGGAGATATTGGACATGTCAGTATTTTATTGCACAATCACAATCTCTTATAGTGAATTTTCAAAATTAATTATTGGTCAGGAGGCAAGGTGGTTATAGCATTGTGGCCTTGCACCTCCAGGGTCGGGTTTTCGCTTCCTTCCTCAGGTCTGTGTGCATGGAGCTTGCATGTTCTCCCTGTGCTTGGTGGGTTTTCTCCAGGTACTCTGGTTTCTTCCAGTGCAGAGATATACAGATTAGGTTAATTGGTGTTACCAAATTGGGTTTGCGCGCCCTGTAACCAATGTACCCTGTCTCGTGCCTTAAGCCTCCTGAGATAGGCTCTAGGCCCAGGTTTTCTATATTTGTATAATTTTTCTATTATTTCATATTTTATATTCTTTCAAAACTCAAATTTTAATTTTTAGCTCATCAGCGGTTTTATCACATTTTTTTTTTTTTAATTTAATAAAAAAAATAAAACTGAAACTGTGTTCTAGATTCATTGTACAGTCGTGGCCAAACGTTTTGAGAATTACATAAATATTGGAAAAGTTGCAGCTTAAGTTTTTATAATAGCAATTTGCATATACTCCAGAATGTTATAAAGAGTGATCAGATGAATTGCATAGTCCTTCTTTGCCATGAAAATTAACTTAATCCCGAAAAAAAAACTTTCCACTGCATTTCATTGCTGTCATTAAAGGACCTGCTGAGATCATTTCAGTAATCGTCTTGTTAACTCAGGTGAGAATGTTGACTGCTGGAGATCATTATGTCAGGCTGATTGGGTTAGAATGGCAGACATGTTAAAAGGAGGGTGATGCTTGAAATCATTGTTCTTTCATTGTTAACCATGGTGACCTGCAAAGAAACGCGTACAGCCATCATTGCGTTGCAGAAAAATGGCTTCACAGGCAAGGATATTGTGGCTACTAAGATTGGAGAAGGATCGGAGTGCCACCAGTGCAGAGCTTGCTCAGGAATGGCAGCAGGCAGGTGTGAGCGCATCTGCACGCACAGTGAGGCGAAGACTTTTGGAAGATGGCCTGGTGTCAAGAAGGGCAGCAAAGAAGCCACTTCTCTCCAAAAAAACATCAGGGACAGATTGATCTTCTGCAAAAAGTATGGCGAATGGACTGCTGAGGACTGGGGCATAGTCATATTCTCGGATGAAGCCTCTTTCCGATTGTTTGGGGCATCTGGAAAAAGGCTTGTCCGGAGAAGAAAAGGTGAGCGCTACCATCAGTCTTGTCATGCCAACAGTAAAGCATCCTGAAACAATTCATGTGTGGGGTTGCTTCTCATCCAAGGGAGTGGGCTCACTCACAATTTTGCCCAAAAACACAGCTATGAATAAAGAATGGTACCAAAACACCCTCCAACAGCAACAATCCAACAACAGTTTGGTGAAGAACAATGCATTTTCCAGCACGATGGCGCACCGTGCCATAAGGCAAAAGTGATAACTAAGTGGCTCGGGGACCAAAACGTTGAAATTTTGACAAACTCCAAGAAGTCATTATGAAAGAATGGGTTGCTATCAGTCAGGATTTGGCCCAGAAGTTGATTGAGAGTAGCCCAGTCGAATTGCAGAGGTCCTGAAAAAGAAGGGCCAACGCTGCAAATACTGACTCTTTGCATAAATGTCATGCAATTGTCGATAAAAGCCTTTGAAACGTATGAAGTGCTTGTAATTATATTTCAGTACATCACAGAAACAGCTGAAACAAAGATCTAAAAGCAGTTTAGCAGCAAACTTTGTGAAAACTAATATTTGTGTAATTCTCAAAACTTTTGACCACGACTGTACATCAAGCAAAATACTGTATTTCAAGCCGTTGTCTTACAGTTTTTTACAATCGCTATGACAGTTTTTTCAATACATTTAACAAGTTTCCTAAACTCTTAACACAGTTAGCACAACATCCGCCTTTGTAGGCTATACAATTAACACATTTCTTGTTGCTTTGATACAAAATGCATACAGTTAACAACAATTTAAAATGCTTGAACTTCTTTTACACACAAGCTCAACCAATACCAAAACAATGTAATTTTACAGTCAAATTTACAAATGCTTTCACACTGTATGTCAGAACAGATAACATCATGTTCTAAACATAACTTATATAGGCTAAAGTCAAAGTGAACAGCTGTTCATATTGTGAATTGAAACACAAATATATTCTCTGCATTTTATTCCATTGCCAATGAGAAATAGCTTATTGCAGCTATGCAAATATATAAATCACAGCTGATTCCCATCTAGGAACCACACTTAGGTGTTGATGTTTTTCCAATGACATGATCATATGTTCTAAAAAGAGGACTCTTTGAAAGAAAGAAAGAAAGAAAGAAATGCCTGCAATACCGTCATTACTGTACTATACCTAGTGTGTTTTGCAGTAAACTACTTTATAAACCTGGAGTACATTAGTACATACAGTAGGTATACAGTACAGCACAGCATTTACATACACTGTGTCTAATTACTTTCAGAGAGTTATGGAGTTGGAAGCCAATCAAGTCCCACATGAAATTATCTATGTTGACGAGGCTGGCTTCAACTTGGAGAAAAGGCGTCGCTGTGGGAGAAACATAATAGGCCAAAGGGCCACAGTTACCGTGCCGGGCCAGAGAGGAGCCAACATCACCACGTGCGCCACAATCTCCAACAACGGTGCACACCTATATAAATGTCAGATTGGCCCCTACAACACCGACTACCTTCTCCTGTTTTTAGAAGACCTGCACGAAATACTGGTGCCAGAGAGTTAGAAAGGGGACAGGTGGGAGACCACTTGCCAATATATGTTATCACATGGGACAATGTGGCATTCCACCATTCCCGTGCAGTCACAGCCTGGTTTGACACCCATCCAAGGATGATGTCCCATTTCCTTGCCCCTTACTCCCCTTTCCTCAACCCTATTGAGGAGTTTTTCTCAGCCTGGAGATGAAAGGTTTTTGACCATCGTCCACATGTCCACATGTCCACCAAATGTCCCTCCTGGATGAACACTGCCAGGAGTGGATAAGGGCATGCCAAAAGATTCTTCCCACGATGCCATGCCAGAGAAGATATCAGGTGTGATGTGGATGAGAACATGTGGCCAAATGCAGAAGACCGGGCAGGATAGGAGATTATTTTGTTTTTGTTTTTTTATTATAATTCCGGTGCTTTTTGTGTTTGTATATCTTGCAGTAATGTCCTTTTGCAAATAAAGTCTGTACTGCAGCAATCCTGTGTCTGTTTTTTTTTTTTACATAAACTGTACATTTTATAAAGCTATTCTAAGATGGTAATTCATTTTTTGTATTGCATTTCTGCAGCAAAAGAAACAATGCATGCATTTACTAAACCCAACAAAACAAAAATATAGAGAGGCTTCAAATATAAGGGCAGACCTGACATAAAATAATGCAGTTTCTGTAATTTCAGCTGATGATAGTGTTTTTTTTTTGTCATTGTGTTATGATTGACTAAATGTTCCTGTTGGAAGAGAACATGTGTTAGTGTTTTGAATAATTATATGATTTTAAAACATGTTTGTAGTGTTTTGTTAGACATAGTGTATTGTGTTAGTTTATTATTGTATTTTGAAAATGAGTTTTGGGGTTTAGTTTACAATGTGTGATTTTGAGCATGAAATTAACCGTTTTGCCAATTGTGTATTTTAGGTGTGTTGGTGCGTTAAGAGTTTAGGAAACTTATTAAATGTATTGAAAAAACTGTCATAGCGATTGTAAAAAACTGTAATTTCAATGATTTGTCTTATAGCTCATTAAAATAAGAAATCCTCAAATAATTTTTAAAAAACTCATTGAGTTTAAAATGTTTAATTTTAAGTTTGAGTAAATTACTGTTCACAACATCAGTGTATCTCCTAATCTCAGTCATGCTGAAGAGAGTTATTGACACCTCTCACAAGGCAGTTAAGCCACAGAAGGTTGCTTGAAAGGGCTGGCTGTACAGAGTGCCACGTCAAAGCATGGTCATAGAAAATCTGGTAAGAAAAGGTGAACAAGCAATAGAGATGACCAGCCTTGGGAGAGCATCATTAAAAGTGGGGTGTGTCTGATGCTCCAATGTTTTTATCAAGTCTATGCAGCCGTCTACCAGAAGATTTTAAAGAACTTCTGCTGCCAAGCTTTATTGAGATGCCTACTACCTTTTCCAGCAGAATACATGTGTGCCAAAACTACAATTACTGGTTTGCTGACCAATATATTATTGGGCTTGATTGACCAGCCAGCTCATCTGACCCATAACGAATCTATGAGGTATTGTCAAGTAGATGCGAAACACCTGGGCCCGTATTCACAAAGTGTCTTAAGCCTAAAACTTGCTCCTAGTTACAAAATTTTAAGAAAATTCTTAGAATTATGACATTTTCTTAGAACTTCCCCTTAAGTTTAGGATCAAACCTTAGTAAAGATAAAAATGATTCACGAAATATAAATCTTAGCCCTAAAAACAGCTCCTAAGGTAAAAAAGAGTAGAGAGGAGGACTTTTAAGTGGCTTAAGAGTTTCTATAGCAGAAAACAAAATGGGGAAAGAAATGTTCTCCAAACACTGAATGCAAAGCTAAAAGTAAACACTGTCCAATCTGGTTTTCTTGTTTTACTTCTCTCCATCTCTCTTGGATTGTTGGCAACTTTATCAGTTTATAGACTGTCCTGCAATCATGTAAACTGGTAAAAGGTGAGACATTTTGCTTCCATCAATCTGAAATTGATTACATGTAATAAACTCTGTATGGTAAATAAATGTAAGAACTTAAATATAGTAAGTACTGCATGGAAATTGGTTGCTTCAAAAGTAGACACATTTTCAACATTTGGACATTTTAATTAACTTATATTTAGCATATAAAATTTCCTTATATACAAACATTATGATTTCACTGTCTATTCTATTATATGTTCTATTTTCAAAAGGAGCTTATTATAAGATTATTATAAGCTTATTATTGCTGCGTCATCGCTAAGATAAAGGTTTTTGTACTTTCTTACTCAGAGTTTCTCTGAGAAGTTTCCTAAATCACTTTTAGTCTAGAACTCCCAGCTAGGACTTTTTAGGCTAAGATTGGAGCTCTTTGAGAGAATTCTAAGAAGCTTTGTGAATATGGGCCCTGGTATGCAATAACACATAAGCAGGGCCTCGGACTGATCACCTCTATGCCATAACACACATTCAGTAATGCATGCTAAAGAAGCCCCATCCTATTATTGAGTGCCAATTTTTTTTTTTTTCTTCAGAATTTCTATACTCTAGATCCCTTCTTAGGAAATGTTCTAATGTTTTGAGATACTGAATTGTTTTTGGATTTTCATGCCCTGTAAGGTGTATACATAGAATTGAAACAGAAAGGCTTCAAATATTCTATATTCATGTATAATGATTCTAGAATAAGTTTCACTTTTTGAATTACATTTAAAAAAAATTATTATTCTGCCATATAATTAAAAAAAATGCTTTTCTCTGTAAATTAACAGACAGTATTTCTATGGCACTCTGATTTCATTGTGTTGATACAATTATTAGTTACATAATCAATAAAGGTTAATATGTGTATTGTTGAAGCAGCCATGCAAGCCTACGCCATGACACCAAGTCTGCTGTGCCTGACCAGTGCAGTACCAGTGGTATGTTGTGGACCATGGCAGGGCAGAGGACAGAGCCCTTCTTTTTCCACTTTATAGTCTTTCCATCACTCTGGTAGAAGTTAATCTCCCATAGTGCTGCTGGAACGTTTGTGAATTTTCTAGATTTTTGAACAAGTTTGACCTAAAATGTGAAAAGATTTAAACCTGAAAAAGAGAACCATGCAAAACAAATTAGGCAAAACATTATAGTTTTTATAAGTAGACTGCCTGACCAAAAAAGGTCACCATTTTAGGATTGTCGATTTGTTGTCATGTATCAAGCAAAGAAAACAACTAAGGAGACTTTAAATAACTGCAGTTGAGTTAAGAACCCCCTAGCACAATATGAAAGGTGAAAGGACAGCACTGACTCATAAGCTTCATGGAAGAAATATGGTTGCCTTTGAATGACCAGGTTATTCCATCAATGGTTTTTCATACTTTCTTGATTACACGGGAATATTCAAAGCCTCAAATTGAGAATATTTGGTTCCGCATCATTTTCAAACATAAATTGGCTTGCACTGCATCCCATAATCAAGGCTAAAACAAACTTTTTTTCCTCCAGGCATTGTATTTATTGGACTATAATTTCCAATATTAAATATATTTGTCAGGAAATGTGTTTGAACTTTTGCCTTCAGTAACTGCTGTGAACTGCTTCAGCAGCAACAACTCCAAGCAAATGTTTTTGGTAAATGGTGATCAATCCTGCACAACATGTTGGAGGAATTTGGCCTATTCATTCTTACAGAACTCTTTTAACTGGTGGCCTTCCTTATGGAAGGCTTATGGTCTGGACTTTCCATTTAAAGCAAAAAGTTTTGTTTTGGACTTATCTGTCCTTACCAAACTCTTCCAGTTGGCCTCTGGCATATCCAGGTGATCTTAAACAAACTGTAGACAGGCAGTGTTCTTTTGTTGTGACTATCCTGCCATACAGTACATCCTGTACATCCCTTTTTTTAAATGTATTTGTGTGTGTGTGTGTGTGTGTGTGTGTGTGTGTGTGTGTGTGTGTGTGTGTGTGTGTGTGTTGTGTTTGCCTGATTGTGCACTCCTGAATATTGAAATTGCTCAATGCAAGAGTGACCACGAGGTCCTTAGATGTTGACCCTAGGACTTCCCCATATATTATTCACTGCATGCTTGAAGTGTTTTTGCCTGGCAACCACTCCTTGTGAGAGTATCAGTGATGCTGAATTACAGTATCTGCCTCACAGAAGACGTTTTGTTTCATCTTTCAGCCTGTTGAGCACTGATAACTCTCCTTATGTGGAGACCCAGGTTTAGGTTTTTGAGACATGGGATAGCCTGGTAAACTCATGCTCGATTGCTTGTCATCAGTTACTTTTTTCTTGTACTCCTAAAGGTTCTCCTTATCTAGTTTTAGGACTTTAGGAAAATCTGATCATATCAAGATCAAATTACATAAAAATAGTGCAGATACAGAAAATGATAGACTGTTCAGAAGCTACCTAGTATAACTGTATACAAGATATACAACTCCAGATTTGACATGGGTGCATATTTTCAAAAAAATAAAATAAAATAAAGTGAAATTCACATGGTAAATCATCAAAAAATGTGTTGTAGTAGTGTTTTCAATATACAGGGTGGGCCATTTATATGGATACACCTTAATAAAATGGGAATGGTTGGTGATATTATCGTCCTGTTTGTGGCACTTTAGTATAAGTGAGGGGGCAAACTTTTCAAGATGGGTGGTGACCATGGTGGCCATTTAGAAGTCGGCCATCTTGGATCCAACTTTTGTTTTTTCAATAGGAAGAGGGTCATGTGACACATCAAACCTATTGGGAATTTCACAAGAAAAACAATGGTGTGCTTGGTTTTAACGTAACTTTATTCTTTCACGAGTTATTTACATGTTTCTCTTTGTTCACAGCCATTGACATGTCGAAGAGGTTAACACGAGATGAGCGGATCGAAATTGTGTTGATATCTGGTGAACGTAGTAACCGGGTCATTGCAGCAGATTTCAATGCAAGACACCCTACGAGACCACCCATCTCCCATGCTACAGTTAGCAAACTGCTTGCTAAGTTTCGTGAAACTGGTTCAGTGTTGGATTTGCAAAAATGTGGATGCATGAAAACTGTCACTAATGAACAAACATCAGTGGCTGTCCTAGCGTCATTCAGCAAGAGCCCACAGCGTAGCACTCGCCGCATGTCACTGGAGAGTGGCATTAGTCGAACATCCCTTCGGAGGATATTAGCTACTCACAAATGCCACCCTTACAAACTCCAGCTACTGCAGCATCTCAACGAGGATGACCCAGATCGGCGCACACAATTTGCAGAATGGGCAAAACAAAAATTGGAACAGGACCCTCAGTTCACGCAGAATATTTTGTTCAGTGATGAGGCAACCTTTTATGTGAATGGTGAAGTTAACAAACAAAACCACCGCTATTGGTCTGACACTAACCCATATTGGATAGATCCCTCCAAGACTGTTGGAGCAAAAAAAGTGATGGTATGGTGTGGTATGTGGGGTACAAAGATAGTGGGGCCATTCTTCATCAATGGAAACCTCAAGGCCACTGGATATTTGAAATTGCTACATGATGATGTGTTTCCCTCTTTATGCACTGAAGCTGGCACATTCCCTGAGTTTTTCCAGCAAGATGGTGCACCACCACCATATGGGTATCAGGTCCGAGCATTCCTAGATGAACAGTTTCCTGAAAAGTGGATTGGTCGTCGTGGGCCAGTTGAATGGCACCCAAGTCTCCCGATCTGACCCCCTTAGACTTTTATCTTTGGGGTCATCTGAAGGCAATTGTCTATGGTGTGAAGATACGAGATGTGCAGCACCTGAAACTACGGATACTGGAAGCCTGTGCTGGCATTTCTCCTGCGGTGTTGCTATCAGTGTGTGAAGAGTGGGAGAAGAGGGTTGCATTGACAATCCATCACAATGGGCAGCACATTGAACACATTTTATAAGTGGTCAGAAACTTGTAAATAACTCATGAAGTTACGTTAAAACCAAGCACACCATCGTTTTTCTTGTGAAATTCCCAATAAGTTTGATGTGTCACATGACCCTCTTCCTATTGAAAAAACAAAAGTTGGATCCTAAATGGCCACCATGGTCACCACCCATCTTGAAAAGTTTGCCCCCTCACATATACTAATGTGCCACAAACAGGACGTTAATATCACCAACCATTCCCATTTTATTAAGGTGTATCCATATAAATGACCCACTCTGTAGTACAAAGGCGAAGAGCTTACAAATGACTTATTTTTTAATTTATTGGCAATTTTCATACTTTCCCAACTTTTTTGGAATTGTGGTTGAAAAAACAAAAAAATTACACGTCAAATTAAATATTTAATGTTCTTATTTTAATTGTAGCCATAGCTTATGAAAATTAAAAATCCACAGGATAAAATTAATGAAACACCTGAAACACCTTCGATATTAATGACTGCACCATGACTGCGGTTTTATCAGGTACAATTTAGCGGAAAATTGTTTGAACAATGTTTGAACTTGAACAATTTGTACACAGTTATTTGCAAAATTTAACATTAATGTATTAGGTGTGCTATCAGTGACTTAAACTGAGACCCTCATGTACAGTAACTGTAGACGTTGTTTTATTGTGGCTTTAGGCCAGAGAGAGCTAGATAAATCAAATGATGTGCTGTATTCGATTAGAGCCTCAAGAGCTACAGCACTGTCTGATAATATTAAGTTTATACATTTGCAGTGTAATGCAGTGAAGTTCTCTTTTATTTTACTTTAGTTATTTGTTTATATTATCACTAATATTCTGTAAGCAGAAGAAAGAAGTATGCATGCACCTTCTTTATCTTTAGACAGACCAGTCAGACAGCAAATTAGGTGAGATAGAATCATCCAGTGAAATCCTTTTAAAAAGAAGAAGAAATTCACATGAAGTAGTTAATTTTGGGGCTGTATTCCAAACTATGTTCAAAAATGAAAGTCAAGAGCTATTGAAGTTATTTGTTGTTATTGTGTGTGTGATACTTGAACTAGCATTTGTGAAATGTTTTGTTTGTGAAAAGTTGTGGCAAATGGATTTATTTTTATGTTTGAATAAAAAATGGTAGGTGGCCCAAACATAAAAATAAATTGTAAAAACAGAAAAAGTTAAACCACCCTGTTCTAAATAGCTTTATATTTTTTACAATATGAATGACTAAGTGTGCCAACATGACAAGGAGCTAAAAAATATATATATACAGATATGTACCATAATGTGTAATATATTCTTGTTTTTTGATAAAGTTGATCTTAGAAAATTAGGTATTATAGTTCAGGAACTGGTATTGAAGTTATCAGTATTGGGACCAGTATTGAACTTTTTTTTTAAACCCTACCAGGCAGTGTAATTAAACATTTAATCTAAGCACCAGAACTACAAGTTTGCGATTGCACTTTATTTGAATTAGGAAAGTGTAGTATTACATTTTGTTGTTGTTGTTGTTGTTGTTTGGCATGTGTAAAAGCCAGTCATTTGACCATATTAAACATTTTTTAAATGTTACACTAAGGATTTATTAACAATTGCTATACAATTTTAAATTGTTAAAAATGTTGAACATTTTTTCAGTCTCCTTCCTCTAGCAATACTAATGGAAATGGAAAAACTGTAATACTATTGAATTTACTATTTTTAAAGACGCTTAAGGTGGCACAGTGGCATAGAGGTAAATGTAGTTCTGTTGCTCAGATTTCTCAAATGATTCCTCAGTAAGACTACTGCTGCATCCTTGTTGTGCCTATTTTTTATTTTGCCAAAGAAATACCACAGACAGATTTAAACTTGTAATGAGAGATCCATTCAGTCTCATGACACCACAAAAATATGTTCGAGTAACAAAATTTTCCCATGGATGGTTACTTGGCTGCAAACACGCCTTCCTTCAGGCAAATTGCTTTTGTCAAAATATGATACATTTTTATACATCTTAAATTATGTTAATTTATGGAAACGTTACTGTTCTATGTAACTTGGCAATAACTCCCCACTGGGGATCATATTTGCTGAAGGTATTTCAACCTTGATATGACTATATTTTCAACCGTCACCACCTTCGCAGGTACTGTAACAGTCGGTTTAAAAATTGCTTTTGCAAACAAGTACCATAAATTTATTTTTAAAACCACAATTCAAAGATGGCACTAAAATACTTGTAAATGTATGTACTTTTACCCCCACCCTATACGCTATACTGAGGTCTCAGATGTCAGATGTCACTAATAGGTTAAGCCAAACCTCTGGAGGTGCAGACAACTAAAGAGAGACTCAAAATGCCATTTTATTAATACCCCAAAAAACAGTCCAATTAAGTTTTTTTTTTTTTTACAAAACATATGAAAGAGAAAAATAAAATATTGATATTTTGTGTACAATCATATGGATGTATTTGATTATTTATTATTGACAATATGAATGTATAAAATTTTGATCAAATACGGAATAAATATAAAATATATTATATACGAAGGTAGGCAGAATTCTCAGTGTCCATACATTACAGAAGTAGCAGGACTACATGAGAACTGACCATGTCTGAACAGGAAAGAAAAGAAAAAACTGAAACTTCCTCACACAGTCCTTAATGACCCCACATCCAGTATGCATTGTACTGTACATGCATTGTAAGCAAGAGGATATACTGTATACTGTACACATACACACAGCACATTCATTTTAACATCTTTCTCTTGTACATGTGTGCTTCCACATTATGAGCTGCAGCTGTTGGGCAGGGTCCATCTGAAAGTCAGTGGCATCCACAAGCACGCACTACCATGTTTTTGTACTTTTTTAGGATGACATTGGAGTTGTCATCAAAATACAGCACTGAGATGGCATGCAGCTTAGTTGGAGCACAGCAAGGCTTCGGGACATTGTCGGGATTCATCAAGTGGACCTGTGAGGAACATACTGTATATGAGGGATGGGAATTACCAGTCACCAGAGATGGGTACTAACAAGTTTCATTTACTGACAAAACAGACAGACATTTCAGCATATAAAAACTCGATGTCTACCCTGAGGAAACATGTTGTGGTTAGTTTAGCTGTTTTATTTAATGTTGAAATGTTAGCATATATAATTAGCAAATAAGCTAGAGGCTAAAAAAAAATAAGTTTCTTACATTTGTTCTACTGGACACAGATTATGGTAAAGTGTGACCTCTTGTACACATGTTCTAACGTTATTTTCTATCTGCTGACCCATTTGGAGGGCAAATAGTTTATACTGTTTAAACATGCATATGTTACCTACAGTGAAAAAAACAGTGAGATTAGGAAATTTGTGTTTCTTGTTCCTTAATTTGCTATTTTGTAGAGATATTTATTTCCATTCATTTATTTTATTATTTTGTCTGGATGTTTACATAATTTCTAAAAATAAAAAAATAAAATCATACATTATGACTGAAACTGTTACTCAGTACTTGTGTAGTCTTTTCACCAAATACTTTTTTACTCTTACTTTAGTAATATTTTGGATGACTACTTTTTATTTCTACTTGAGTAATATTATTTTGAAGTACACTACTCTTACTTGAGTACAACTTTTGGCTACTCTACCCACCTCTGCCAGTCACCACCCAATAAGATATTATCAGGATACCTAGGTGTCAATCTGATTAATATTGCAATTCTGAAAGTATCACAATTTGATATACATTTTTTTCTGATTTTGTTACAATTTTAAGACCTTGAACCCTAAAAAAAGTGTTATCTCGAAAGCTTACACCATAGCTTTATCCAGCAGCTTCACAACTGAATTCAACATAAGTAATTAAATGTAGTTCATTCCTTATTAGAGTGTTCTCACTTAAAAAGCAAGGATCATATGCCACAATTATTATTTCTAAACAAAACTAGCAAATACTTCACTACTACCAGAAGGAAGGCAGTGTGGGAATAGTTCAGAGTGTACCTCATGTAGGATTATAAAGAAATTATGATGGTTTCCTAATTTCAGCAAACAATTTAGGGAATCTTCTAAAAGGACAATACTATAAAAATTTAACTTGGATATATTTTAGAGTAGTCAATGCGCAGCTTGTATAGCCATACAGATGTAATGTCCTCTGAAAATAACCAGACATTATTGTCAAAATAGCTGGCAACAAAAGTGAGGTGATCAAACATGATAACAGCTGTACATCGTTCAGCCATGCAAAGTCACATGTCCTGTTCATCATGTTCATGTGTTTGTCTTAGTTGTATAATATTAGAGCATTTCAAATTTGGTGCTTTGAGGACAATTCACTCATACTGACCACTGGATGACTAACATGGCACTTCCTGTCAAAGAACTCTCAGAGGGTTTGAGAAATAGAATCCTTACTCTCCACAAAGATGGGTTAGGCTACAAGAAGATCGGTAACATCCGGAAACTTAAAAGTTACAGTGCAGTGGCTAGGGTCATACAGAGTCATCGTGCTGTGCGTCAGGTGCACAAGCCGGCTTTAAAAACCAGACGCATGAGCGCTGCCAGCATTGCTTCAGAGGTTGCAGAAGCGGGAGGTCACCTTGTCAGTGCTCAAACTATTTGCCACACACTGCAACAAGTTGGTTTGCATGGCCGTCATCCCAGAAGGAAGCTTCTTCTGAAGCTGGTTCACAAGAAAGCTACCCTGACAACCTGTCCAAGGGCATGAATTACTGGAACCATATCCTGTGGTCTGATGAAACTAAAATAAACTTGTTTGGGTCAGATGGTGTCCAGTATATGTGGCGACACCCTCATGAGGAAAACCAAGAAAATGATCTCTTGCCTACAGTTAAGCATGGTGGTGGTAGCAGCATGGTCTGGGGCTGCATGAGTGATGCTGGTACTGGGGGGGCTGTGGTTCACTGAGAGAAAAATGAATTCCAGCATGTACTGTGACATTCTGAAGCAGGATATGATGCCCTCCCTTAAAAAACTGGGCCAAACCGCAGTTTTCCAGCATAACAACCTCAACCATACCATCAAGATGACTACTGCCTTGCTGGGGAAGGTGCAGGTGGCCAAATATGTCTTCAGACCTGAACCCTTTTGAAGACTTGTGGGACATTCTCAAGCGGAAAGTGGCAAAGAGCCATGTGCCTAACATCCAGCAGCTCCGTGATATCATTATGGAGGAGTGGAAGAGGATCCCACAAATTTGTATGGTGCTATCAAGCTGACATCATGGGTGGTGACCATGGTGGCCATTTGGAAGTCGGCCATCTTGGATCCAACTTTTGTTTTTTCAATAGGAAGAGGGTCATGTGACACATCAGACTTATTGGGACTTTCACAAGAAAAACAATGGTGTGCTTGGTTTTAACGTAACTTTATTCTTTCATGAGTTATTTACAAGTTTCTGACCACTTATAAAATGTGTTCAATGTGCTGCCCATTGTGATGGATTGTCAATGCAACCCTCTTCTTCCACTCTTCACACACTGAAAGCAACACCGCAGGAGAAATGCCAGCACAGTCTTCCAGTATCCATAGTTTCAGGTGCTGCACATCTCGTATCTTCACACCATAGACAATTGCCTTCAGATGACCCCAAAGATAAACGTCTAAGGGGTCAGATCGGGAGACCTTGGGGGCCATTCAACTGGTCTGACACTAACCCACATTGGATAGATCCCTCCAAGACTCCAAGACCCTCCAAGACAAAAAAAGTGATGGTATGGTGTGGTATATGGGGTGCAAAGATAGTGGGGCCATTCTTCATCAATGGAAACCTCAAGGCCACTGGATATTTGAAATTGCTACATGATGATGTGTTTCCCCCTTTATGCACTGAAGCTGGCACGTTCCCTGAGCTTTTCCAGCAAGATGGTGCACCACCACATTATGGGTGTCAGGTCCGAGCATTCCTAGATGAACACTTTCCTGAAAAGTGGATTGGTTGTCGTGGGCCAGTTGAATGTCCCCCAAGGTCTCACCATTGTTTTTCTTGTGAAATTCCCAATAAGTTTGATGTGTCACATGACCCTCTTCCTATTGAAAAAACAAAAGTTGGATCCAAGATGGCCGACTTCCAAATGGCCACCATGGTCACCACCCATCTTGAAAAGTTTGCCCCCTCACATATACTAATGTGCCACAAACAGGACGTTAATATCGCCAACCATTCCCATTTTATTAAGGTGTATCCATATAAATGGCCCACCCTGTATATATATATATATATATATATATATATATATATATATATATATATATATATATACATATATATATTTATAGTTAAACCTGGGATTGCATGCATAATTCATTCTGGACTTCATTCGAAAATCCATAGAAATTCATTCCACAACCCCAAAATATTCATATAAACATAAGTAATATAAAATATAAAGTAAAAATAAAACAAATTAAACTGCACTTTACCTTTGAAAAGAATCCTGACAGAGCAGTGTTTCCATTAGGTTCAGTGTTTGCGCAAACACACACACACACACACACACACACACACACACACACACACACACACACACACACACACACACACACACACACACACAAACGGAATCACTGCTTTCTGACAGGGAGAGTCTCAGGATCTTTAACAAGTAACCTCTCTAATAACACTTGCTTTTGCTTTATGCACACACACCCATGGTCACAATGTTACAATAAACAGTACATGCGCACTGAGAGCATTGGAAGACAATTACCCATAATCTCGCAGCATGAAAAAGAGAAGAACCATTGGCTCAGTTGTGATCATGTAACACTCAGCAGACAAAGCGCATAAGTTCTACTCATATATCAAGCCCTCGCTCGTTATTAAGTCTAAAGTTATTTTAAAAACTTGCTCGCAAACCACTCGCACACAGAGTTACCCGCAATCCAAGGTATATAGAACGTCTAATGCATTCTGGTACCCCACTTCCAGTTTGGAGTTCTTGTCACACAGAGACCACTAACTACTGCTGAGGACAGACTCATATGGTCTGCTTTTTCTCAGTTATATCGTGATAAATGAGGAGAGTTCCTCTCAGTAACTATGAAGATAGGCTGCATTGGTAGAAATAGATTTTCTGTGATGACTTACGACTGCATGTGCTCAACAAAGAACCTCAACAAAGTTCTAGCACACAGTCATAGAAGGGATTTATTTATGTTTGCCATACAGTATCTGTATAACTCAGTTGAGTATGGGTTCCTTTTTGAGTCTGGTTCCTCCCAAAGTTTCTTCCTCATGTCATCACAGGGAGTCTTTCCTTGCCACACTGGCTTGCTCATCAGGTAGTGAATTGTCATTTTTTTATGTATATTCTCAATTTTTATTCCTGTATAGCTGCTCTGCAACAATGGTGCTAAACAAACACAATAAAATCGAAAATAAATTGAATTTATGCCTCACCAGTGTCTGTACGATAGCGTGATTGGTAGCGTTCATGTGAGCATTTAATGGGAATGAGCATTCTCCATCACAGTAATTAGCTGCATATCCTTCAGGTGCAATAATCCAATCCTGGCATCAGACAAAGACAAAGTGAAATTAGTCATTGAAATAATTTAGGTTTAATTTAGGTTGTAGTTACATACAGTAAAAAACATCATACTGTGTTTGGCATTGTCATGGCCAGTGATGAGTATCATGTAAATGGTGATTTGCAGTACCTTTCTAATAGCTATCATTCTATTTAATATTATGGCGAATACAATGTTTTAGTGAACATACTCAGGTTAGTATGTTATTTCAAAGTTATATATCAACCATCCAGGGTTTACTCACTAACTCACTCATCATCTATTCCGCTTAATCCTGTATTCAGGGTTGCGGGGGGCTTGGAGCCTATCCCAGAAGACTCAAGGCATGAAGTTGGGTACACCCTGGACATGGTGCCAATACACATACACACACTATATCCAGAGTTTATTCTCACTTTTTATTAAATAGTTTTGGATTGACACTGGATCCATCTCAACCCTAACCAGCTATTAGAGTTACTGAAACTGAATAAATAAGTCTAGGATATGCAGGCTGAAAAAATGTGGACATTCATGCAGTGAAATCTAAGTGCTAACCACTAATCCACTGTCATGGTTACAATACAACAAGGTTATAGGTATACAGTGCCTTCTAGAGCATAACCTATGGCCATTAACTAAAATATCTCATAACAGATTTCATATTATTTAAAATAAAATTGTCCATAAAGCATGTTCTAACTACAGTACCCTTAGCAAATATTATTAGTTGACATAAAAGTTATTGATAAGTGCAACATAACACTCACATTGTCCATTAATTGTCATGATGAAAGAAAAGGACGGATCAAACAAACTAAACAAAAATGCGCATGCTATAGACAGGCCATGAATGAAACTATTAATAACAAGCTTCACAGAGGAAGCTTGTCCAGGTGCAAGATATGAGCTGGGCCTTTCTGTAATATAGGTGCAAGATGATAAACACAGAGACAGTGTGTGCATCTTTCAGGCCTTACCAGGTGCCTCTCCTTCTTTCCAATCTTCAAATCTTCTGTTTGAGACCTGTGCCTACCCTAACCTCCTGATTCCTGTTCTTGTATGTTCTTAGCCCATCCGACTCAAGGTTTGATTTTTATGTGCTCTGAGATGCTTTTTTTTTTAAACTGTTGACTGCCCCCACCATTACACACACACACCATTCTGTGTGAATTCTAGAGACTGCTTTCAGGTCTGCTCTTTTTAAAAATAATTAGACTTAAATTAGATAAATCCATCACCATAAAGGTGTACATGTAATGTCAATGAAGTGGTCAGTAAATTTACATATTTTTTCCAACAAGTAAAACAGAAAAAGGGGAAATGGAATGGGAAACAGTAACCATGTTTAAATGTTTGTGTCTGTTCTCACCTGCCAGCCCAAGTCTTTGAAGCTAACATACAGTTCATGCTTTCTGCAGGCCGTCCTCTGATCACTGCTATTATAATCTGCTAGAGAAAAGAGAGTGTGAACATTATGACATTAACAGGTAAATAGTTCTAATCTCAATATTCAGTTTCCAGATGGACATCTATTAAATAACCATCACCTAGGAACCATATATAAAGTATCATATTTTACATTTATTTTAATATATGTATTTTTGTTGGGTAATAACCATCATCTAGGAACTATGTATATAGTATCATGTTTTTTCGTTCATGGTAATATATGTATTTTTGTTCGGTAATAATTTAAATCAAAGCTGTGAAAAACTCAAAGGAGAAAAAGTGCCATTTAAATACAATTGACAAAAAAAAAGATGTTTATTTATGTACTTGCGCTAAGTGGACCACTTTGGCCATTTCCAAGGTCAGCGGAGGGAAAAAGAGAGAACACAGAAGCAGTAGTTGGGTACATACTCGGTCACCCTCTCCACACAAAAACGACAGCCTTATGAATGACTTTCTGTGTGATTGACAACTTTTTACAGACTGCACCTCAGATTCTGTTTGCTCAAGTAAATATACTCTCTAAAAATGGACTTGAACAACCTCTGTGACCCTGTGGAGCAACTGCAACATTCGTCTATGCGAAAATTCTTTTTATTTATCTATTCATTTGTCATACTAACTTCCAAATATGTAAATCGAATGTAATCTTTTAGGCAAAATTGTCCATTGCTCACTGTCCAAATTAGAGGCATTGGGGATGTGGGAGCTGGGGGAGAGTCTGGGAGCGGTGTCCAGGTGAAACTCTCCAGCTAGACACACTTATTTTTACCAGCACTACATGTTTAACATCTGGAGTTTTTCCAGGTACAGTACCAAAGGATGCTAAAACATGAATGGGGATTTCAAATCCCAGCATATCAATCATCAATATCGATACCAATCAAACCAACCCTAGCCAATCAACGGCACCTGTAAGCTCAGGCACCCATAAAATGGTTATATTACAGCAATCAGTGCATCTCCAATTTTAAGGTCACAGTAAGGGCAAGATGAATAAGTGCAACTCAGGATGTCAATGTATACACTGACTATTGGAACTACATGCAAAGGGTTCACACACAACACTTCATCTACTCTTCTATCTAAATTGTTAGACACCGGTCCCCCCTGATACTTATCTCTATTGGTTTAACAAACTACCACAGCAAATAAACGCTTTATTAAAGTGTAAATACACAATATATAATAATAAATATCATTGTGTATTTTAAGCTATTAAGTTTTTAAGTACACTGTGCTGTAGCTACAGAAGCTAGAACAGAAATCATAAAATACCATAAAATCATAAAATGCTCAAAAAGGGATCTAGGATTTAAATTTACAATAGTTTTTTAGTAAACCATTTTTAAGATAATATATATTGCTATACAAATTGAATTGAATGATAATGAATACTGTATGTGGTTATAGGCTCAATACAGCTAAACATTCCAAATGAAACTAAACAGCTCCTTCAATCCTGGAACACAAAAACCACCTCTGACGTAAACAGAAACAGCGAATACGAAAAGCCAATCAAATGCAATGCGTCAATACATGGACTTGGAAACAAATGTAATAATTTTTTGTCAAATAATGATGGTTGCTTTCTTCCAACATATAAAGATCTGTCAAACTTATCACATACACTTTTTTCTGTATAAAAGTCAAAAAGTTTATTTGGTTTTCTTCTTCTTCTTCTTATTATTATTACTATTATTATTTTGGTTAATGTTTTATTCATAAGGTATGATACCTTTTCAGTCTCTTTTTAAATGATGTTGGCATTAAAGATGTATACTTGTAGTGAACTCAGGACATAATATTAACAAAATGTCACACATATCAAGACACAATCATACAATATTTTTGTACTAAACAGGAAAGAAGTGGGGGACAAACCTGTGTATCCTGGGCTTTTTTGTGACTCCGGGGGATAAGTGGAACGATTGCGGCTCTGCTGTCTGGGTTTTCCTATAGAGCGGGTTGTGCGGATGTGGAGCTCTTCTACTTTGAAGAAGGCCACCATGAACGGCTGCTTCTCCAGAGGCCCATCCTGACTGACAAGCCCTGCCTCGCTAGGGTTCATGTTCACTCCTGTAAGAAGAGATATTTCACATTTGTTCTAATAAATATATAATGCTTTATAGAGCATTTTAAAAACATACATTTGTAACCTAAAATGGCATTAATTTTTTAGTGAAAAGGTAAATGTTAAGTTTAAAAAGATTATTTTTATATTATATTATTCAGCTAATAAATAGGTGCATCACTATTTGACACAACACAGTGTTACATTAGGACCAACATGGCCAGTGTAAATAACAAGTCCCTTGGATTTACAGGTGCAACATGCTTTAATACAGACATTACTTTATCATTAATATAATAATAAAATGATTATGAAGTCTGTCAGATAAAGAAAACATTATTTAGTTTACATAAAATGTTTATTTTCACATCAAAATTTCATTTTATTGTTTACACTAAAGATGTCATGGTGGCTTAGTGGTTAGCACTGTCGCCTTGCACCTCCAGGGTCCGCGTTTGATTCCCACCTTGGAGCTGTGTCCATGGAGTTTGCAAGTTCTCTCCGTGCATAGTGAGTTTCCCTCCACTTTCCAAACACATGCAGATTAGGCTAAATGTCGTTCCTAATTTGCCCCACAGTGAATGTATGTGTGAGTATTGTGTGTTCCCTGTGATGGATTGGCATCCTGTCCAGGGTGTACCACAAGACTCTTTCAAGGGTGTACTTTCGGGTCTACTTTCAAGACTCTAGGTCCCCCAAGATAAGGATAAAGCTGTATAGTCAAATATTTAAACTACTACATTAAATGAATGAGTGTGGTCAATTATCATAGTGTAAATGTGGTCTAATTACATTCTAAGTATTTGGAATTTGGGGATTTCTGGTTTAGCAAATACATGACTAGTACTGTAGTAAATTTGGCTGGTTATGTGGCATGGCTAGATACAGTAATGATCCACATAAATGCATCATGCATCCAGGCTCATTGTTTCTCTCCTCAGCTCTGGTGAATGAACAGAGTTTGCTTTTATTCTCAGTGCTTCAAAATTTCATAGTGTGATGGTTTATAAGTGCAATTGCTATGATCGTTCTCTCACACATAGTCTATACCGTTTAATCCTGTATTCAGGGTTGTAGGGGGCCTGGAGCCTATCCCATATACTGTACTCCTGGAGCCTATCCTCACACTACGCACAACTCGGGAACGTCAGTTAGCCTAATCTGGAAGTCTTTGGACTGTGGGAGGAAACCGGAATACCCAGAGGAAACCCACCAAGTACAAGGAGAACATGCAAACTCACATATGCAACATGCACACAGAGGTGGGAATCAAACCTGGCCAGTAATCGAATCCGGCCCACGTAGGTGCAAGTCGTCAGTGCTAACCACTATACCACAGTGCTGCTACTATGATAGTTTTTAAAGGAAAATAAAATTAATCTTCTCTCAGTCCCCCATAGACAGGTAAATCACCCATGACACATGGTCTGATAGGGTTTGCATATACAGTGGGTATAGAAAAGAATCACATTTTGTTGCTTTGCACCCTGAAACAAAGACAGACACAGTTGTTTTTACTCAGAGCAACTTTTAACATCCAAGTGAAAGCTTTAACACCAACATGTCAAATAAATAAATAAATAAAAATACACACCGGAATCACTGATTTGGATATAAATCACCACCTTCTAAAAAAGTTAATCACCTTCTTAATGGGACACAAAGTTTTGCAAATCTAGACTTTGCAATATTTCCCAACTCTTCATTGCAGAACTGCTTAAGTTAGAAGTTGAGTTAAATTTGATGGTGACCGTTTGTGGACTGCAGTCTTCCCACAATGAGTGAGATAAGTCTTTCCACAGATTTTCAATGGGGTTTAAGTCTGGGCTCGGCCATACAAGGACAGTCACCTTTTTCTCCTTCAAACACTGTGTGGGCAGTTTTGCTGTGTGCCTTTCGGTCATTGTCATGTTCGAAGCTAAACCTTCTTCCCATTGACGACTTTCTGGCAGAGGGCAGCAGATTTTCCTCACGAATTTGACAGTATTTTGCCCCATTCATTTTCCTTCTGTCCTTATAAGTGCTCTAGTCCTTGCTGCAGAGAAATACCCCATATTACCCCCTCTATGCTTAAATGTTGAAATGGTGTTATTTGAATGGTGAGCTGTATTAGATTTCCGCCAGACATATTGTTTGGTGTCATGGCCAAATAATTACATTTTAGTCTCATCTGACCACCTGGGTTTTTGCAAAGCTCAGTTGTGACTGCATGTGGCCTTACTTGAGGAGTGGCTTTTTTTCTTGCAACACTCCCATACAAGCCATATTTGTAGAGAATTGTTGATATTGCATACAATGACCACTCTTTGTCATAAATTTCTGCAACAGCATCAGAGTTGCTGTAGGCCTCTTAGTGGGCTCTGTGCTGTAAGTCAATAATAACAGACTTCTCTGTGGCAGTGAATAAGCATTTGAAATTCTTTTGTATGCATCCCCAGACTTGTGCCTGTAAACAACTTTATCCCAGAAAAGAGACCTTTAGACAGTACCCTCCCACCCATAGTTGAATATTTGCTTCAGTTGCACTACCAGGGACTGAAAAGCTCCAGCTTTTAATGTTAAGCTACTCAAAATGACCACAGCTGACCAGAGTTGAAAGTCAAATGTCTTTGTGTGAGATTGAGAAAACAATCTTAATCTGAAGTCATTTTTATGGAGGTGATGATCCTTTTCCAATTTAGTGTTTCTGTTTTTTTTTTCTTCCATTTTTCTGATATGTCGGTGTTATATCTTTCACTTGTATATTAAACATTGCATTGAGCAAATATAGCTACAGGCTACAAAGCAACAAAATGTGATTATTTTAAAATGTATGATTCTTTTCTAAACCCGCTGTAAACTAGACATTTAATTCTATGTTTACATTCAAATGTGTGGTTTACATTTATATTTAGATTCAACATTTATATTTAACAAGTACATTTATACAGTGGGACCTAATAGCCTAGATCCATAGACAATCAAACAAATGCTGTAAAATTTAGCCACAACTACTCTATATGAAGAAAAAAAAGTATTGTTTACATAAGAACAAATTGCATTTAGACTTCTATTGTTTTAAAGCCATGTTATTTCAGAAATGTATTTTTTCCAAGGCCTCTATTATCTATTTTTTTTTCCATGCTTTAGAGCTATCATATCTTACCATCGTTGGTTTCCACACTTATTTGCAGGCCCAAATTATGATGTTGATTCATTACCCAGAGGTTCCTGGTTGTTGTGATGTCAAACTCCAGCCAACCTTCATCCACTGCCCACAGCTGACGGGATTCCAACAGAAAAAGATCTGCATGTCTACATAGAAAACAAGTACATAAATAGGCACAAACTGTCAGTTGAATTGCAGCTGAAAAAGCGATTTACATGTATATGCCAAAAGTATGGCATATATTTATATTATATAGTGGTTGTATATATATATATATATATATATAATTAATTAATTAATGTATTTATTTTTTCACTCGCCCACCGTTACATGCATATGAACTAGGGTTTAATATGATGTTGGCCCATCCTTTGCAGCTATAATAGTTTCAACTCTTCTGGAAAGGCTTTCCACAAGGTTTAGGAGTATGTTTATGGGAATTTTTGTCCATTCTTCCACAAGTACATTTGTGAGGTCAGACCCTAATGTTGGACGACAAGGCCTGGCTCGCAGTCTCTGCTCTAATTCATCCCAAAGGTGTTTATCGGGTTGATGTCAGGACTCTGTGCAGGCCAGTCAAGTTCTTCCACAACAAACTCGCTCATCTATGTTTTTATGGACCTATGTGTACTGGTGTGCAGTCATATTGGAACAGGAAGAGACCATCCCCAAAATGTTCCCACAAAGTTGGGAGCGTGAAATTGTCCATAATGTTTTGGTATGCTGAAGTATTAAGAGTTCCTTCCACTCAAAGTAAGGGGCCAAACTCCTGAAAAACAACCCCACATCATAATCCCCCCTCCACCAAATGTTACACTTGGCACAATGCAGTCAGGCAAGTACTGTTCTCCTGGCAATGACCAGACCCAGACTCATCCTTCGGATTGCCAATCCGTGATTTGTCACTCCAGAGAACACATCTACACAGCTCTAGAGCCCAGTGGTGGCGTGCTTTACACCACTGAATATGCTTTGTACTGCACTTGGATGCAGCTACTCAGCTATGGAAATTTCATGAAGGTCTCTACGTACACACTGTTCTTGAGATAATCTGAAGGCCACATGAAGTTTGGAGGCCTGTAGCTACCGACTCTGCAGAAAGTTGGAAACCTCTGTGCACTATGCGTCTCAGCAGCTGCTGATCTCGCTCTGTGATTTTACGTGGCATTACCAATTTTATGTTGCATCCCCAATCGCTTCCACTTTGTCATAATACCACTAATATTTGATTGTGGAATATTTAGTAGCAAGATAATTTCACGACTGCATTTATTGCACAGGTGGCATTCTATCACGGTACCATGCTGAAATTCACTGAGCTCCTGAGAGCGAGCCATCCTTTCACAAATGTTTGTAGAAGCAGTCTGTATGCCTAGGTGCTTGATTTTATACACCTGTAAACATGGAAGTGATTAGATCGCCTGAATTTAATGGTTTGGGTGGGTGAGTGTATACTTTTGGCCTACAGTATACAGGTGAAACCCCAAATCCACAATCTCAGAAAATTAGAATATTACATGCAATCAGTGAAACAAGGATTGTACATAGAACAATGTCAGACCTCTGAAAAGTTATAAGTATGCATATGTACTCAGTACTTGGCTTGGGCCGCTTTTGCAGCAATTACTGCCTCAAAGTGGCGTGGCATGGAAGCTATCAGCCTGTGGCACTGCTGAGGTATTTTGGAAGACCAGAATGCTTCAATAGCGACCTCATGTCTCTCATCTTTCTCTTGGCAAGGGCCCATAGATTCTCTATGGGGTTCAGGTCAGACGTGTTTGCTGGCCAATCAAGCACAGTAATCTCATGGTCATTGAACCAGGTTTTGGTGCTTTTGGCAGTGTGAGCAGGTGCCAAGTTCACCTGGAAAATGAAGTCAGCATTGTCATAAAGCTCGTCTGCATAAGGAAGCATGAAGTGCTCCAAAATCTCCTGGTAGACGGCTGTGTTGACCCTGGACTTAATGAAGCACAGTGGACCAACACTAGCAGATGACATGGCTCTCCAAATCAACACAGACTGTGGAAACTTCACACTGGACTTCAAGCATCTTGCAGTGTGTGCCTCTCCATTCTTCCTCCAGACTCTGGGTCCTTGGTTTCCAAATGAGATGCAAAAGTTCCTCTCATCAGAAAAGAGGACTTTGAACCACTGAGCAACAGACCAGTTCTTCTTTTCTATAGCCCAGGTAAGACGCTTCTGTCTTAAAAAAGTTGTTTGTTGTTCAGGAGCGGCTTGACAAGAGGAATACGACATTTGATGCCTATGTCCAGGATCCATCTGTGTGTGGTGGCTCTTGATGCACTGACTTTCACACTCCATGTGAAAGTCCCCAACACTTTTGAATGGCCTTTTCCTGACAATCCTCGCCAGGCTGCGGTCATCCCTGCTGCTTGTGCACCTTTTTCTTCCTCACATTACCTTGCTGTCAGGTCAGCAGTCTTTTCCATGATTGTGCTTCCTACTGAACCAGGCTGAGAGACTATTTAAAGGCTCAGGAACCTTTTGCAGGTGTTATGGCTTAATTAGCTGATTAGAGTGGGACACTTTGAGCCTAGAGTATTGAACCTTTTCACAATATTTTAATTTTCTGAGATTGTGGATTTGGGGTTTTCATGAGCTGTAAGCCATAATCATCTCAATTATGACAAATCACGGCTTGAACTATCTTGCTTTGTATGTAATGAGTCTATCTCATATATTAGCTTCACCTTTTAAAGTTGCATTACTGAAATAAATGAACTCTTGCACGATATTCAAATTTTTCTAGTTTCACCTGTATAGTATACAATACATGTAAAAGTTTTCATTTTCGTAAAGTATGATTTATCATACAGAATTTTTTTTTTTATTCAAGGATGGCCAGTTATTATCACATAATTATTTGAGCACTTAACTAAAAACACTCAAATGGCACAAATCTACCTTTAAAGGTTTGTCCTGAATATACACACAAGCTGAACACAGAATTAAACTGCTATTAAGTTTCCACACCTGTGACTTATCTGAGAGTAATTTTTGTCTGTGTATAAATAATAATATATATATTTTTAATTCGCTTCTTGGGAATTTTCCAGATTTTCTCCCTAATTTAGTCGTGTCCAATTCCCACCTGTCTTTGGGGCACTCCCTCATCAAGGCTACTACAACCAGTCAAGGAGGGCTGATGACTATCACGCATTTTCTCTGAGCCTTGTGATGCCAGCCATCAGTATCTTTTCGAAGTGCTCACTCACGCTCTGTAAAACTCTCAGAACGCTAACCGCTCCTTGTACTTAAATACGCAACTGATGTACAGTAAGAGTGCAGAATGTCTCTCGCCCTCCCCTTTGAGGGAGCTCGGCCAATCAGCTCTCTTCAGGCTTCCAGCTGCGAGAGGCTACAGCATTACCCGGAAATTGAACTCGCGATCTCTGGATATTAGGGCAAGCATTTTACCACTGCGTAGGTGTGTACAGAAGCAAAATTACAAATTTGCATAACTGCCCAATACTTATGGACCTGACTGTAGATGCAGGCCTTTTCATTTATAACTGAAATTCACCATTGTGCTTATATTTTCAGTGTGAATATGCATATCTACAGAACTGAACAATATGATCTGAAAATTTTAACAGTTTGGTTTTGTCAAAATTATTTTTGGTTATATAACTGAAAATTTTGTGGGATTTTGCAAAACACTATAAATCAGCTTGGTTTTAGCAATGTACATGGTGGCAATGTACCCAGAGGCAGGAATGGATTCTGGAACGTCCTAACCACTAAGCCATCGTGTTTCTGTTTTTATAGTGAGTCATGGCACCAAATTGGAACAAGAAAAAAAAAAAAGTTTTGTTGTAAGTAAAATCTTTTTCATTACAAAGATCCCTGTTAACTCCGTTTTAGTTAATAATCTCATCCAGATACTTGCTGCAACCTTAATTTGTTTAAGATATTTTGTTGGCAATAAAAGGGACATGGTCAAATTAATTCTTGAAAATGCAGCAATACATTATTTTTTAAATAAATAAATACTGTTTTTCAATAGACAAAAGATTTTCCCTTCTGAGCAACAGGAGTGGAAATCGATGCTAATGTTAACTCATGAATAAACGCTAGCTGTGGAATGTAACCATATGGTTAAGATCAAGAGGTCAAGGACTTTCAAGAGGTCAACTTTGTCATCTAAATAAAGTAAGAGAACATTGAAATGTATTTCTCTGAAATGATTAACACAGTTGTGTTGGTTAGAGTGACACAAAAATCAGGACTAAAAAAGATAACATATGAGAAACAGAAAACAGGACATACTTTTGGTCTACCCATGTTGTTAGCAAACGGCTATTTCCTCATTGTCATGTGACTCACTGTTTGTTTTTATTTGTTTTGTTTAGTTTTTTCTGCCAGGCTAAATACGTTTCAGTAACAGGGTTTTGTGGGACATAATTTCAATGCGTAAGTACTTTTATTTAAAATATGTTGATAAATTCAAAAATAATGTTCTAACAATTACAAGTGATATATATATAATCAACAAAATCATACCAAAATTTGGATTTAAGACACATTTTAACTGTTAAGTTTAATATGAAATTTTGTCATCCAGAATGTAGATTCAAGAATTCTCAAATGTCCCATGTAGTCTTGTGTAATGTGATGTTTGGCATCATAGTGGTGAAAAAACAACATTTTGTATTCAAGCCGGGCGGCACGGTGGTGTAGTGGTTAGCACTGTCGCCTTGCACCGGTTCGATCCCCGGCCAGGCTTGATTCCCGTCTCTGTGTGCATGGAGTTTGTATGTTCTCTTCGTGCTTGGCGGGTTTCCTCCGGGTACTCCGGTTTCCTCCCACAGTCCAAAGACTAATTGGTGTTCCCAACATGCACATAGTGTGTGACTGACTGACTGAGTGAGTGTATGTATGTGTGTGTGTCTGTGCCCAGGGTGTACTCTGCCATGTGCCCTAAGTCTCCTGGGATAGGCTACAGGCCCCCCGTGACCCTGAATACAGGATTAAGCGGTATAGATGTTGAGTGAGTGAGTGTATTCAAGCCAAAAAATTTATAAATGAGGCCCACTGTCAATATTTTGTATGGAACCATGAAACAAATGTGGAGGAAGTATTAGTTTGGACAAAAAATGGGGAACTAATATCATCTGTTTTGCAAAGCAAACTAATGGTACAGTGCAAACAGGTAGTCATTTGTATACTGAGCATTGCCATAAATAACCTTGTGACTAAAAATATTGCTTTAAAAAAGGCTTTAACCCAACTAAAAACCTGAGACATTTTTAATTGAAGTGTGTAGCACAATGCTCTCTGCCACCATAGTCAAGGCATTAATTAAGGGAATATCTTTTGCACGTATGTTTATCAATCCATTTCGTAAGTTTCAGGGATTTATAGAATCCATGGCAGTTAATAAGTTGTTGTGGTACTTTACTAAAGAACATGTTATTGTTTTCTCAGGATTTTGTTATTATTCTGATGCAAAACTGACAAACATTAAATACTATAAACTTGGGCTGATCATGATCTCCACTGAAAACCTGGAGACAAGGAACAGAGAAGACCATGTTTAGAACTAGTCTCTGTTTTAAATAAATCTGCTGCCTGTTTTTTGTAACACGTGGTCTGGACTGGTGATTAACCATACATAGTCATTTAACTGGTTGCTTTTTTGACAGGTGACACAACATCCAATCATGCTGTTGTTGTAATTCATTGAAATCATCCCCCTTTCACACACTGTCAATGGTGGAAATGTTTAGCTTGGTTCTTTTTTAGGCATCAACTTATTTTCAGTCAGGCACTGTGGTCGTGGTTTAGACTAAACAAACTACATGGTGGAAAACTGAAACTGGTGCCTCTTGTATGTGTCTCTATTCTGTGCTAAATTCCAAGTGCATTTGGTCGTAAACACATGCAGTCTGAGAAATTATCAAAATACCTTAAATGTAAGAATAATATGTTTACAATGCTGCAAGACCTGTTTTTGGATTGAGCAGACACAGAACGCACCCTGTTCCATATTTTGTAGAATGAATTAAGTGAAATCTACACTTAAGTATTTAAGCAATATTACAACAGAGAGAGTGCTGTTCATGAATATCAGTATGGCTGTGATGCGGTTGAATATGATATTGCTTTTGTACAACAGTTCCACTTACACCACTTATTATCAACAGATTATGATTTGTGTGTTCATTTAACCAGTTACTTTGCTTCACCAATACACATCCTTCCGCGACTGGTGGAACTGGAACTGGCAGAGCTGATGACCGACAGTTACCGACTGACAGTTGTGTAATTAACAGGGGTGAAAGTAGGAAACATGGGTTTCAAATTCTTGCAGGGACTATGTAAGAATTAGTATGTAAGGTACGACTTATTCCACTTTAGAATATCAGGTCTGTTAACTTCCAGGGTCCACGGTTAAATCCCAAACAGCATTAAATGGAAAGCTACTGATGGAAAGTGAGAAGGAGTCACTTTATGTTTAAAAAAAACATTTTGTCAACCTAACTGCTTTTTTTTAGTTGTTCTAAATCTGTGATCTTTAATTTTCAGCTAAAAAGCTAACTAGCTTTTAAGATGACCTTATCAGATGACATTATTTCTTGCTAAAAGTGCCTTGGTGACTGGTTTTGAATCTGAGCTTTGGCAGGCAGTTGCTCCCCCCTCAGCACTTCTGCCCACACTGCGATCGACAATTAGTTTGATTTATGGTTATTAGGCCGCCTGTGATACAGAATGATACATATAGTTAACCCATCTATTCTTACCATGCCGCTCATCCAATCAGATTGTTCGGTCGGAACTAATTGTTGTATAATATAGGTTAGACTTCTATAGTAAGACAGAATAATTTGTTTGAGCATACAATCAGAGGATAGAAGGCATCTGCTCCTCTCTCAAAACCTTCCTGTCATGCTTTCTATCAAAACAGATGAAGAGAATGCACACAACCTAGGGTGGCATCTTGCCGGTGGTGGCATAAAGCATGCAAAAAAAAAAAATATATATATAAAATAAAAAAGTTCAGATGGATGATAAAATTTGTGAGATCAGTTTTCTATCATAAATTTTCCCCTTGCATTTTTTCTGCAACTGTGTGGGTCACTTACTCTTGTTGGCACTATGATTCTAGTTTGTGAGTGAGTCTAACCTAATCTCGTACTTGAGGGAGAAACTTCCCACTCAGTACCCACTCACAAACTAGAATCAAGTGATGTGGGATGATAATGAATGGTGTTTGTGGTGTCTCCTGAGACGTGGAAGAAGGTGGCTGTGAGGAGATCAGGTCAGGTCTCCCCATGGGAAGCCTGACTACAGGGGAGAGCAGAGAAAAAGTGCATCTCTAACTTTATACGTTAATGTAATTAGTAAAATCATCCACACTTTGAATGCTAACAATAAACCAGAGTTTACTCTGAATATAGACTTGTGATTCAGTTTGGATCACTTTAGTGACTAGGTTCTTTGAATTTTGTTCATCAAAATTAACTAATCTTTTTTTGAGTTTTTAGTTTATTTCGTTCTTTTGATCCATAATGAAATTTATGCAATTAATGTTACAGTAATGAAAATATTACATATGTCCAGCTAGGGACAAACAGTATGATAAACAGAATGAGCAGCTCACCTCTCATATCTTCTGGTCTGAGACGTTCGTTCTTTTGTCGCGTGACCCCTGCGCTGATGCTATTGCACTGCATATCGTCTATGGGGGACATGTGACAAAAGAGCAAAAGACTCGGACTAGACTTATGAGATGAACCACTCGTTTTGAACCACTGTACATAATCTATGGACGTCTTGCGAAGCATTGCGCATGCGTGCACAGTAGAAAATGAATGGATCTCTCTTTAAGGCTACTCGTTCGTCTGAGTCACGTTAAAGTCTCGTTCAAAAAGAACGACCCATCTCTAATATTCACTGCCCAGCCCCACCCCCCCAAAATGTTGCCCACGTCAAGTTTTCATTGACCACTTTTAGATTTGATGACGGTGCACAGTGTGGTGAAAGATTCATGAATGAAAATGATTCCTAATTTTCCCAGAACCAAACTTTTCCATCAGGGAAGAAAAAAATCAGTTGATGTGATACCCTGGCCATTCAGTACATACTTTTGTAGTCAGCTACATACCGGTAGTCAGCTGAGTTAATTTTATTCACATATAAAGTTGCTGAATCTAGACTAAACCAAATAAAGCAAACCCAATTCATAACACTCTCTGAAAGCAGTACATTTGAGCATCGTTTCATTTCAGGACAGTCTTTACAGGTTATAATAATGTGTTGGACAATTCTTAACCCAATTCCAGTAATTTAAAATCTCCTTAATTAATTTGGTACCTGATGCAGGCCAAAAACTATACCCTTATGAAATGGTGCCATTTTGTTTGTTTGCCTGGCAGTGCATATACTATACAGTGGAACCTCGGATTGCGAGTAACGTGGTTTAC
The DNA here is from genome assembly GCA_030347435.1 of Clarias fuscus. Lineage (NCBI taxonomy): Eukaryota > Metazoa > Chordata > Actinopteri > Siluriformes > Clariidae > Clarias > Clarias fuscus. The sequence goes on from CM059226.1 coordinate 14,658,706, forward strand.
GAGTGTTCCGCAAATCGAGCAAAGATTTTTAATAAATTTTTAATCGGAAACCGAGCAAGTATTAGTTTACGAGCGCAGAGTATCATGCATCACGCATGCGACTCTTATTTTGACACCAAGCGTCACTCTCTTTTTTCCCTGTCAAAACGGTGTTTCCGTGTTTATGTGTGTGTCCGTTTGTTGTTGTTAAGTGATTCTGTTAGTATGCACTTATGCCAGTCTCGCTTTTTTCCGTTAAAACAGTGTTTCCGCTGTTTTTATGTGTTTGTTGTGAAACTTAAAAAGTGAGTCCGTTAATATACGCTCATGCCAGTCTCAGAGAGATTTCTTTTTTTCCTGTTAATACGGTGTTTCCGTTGTGTGTGTGTGTGTGTGTGTGTGTGTGTGTGTTTATTGTGAATCTTAAAAAGCGAGGTGGGGAGAGGGAGGAGGAGTGTTACTGTGTAAAACGAGGCGAGGGAAGTAGCTAATTCCACACACACACACACACACACACACACACACACACACACACACACACACACACACACGGCGCCTACGCGCACCAACGGAAACACTTATCTGTCAGGATTTATTTGTGCTTTTTTAAAGGTAAAGTGCGGATTAATTTGTTTTATTTTCATTTTATAGATTGTATTAATTATTTTTATGTATTTATTTTTTGGGGCTGTGGAACGAATAATTTGAGTTTTCGTTCCGGAAGTGGGCTCGTATTCCAAATCATAATTTCCCATAAGAAATTATGATTTGGAATACGAGCCCACTTCCGGAACGAATTATGCTCGTAATCCAAGGTTCCACTGTACTTTATATTTTCACAGGCCTAATATCTTTTTTCGTGTGTGAAATCATTAAGAATAACTTACTGTACTCAGTCTACAAACTGAGAGGGAATTTCTGGTGCCAAAGCACCAGAGCCAAAATTACAATAAAATTGTAATTGTAATGGCAATTAGTGGCAATTAATATTTCATATTATTATTTTATTTATAATAATGCACACATGCTACATTGTATACAACTTTTGCCAAAATCTAAGCCCAGCTCATATACACATACTTGACAATGAGAAAATAACAAGCATAAGCACAAACACTGGTCTTGACTGTGTATGAAATGACATTTGCTGTATGTGTAACCAAGTTGACCAGATTCCTCACCTGTCTAGATGTTCTCCCACCACCTCAAAAACACTCAGTCGGATGGTTTCATTGTGAAAGGCAGTACCCACACATTCCTTATAGATCCTGAACTCTGCTGCTGCAACTGTTTCTCCCTCTGGGATCTGAGATAGATTGAAATTGAACTTCATATGGTGTCTTCTGTCAGAAGACAGCTCCTGGTCATATGCCACTGCCAAAGAAACACATGGGAACTCAAATGTTTAGATAGCAAAACATGGTTATACTTTGGATACACCATTTGCACATTCAGTATGAATGTAGATGATATGTTAGACTTTGAAATGGAATCTGTGGAGTATTTTATATAACAGCAAACCCTGTTATTAACATCCTTGTAAAATTAATCCTAGTGGTGAATGCATGTTTATTTTATAACCACATCAGAAATAGGCCACGTTTCCCCTAAAATAATGAATTGTTATTTCTGGTGGGACTTCAAATCACAATTTAGAACAAGCTGTTACCACCAATCATCATCATGACAGAAAAAAAAAAAAAAAACAGAGAGAAAGACAGACCAACCCAAATGTAAAACTGTCAACACAGTTAAAGAGGAAAATGTGATTAATGGCAACCTTAGTATGACTAATATAAAGTATCTTTTATATAAGATATCTCTGTCTTTTCCTGTTAACCCTGACACACACACACGCACACACACACACACACACACACACACACACACACACACACACACACACACACACACACACACACACACACACACACACACACACAAAACCACATCACCACCAAACAAATCCTTTCTCTGCTTCCAAAACTTGGCACATGTCCTGTCATTTTTGCAACATAAGTACATGTCAAACCGGATACCACTGTTCCAGTATGAAGTGTTCTGTACTGATTGGATTTCCATGTCTCCTGGCCACATGGAACTAAAAAGCCCACACTCCACACCCCATCCTTATACAGGCAATGAAGAACAGAGACAAGTAGTAAATGTCTGAAGAGTTAAACTGATGAAAAGATTTCTCATTGGTGTATACTGATTTATCACCTGTTCAATCCTCAGATTCTCAATTTCATAGCATTGCAATTGAATCAACCACAATGAAAAAAGGAAAATTAGAAATATAGATGAGGCAATAGGGAATATACTAGGCTAGATATTAATTTAAATCATACAATCAATTTGGTTTCCTTATATTTTTCATTTTTAAATGGTCTTTTTTGGTTTTGGATCACATTGTATTACACTTGACAGCAAAGGAGAAAAAAAAACACCATCTGCTTTTGCAGTTCAGATTTTATATCCCTGATTTTTTCAGACTTGAAGGCTAGTGTCGTGTTAAAGCACTAGGAGTTACTGAAAAACACTGTCTCAGACACTGTTACTCTAATCAAAATCTGGCAAGGTCAGAAAAGATCTGCAAGTGATTTGTATAATTTGAATATGGACACCAAAAGAAATACTTAAGCACATGCATAACCTCTCTTTCTCTAAAAGAACAACATTCTCTATGCAAATATTTAAGTAACTCTTGAGAGTTCCAGTTTAAGCACCAGCACTTGTGGCTGTACTGTACACAGACTGTTCTATCACTAAATTATTGGAACATGTATTGAAAGAAAAAATTTAATATCATGAAAAAAAAGGTGATTTTCTTTTGTAACTGAATTTAAAAGGGAAACATTCTAGATTCATTACAAATTAAGTGAAATATTTAATTGCTTTTTTGTTTTAATTTAGATGATTACAGCTTATAACTCATAAAAATCAAAAACCCATCAACTTAATATTTTCTTTAAAAATTATTGCAATAAATAAATTATGAAAGATTATGTTCATATATGCACTCAATACTTGGTCAGGGCTCTTTTTTCCAGCACCAATTACCGCACCTCCAGTGGCATGGAGGCAATCAGCCTGTGGCTCTGCTGAGGTGTTACTGAAGACCCGATTGCTTTGATAGCAATTCCTCTGTATTGTTGTGTCGGGGTTTTTCATCTTCCTTAATAAACCATACAGTAGATTCTCTATTGAGTTCAGGTCAGGTGAGTTTGCTGGGCAATTAAGCACGGTAATATCAAGGTCGTGGTAAGTCCGGCTGGAAAAGGAAATGAGCATTTCTATAAAGCTTGGTAGATGATCATCTCCTGGTAGATGCTGCACTGAATATGGACATAAAACATGAAAACACTGCAGATAACATGGCACCCCGAATCTTTACCAATTGTGAAAACTTCACACTGGACTTTAGGTAAATTAGATTCTGGCCGCTCCAAATGCAAAATTTTATTTCGTCTGGAAAGAAGAGCTGGATAACTGAGCAATTATTGTTGCTAGGGTTTTGGACTGGCTTGATAATAGGAAGCAACAGTGGTAGCCCATTTCCTAAAGAAGTGGCTCTTGATGCACTGACTCCAGCCTCACTTTACTCTTTGTGAAGCTCTCCCAAAATCTTGAATCAGATTTGCTTGACATTATTTTAAGGTCACACTCATCCCTATTGCTTGTGCACCTTTTTCTACAAAACATTTGCTTCCCAGTGAACTTGAATATTGCTTAATACAGTACAGTGGTTCCTCTGGAAGGGTGGTTTTGATCATCTTTTGGACAACTGCCAAGTCACCAGTCTTTCCCATGCATTGTAATAGACTAAGAGGGCTAAAGTACTTTCACTGTATAAATAGTAAATTGTTGTGATGGCAGGCCTACAGTCAATGCCCTCGACAACCTTTCTTTTATTGTAATGAAATCTTTTTATTCTATTATTTTCTATCCATTTTCGGTCATAGCTAGTTGTAAAACATTTCATTTATTTATTATATATTATACTGTGTATGTTTGTGCACATGACAAATGAAATTGGAATTTGAAAAAGAAAGATTACATTCAGCACCAAGGCCAGTTCCAGTACACACACCAAAGAAGCAGGAAGCCGTAATTCACCATGTCTGCCATCTAATTTCTATTAGCCGCCTTGGAGTCATTGTCCATTTATAAATTGACTGCAAAGACTTTTGAGTAAAGTATCTTGGTTGCTCATTCAGGATTCTATCTCTCTCTGTGTCTCACCTCAGACTCCGACCAGTCCCAAGGATCTTCTACACTGTGAGACCTGTTGAGTAGGTGCAGCTGCCTATCTACAACTGCCTTATGTGACTTCACTGGCACCTACCCTTGCCACCTATCCACCGTGCCAAAGGGAAAAGAACCGCACCTTCTTCCCTCTCCTTTCACCCTTGCTAAGACTCTCTTCACCCTGTTTCCCACCCCTTTAAATAAAAGACCATTTTGTGTCTCCACGGGTCTGTGTCTAGCTTGATTTGCTGTTTTAGTTTTACAATTACTCAAACTTGAAATAAAATATTCTAGTATTTTGAGATGCTGGATATTTCATTTTAATTAGCTGTAAGCTGTAATCACTCACTCTCACGTTCATTCACACACTATGGTAATCTGGGAGTGCCAATTGGCCTAGACTGGAATCCAGAGCACCGAGGGGAAACCCACAAAGCATGGAAGAACATCCAAACTCTATGCACACCGACACTAAGGCAGGAATCAAGCCTGAACCCTGGTTTGCACCACTAAGCCACCGTGCTGTAAACATCAAATTAAAAAACAAAAACAGGCTTGAAATATGTAACCTTGGATGTGGTGAACTTAAAATATACGATAGGTTCACTTTTTAAATTCAACACACACACACCAGCAAAGGTTCAATTCTGGTGAAGAGATTTCATCCTCGTTGGATATGGTTGGGGGACATGCAAACTGCAGCAGGTCATGTGTGGTACAGTAAATAGTCTGGTCAGGCTAAGACTTGATTATTGGAGTGAGTGCAACAGGGTGGTATTCATTGAAGCACAAAGATGTGGACTTGTTTATACCACGGATGATGATGATGATGAAGATGATAGCTTTAAGCTTTATTTGTAGACCTCACATGTGGGAAGCAGCATGCTTGGTTATCTCAAGGAAGGATTTCCTCATGGACTTCAAACTGTTCATTGGAAATGAATAGGAAAGAGACACCTTGGCATCAGTTGGTGACATGGTTTTGTATGCCTAATAAACGTATAAAAAATACGTAACATGTTCATGCTTTGCTGTGGATTTGTGATGCATGGATGTGCTTAAGCAGCACAGTGCTGCAGTGTAGATGGCTCTTACATCCAAAGAGCTACACCAGCCCCTGCTGTAAATGGAGCATCCCAGTGGCTTTTGTGACTATGCCATCACTTTTATCTGGTTTGACCCTAGTAATAAAAACAATAAAATTGTCAGGGATAACCCCTAGAGCAGCTCATGCAGCTCGGTCAGGTGACATGGGCGCTCACCTGAACCGAGTTAGTTATTAGTTTCTTTATAAATAGGTTGTTTTGAGTTTAGTTATTTGTCTTGCATCTGTTGATTTCACCCCGTAAATGTCTGCATGTTTAGTTCGTGTCGTCCCATAGTCTTTATTCGTGTTTTGGTTTGTTTTATTATTAAAGTCTATTTGTTTAATTTCCCTGTTTTCTTTAATAAATACATCGTTCCTTTTTAAACCTGGACCTCTGCATTTATGCCTCGCACTCCAGTTCGTGACAGAATGCAAGACCTTAACAGAGGCATAGCAGAGGAGCCCTTCCCCCGGGAGATTCTTTTGGGGGGGCAACGATGTATGCGTTGTGGGGAGCCTGCGCGGAAGGCAGTCGGATAACTAAGCGGCGTTTCGGCAAAAGGAGAAGGAGATCGGGCAGGAAGACGCAGGTCAAGGAGGAGCTGTGGAGAGAGCAGACAACCTGGGAAGGCTGCCGGCTGGCGATACGGCACACTCGGAGCAGCTCAGGGCGACGTGGGACCAGGGTGCAGAGATATTATTTATGGATAGACAAACATTCCAATTTCACAGATGGATGAACACAGAATAAAATGTACTGAAGCACAATTCACCTCCAGTGGAATCACCACCAATCAACCTGAACTTGCACTTGCAAGCTTACAACTCAGGATACCAAGGATTAAATGCTTAATTTGCATTTCTTTCATGGTTCCTTTGAACTAAGCAACTCCCAAAAAAATGGACATGTGGGCCAGAATGATAGTGTTGACTAGTATTTCTTTTAAGTTAAGTCGTTTAACTATAGGCTAATTTTAAACCTTCCCAATATCTCAATATCCAAAAACATAGAAAGTTTGCAGCAGTGTTGTACAGTACTGTATGTACTGTATATGTAAAATGAAACAGTTATTAACTAAAAGAGGAACAGCTGTTTAGGAATCTTAAAAATGGGTGAGGAATAGCCAACTTAGTTACAAAGGTGTGGTTGTGAAAAATAGTTTTATATCACAGGTCATACACCATGGCAAGACCAAGCAAGACCAAGCACAGGAACAAGATATAAGGTAATATACTGCATTAGCACGACCTCTCCCAGGCAACAATTTCAAATCAGACTGGGGTTTCAAGAGGTGCTGTTCAGGCTATTTTGAATAAGCACAAAGAATCAGGAAAGTTTACAGACCACCCTAGGCATAGTGGTCAGCCAAGGAAGCTTAGTGTAGCAGATAAATGACACATCATTCTTACAGTATTTCCCTTCAACATCAGAAGATGTCCAGCAGTGAGACCCAAGTACATCCATCTACTGTCCGGAGATGTCTGGCCAGAATTGATCTGCTTGAAAATATTGCAGCCCAAAAGCCATACCTCCAACATGGGAAAAAAGGGTGCAGAAAAATGGCAGCAGATGCTCTGTACTGATAAGTCAAAAATGTCATTAGCAGGCGCTAATTTGTTCACATAAGGGCTGGAGACCGGTACAATGATAAATGTCAATAGAAAACAGTGAAGCATGGTGGAGGTTCCTTGCAAGATTGTGTCTGCATTTCTGCAAATGCAGATGGAAATTTGGTCAGGATTAATGGTGTCCTCAATCCTGAGAAATATAGGCAGATACTTATCCATCTTGCAATACCATTAGGGAGGTGTCTGTTTGTCCCCAAAATTTAGCTCGGCTTGGATGTTTTTCTTCACCTTACCCTATAGTCCAAACACATGAAGAATACAGAATATTGTTGTCACATGTACTATACAGCAAATACTTGCAAGAAATTCCTGTAGCACGTTTATTGTTGGTGTAGACCTATTAGCAGTCTCCCTGACTAGTTCCAGTTCTTTGTAATGTCACTATTGCACCATATTTTCGCCACTTGATGATGACTGCCTTCGAAATTATTTTGAAGCCTTCTCCTGATTGGTACTTTCTAACAATGATATCCCTCTTAAGCTTTGGAAGCTCTCTGCAGACCATGGCTTTTGCTGTAAAATGCAACTAAGAAAATTTCAGGAAAATCCTACTAGACCTTCAGTTGGGATTAATCAGAGACACTTTAAACAATGGCAGGTGTGTAATGACACCTATTTAACATAAGTTTGAATGTGAAGTTTGAACCCAGCTACATCCCCAGTTACTGTATAAGAGGATGTGCAAATACATTATTTTAATTTTACCCCCCTCTAAAATATTTCAGGTTGTCTTTCAATTGATTTTTACAGGCTATAGGCTACAAGGACGAAAAAGTTCTTAAAGTTCTGAAATTATTTATCTCAAAATAACCTGGCATTTTAACAGGGGTGTGTGGACTTTTTATATCGACTGTATTTATATATGGGACTGAAAATACACTCATATGTGTGCGTGTGTGCAAGCATGTGAGCTCTGACAAACAGAATGGTCTAGAGGAATGTTCAGTCGGCCAATGAAACAATAACATAGGGGAAAAAAAGAAGGAGTTTGGCTGATGTACTTGTGTCTCTGGAATGTGAACCACCAATATTTTGACTTCTCCTTTGGAAACAGCTGTGTTTCCTTTTTCAAAGATATTTTTCCTTATTTATCAGGTCCCTCAGGAGAGATCCATCTCTGCCATCTGACAGTGGCTTCCTCCTTACCTCTGACCCTTTGGCAAGCTTTGGACTTGCATTTTCATGCACGCACAGATCATTCTAGCAGGCCTCCACATAACATACATAAAAAAAGCAACCGGTTTACTGTACTACTTTCAAAAATGCTGATTGTTGGTTGTTGCTAATGATGGTTTTGGGTTCTTTTAAAGGAGCAGCTTGCCTTAAAATAAAACATTACCCATGTTCTAATAAAAGCAAATGTAATGCAACTTATACCATTTCATGCCAATTTAAAAATAGAAATTGTGTGAATTTGTGAATTTCTGTAAATACAATTCTAGTGGAATTTGTAACATCAGTTACTCACATACCCATCATCTACAGTATACCGCTTTGTCCTGTATACAGGGGTGTCGGGGCCTGGAGCCTATTCCAGGAGGACACATCCTGGACAGGGTGCCAATCCAGGGCACACACATGGACAGGGCACACACATACACACACTCACAAACTCATTCACACACCCTACGGCAATTTGGGAACATCAGTTAGCCTAATCTGTAAGTCTTTAGACATGTACCCAGATGAAACCCACCAAGCATGGGGAGAACATGCAAACTCCATGCCCACAGAGACAAGAATCGAACCCCGACCCTGTAGGTGCAAGACGACAGTGCTAATCACTAAGCCTGGCGCATGAAGACTAAGTGTACATTAAAAGATAAATCATAATTACCACAAAAAAGTAAAAAAAAAAATACTCCACTGATCTTTCTTTTAAAATAAAAGTAAGAAAGTCCTTGCTTGTAAAAAATACCTATACACTAACCTATACAGGTGACCCCTAAGTAACTTGATTTTTTTCTGATAACCGTGAAATTAACTTAAGATGTTCTGTCATTTTTGATCATACACAAAGGCGTAGAACATCATTTAAATCTGTAAGGGTTCTACCTTAATTTATGTACACTCACAATATCAAGAAAACATTGTGCTTTTGTAAAAAGGCTTTCAGCCCTCTCAGTGTTTGCTATTATCGTTCTGAAACACTATTCACAGGAGAAACAGTTTGGGTAACCTACATACAAGGCAACCCCGCCCTCCTGCTTGTAGAAGATGACATGTGCTGTACAGGAAGTTCTTCAAGTCTTCTCAGCATAAAAATGTTAGCTCACTGTGGCTAAGCTACTGCATTGTGTAGCTAACATATGTTTGTGAAGATCACCTGTGGTGTAAATGTTCTAATGTATTTCACTCCGTTTGGGTAGCTTTAGCTTACTGTAACTAATCTATATTTCTCGTGGTTTTCTTAGCTTATGACACTGCTATCTACAGTATAATGTTATTTGGCACAAGCATGTTAGCTCTCGGTGGCTAAAATGATGTTTTATGTACAGTAGCTTACGTGAATATCATGTGTGGTGTAAATTTCTGGAACGTGTTAAATATGTGCAAAATATGTCGTGTTGATTGTGTTTGCTAATGTCTCAGGTGTAAATGTTTGAGATGCACTACACACATATGGTCTATGGCCCATCATCATATTTAAATATTGTACGTCCATACCCATTAAATTCCCATCTGTCAAAGTTGAACAATGTATGTTCAAGTAGTTCATGAATAAATTAAAATTTTTTATTTTTAATAATTGTGACTGCATCACCCTCACACAGAGATATACAAGTGTCAAGGATGACAGGATTCCATAGACTCTGATTTATATGTTTATAAGTAACTGAAAAATACACAAATGTTAGGACATGTCAGAACTTCTTCAGGGCCCTAAAACCCCTGCAGACCCCTAAACGTTAAACACAGATAAAATACAGGTTGTGCCATTTGAGTTAAGAATGATAAAGATTATGTTGCATCAAAGCATCATATCAGTTTAGAATGCATCACTGGATTGGATTGGTTTTTGATCAGATTATTCTTAGGATAAGCAAAAGAAGGGGGACAAATAGATGTTACATGTAGAACTGTACTTTAGTACTTGTAGAACTTTTTGGTCTTGAATGAAAACAGCATTCAAGATGTTGTTAACCATTATTTTATAATCAAACCATGGAAGGATAGTGCTGAACCATCAACTTTGTAGTGGAAATATGGTATGAAAAAATAATTAAGATAATTTAATTGGTGAAATTGCATGGTAAAAAAAATCAACAGTAAAAGACATATTTAATAGTGAAAGTAAGAGCATTTCCATGGCCATAAGAAAATGACTTATCAGTGAGACTAATCAGAAATTTTTTTTTTAAAGTTACTAGGAAGCATAAAGATTTGGAACAATGGAAAAGGGATTAGTTCAGATTGACCCTATTCCAAACAGATGGGTGCATCAGGGTAAGAAGGGTTAGGTTATGAGTATGTGGCAATAAAATGAAGTCAGGTAATGACCTGAATGTACTTAATGACCAACGTCATTCAACTGAGTTTTACATTTACATTACAGCATTTGGCAAACGCCCTTATCCATTATGCATCTGAGGAGTTAAGGGCCTTGCTCAAGGCCCTACAGTGGCAACTTGGTGATGGTGAGGTTTTTCCAGGACTCAAATTGTGAAAAAGTAGTTCTGGGAGCATATTATAGCAAAGAATTCATTATAATCAGGGATGACCCAAATCCACTGTGAGTCCTTTTTTTGTTTTTGGGAGCTCCATGCACTCACACAGACAAAGGATGCATCATTTCTAATTTGTCATTTTTTAATGTAAATGTTTTATGTAAGTGTTTTAATGTACTGTAAGTGCCATGCAAACATGTAACGAAGAACAAAAATAAAGATATTTACTGTAAGATGTATTGGTTAAAAGTATCCACATATAAACGATTATAATAAATTATTGATGCATGAAAAATGTACTCAAGTAGAGTAACAAAGTAAATGTAGTTTATTACTTTCCACCACAATAAATAAGTAAAGGAGCTCAGGAGGCTCACAGCACTTTGACGTCCATGCTAGAAAAAATAAATACCACACATGTATCTTGAACATGGTCCTGTACTGTATGTTGTAAGAGTTAGCAATACTAAAACTGTTTCTGAGACTGGTTTGTAGTCTGTAGTTCTTAACTAATCTGCCTTTTGTTTCTTGTCATGAAATGAGAATATTTACTTGTCATGAAATGTTAAACTTGGCCAATAAATCAGAAATAATAGATTACAATAAAATTACATTTTGTTCATCGACTGATCTATGCTTTTTTTGGGCTTGAATTCACATCTTATTCCTGTCACATTTAGGACACCAAATATCTCACCCACAACCCTGACTTTTCCCTAACCAGACTGGTTTGTTATAGAATTCAGGGCTCATCCATGAAATTATTAAAATGTGTTTGGTGTTGTGCTGTTGAACATAATTGAATGCACTTTTCATGTCAGGTTATGGCTGCTTTAACCTGACTATGGTTGTTATATGTCAGAACTTAATTAGAAGAATTTAATAAGTGTAGAAAAAGATGACCTGCTCTTAATAGCTGACTTTCATAATATCGCAGTCCTTCAATTATCTAAGAAGGTGATTATGGCCAATCTGTATGAGGCACCATTGGCTGAGCAGGTCTTACCTGAGTGGAAGGTACTTCCAGCACATTTAGGCTGTCAGAGCTGCAGAAGTTGAAGAGTATGAAGTTGGGTTGTACACCCAAAACAACCAATGGTCTGTCTAGTAGACCTTGGTTTGTCATTCTGAAGATGCTGAAGCTAGAAATTAAGAGACAGGAATATCAGTTGATATCAGGGATTTAGGGAAGGAAAGAAGCTTGGCTACTCATATTTGAAAGCCAGTTCCTCTTCGATGGTCTCTCGTGCACAGGTCTCCCCTGGTCCTGTTAAGGCAGGCACTTTTAATGCAGTGGAGTCTCTACTTGTTCCAATCCTGTGCAAGCCAGTAAGCTAGTATGGTTTTAATGTTAGGCCACACGTTGGTTTAGTGGCTGTATTAAGGATGAAGTTGAAAACTGACATTATGTTACATTGGCCTAATGGTTTGTGGAGACTGTTGCAGTGTAGATTGTCAGAAAAAGCACATGAAGCATTCTCACTCAGTCTGGAGTTTGGAGTATGAGGTGGTTAAAGCACAAAATATCTGTGCATGTGCCTAAAACATGCAGGCAATTTTAGAAACTCATTTAACTCAACCAGGCAAATGTACTCTAAATTTGCACATGAAAAACCAACCCTGTTTGATTAATGGTGCAGTGCAATCATAAAGTTTTGAGCAGCTTAAAGAGTGAATTTTGCTGAAAGAAGTCTTGTATTCATGACCATTTATTTGTGCATTTGAATGTGCAAAAGACTTCAAGTTTTGTCCAAAGCTGCATTTTTAGCTAATGATTTTGTGTTGCCCCTTCGTCTTATACAGAACACATTTGCACAAATTGAGGTCTTCTAAACCTCCACAAACTCACAAATCCACTGGTTCCTTTTTTTGAAACTCATGACTGCATCTACTGATTTGAACAAGGCTGCTTAATTGCCACCTGACCAGTGGTGAAATGTAAGGGCGTGACAGCAGACTGCAGTTAAGAAGGTTAATGCAGCTGATGTTTTTGTCAGATGTTTCTGTGTCCTCAGGGGTTGATAAAATGAAACATTCTGTTAATATTTTAAGAGACACTAATGCTGCTCAATAGTTTGTTTTTCCTGTGTCAAGAGGAACCTTTGGTGGACAGTCAGTAAACATGGTTCCAATATGCTGCATAAAAATTCACTATTTTATGTTCTCAATCAGAGGTTGAGCACCCATAATCTGTACATAACTTGTTGCTTCTTAAAAAGAAGATTCTTCCTTAGCACACTCTATTGCATTGGTCGGGGAAAGGTCCAATTTTGTGAATCACCAAATTGCTTCCTTTACAGAAAATTGCGTATTAATGAGGAAATGTCTCCTCTACATTCTACTGATGGTTGGCCGGAAGCATTCTAGGTTGTGATCCCTTGTTTCCTCAGAACTATGTCCCATGACTGTCCCTGGACATGCATGTAAAATATACTTGCATGTATTACAATATTTCCTTTGGTCTGGAATGAAAGGTGATGTAACATGGTACTCTCAGACTTGTCATACATTTCACAGTGGAACCTTGGATTACGAGCATAATTCGTTCCGGAAGTGGGCTTATGTTCCAAAACACTCGTAAACCAAATCCTCATTTTCCCATAAGAAATAATGAAAACTCAAATTATTCGTTCCACAGCCCCAAAAATTAAATACATAAAAATAATTAATACAATCTATAAAATGAAAATAAAACAAATTAATCTGCACTTTACCTTTAAAAAAAAGTACAAATAAATCCCGACAGATAAGTGTTACCGTTGGTGCGCACAGGCATACCTAACTGCCATCTCTCCTTATTTTCTGTTCTCTCCTCTTCTGCTCTCTCCTCTCTCTCTCTCCCTCTCTCCTTTCCCTCTCTCTGTCGAGCTATACATGTCACTCCTGAGTTGCCAGTGATCCAGACCCCTCTGCCCTCTGGACCCGTCTAACCCGTCCTGGAGTCCTGCTTCTGGTTGGAGATCTCATCGCATGGATGCCCCGTGTGGTCTGCCTGGATTCGTGTGGTGGCTGGGGATGGTTTCCATGAAGACTGTCCTGTCATCGATTGATGCTCTGGGGACCTGTGACTTCAGTTGTTCGATAGCTTAGGACTGGAATCTCCTACAGTCTACCTGAGCCTCCAGGAACAAACTGGACTCCTTTTAATTTTAATTTTAAACACATCTCCTGTTATACTGAACTTCCAGTACACATTATTATGCTGATCAATCCCTGCTATCCGTTATCACCCAGATGAGGATGGGTTTCCTGTTGAGTCTGGTTCCTCTCAAGGTTTCTTCCTATTACCATCTCAGGGAGTTTTTCCTTGCCACCGTTGCCCTCGGCTTGCTCATCAGGGACAATCTTATCATTTTGATTCATACACATTGCATACAAACTTACTTCTTTTATTGTGTAAAGCTGCTTTGCGACAATGTCAGTTGTTAAAAGCGCTATATAAATAAAATTGACTTGACTTGTGTGTGTGTGTGTGTGTGTGTGTGTGTGTGGAATTAGTCCCTTCCCTCGCCTCATTTTACACAGTAACACTCCTCCTCCCTCTCCCCACCTCGCTTTTTAGGTTTCACAACAAACACACACACACACACACACACACACACACACACACATATACAGCGGAAACACCGTTTTAACGGAAAAAAAAGAAATCTCTCTGACACTGGCGTGAGCGCATACTGACGGAATCACTGCGGTAAAGTAAAAAAAACAAAAAAACAAACAAATGAACCAGCACCTTACCTTTGAAAAGAATCGCGACAGAGCAGAGTTTTTGTGTGTTTTTGAAGCCGGGGAGGGGGTGAAAAGGCGATATAGCGTCTGTGCGTGTGTCAGGGTGTGTGTGTGTGTGTGTGTGTGTGTCGGTGTCAAATTACGCGCACGCACACACATAAGAGAAGCTGAAAGAATTCTGCAGCGCAAGAGTGACGCTCGGTGTCAAAATAAGAGTTGCATGCGTGATGCATGATACTCTGCGCTCGTAAACTAATACTTGCTCGGTTTCCGTTTAAAAATTTATTAAAAATCTTTGCTCGGTTTGCGGAACACTCGTAAACCACGTTACTCGCAATCCGAGGTTCCACTGTATTTCTTTTGTGTATCATACTTTGCTTTAGCTGCCACTCCTGGCTTGCTCCTTGTTTCCAATTCTGTCCCAAGATGACATCATTAAATGACCAGCACAGACAGCATTGATTCTCAACTTGCACTATCCCCAGACTGGGACATTACAGTGGCATCATGACAGAAATCACTCAGCTTGACATTGTATTACTAGTGATGATTTTAAGAAATGTTCTTAACCTCATGCACAATTCCTAAAATATGAAATATCAAAGGAGCAAGAAATCCAAGTGAATCACAGACAATTGACCACTTACAATATACCTCTTCTCCTAAATGGATGTTACTTTCAAGTGATTTATATAAAGATTGTTTCAGTGTTCCAATAGACAATTGGGATTATCTCTGTATAAATTAAGATCCTTCACTTATTGAATTCAATTCAGTTCAATTTTATTTGATTTGTATAGCACTTTAACTCCAGGATACAGATTATGCAACAATAGAATCAGATTTGTTCTTAATAATGTTAAGGTCGTTGTTCTCATTGTTGCTTTCATTATTAAATACAGAGAGGACAACATTGAACAATGCAAGGTCATCCTGAAATATCTCAAAGGTTAGCTTATGTTCCCATTAGATCACCACAAGAATCTCAACAAGACATTTATTATCCTTGGGTTAAGTCAATGTCTGCTATTATAGCTGCAGGTTCCTGATAAAATCTGGGGATAACACTGGGGAGTATATTTGCAAAATTATGATCCTGTAAAAGCTCTTAGTTGTTAGGTACATATGGAATGTAGGTACAAAGTCAATGAACACCTGGATACTTTATGGTAGAACCATGATTAGGTATGTACCAAACCCTTTAATTATCCTTCAGAATCTTACCCTCAGGCACCTTAGCATGTCTCTTACCTTAGAAGGTAATGAAAGGACGATGACCTTAATCATATCCAGCAATGAATATCTGGCCATATCATTTTGGGTTTGTGAACACTCATTTAGTCATAAATTAGATCATAAGAGAATTCTGAAATCAATATAGTGTTTCCCCTCAGATCTAAAATATACTTGTGGTGGTTAGTTTACTAGTAGTAAAAAGTAGTTTACTAATATTACAAACATGTGACCTTTAACACACCATTTAGATTGATTATACATTTATATTAATTTTATATATTTCACATCGCAAATTACAATTAAGCACTCTCTTCCTAGGCTTTTCAAGGAACAGCTCCAACATTTGTGCAGATGTTAATGTCTCATCCAGTTTCCCATTTTCTCTGCCAAATGTGCAAATGTTCTATCCCAAGATAGAAATGATATCATCCCAACGCTGCATTAACACACTATTAGAATGTAATGCATAATCATATTTACCTAAACTTGCTCAAGACCCTTAACCCTATGCCACATACATCTCAGCCAACGCATGCATTGTTGGTCCCAAGATCAGTCAGAAAATTGGAGGATCGTATGAATTAAAATGGTTAGAAAGTCCCTGATGAGCAAGCCAAGGGCGACAGTGGCAAAGTAAAAACTCCCTGAGATGGCAATAGGAAGACACCTTGAGAAGAACCAGACTCAACAGGGAACCCATTCTCATTTGTGTGATAACAGATATCAGGGATTGACAGGCATTCTGTGTGTCTAGAACTGACTTGTGCCTTGTGAAGCTCTTCCAAGTTCTAGAACTTGCTTTACTTGACAATCGTGACAATCTCCTTAAGGCTGCAGTCACCCCTGTTGTTTGTGCACCTTTTCCTGCCACATCTTTCCTTTCCAATCAACTTTCCACAAATATGCTTCAATAGAGCATTCAGCCTTTTCAGCGATGACCTATGGCTTATCTTCCTTGTGAAGAAGAATCAATAATCGTCTTCTGAACAAGTGTCAAGTCAGCTGTCTTTCCCATCAGCAAGCTTTTTCCTTCAGGAATCTTCATGTATTCATCTTAGACAAAACAACAGACAAGAAAGCCCTGTGTGCCAAGTAAAGGCTAGGGGTCAATAAAATAACAGAGAGAGAGAGAGAGAGAGAGAGAGAGGGGGAAGATTGTAGGTAGATGGAGTTTTAAGGAATAAAAAATATAAATGTCATTTTGAAGATGAAATATGCATACTTGGAAAAATGTGGTGTAGCAAATACACAATGTACCACTTTAGTCAGCTGGTATTCCTCTGGTTCACATGACCCAATAATGAGTACTACAACATGGGTAATACATTTTAAAACAAAAAGTTAATATTTCACAAAATAGTTTTGCGCAATGCATTTTTGTGTTGGGAGTAAAAAAAAATAATAGGAAAGTTGCCTCGATTCTTTTGACTAGAAAGTGTTTGACATTGTCTGCACAGTGAAAAAGGACCTGATCTTAAATTAATAACCTTTTAAGCATTTTACAATGTGAAGTCTATCCATTATGTGGCTGGTCAGTGAGTACCGAAGCTATTTGAATTATCTTGTTGCTAGTTAAACGAACCAGACCAACTAGCATTGATAAATGATATAACAAGCTGTGTAAATGATACGATGTTTAATTTTCCTGGCTTACAAAATGTATATAACTTGTGTGTGAACTCATCAAGTTGCCATCCTGCTTTTGGTTAATGGGTCTAATCACTTGATTTACTGTTTCCAGAAATTACAATTCTGATCATTCTCAATAATACATTGCAGTTTTGCAAAGAATTTTATTTCACTTAAAAAATATATCATTTTAATTTATATATACTCTGATCAGCTACAGCAGTAACACCACTGCTAATGTGAATTGAATAACACGATCAATTATCTAACTGGTGACTGGAACATGAGCTCCCAAGGCTCATTCAAAGGTTCCTTGAAAGGAGAACAGTCCCCTGGTGATTCCCATCCCTACTCTCTGACTATCTAAAGACTTTGAAAGCTTCCCGTTAGCGGCTTTAAGAGCCATAACTGCTGGGTGTATTCCAATTCCAAATTAATGAATTTGGTGCATATGTTTTACCATAAGAAAAATTGGTGTTCATTTACTTGCATCTCTGTACTGGATTCATAGGCAGCAAAATGTATGCTATGCTACTACACCTATTTTTCCCTGGGAGAGACAAGAAAATTGACTTTTCACAAAAATCTTATCTTCTCCAGATTATTAAAAATGGGGGCAAGAGTGGCATAAGGCCTGTTTCTGCTGAATGGTGTGACTACTCCAAATGTAAGAGTAACGCAGCTATCGTACTGAGAACGCTTAGTACACATGATGCACCAATGTCTAATTGGAATGCCATCTATGCATTTGTATTTTGTAGTTGAGCAGTAAACATCTTAAGATGGTATTTCATCTTGTGAGACCACTACTAATTCCATCATAGAAGGCTTCTATCCCAGCCCCACCTACTACACAGTACAACCTTTAACTACAACAGCCACTATGGTATTCCATTATGGGCTGGTTATCTACCTAAATCACTCTTTAAAACTCTCCATACAATCTATGCACTGTGGAATAGTGAATTCAGTCTCAATTGTAATTATGCAAAAGCATGTTCTCTGTACTGTCAGTTACCTAATCCATAAAACTTGGCCCCCATTTCAAAGCACCACTAACAATGGATAGTTTAGAGCCTGTAACAAGTACCTGCAAGCTGGCAGAGGAGAAAAATAATAGCTTTAAATATCTACTTTTAGTTCGAGCCCTGGGTTTCACCTGTGACCATTGTAGACCATTTATTAAAAAAGCTGAGGAAATATGGGAAATAAATCAGAAACATTGCACAAATATTTGGCACAGACAGTACAAAAAGATTGAAAGATTGTCCTGGGTGGGGGGGGGGGGGGGGGGAGTTAAAAACTGGTGTAATAGCCAAACATTTATCAGGTTGTCCAAAGAAAACAAACACAATTGACAAAACACTTGGAGAAATGTGTAGAAAAAAACCCAAGCAGTCAGTCACATTACCAACAACCTACACAAGGCAGGGCTTGAAGTTTCATAACCCACCTTTCAAAGAAGTCTTGAAGAGCAGAAATATAGTCCAGGTCATAAGATGCAAACCACTCATTAACAGTAGCACATGGGATTCTCAAATAAATACCTGCCTAAATAAAAGATTAACCTCTAAGCACTGGAAAGGGAAAAGCATAGATAAAGTAAGGAGCTTCTCAGAATCAAAGACATCAGTCAGGAATTTTGCATAGCTGCTTCAGTAGTGGGCTCACCAATCCTTACTGATGCTGTAACATGAACATGCAAAAATGAACAACGTTTCATACATTTTTTTGATCATGCCAAACTTTAAACTGGTGAAGAATCTTTGCAACAGGATAACGATCCAAAACCCACTGCATGCAGTTGAGCGTACAGTTCCTTAAACTGAAGAGAGAAACCCCCAAAACATACAACAACTGACAAAAGCTAGAAAGTGCAAATGTTTGGTGATGTCATTGGGTTTCGAGTAATTTATCTTACCCATCAGTCTCTCCTACTCATGCTTACCACGCAGACAGATACCAAAAATACGTCATGTTTTGCTACTTTATTGCCCAGCTCTTTATAATAATCCATGCTACTACTCCTAGCAACTTGCGGGTTCTGTTTTATTGTACATTTTATTTGCATAGTTAAATTAAACAGGTGAGTACCGGATTGATGGATATCTTTAAATCCATGTCAGAAAGTGCTACCAGTGTTATATTATATACTGATTATAATGTATCATGATAATATTTAAAAAATAATCTTATAAAATGCAATCTGCAAATGAGGAAACGTTAACTCTGATAAAATTGCACTTCACTTTTTGCAGTGCTACCACCACTCAGAATTATAAATAGGATATATTCAGAAACTAGGAAGGACTGTTATAACAATAAAATGATGATACTGGTAGGAAATTCTGGCAGGACAGGACAAAATTATAGTTACTGCAATTAATTCAATAAAAAGTTGTTTCACATAGGTTCGGTGACGGATAATGTCCATCCATCCATTTAGGAACCTCGGTAGTCCAACTAGGGACCTCTGGTTAACATTCACAAAATATGGGCAAATTGGAAATACCAATTAATCAAATCTTGCCCAGAGAAACTCTTGCAAACTCCATGCACACAAACCCCAAGGCAAGAATCAAACCTGTACCCTGGAGGTGTAAACGCCACTAAGCCATCACGCCGCCAGCAGGTAATGTGATGAGCAATTATTCTGCTTATATGTAGCCCAAACATCTGCATGTACCAGGAATAAAACTGTATGTTATCTTGCTTGGTTGTCTAAATGGAAGGCATATAACAGTAGCTAAAATTGTTGATATCAATGTTTTGTTGCTTAAATTTTAGCATAAATGGCACTTCTTGTTTGCATACATTATAGCAGGTGGTGGTACAGTATGAATACATTTATAGGAAGGGTGTCTTATGGCATAGAACAATCACAATAAAAATGTGCATTCAAGAGGCTGACAGCAAACGTTTGATTGTTGCACTCTGGATCCGTCAGCCTATTCATAAAAAAAGACAGAAAAAGAGGAGACGCTCACCTAAATTCACAAAGCTCATCACCATGTCGGCTTCATTTAAGTATACGTTGTCTTGAATTGTGGCTAAACTCGGTTCTTGCGTCGTGAACACGGGATTGTAAGAGTCCAAATCTCCGTCTGGTTTGGTTTCCTCCTCGACGTTAATTGCGTTGTACAGGTCCAGCATGAAAAGCGGTGCTGAGTTATATTTGCCGTTCCGCACATGTGGTCTGGGTCTGTGCGACAATCCCAGGATAGACAGGATTTCTTTCTGCATCTCGGTCTTTTCCTGAGCTCGTAAACGCCGCTGTTGAAGTTCGCCGGTGCTGTCAAGCAAGTAACTGCCACCTGCCACAAGCCAAATACAGTACGAACCCCACCAAACCCCCGCAAGTACCAACCAGCGGCTTTTCATTTTACACCAACTATGTCGTGATTAACTGTGTACTTTCAGAACTCGGGAATTTAAGAATGGTTCATTCAGGTGAGAGAACTGATTACCGTTCTTTATGATAAAATCGACAACAGAAGGCGCCATCCTGTAAGAGACAACGAATTGAAGAAATCAAAATTAAATCCATTAAATCAATAGAGCAGTTTCTGGCCTCGGGGGGGGAAAAACGCGGGGACACCTGAGCGTGATGCGCTACAAGTGTGACAGCTGACTTTAATTCTGACAAAAGTGAAAACTAGAAAATACAAAAAGGAAGTTTCAGTAGAAGGTATTCCGAAATAGCGTGACAGAAATAGACGTTGATTTCCATTGCAGTTTAATTACAACTTTCGGAGAAAATTCCTTCGCTCTGTCGGACCCCGGTGAAACGAGTAGAGTGGAAGAACACGAAATAACGGCTGCTGTTCCCACCCAGGATAAGAGCTGGAGAGGTGGAGCTATCGGGCCCGAAATTACACACTCCCTGTCACAACTGGTCGTTTTTTCTTGTTTTTTTCTTGTTTTAATTAAAAAAGACATTTCTTTACTATATAATATATGTACGTTTTTAGAAACTCTTTGTTTGGTGCTTTAAATAGTTTGTCCCCAACACTGAGCTTTTTCTTTTAAAAACACGACCCCTAGCGACAGAAGCAGCTCATGCGGAATGTTCAGACAAGGGAAACGTGTAACCGGCCAAAATCCAGTATTAATGTTGAGTTTATATATTTTTTATGCTTTACATATTTTCAATCTTGTTTCCCTTAAAATTTCAAATTGCTAATTTCCAGTCGATTTATATGTGCGCCCCAAAATAGTCATTTTCCTGCGTTATACTGTCTCGCTTCAAACAATAATAATTTAAAATGCTAATTATTCATATTTCTTCATGAAAATTGGTGTAAGCTTCTAGAAGTATATGACCTGTAAAAACTGTTCCTTAAAAGTATTCCCGTGCACAATTAAGGATCCCGCCTCCCAAAATAATAACAACAATAATAATTTTTTAAAAATCATCTGTAGTGTCCATAACTACCTACATGTCAAATTCATGTTGCAATATCTTAACAATTTTGCATTTTAGAATAATGTTTTGGACACTACGTAACAGGGCTTGAAATTGTATTTAGCAAACGTGTTTCTTTTTAACTAATATACATTTGTATGCATATTTACCAACAAAAAAAAAAAAGCATGGATCAGGAGATAAGAAGCCTTAAGTGTTATGAAAAATGTTGTTATATGATTCCTATAACAACATTTGCTAGTGAAATGATTCACTTTTTCACCTAGGTGAGACACTTTTTAGTACCAATACCATGTTTTGGCTGAATGTATATAGTATATTCAAGAAGACTTTGTACACACATTATATATGGAATAAAAGATGTCAAGCATTAAAAATTTATGATAAAAATTAATTTATCAGCAATTTTACATTACATCCTGCAGGCCTACATCAGCAGGCCATGTATTAGAAATTATGGACAGGAGACAACTTTTTCCAAACTGGGCTCCTCACCCACACCAGCACAATAGTGCTAATACATCAGGGGCAATTTCAGTTAGATGCTTGGCAATGAGCCTTGTAGTAACATACTGTACAGATGAAGTCTCTAACAATTGCTTACAAATTCACTGCTGTTGTTCCATCCAGGCCATACTCTGTTTAGCATGAATGCAGTCAGTATGATTATAAATATATGACATAAGAGAACATGAAGAACTGGATAACTTCCTGTAAGTCAGTTATTTAAAAGAGATTTATGAACATTATAGTCATCCTTTTACCTTAAAAAAGGACTGAAAAGTTTGAACCAGGTAATGATAAGAAGAACTCTAACTGAACAAATACTGCAAAGCATTAAACCATGTGATCAAATCATGTGTGGATAAATTTGCACATCATCTATCAACTCAATCTTAAGGCCTGCATTAATCAATCAATGCATTGATCAGATTGTTGAGAAAATTGAAATGATATATACGGTGTAGACAGCATTTAAATTCTTCCAACAATCTGATCAATACACTGAAACAACAACAATAATGATAATAATAGCAGCTTGTAGTCTACATCCAATTTTATTGTGCCCATTTTTGCTGCTATATTGTATGACGTGATGTTTTGCTGATTAGTGTAAGGTCTTGCAGCAATGACCGATGTCCGATGTCCCCCTTCTAAATTATTTCTAGCCAATCAGATTAGAGAATCATAACACTGTGGTATATCAGCCATATCCAAAGCTATGATGTTGTTCGTGATAACACACTCAATACAACAATTAAATACTTATACTCTCTTGTTGAAAAAAATAAGGCTGGTTTTCTTACAGCACTGGCTACAAATCCTGGTTCTGAGAACTCTCTGTCCTGCACTTCTTAAAATCATCAATGCTCTAGCACAGTGGTTCTCAGATTTGCTGCTGGAGGATAACCTGCCCTGGACATTTTAGTGTTTTCCTGCTCCATCACACACACACTCTGATTTAGAAAAGGTGGCTAACTAGCTGGTTAGTTAAATCAGGTTTGCTGGGAACTGAGAAAACACTAAAATGTGCAGTAAACTTTGGACACAAATAGGTGATAGATTAAGGTGCTGGACCACCAAAAGCCCCTGAAACAGCAATGATGCACTTTGGCAGTGATGCTTTTAAATCTACATCCTTTAGGACTCGTTAAACTCAGCTCTAGAAGACTATATAATTTATTTAGACATTTATTACAATATTCTGTGAGAATCACTGTTTCTATGAAACCAGTACCATCTTGGGTAATGAGCCAGAATCACTCTCCCACCCAACCCACACAAGACATACTGTACATTTCTGAAGCAAACATGCATATATAAGATAAAGTTGAAGATGTAGTAAATGAGGTGGTTGAAGAGTGACTACACTCTGCCCAACTGCATCTTCTGTGTTTACCTATTTTCAAAATTCCAATATCTGGAAAGCAGTGGATATTTATTAGGCAGTATGATATCTGGCACCAAATTCTGAATAGAGTACCACAAAATGGCAAAAGAGAAACCCGTGTGTGTGGAAATGGGTTTGTGTTGGTTGCAGTCACAACTGTTCGCCCAGTAGCCACTGTTTTTTTTTTTTTTATCAGTGCAGCTGTATCATCCACCCACTCACAAACATGAGTACACCCCACTAATTTCAGCAAACATTTTAGTATATCTTCTCAAAGGACAATACTATAGAAATAAAACTTTATTTATGTGCAGCTTATAGAACAATATAGATTTAATGTCCTCTAAAAATAACTCTACATACCACCATTATTGTCAGAATAGCTGGCGACAAAAGTGAGTACACCCTAAGTGATAACAGCTGTACATCTTTAACCATGCAGAGTGACATGCCCTATTCATCATGTTCATGTGTTTGTAGTGGCCAAGTACTGTATGTCTCCAGACCTGAACCTGAACCCAGTTCTAATGCAGTGGTGGCTCAGAGGGCTAAGCCACTGAGTTACTGATCGGAAGATCGGCGGTTCGATTCCCAGCTCAGCCAGGTTGCCATTGTTGGGCCCTTGAGCAAGGCCCTTAACCCTAACTGCTCCAGGGGCGCTGTACCATGGCTGACCCTGCGCTCTGACCCCAGTTACACTGGGATATGCAAAGAAGGAATTTCACTGTGCTGTAATGTATACGTGACAAAATAAAGGCTTTACTTTACTTACTTACTTAAATCAGAAACTTTACGAAACTACACAGGACTCAGTAAACTGTATGGCATTGATATTCCTGGATCTATTAAATAATGTCAACACAATTTCAACTTTTTCAGTAAGGTGATTTACTAATACTGAAATCAGAGCAGTATTATATCTCTTGTGATATACTACATACATAAAATAATTACTAGTATGTGGTAATTTGTGGACAAAAGCACATTCATCATGCCTTTCAAAAGAACTTTCCACCTCTTCCAATGCCAGAGCTAAACCTGGTTGCCCCAGGAACAGCTTCAACGTTGATTACTGGAAGACCATTGTCAGTCTCATACTGCATGGCTTGTGTGAATGAGGTGGAGTCAAAAGCCGCATGATAGGCAGAGTTGCGGTCAGCACGAAGACAGAGCTGGGGAAAGGAGCTTATCTGTTCAGCAAGCTCCACAGCTACCTGTAAGGCTAACACACACACAGAAGGAAGATAATGAGATATTTATGTTCCATGACATTTATACCTCTGCAAAGGTTACAAAATGTGTCATTTTACTTTAATCAGTATATATTTTATATAAGTCCATAGTAATATTCATCCATGCTTCCATATCTCAGGTATGAACAAAACTGACACCACCTTAATGCCACGTCTGCAAGTGAATTAAGGAAGTCCCAAATCATTGGCTATAAAAAAAAATGCATTATAAACCCAGGTTACAAATAAAAAACACAAGTAACTGATTGAAAGAACAATCATTTATTTTTTTATTTAACAAAATGCAACAGGTACTTTAATTCCTATTCACAAATGTGTGTAACTGTAAGACAACAATCGGTAGTATACACATTTAAGTGTTCTTCAAGAACCCTTACCATTCAAAATGGCTTTCTTTATTCTAACAGATTTCAAGAACCGTTAACCATTCACACAGTCCCTAGAGAGACCCATTTCTCCCTCAACAGAGTCACATGGTGTGATGAGTTACAACAGTTATAAAATTTCATTGAGTTGACATTCTGAATGTCAGGAAACTTATTAAAAAAAAAAAAAAATCTGGCTGCATGCCATTTAAGGAAAGGCATCCTGAACAGGATGAAGCAAAATTCTGCCATGCTGAGCAAGCAGCAAAAATGACATAGAGGTCAATGTGCAGGGTTATAAAGTTAGCATGATGAGATTGAAGCCAATAGTGGGGGGAAAATTAGAAACATGCATGACTTTTAGTAGTTTAACCAGGGAAAGACAGAAGAACAAAAATAGAAATCCCGTCCTCCTTTGCTGTGAAAGCAACCCTTCTGTGTCATTTTTAGAACTGTGTTTACCTGAGTGGTGAGCGCAGCAAATAGAACATGCAGTAAAAAAAAAAAGTGATTTAGTCTCAATGATGGCAAAATATTAAAACATTCTCCCTCTCTCTTTTACATGCACACACGCATGCACACAATATTAACGGTGGCTTTAAACCAATATTCGAACATCAGGGGCAGAATAAAATAAATAAATAACACACATCTGTGTACCTTGTCCATCAGGCACCACTCTGTTTGCTAGTCCAAATGCCAGTGCCTCCTGAGATCCTACAGGTCTTCCAGTCAAAATAAGGTCCAGAGCTCGAGACAAGCCAATTAATTGTGGCAGCCGCACCGTCCCACCATCAATCAGAGGCACACCTAGAAAGGTGAAGAGACAGTCGGACACACTGTTTTTTTTTTGTGCTGACTTTTGGATTATTTGTAAAATGATCACACAAATATCCATCACATTAAAATATATCACGATGACGAAAGTAAGTTAGCAGATTTAACAGAGTGCTTGAAAAATACTAGAATATACATGTGAAAAAGTTGGGAATACTCCAAGAACAAGTTTTTAAAACATGAACCATCACTGCTGCTGATGAGTCTTTTGTTTACAAAAGTAAATAGCTTTCTAGTTTCACCCAGGTAGAGCAACAAATATTAAAAACAACAAGAAGAATACAGAAACCATCCTAATATAAGGATTTCCAAATAGATCATTGGCAGCAACAGACCTGCTGGTGGTGCTTGTGTCATGTTCCTGGTGGACTCATAAGATGAAGCACTATGCTCAGATATGTTCACATGCACTGATGATACCCTGGTGAAAACTTACAATATTGCATGCACTGGCAATGCCCTCCCTTCAATTTGCAGACAATGATCCCTCTGCTAGGGAGTTGACTGATACCTCCTGGCAAGACACTAAGACCAGGATGCCAGCTTTGTTTATACATGAGACTAGATAGGTTTCACAGGGCAGAGGAAATCTATTTTATTGGCCTGGTGTTAAAAACAACCCATAGATTGGAGGGTGCAGTTGCCAATATTAAAAAGCCTGCATGGCTAAATAAGCAAGGCAGGGCCAAGCTGAAGACTTCTCCCCTTTAGTCTTTCTCTCAAACCACTGAGGTTTGCTTGATGTACAATGGCTGCCGTATGTCCTCAATATAGTGCCATATTTGGGCAAATGGATGCTGTGTGACCTGACCAAGCATAAAGCTATAGAGAACACCCCCAATCGTCTGTCACTGATTTGATTCACAATGAACTTACGGAAGAGCTTCCTAACTAAAAGTAATTTGCATATGGATGAATGGTCTGACTGATGATTTAACATCAGATAACCTCTGAGGCCTTCTAGACCAATGGGCTATCAAAAATGGTGAGAAGACCCTTGGGGTTTGTCAAACCAGCCACAGAGTAACAAGGGACAAATGTGTAAGTTAACACTGCATATTGGAGTTTAAATTAAACTGGCTGAAGTCTGAATCAATTAGATGTCTCCCATATGGTGGATCTTAGTAAATCAGACTTGCCTGGTGTATATTTCATATTGCCAACAAGCACTGATATCAGTTACAGCTGCACAGACAGAGTGCTAAACAACTTTCAGTTTTTTCAGGAAATCATGACTGCTAATTCAGCTGTCCCGGCAGAGAGAGTCTAATGTCAGTGCAGAGACAATCAACAACAATCCATAACTCTGCCGTCCGTCCAAACTGGAGGACAAAATGAGTTGGAAACCGGTCAGAGAGGCTACCAAGAGACTAGTGCCAACTTTGAAGGAGATACAGAGATTCATGACAAAGAGTGGTCACTGTGTGCATGTGACAATATAATACTGTAAGCGCTCCACGAGTCTGGCTTGAATGGAAGAGCTGCAAGAAACAAAAAAACAAAACAAAAAAAACACTTGTCAAGGAATAACACATTAACTTTGCTTTGCCAACCAGCACCTGGAAGGTTCTAAGTCCAAATCGAAAAAGGTGCTATGGTCAGATGAGACCAGCTGGTGTGATTTCCTTACTAAAAAAATGCTATCTGTTTTATCAGCATTGCTTTCTGTTGTCTTTTGGACCATTTGGTGTTCCTGAGTTTACCAGCAATGCAGCCTCTCTTTTTAAGCAAACACTTGATTTAACAACACTTGAATGTTTTCACCATCTCTGATCACTTGGTTTTAATTTATCAGCCCATTTATGGATCGCATCACTGGAGTGATAGCTCTTTGTACTTCATACTGCACCAAATTTAAAATGCAAATGGTACTCTTTAAATCAGCACAATTTACAACAGAATTAAGTACACCTCTGTGCAAGATCTTATAGTTTTTAGCACCTTACTGTAATTGCAGTACCTTTAGGTTGAACAGTGAGAAAAAGTATTTAAAATTCTAAGCTAACAGTTTGTAAGAGGAGTTCTGTTACAATACCGGTCAGCTCATAATTTTCACTTTTTTCTTCGCCGAGACCCCAGCTTGATTTAGGCAGTGTGCTTTGGATTATTATTGTACTAGATATATTACGATATATTCTCTTCTGATATATCCACATGCATTCATGGTTCCATTTATGTCATCTCCCCAGCCTAAAACCTTAGGCGCAATGTGTATCTGGTGAATACTTCTGGTGTATTCTACCTTGCCATCTTCATCTAACAAGGCTTCATCTTTTTTTTTTAGTCAGAAGTATATTCAAGAAAAACACATCACTGCTGATGTCACTAATGTCGCTGTAGTAGCAGTTTTAGTCGGACTGCCACTAGAATAGATTGTTTTATAAACATGGCAAACAGAGATCATCAGATAAGTAAAAGTGTCATGTTCCAGTGAAGTTACACTTAATATAAACACTCTTAAAATATCACTCAGCGATCAAAGCAGAACGTAACTAACTGGTCTTTCTTTGCCCACTGAAAACTGGCACACAGCAGCGGGTCAAGCAGATCAAGCCAATCATACTGCAACCAAGATTCTGAAGCTTTGGATCAAAAATACATATAGGACAAGAGAAAGCCACAGTACTAGACTACACACAGCAGACTAAAGGTCAGTTTCTGATAAAAATTTCCTTCTCAATTAGAAACAGCAGAAACTAAATACACACAGCCTGCAAATAGGAAGAGTAAAAAAATAAAACATGTATTTAATCTTAACAAGAAGTACCTAATCAGAATAATAAAACGGTTTTAACTATGCCTAACCAAGATAACATCTGCACAGGATCAGAAAAGGGTTTATTTCCCCATTATAAATCCTTCTTTTACATACTACCATTTATGTAACAAAAATATAGGAAATCAAGCCATGACGATTTTACCAAATCTGCGGCAGAAAACCCCCATAATGGCGCTGGTTTCCACAACCCTGAGATCAGCTATCAGGGACAGTTCCAGTCCCCCTGCCACAGCATAACCACTCACTGCTGCAATCACTGGCTTTGAGAGCTTCAGGCGGGAGGGACCCTTGGAGCAAACAAAGTAGATTTATTCCTTAAAGAACGTATTTTATAGTAGGTACAATATGAAGGTACAGCTTCATTAGAATTGGTAACAGATGGAAATAAAACATGTAAGAAGGCACTCCTCTTGACTGTAACTGTACAACCTGAAAATCTGCAACAATACACAACATACACAAAGTCTCCACTTTATTAGAAACACTCGTACGTTCAGTGCAATGCATAGAACCATGCAGCTACAGGGCAAGAGCTTGAGTCAATGCTCATATCAACCAAGAGAATGGAGAAAAAATGTGATCTCTGTGACTGGTTTGCTTGTTCGTACCAGACAGGCTGATTTTAATATTTTAGTGTATTTCCTGTCTGCAGACTAAAACAATTTGTCAATGTAAGAGACCAGAGGAGAATGACCAGACTGGTTTAAGCTGTCAACGTCTATAGAGACTTAAATAAGCACCATGGAGAGAGTATCTCAGAAGGCACAATAAATCAAACATTGAGATAAATGGACTACAAAAACAGAAGACCATATCAGTTCCCAATCCTGTCAGCAATGAAAAAGGGCCTGAGGCTATCGGCATCTGGCAATGCCGGTATCTGGAGGGCGAAGGACTGTCCAGTTTGAAGCTGTGCCCATAATAGCCTCGAATTCTTGTTTTTAGCTGACAGGATCCCAACTACCTCATCATGATTGTAAAGAATGACTATTTGAGTTACTATATCCTTCCTGGCAGTTGGAACACATCTGACCATTTTCATCTGACGTAGGGTTGTGTGACTAACCCTCCCAATGATTATGAAAACAACATGATTGAGATATAGATTTAGTATTATAAATGCAGTGCATTTTTCATAAAACAAATTCAAAAAAGAAGATTTTTAATAAATGCACGATCTTGATGCTGACCAAAATAAAATTTGATTATGACTCACACTGGAGCCCTAGATCTCTTACTAACCAGGTGTTTCCACCAACAGAACTTTTTTTTTTATTTAACCATTAATTTAAACTTTAGTGTGACTCCCCAGGAGATCAGCAATTTAATAAATATTTAGACACCTCTGGTATTAACATGCCACAAAAAAAAAAATCAGAGATTTTTTCATTGTGATGTTTGATGTAAAGAAAAACCTTAACTGAAGCTTGTGAACAGTAGCTGCATGTTTTTTTTTTTTGTATCGTCTTGCTGCCACATGATTGGCTGATTAAAAAACTGCAAAAAATGTGCCAGTGTTTCTAATAGTGTGTGTTGAGTGTATTTCATTAGTTAATCCATCTTATGTAAAGGTTATTTTATTATGAGTGTTTCTCAATACACGGTGGCACGGTGGTGTAGTGGTTAGCCGTGTCGCCTTGCACCTCCAGCGCCTACAGAGACCTCTTCCTGTCTCTGTGTGCATGGAGTTTGCATGTTCTCCCCGTGCTTGGTGGGTTTTCTCCGGGTACACAGTAAATTCTTCAATGCATGGAATATGTAGCTAGTACAAACACTATGCAGCTCTAACAAATGCATACTTTATAAACCATTTAAATAACAGTGCATATCTTGTTGAAGAGGTAGAGTGAACAGAACTAGAGACAAATTTTGCATACATAATTAACCAGTGTACCTAATTTAGTGTTCCTATAATGCTATAGTTGTTGACTCAAAAAAAAAAAAAAAAGATTACTCTAAGCATCTCCTCTTACCATAGGAGCAGGACCTTGGGTAACATCTGGCTCCAGTGCGATGGCATCTGAATCCTGGGAAAGTTGTTTAAGATCATAACCAGCACAGAAATTCCCTCCTGCAAAAATCAACCCCCAAAATGCAATTAAAGGAAAGTACACAAAAGGATACTAATGAGAATTAAGAAAAAAGAAATATTGTACTGTCCATGATTGCTAGGGATTTATAAGAAAGATTTATGGAAAGAAAAGTTATCATGTGTTTGATCAAGTAATTTCAGGAAACACTAACCTATCCCATGTAGCACAGCTACACTCAAGGTATCATCCTGGTCAAAGGCAGAGAACTCTTCTAATAACCGTTGGGCTGTCTCCTGGTTCACAGCATTACGCGCCTCCGGCCTATTAATCCCCACAGTAAGCACTGGACCTCGCTTTTCAGTGACCACTGTCTGACCTGAAGTGACAAAGATTAAAGAGATTTCATGTAGCACAGTTCTGGCTTCCTCATAAAACTGTCAATATTCACTGTCAATATAAATCAATATCCACTGTCAATATAAATCAATATTGTCTTCTCAAAAAAATAAAGTAATTTAAAATAATGAAACAGTAAACTTTCAATATCTACTTATAAATAAATACATACACACATACAGGTGCATCTATATGTATATATGATAAATGTACAGTATATGTGGGTGATAATTTAATGCATTCATGTAGTCAGATCACTTTTTATTGTCATATTTTTTATTGCCAACTTAGCTGGCCTGACCAACTGAAGCAACCTCAGATAAAATATCACAAGGTAACCATTATGCATGATGGGATGCTAATGCCAGGATATTGGATAATTGTGTGAAAGACAAAAAAGATGGGTAACAGAGAATAGGGTGTGGGTTTGTTTATGTGTACATGTTAATAGTCAAATAAAATTACTTAAAAGCAAAAGGAAAATCTAAATAAATCCCATTTAAGATCTCACCAGCCTGTCTCCTGTCTCATTTCCAAACTATCTGTTCAAAAAAGTTAATACATTTACAGCATTTGGCAGACGCCTTTACCCAGAGCAACTTACATAAGAACATAATATTATTACAGTGATACCCTGCATGAAATAAAAGCGTTTCTACAAAATTATGAATGCAGTCCAAAGATTAGTTGACCATTGAAGTTCCAAGTTAAAGTAGCCATTTTCAGCGCGTGTGCAAAGTTAACCTTGACCACGAATACTGTGTCTGTTTACAAACCGGATCAGTGAGCGTCATGTGACTGCAGGATCTCGGAGATATGTTGGAACTTGTCTATGCTGGTAAGTAGCTAAAAATAAAAGTAAGGAAGGAAGAACTTGTGCATTAGAATATGGCCATTACACACGTGGACAAAATTGTTGGTACCCTTCGGTCAATGAAAGAAAAACTCACAATGGTCACAGAAATAACTTTAATCTGACAAAAGTAACAATAAATAAGAATTCTATGAATGTTAACCAATGAAAGTCAGACATTGCTTTTCAACCATGCTTCAACGGAATTATAAAAAAAAATGAACTCATGGAACAGGCCTGGACAAAAATGATGGTACCCCTAACTTAATAGTTTGTTGCACAACCTTTTGAGGCGATCACTGCAATCAAACGATTCCTGTAACTGTCAATGAGACTTCTGCACCTCTCTGCAGGTATTTTGGCCCACTCCTCATGAGCAAGCTGCTCCAGTTGTTTCCGGTTTGAAGGGCGCCTTTTCCAGACAGCATGTTTCAGCTCCTTCCAAAGATGCTTAATAGGATTGAGGTCAGGGCTCATTGAAGGCCACTTTAGAATAGTCCAATGTTTTCCTCTTAGTCATTCTTGGGTGTTTTTAGCTGTGTGTTTTGGGTCATTGTCCTGTTGCAAGACCCATGACCTGCGACTGAGACCCAGCTTTCTGACACCGGCTAGAACATTTCTCTCTAGAATCCCTTGATAGTCTTGAGATTTCATTGTACCCTGCACAGATTCAAGACACCCTGTGCCAGATGCAGCAAAGCAGCCCCAGAACATAACAGTGCCTCCTCCATGTTTCACAGTAGGGACAGTGTTCTTTTCTTGATATGCTTCATTTTTCCGTCTGTGAACATAGAGCTGATGCGCTTTGGCAAAAAGTTCCACTTTTGTCTCATCTGTCCATAGGACATTCTCCCAGAAGCTTTGTGGCTTGTCAACATGTAGTTTGGCATATTCCAGTCTGGCTTTTTTATGATTTGTTTTCAACAATGGTGTCCTCCTTGGTCGTCTCCCATGCAGTCCATTTTGGCTCAAACAACGACGGATGGTGCGATCTGACACTGATGTTCCTTGAGCATGAAGTTCACCTTGGATCTCTTTAGAAGTCTTTCTGGGCGCTTTTTTTTCTTACCATTCGGATTATCCGTCTCTTTGATTTGTCATCAATTTTCCTCCTGCGGCCACGTCCAGGGAGGTTGGCTACAGTCCCATGGATCTTAAATTTCTGAAGAAATGGTCTTATAGCCTTTACCTTTAACATGCTTGTCTATAATTTTCTTTCAAATCTCCTGAGACAACTCTTTCCTTCGCTTCCTCTGGTCCATGTTGAGTGTGGTACACACCATGTCACCAAACAACACAGTGACTACCTGGAGCCCTATATATAGGCCCACTGACTGATTACAAGATTGTAGACACCTGTGATGCTAATTAGTGGACACACCTTGAATTAACATGTCCCTTTGGTCACATTATTTTCAATATTTTCTAGGGGTACCATAATTTTTGTCCAGGCCTGTTCCATGAGTTCATTTTTTTTTATAATTCTGTTGAAGCATGGTTGAAAAGCAATGTCTGACTTTCATTGGTTAACATTCATAGAATTTTTTTTAATTATTACTTTTGTCAGATTAAAGTTATTTCTGTGACCATTGTGAGTTTTTCTTTCATTGACCGAAGGGTACCAACAATTTTGTCCACGTGTGTATTTAATTTGCTTCATAGTCAAGTTTGCAAAGTATGTGCTGCCCCTACCGGCAGAGCTCAAATACAGTCCTTTTTTTTTTTTTTAGTTTTGCCCCCTAGCGGCAGAGCTTGTTTGTGAAACATTACCTGGGGTACGGTGCTCTTGAGAAGTGCTCGTAGAGCTCCTGAACCGCTTTCCTGCGTCCTACAAAACACCGCACATGTCGCACAGTTTGTTTGCTGATGGTATTTCCGTGCAGGAAACAATCTGCATAACAATTGCATTTGTTACTGAATGTTATCTGCATGAGGAAGCCCATGGATTATAATCCATAAACAGTTTTAAAGTGCGTGATTAAATTAAACGATATAATGATTCCAAACTTATTTTGTAGAATAAAGTCATAAGAGCAAGAACGTGTCAAAAACTGTAAAAAAAAAAAAAAAAAAAATTTAAGTTAGACTTACTAATCAGGAACGACGGGCGAAGACTCTTGTTAAAGAACATCGTTTGAGACACGTTAAATCTATTAAATCACTTAAAACATACAGGTCTGTATTTCGTGTTAACTAACTACTAGGTAAACCTTAAACGATTTGCAAATTGTGAGACTTTGTGCAAATGAGATAAATTTACGCACTCGATTTTTTTTCAAAAAATGAAATATGAAATCAAGACTTTAAAGCTGATTTTAACTAGAAAAGCACTACTACTGCTACAGTTGCTGCTTCTTCTTCTTCCCAAGGTTTAATGGCTGTTGGAAAACAAGGTAATGTGCATTACCGCCACCGAGTGGAATGGAGCGTAGCTCAGGCCTCTGACCATGTAAACAAATAAATAAATACATAAATACATGCATACGGTCTATAATTTTTTTTTGTTCTTAAAACTATTGAACTAGAAACATGTAACACTTATCTCCTTTGCTCTTTAGTAACAGATCCTGTAGATTAAATTGTACCTTTATTTCAGTTCCTGCACCTTGTTATATCTTAACATTTTCGGTATAACATAATTTGCTCTAAAGTTTCTTTCTCCCTACAATCTTGTTTCCCAATTTTAAATGCTTTACCACTTAGTCCAGTTTATCCAAACCGTAGCCTGGATATTATTGACTCCTGTTTCTCCCAGTGCTTCCCATCACTCCCACCCTCAAAAAGGAGTTTGCGAAGGGCAAGAGGAGCAATGCATTGTTTTGAGCATAGTTATGTGTGGTCAGGTTTGAGGTTTAAAAAGGTATATACACATATAGAGGGACCCAAAGAAATGTATACACACTTCAACTGTATATCAGACTGTTGTTAGATATGGTTGTTAGATATGGCTTTTTTTTTTATTTCATTGAATTATAGCAGCAATATGTAGTATTATACTTCCTCGAAAGATGTCATTAGTCATACCACTTTTGATGCTGTGACCGTCAGAAAAGAGATATACTATATATACTGTATGTAGGGGGTTTGATTCCCGCCACAAATTCTGTGTGTGTGTAGTCTGCATGTTCTCCCCTATTACAAAGACATGCAGATGGCTAACTGGTGTTCTCAGATTGCCCGTAGTGTGTGAATGACAATTAGGTGTCGAGCTGGTAAACCAACCCCTTAAGTAACTGCTGCAAAAACTACGAATATATCTCTAAGGTGGGGAGCATCCATTGCCCGATGTGCCGGATGGCACTTGGACGGACCAAAATATCTAGAGAGAGACAGAGAGAGAGAGAGAAAGAGAAAACTCCTTCCAGTCAATTTTTAAGAGAATTAACTAAAACTATATCTTCATGATTTCTCAGAAAAGTGTAATGTTACTGTTAATGTGATATCAATATCATATTGTCATTTTGCTCATCCATAGTACACTGTAATTGTGCCTGTACCAATTAACTATATTAAAAGTGTTCTTGAGATGTCAGTTGACTTAGAAGTCAACACAGTTTTATTAAGAATTTGAGTGTAATAAGTATATTCCTCCCCTGCTGAAAAATCCAGCATAGGCCAGCTTGATTTATAAATCGGATTTATCTGTGCTGGTTAATACTGGTTAGTGCTGGTCTGATGCTGGTTTAGCTGGTGAACCAGCATAACTGATGGAAAACCAGCATATCTACACATATGAAACCCCATCACCAGCATGGGTCTTGCTGGGTAGTGACAGTCTGGTGCTGATTTAGCTGGTGAACCAGCATAACTGTGCTGATAAGTTCACTAACAAGGTACCATTTTAGCTCATTATCTAGTATTTTAATAGCTAATACTGAAAATAGTGTGTGATGTATATACATGGACCGTTTAGTCTTCTATGCTGTTTTTTGTTTGTTTGTTTCAGCAGGGTCCCCACTCTCACAGAGATACAATAATTTGTTAAAGAAGCAGAGGCTAAATTATGACTTGATAAAGTTCTATATTCTACTGCTTATTATGTTTCTCTTTTCCTTTTTTAAAAATAATTTATTATTATTATTATTATTATTATTATTATTATTATTATTATTAAACTTTAATTTTGACAAAATCTTATTTTGCGTCCCACCCGGAAGCAAAATGCTCCCTGCCGTTCCCCAGGAAACGCTCCCTCTGTGTACACGCTAGGTTCAATGACTGAAACTGAAACAAGAGCATTATTTTTTGTTCAATTTTAGCAGAAGGCGTGTAGTGCTTAAATTATCACTTTGATCTGTTTTAAATGCGTGTGGACCTTTTTTGCCTGGCTGTTGTATGATCAGTTTCGAGGTTCAGATCCTGTTAGTTATAACTGGCTTTATGTGAGAATGGCTTACGCTGGGGCAGTATGGCTCGCTGTGCAGGAGGATTTATACAGAGGTGTGTGTAGAGAACAGACTCCTAAAGTTCTAACCAGCAGCAGAAACAATAACACGAAGCCCCGCGACACACACCAACTCCGCCGCGAGTCAGTAAGCCGCCTGGAGATTTTCGATGACTACTTTTTGTCGCAGTGTTTTCATTTCCCTCGCCAGTGTCTCACGTTTATTGTGGACTGCATTAAAGCGCGCATGAGAAAGGACGTGTTTAGACCCAATGGCGACGCCACTTCGGTTGAAGCAATGACACTCGCGGCACTTTATTACTATGCTCACGGTTTTCTCTCTAGGAAAATAGCAGACGCGTTGGGATTGGATCACGCGAGCGCGAGCGACGCCATTAACACCGTGTCAAAGGTCTTGGAGGACATGTCCGCGGACTTCATCACCTTCCCTCGTACTTACGACGACCGCATGGGCGTTGCACAAGGGTTTAAGTGTATAAGTGGCATTCCAAATGTGGTCGGGGTTTTGGGGTGGTTACATGTCCAGGTGAACCCTACATCAAATGAAGCGAAGCTCTTCCTCAACACCAGGGGTTACCATTCAGTAATGGTGCAGATCATAAGTGATATCAATGGAAATCTACTGAGTGTGGAGCAGTGTCGCCCTGGGGGGACAAAGGAACAGGAAGTTTGGGAAAGCTCAAATATTTATCAGGAATTTAACAGACTTCAGCATGGTCAGACCTGGGTCCTGGGTGAGTAGAATAACGTACACTGGAGGCACAGATACATGTGTGTAGGCACTGTGTTCTGACAGCTTTCTATGGGAACTAGCATTATTTTCAGCAGTTTGAGCTCCAGTAGCTCTTCTATTGCATCAGACTATACAGGCTCGCTGATTCAACAAGGTAGCAAAGGTTGGCCCATCTAGGCTCCATCTGATCCAGTAGTGGAGTTATTATAGCTGAAATTGCTGAAAATGTTAATGCTGGTTGTGATAGAAAGGTGTCAGAACACACAGTGCACCACAGTTTTGGTGGCAAAAAGGGGGACATACTCAATATTAGGCAGATATCATAACGTTATGGCTGATCGGTATAATATCACACACAAATATACACTAACAGTCAAAAGTTTGGACACAACTTCAGATTCCATGGTCTTTTCTCATTGTAAAACAATTCTTAAAGCATTACAAATGTGCAGTAATCTTATTTGAAAAGTTAATATTAAGGTGTGCGTGCTACCCATCCTCTGTTTAGCCTTCATAATGGCTCTACACTGAGGTGCTGTAAATTGGTGATTTTTGAGACTGTAACTCTAAATTAACGTCTCCTCTGCAGCAGAGGTAAGTTTGGGGTCTTGCTTTCCTGGGAAGGTCTTCATGAGAGCCAGTTTCATCCTGGTGCTTCTTGGATTTTGCAAATGCACCTGGCAATACTGTTCTTGCAAGAACTATTCTAGAAAAGCTGACCTGAACTCAATCTCATAAGTGTTATTTAAAAAAAATCGGTATAGTTCTAGATTTTAGAAAATTAATAAAAAACTGTGTGATTGTGTGTGATTGTGTGTGATTGTGTGTGATTGTGTGTGATTGTGTGGGTGTGTGTGGGTGGCTGTGTGTATGTAGTCAGAGTTCTAACCCAGTTTGAAAAAAGTTTTGAGAATGTAGTTGGAACATGGTTCAATGTGACTGACTGCTTACACTCTGTCCTCTGAATAACTATTGAATCAACAGTTCATCATACCAGTATTTCTAATGTTTGTATGACTTTGAGAGTGATTAAACATGCTTTAATGAATTATGATTCTGTTTAATTAGCTAAACAACCTAAAAAAAATTAGGAAAGCCAAAAGCAGGCAACATAACGGATATTCAAAGAGCTCCTCTGCTTTTTTGACCTATCACTTATCCTTATGTCCACAGGTGGTAAAGGTTTGTGTAAAGCTAAACATGTGCTGAGCCCTGTGGAAAGCTCCCGGATCAAGACCAATGCAGCCAGACGTTTCAACACAGCTCATTCTGAGGTTTGGAAATCCATTCAGCACATCCTTGGCTGTCTGAAAACCCGCTTCCGGTGTTTGCACACACTCGGGGCTGCAAGAGTTGGAAATCTCAAGCCTGTAGCTCGCATTGTCACCGCTTGTTGTGTTCTACACAATATCTCTAAGAAGTTTTCAGTACCATTACCCAGAAATCTGGTTCTGGAGCATTTACCGCCAGATTTAGAGATGAGACAAGAGGAACATGAGAACTTTGTTGACACAGAGGCAGTAGAGGACATGATAGAGATGTGCTTTGGGAATTCCGGGGATGAAGAGGAACAAAAAGAAATAAGAAACATCAAGGAGAGGCATAAACAAAACAGTGCTTCGTCTAATTATTACAATTCCTACAAGAACCTTTCTGAATCTTGAAAGACATTGCAGATGGGAACTGTAATCTGACTCGAACGGAACAGCTCCAGCCCTAGGAGGAATACTGTGTAGTCCTGCCAATATAGTCATTTAACAAATCACTGTAGAAACTGTGTTGTTTTGTTGTAGTGTGTGGTTAGAGTGTTGGTAAATAGTCACCAGTTTGTCTGTTTCTATTGTAGAAAAAATATTACAAACTACAATTTATAAGAATGTGTGCGTGTATTGTTTTTCTTCTGTTCGTATGCACTCTCTATTTTCTACATTGGTGTCCTTTGTTGGTCTGTTGGAATGCATCTGGGCTGACTAATAGGAATTACTATTTGTTGTTACTATTAAAATTCTTAGATTTGACACTGTTCTGACTAGGGGTGCTCCGATTGATCGGTCGCCGATCATAATCGGCCGATAATTGCTTTGGGAAGTTTGATCGACGGTCTCTGTAATGGCCGATATAGAAAAGGTGACGCAAGGTGACGGAAAACTTGCGGGGCAGTTTTTTTGCGCGCTGCTAAAATGGCTTCAAAGAAACATAAGCAGTTTTCAAAGTTGGCTGGTGCTAAGAGTGGGAGAGCTCAGCAACTCGCGCGCCGCCACTCACTCAGCTGTCGGTAATTCCCCTATCTCACCTACGCGATTTCGCGCCGTGGCCGTAAGCATGTTGAGCGCGCAGAGGAGACACTGCCCGTGCATAGAGTGCTTTGTCTGCTCTCAGAATTGTGGCAGGAATATATCATGATTCACCGCGAGTTTTGGCGCTGTGATTACGCTTCCATCTTTCCGCGCGAAAAATGTAACGTTTTTATTATTACATTTTTTTTCTTAAATATTAAACAATTTTTAAAACATGTTTTTAAACATGAAAAATTACACATGTGTAAGAAAAAAAAAAAACGTTTCATTTTTTGGCGGTCCTCACGGATGCTTGCGGACCTTGCAGAACTTCCGGGCAACTCACGTCCTGTCTGTCTATTATTTTCATTAAATTTTATACAATCTACAGGAAAGTTGTAGTTGTCAAGCTCTAAGCTGTTTCCAATTACTAACCAAGCACAGGCTGCTATGTTTTAAGTTGACGTGTTGCACATGTTGCTTGCCAATAAATGCAGTTCAATTCATGATATTCCTCTTGTTGTAATTTCAATACTTGATTTACATTGCTGTTAGATATAGTTTAATAAATAATGCTACATAAGGCTTCGAGTAGACCCTGTAATCGGTGATCGGTATCGTTATCGGCCGATACAGCTTCTAGTGATCGGTGATCGGCCTCAAAAATCCTGATCGGAGCACCCCTAGTTGTGACCTTACTTATTTTTTCTCACACAAACACACAGTCAGTCTCTATAATCATTATTAAATATAGACATTTACATGTCTGTCTGCAAACCACTGGTTACGCTCAAGAACAGAAAGGTCAGATTAGACTTTGCTTAAAAAAAAGCTTGGCCAGTTCTGATACAAAAATAACATGTACCAAAAGGATTGGAATCATTTGTTAAAAATGGTTGAGTTAGAGTTATGCCATGGGATGCTAGTGGAACTGGGTCACTGGTGTTTATTGATGATTTGACTGCTGATAGCAAGTTGAATTGTAAAGTATATAGAGCTATACCTTCTGCTAAGAGTTAGTCAAATGCTGCTAAATGGATAGAGCATCACTTCACAATAGTGAATTGCACATAACATACTGCAAAAGCAACCCAAGGCAAATAAATAAAATGTTCTTAAATGGTTTGTCAGCTGACCTCAACCCAGTCAAGGATGCCAAGTAGTCCTTACAAATAAACCAGGTTGCACAAACAACCCTGATGCATAGTTGAAGAAACTGGTGGGTGTTGTTTATGTACAGTATCTTAGCTTAGTTTGGTTTACTTAATAAAATGCATGGAAAAAAGATATACATTGACCATTTTAACTCAGTTTTTATTTTCTGTGAATAAAAAAAGTCATATGTAATGTCTTTTCATGTACAGTATTTGGTGTTTTTGTCTCTGTTCTTGCAATTTAAACATACCTTAATTGCATTATTGCATTATGTCTTTTTGATTGGGTAATAAGCAAGAATTAAAGTATTGTAATTTCTCCCTAACCCGAAATATTTCATCATGATTTAGACATTCTGTTTGTATGATGCTAATCAGACAGTTGCTTGCTTTTTACCCATATTATGCTTCAGGGCCCAGTATAACACACCGTATCAATCATATTCATTGGCGTTAGAAAGGAAATTACTAACATTTAATTTTTGGCTACATTATCATGAGCACAATGAAACTTTTGCCAATATGATCTAAATAGTTTATAAGACATTAATTATGATGCAAGTTATAGCATCATATCATATATCAAGCAAATATGTATTCTTTTCTGTATTATATTAAACATGAATCAAGAACTAGAAGGTTAAAGTTCATGGATAAACTTTGATGTTGGTTTAACAGAGACTGCTAAACATGTAAAAGAGCTAACTGATAAAACTGATGTTTTGTTGTCATTGATTAAGGTTTAACACTTAACTGAATACAGGTTAAAAGTCTAAACAATTATAAACTTTCCTTAACATTATGAGCTTATTTTATAAAATATTACAATATTAAATACATTAACAGAGTAAAGTGCTTCAAGATTTAAGCATTACAATTTATTTAAAATGTTGCCCTGCATTGGTTATAAGGGTGCTGCTAAGTAGTTCTGTGCTAACCCAGGTGATTGCTAGACTGGGTAAAATGTCATTCCAGGTGAAATGTCATCCCAGGTGCATACTAGGTTGTTGTTGGGTGACTGCAATACTAACCTACTTGATTGCTAGGTAGTTGCTATGCTAGTGTCATGCTACGTTGTTGCTATGATATCTCAGTTATTTGCAACTGTGGTTCCTTGATTATTAATAGTGTTTTGCCAGGGTGTGGCCTGGATACAGATTTTATCACTATTCTTCGTGTTAAGTTTCATGTCTGTAGTTTGTATGCTTTGGCATCCCAGGAATATAGAAAAGTTACACGGAATCCCACAAAATGTTGAGTTGGCCAGAATTCCTTTGAGTGTCTGTTAGAAAGGTAAATGTTATTACAAGAGCAGTAATGTGGTATTGTTGTAATGTTTTGGCAGGCAACGCTATGTGCTTGTTTGTGTCTGTGTATAGTGGATCTCAATAAATTTGAATATCATAGAAAAGTAGATAAATTTCAG
Organism: Clarias fuscus; assembly: GCA_030347435.1. Taxonomy (NCBI): domain Eukaryota; kingdom Metazoa; phylum Chordata; class Actinopteri; order Siluriformes; family Clariidae; genus Clarias; species Clarias fuscus. Next base: position 14,700,744 of record CM059226.1, read on the forward strand.
CAATTCAATTCTAAAAATTTAACCAATTATATAGCTTCATTACACAAAGACATATATATTTCAAGTGTTTATTTCTTTTAATTTCTATGTTACAGCTAATGAACACCCAGAATCTCAGAAACTTTGAATATTACTTAAAACTATTGGGGAAAAAAAAGATTTTTAATACAGAAATGATGAACTACTTAAAAGTATTAACATGTACAGTGCTCAATACCTGGTCGGAGCCCCCTTTATATGAATTACTGCAGCATTGCAGCATGGCATGGAGGCGATCAGCCTGTGGCACTGCTGTGGTGTTATGGAAGCCCAGGTTGCTCTGACAGTGGCCTTCACCATTTCTGCATTGCTGAATGAAATCAGCATCTCCATAAAGCTGGACAGCAGAAGCAAGCATGTCTATTTAGAGCAAGTGCTCTAAAAACCTTTTGGTAGACAGCTGCGCTGACCTTGGACCTGATAAAACACAATGGAACAACACCAGCAAACGACATGGCTCCCCAAATCATCGCAGACTGTGCAAACTCTCCTGTCTTCCTCCAGATTCTGGGACCTTTATTTCCAAATGAAATGCAAAATTTAATTTCATCTGAGAAAAGACTTTGGCGCACTGAACAACAGTGCGGTCCTTTTTGCCTAGGTAAGACGCCTCTGATGTTGTCTCTGAGTGGATTGACACAAGGAATGCAACAGTTGTAGCCCATGTCCTGGATACGTCTGTGCGTGGTGGCTCTTAAAGCACTGACTTCGGCTGTAGTCCAGTCCCCCAAATTCTTGAATGGGCTTTGTTCACAATCCTCTGCGGGAAGGTGCGGTTATACCTGTTGCTTATGCACCTTTTCACATTATGCACATTTTTTCCTTCCTTTCTACTTTCCTAGAAATAAATACTTGAAATATATCAGTATGTGTGTAATGAATCTATACAAGTTTCACTTGTTGAAAACTGAATTACTTAAATAAATAATTTTTTCAACTTATTGAGATACACCTGTACAGTATATGCATGTATGGTCAGACTTCTGAGGTGGTTTAATTAAGTTCTCTTAGAGCCATTGCATTAGCAAAAATCATATCAGAATTTTCATATATAGGCTCAGGATTGGGCTTCAGAGAATCCATGATGCACTGGTGCAGGAACACATATTGCGACTGTGGAAAAGAAAAAGAGAAAATTCTGTTGAAGAAATAGGGGTCTTCATATCTTTATTTTAATCTAGGAATAACTAAGCAACCAGTTTTACTCCAGCATCAAAAACTGAAGTGACCATTCACTTACGTAACACTCTTAAACCACCTGCTACACGACTAAATGTTTCATGGAGGGAATGCAAATCAGTCAAGTAGTTCAGCTACTTAAGCAAAGTACAGCAACAAAGTAATGTAGTTACCTTTCACCTCTGACTACTACTAATATTAAATATTACAAAATATTATTAGTATAGAACACAACCATTTCTGAACTTCAGCCGATACTGTTATCATTTATTTGGTACCCCCAGTTGTCTGTGCAGCTTGTATGGATTTTGTTGGCATCAGTTGACTGTTTTGGAAGCATTTTTTGGTCCATTTTTGCTTGTGCAGACATTAACACACATTACTGATTTATTGGTAAATGGCACCCCATGAAGGGCCACTAAATCTGTTAGGAGACTGAAAAAGGAAACCAGTAAAGACTGTGAACCTGACACATTAAATTGAAATGTTTTTATGTTAGTTACAGCCTGTTTAACGTGGCACACTTTGCATGGACCACTGTATCATTACAGTTTTTAATAAATAAATAAATAAATGTCTAACCATAGAGCTTAAATGATAAAGTATGGATTGATTTTCATTAACAGCAGCTCTGACAACAGTGCTAATTGCAAGGCAAATTATATTAATCAGTCAATTATACGTCCTCGGTAAAAGAATCGAGTGACTGTAATTTGCTAATGCTGCTTGATGATAAACTCAACTTCAGAGAACATTTCCAGTTTCTTTAACTATACTATACGTACAACATTAATATTCTCATAGTTCACACAGCATTTAAAAAAAAAAAAAAGATTAACGTAGTCACTTTGCAATGCTTTTGAGGGAAGAAGGAAAGAGCCGCCAAATTCATCTTTAGTGTTGTAAAGGGAATAAGAGTTTAGGCAGGTGCTGTGTCCTAAACGACTGGGTGACATCAATTTAGATTACTATATTGATAAATGGGACACATTCAGAACATTTTATTGCAGACATGATCTATAACCTGCAGCTAAATTATTATCAGTGTACTGATGTGAAGACAATCAGTCAAATGTTGCATGACAATAGAGAAGCTAATAAAGTGAATAGAAACCCATTTCACACAAACTGTTACAAGAGAACTACATATTACAGGAAACAAAGTAAATAGAAACTTGGTTGGTTGTTATTAAGGTATTAAGCTTACAAAATGCAACTCCAATAAAATGAAACAGAAATCTTAGGCCAGTCCTTAATAACTCCAATGTTGGAGTTAGTAACAAAACAACCACTGTACATTATCTTATTTACTTTGGTTTTATGATCCTATGTGAAACCTGGATTAGTTTGCTTTTTTTGTTTTGTTTTTGCTCAGTGATTAATTCAGGTCTTTTGGTAGCAGGTTTCAATCTAAAGTGTAACTAAAATCTGACCTACAGAGCACACTCAGCATCAATATCTATAGATGATGGATGATGAAATCTATTTCAAGCCACTCCTTCCACTGAAAAAAGTTTATAGACCCAAATGCTGGCATGCCCTGCCCAGTGCTATGTCCGGATATTAATTTTGTATTCTTTTATGGACACTTGGTAATCCTGCCCTTTAAATTTTGGTATTCTCTGCTCACACCTAATTTGTATTGGTCTATTCAATTAATCAGGTAATTAGGATTTTCTCTCTGGTAATGGCTCTTAACAGTGCTATCATTACCGTATGTTAAAACCTACCGGAGTCTGTACCATGAGAGGCCGGCTAAGCCTCATGCGATGTACACAGTCAGCAACACTGACTTCTTTCTCTTCCTTCATCTGCTGCAGTAACAAATCAAGGGCAATTAGAGTACCTGTCCTACCCACTCCAGCACTGCCGAGAGACAAAGAAACAAAACGTTATAAACTGCAAAATGTTATTTCTTTTGAGTGACTGACATTGTGATGCTTTAAATTTGAATTACTATGATAAAATGCATACACACACTGCACAAAACAAATAGTGTAATACAGGGGTGGACAGGGGTGGACTGGGACCAAACGTGCTAGTAATTATTATTGTAGTCAATATTAATTCATTGTTTCTCAGCATTATTTCAAATTAATATCGACTACCATTATAATTAAAATAAGTAACTATTTTACTAGTGCGAGCTAATGCTGGTTTATCATCACTGACCTCGCTATCCTTGACCGTAAGGCTAGTGCTGTCAGAACGTCCCTTCACGCGAAATATATAATCTGTTAATCTGAAGCATTTTACAGCATCTACCTTTAAAGCTTTTTTCTTCTTTTCGCGTAACTTTTCAACTCCACTTTTTCCCCCCATTATTTGCTCAGAGAAATTTGTTGTATTGAGAAAGGATCGATAGCTCTCCTTCTGTAAATTAGAAGTGAAAAGGGGCATGTTTCAGGACACGCCCCCTTGAAATAGACCAAACTAGTTAATAGGGAGGGAGGGTGATACGTTCGCGTGCACGCTCTTTGTCGCCGGCGACCGTGCAACCGATACACTCATCCATCTGCGTAGATAAGAGATGCAATATTATGGTTTCCGTCATATTTTAATATATTTGTGTACTGACTGGGCCGGCCCACATTGGCCAAAACTCCCGGTGCTCCAGATGGTCAGTCCGTCACTGGTGTAACAATTACCTGCAATGTACCACTGTTGGTCCATTAAATGGGAAGGTCTCAATGTGCTGTTGAACAATCTGACGAAACTGAATCAAATCTTCTGTTCCTGTAGGAACTCCATGATCAGGCCATGCGGTGAAATGGAATTGCGTAACTCCAAGCTCCTCAGCGGCAGATTCCTACACATATAAACAGGAACGGATTTTTTCCCCAAGTAATACATATGTGCAAACTCTAAAGACAATATTTTGTGCATATATTGTTTGAGTCACAAGGGTTTTTAATTTCCTACAGTTTTGCCACAATGGATAAAGTAGCCTGCAGTTGTGTTTAAGTATGCAATTCATTATTGGTAATATGTTGGTTGAGGTTTAATTAAAGAAAGTAGTGGCAGAATTAGATCAAGGAAGAAAGTGTTGAGCAACATCTAAATGACACAATGTCCTATTTCACAGAATGTATCACGGATGTTAAGTGATGCACACCTGTCATTTATTATTGTTGCAGTGACTGCAATGTATATACATATGTAGTTAAAGTCAGAACTTTACATACATACACATTATATATATATATATATATATATATATATATATATATATATATATATATACACACACACTGTACAGTTGTTTAGGGATATATTATTTTAAGTGGGCCAGAAGTTTACATAATGTACACTGACTGCCTTAACAGCTTGAAAAATTTTAGAAATTATGTCATGGCTTTAGAAGCTTCTGATTGACATAATTAGAGTCAATTAGAGGTGTACGTATTTTAAGCTCTACATTCAAACTCAGTGCCTATTTATTTGACCTCAATAAAGAGATAAAGAAATCAACAAAGGCCTCCACAAGTCTGGTTCAAAATGTACCAAATTCATCTATATCAATAACACTTTAGAAATAGAAACAATATGGGACCACACAGTCATCATGCTTCTCAGGAAGGAGATGTGTACTTTGATACAAAAAGTATAAATAAGTCCCAGGTCAAAGGCAAAGGTCTTTGTAAAGACAGTGGAGGAAACAGTTACAAAAGCATCTATATTCACAGTAAAATGAAATGATATTGAGGTAACATGAGGTAGCAAGGCTGCTCAGCAAGGAAGAAGCCGCAGCTCCAAACTTGCCAAAAAATGTCTGGTCTGATTATGGTCTGAAGCTGCACATGGTCTGAAAGGGACAAAGATCTTACTTTTTGGAGAGACATCCTCTGGCCTAATGAAACAAAAGTTGAACTGTTTAGTCATAATTGTTTTGACCATCATTGTCTGGAAAGAAAAAGGAGGAGGCTTTCAAGCCAAAGAACATCATCCCAGCATCATGTGTGAGTGCTTTGAGGCAGTAGGAATTGGTACACTTCACAAACTAGATGGCATCAAAAATAAGTAAGATTATGTAAATATATTGAAGCACCATCTCAAGACAAGTAAACTGAAGTAAACTATGGACAGGTGTTAAGTCCTGCTGGAAAAAGAAAGTTAATTAATGTCAGCTGTGTTAACCCACATTAACTCAAGCAGGAATGAATCAAGTATTAGCATTGTGCATTCAGTGTATTAGCATTGTGCATCTGTTACTCACAGGCAGAGAGTTGCATGAGTCTCTTATCTGAGATCTGTAAATCTCCTGACTGAAACTAACACTGATTAAAAGACTGTGTGACTAAAACTAATGTGCATTTTAGTTAAAGTCTAAGAGTAAAACTAAATTAAAATAAGATGCCAAAACTAACACTGGTGGATTTATTAAAATTCACAGTTGAAGACTGTTTGCCAATCATCAACTTTGTGTAGTTTTCTGCGGTTGTAGCCCATCCACTTTTTGGTTTGATTTTTTGATTCATTCACTGCTGTCACATGACTGGGTGATTAGATAACAGCATGAATGTGCAGGTGTACTGGTGTTCCCAATAAAGTGAATGATGAGTGTATATGTCACACTGTATAGCATAAAAAGCTTGTTAGTATAATCACTGAGCTTACATTTCTGACAACAAACTCTCTTCGAGTCCAGCAACTCTGTTTTTGCTCTGACTGGACAGAGACCCGCAAGTTTCCGTAGAGCCAGGGCGTATCATCCGTTGGCCAATACTGCTCACATTTAATCTGCAGAGAAAGAAATATAAGGTACCAGATAATTGATGAATGCCTTTCATCCTGATTTGATGAAACCTACATAGATCATTTTAAAGGTTCAACTTTCAAGTTTTACAAGGGTGTTTAAGTCAACCTGGGACTTTTTTTTTTTTTTTTTTTGCAGAACAACAGAACAAAGTTATAAGTGGGGAAAGTACCTTTATTTCTCTATATAATCCCTTGGTACACTAATGTAATCATACTGTCGTTTCAATAGTGCTTGCATACGATCAAGGTTGAAAGATTTCTCAGTATGCTGGAGCCATGATCAGACTGCCTGCTTACTGTCTGCAATGCTGACTTCCCAAGAGCTCCTTTAATGGCCCAAAGATGTGTAAATCGGAGGAGCAAGGTCAGAACTGTTTGTGGGATGTGGAATAACCCAAGTCCCTGTAATGTGCATAAATGATTGTGTGTACAGTTCCCACAGACAGATGCGTCTCTTCCACAAGTTGGTTACAAGTTAGTCATCCATTTGAGTCTGTTCAAATGTTCAAAAGAATGACTGTAGTGGGCTCCTTGTTCAGGATTGTCATTTACTGACATGCAGCCTTCTTTAAAGTATTTGCACCATTCAAATATTTAAATGCAGCCAAGAGTCATATTGATGTACTGTGCTTGAATTATTGGCTTTTTTTGTCAGTTATTTTGTCAAGATCTTTTATTTATGACAGGAGAGTTGAACCACACAGTAGTCTTCTCTAGCATATCCCAAAGATTTTAAGGTCAGGACTCATGAAATTCAAAATTCATGAAAATTAATTACGCATGCTCCCAAGACCACTCTTTTACAATTTAAGCCCAGTCTTTCTTGACGTAGTGATAAAGCTAAAAGAGTATGCATTTTTCAATTTACAGTATATCCAGAATTTTTATTTTTGTGCAGCTCCATTGCGACAATGTCCACTGCTGAACTAAATTAAATGGCATGTTTTACTGTGCCAAAGAATGTCCATGATATGCTCTATCAGTGCTTCAAGTAACAGCCCATAGCCTGTGCATTTGTATTTCTTTTCATCTGTATTAGCTAATACATATGGGGTTGTTGTGGTAGAGGAGATAGTGATGCAGGTTTAGGGCTCCAAGGTCCTCAGTAAGACTGTGAACTCGAATAACAGTCTGAGCACTGCAGAATATACCCCTTCATCATGTAATTTTCCCTTCAGGTTCTCCAGTTTTTTTTTTTTCAATGTCCAAAAACATGATGGAGAGCCATCTGTACTGGGATTCTCCCTTGGCACCCACTGTTTCCCAGTTAGGCTCCAAAACCACCACAACCTGGCTGGGATAAAGCATTTACTGAATAAGCCTGAGTAAAATAACCTTGTGTTAATCAAGACGAGAAAATTGTTATTATTAAGTGTCATAAGTGTCAGAGATTGTTTGATGAAAGAGCACTGGCTTTAAAAAAGAAATGAGCTGCCTCATGAAACAAGTTTAGCCAGTTACAAATCCTTCCCCTGCAGAGGAAAACCTTTGTGACTGAAGTAGGAAGCCTTCGGAAAAAGTACTGAATAATCACTTCAAAAAAAAAACTAGGTGTTAACAGTACCATATTAAGGCATTACTTGTTCTCGGGAGAACATTTTTAAATTGTTTGTAAGCAGCACATTTGTTAAAAATTCTTACAAGCGTACCCTTCCTCCTTCATTACAATTAGTCAGCATGACAATAGCTGAAGACTTCTGCTCCCACACCATTCTCCAGAAGTCATTGACAGTGGAGGGCAGAGGACCCTGTGCAGCAATGTACTGCTTTTCCTTGCCATAACCCTAACAAACACACACAAAAACACACACATTAAAACTATCATTCTCATAAGCCCTATTTACACAGTATTAGTAGTATTTGGGGACCTTGTGTGATTAAGAAATTACCCCCGACATCTGAATTTCGTGTGGCGCATTCGTACAGGATAAGCAAAGCCTGTGATTTTACTCAAACTTACTGATTGTCTCCCGGAAGATGGATAAAGAGGCGCACAGAAAACATAAACCTTGAAAACATTTTATAGGACCCCACCAAATCAAAAACATGCTGATTTGCACAGGACCAATATTATCACAGGACCTCGGTCTTCGCGAAATATGGCAGGTCATTTGCACAAGATTAAAGACACAGATTACATGGGATTCGAACTGATAACAGACAACCTCCGCAACTATTCCCAATAACTAGAGGTCCCCAGGTAATACTAATCCTATGTGAATAGATTAGAATAAGGATAGATTTAGTCATTTTAACTTCGTAATCTACTTAATATTGCTCATATGTTAGTTACATTATAGCATTAGTTCTTTTATTGAATTAATAATGCTATATTTAAAACTATTTACTATTTGATATATATTTTTGATAGGTTGATTAAAGACTTACATCAATGTAGTTAGCATTGATGTAGTCTGTATCAGAGCCAGTCTGTGAAGCAAGCTTCACACGAGTTGAATCATCTGGAATAGAAAGATGATGAATATTTTTACAACATTTAATTGACCAAACACAGACCGTTAAATGAATAACAGTGAAACACAGATTTTGTTTCGTTACATGTCTGTTAATTTGTGCTTAACACTCACAGGCTAATACATTTGTAAAACGGTTCTTGCTCTTGTTTTCAGGAAGTGTCGCTGCTGCACAACTCTGATCTGTACCCACTGTACTTAAATCCTGTAAACGTCACATGAAAAAGATTTAATTTTCTACCAATGCACATTCAAATGATGACGCAGAAGATGTACACAAGTTGTGTGTCTGTACCTCATATTCCCCCAAAAAACCACGGTTCTGATCACGGCTCATGGAAGTAAAATGCATTGGGAAGTTCTCCAGGGGAATTGGTCTGAAGGAAAAAAAAATCTCAGCAACCAGACACATTAATGTATGTGTAAACAAAAAATATGTAATGAATTGTTCTTACTTGTAGATAATACCGGACAGTTTGGGCTCATTAGAGGATTTAATCTTGCTATCACTGTAACAAAGCAATTACACAAACAATTTTTCTTAATTTAAAACAGTATAACAAATTATATTATTATTATTATTATTATTATTATTATTATTATTATTATTATAATTTCGCATATTTGTCACACTTAAATTATTCAGATCATCAAACTAATTTTAAGATCACACAAGCATAAGCTGAGTAAATGAAAAAATGAGGATTTTAAATGATAATATTATTTATTAAGCTATCCAAACTTAACAGGCCCTATGTGAAAATGTAATTGCCCCCTCCCCCCATTGCTAAATCATGAATTAACTGTGATTAGTCACATTTTTTGGAAAGCTGAGTTAAATTTCACTTGCCACATGCATACATTATTTACTGCCAGACCTATTGAATCAACAAATCAACTAAACAGAACCTGTCTGACAAAGTGAAGCATGCTAAAAGATCTTAAAAAGCAATACAATCTAAAGAAATTCAAGAACAGATGAAAAACAAAGTATTTGACATGTATTAGTCTGGAAATGGTTACATTTCTAAGTCTTTGGGACACCAGCACACCACGGTGAGAGCCATGATGCACAAATGCAGAAAACGTGGCCTACCAAAATTAAGAGCACAACTATGACTTCAGGTACTCATTAAAGAAGTCTTACTTGCCTCAGTTAAGGTCAGTGTTCATGATTTGACAATAAAAAAGAGACTGGGGAAAAAAATGGTATCCATGGGAGAGTTCTAAGGCAAAAGACGCTGCTGACCAAAAAGAACACAAAGGCTTGTCAAATATTTTCAAAAACCATCTTGATTAATCCCAAAACTTCCCTAAGAAAATATTCTGGGGACTGATAAGACAAAAGTTAAACTTTAGGTGTTTGTTTGTCCAGTTACATCTGGCATAAAACTACCACAGCATTTCATGAAAAGAATATCATCCATTTAATATGATGTTGGCCCACCCTTTGCCGCTATAACAGCTTCAACTCTTCTGGCAAGGGAATTTATTTATTTATTAATTTATTTATTTGAATTTCAATTTGAATTTCAATTTGTCACTATTCTTCCAGAAGGTCATTTGTGAGGAGACCGAATACTTTTGGCACTATATAAATAATCTAAATTATCATTTAGAAACATAACTTAAAAATTTATAAAAACATGTAAATAACATTAGAGAATAATATTTTCATGCCTGTAAAGAATATTACACAACAGACCAGCTTTCAGGTAGAAACCAAAAAGACCTATGAGCTTTGACATATTCTCTAGCATGCTCAGTAAAACCTTCCAGTTGTTTTACTTATGAAACTACACAAATCAGTATCTAAGACTACTTATCATCTACTTAAATGTATCGTGTTCAAGTAAAGATGTTTCACACCAAATATTGACTTTTATTATTATTATTATTATTATTATTATTATTATTATTTAGTGCTCTTTATATGGAGAAGTTTCTTTTATGTAAAATCTTCTTGCTTATGTCATTTTAATTGCTTATGCAATTAAAAGAGCTGATAGCTTTATACATTATATATTTGTCTATACAAACAACAGAAATGTCCCTTGATGTCAGAATGCAAGCATGCCACCCGTTCATCCTTAGCAAAGTGAATCTGCTACCTGGACTCCCAGTTATATATTTATTATTTCTTTTATTTTCAAAGACAGAAAAAAAGAGTCGCTGATAAGAACATAGTGGTTTATCTATATAAATAAAAGAGAGGTTTTATCTCTACATTTGTCGTAACTCACTCTTTCAATAATATATTGTATTATATAATGTCTGTCTGTACTGTATGTCTATCCAGCCACATTTTGTCGCACCATCACACAAAACTGTGCAGTCAAACATAAAGTGAAGCTAGGAATTAAAACTAATGAAGAAAAGCAAAAAGCAAAGGTCACAATAATAATAATAATAATAATGGGGAAAGCACAGTCAAAGGAGAACCATCATTGATACAAAAGAACGAGAGAAGAAAAGAAAATGAAAAATAAAGATCCTGAATATACAATAAAGAGGAATTGTTGCATGTATGATTGTAACTTTCTCTCTCGCGCGTGGGGTTTTCTCTTAATCATGTTTATTAGCCTTTGAGTGTTTTATAAATATTAAAAGAGCCACATGATTCAACTCAATGCAAATATGTTACTGTTACTGTAAACACTGACATGTATTTCCCTCTTTTGATAATACTATATCACTCCTCACAATGTTTTAAATGAGGTGCAATTAACATGAAGCTTTTGCGATTTGTCTTCACACAGCTGTAAATGTATGTTGAAGACAACTGGATTATGCAAATACTATTTTTTTTCACTTGGAGAGAACAAAGTGCACCCAGCATCGCCAATCCCTTTTTTCTCTTTGCAAGTGTTTTTGTAAACAAAATGATATTGTAGCAACCCAGAAAAAAATATGTACATAAACGGTTCACGTCTTCAAACCAGTTGGAGAACTGCCCCCCACCCGCCCTTCAACTCCAACACACGGCTCTTCAGCCTTTTTTTAATTATTCAAATAATACTCATTATGATTTTTTACTGTTTGTGTCCAGCATTAAGTAATTATTTGACCATGAATGGCTGGAATGTGGTTGTGAATAAATGACTGCAATAAAGCTTCTGCGCACTTTCATTTTGTAAAAAGAGATATGAACAGCTTGATTTCAGTCATGAAGAGTGGCAACTTTTGCAAAGCAGACAAAATGTAATAGTATTCAGTATTAATACAGTAATAGTATTCCAGAAAAAAACAGGTTGAGGCCAGCTGTTTAAGCCTTTTTTAGTTTCACTAAATTGAAATACTCGCTAAATAAACGCCACCTTTTGCAAAGTGAAAGTGCGCGTAATGTAAGAAGCTTTATTTCAGTCATAATATATTTAGATCACAAAAAATTAATTAATTAGCAATTAAAACCAACAGCAACACTTACCTGAATAACCTTGACTTGTGATGCCATATAAAGATACCAATACAGAGGATGAGAATGACCAGCAGAAAGAATGTTAGAACACCCGCTATGACTCCTGGAAAATATGTGTTTACATTTAGCTGTAGATAGTTTGGTGTTACAAATAGATATCTGTGACAAACTTAAGAACAATAATTAAGTGCATGTTAGGCACTAGAACAGCTTAAATGTTATAGAATATCTATAGATTTTTAAAGAGATGAACACCATTTTCCAAAACATACTTCCACAACTGTTTTAGTGATGGTAGTGGCGGCCGAGAACCATTGTTTTTTTACCTTAAATTTGTCACTTGTATTCTTTGTTCCTTGTGATTTCTGTGTACAACACTCACATATTCAGCCTCTCTTACCTCTTGGGTCAGTCTGGCAGGTGATAGTAACTGGGATACTCCACACAGGCCCAGAGAGTGCAGCAACACTAAGGGTGTACCACTGGGCTGGCATCAGTCCATCGATATACTGTCTTTCCCCTGTCGTACTTAAGCTCCTGCTTGTTATGTTGACCTGTACAGCAGTCCTACCTCCATTTGGAGGATCCCAAACAAGAGTTAGACCATAGCCCCCTGAGGAGTACTGGCAGTATAACCCAATAACCTCATATGGATCTAGACAGGGAACAGTCACAGGACGTAAATATTTAGTCCAAGGAAAGTAATCAATAAAAATATATTTTGCAATCAAAGTGCAAAATCAATACTGGCCTAATGGTTTAGCCCTAAAAATGGTTTAGAGTCCTTAAAACCTTAAGAACATGTTATGGTATTAGTCTTAATTATATAATAATAATAATAAGAAGAAGAAGAAGAAGAAGAAGAAGAAATGTTAAATGTCAATTCAGAAAAAGGTTGTTTTATTTTAGCCTGTACTCCCTCACTTCACATTGTGTGTGTGTGTGTGTGTGTGTGTGTGTGTGTGTGTGTGTGTGTGTGTGTGTGTGTGTGTATATATATATATACACACACAGGGAATGGACAATAAAACTGAAACACTGGCCAATTTAGTGTTGGAGGTTTCATGGCTAAATTTGACCAGCCTGGTGGCCAATCTTCATTGCTTGCACAATCCACCAGCGAAAGCAGAGGGTGAAGGTTTAATTAGAAGAGTAATATAACAGTTTTGCTTAAAATATTGCAATGCACACAACATTATGGGTGACATATCAGAGTTCAAAAGAGGACAAATTGTTGGTGTGCGCCTCGCTGGCACATCTGTGACCAAGACAGCAAGTCGTTGTGATGTATCAAGAGCCACGGTATCCTGGGTAATGTCGGCATACCACCAAGAAGGACGAACCACATGCAACAGGAGTAACTGTCGATGCAAGAGGAAGCTGTTGTCTGGGTGCTAACATAAAAACATAAAACCACAGCTGCCCAACTCACTGCAGAATTAAATGTGCACCTCAACTCTCCTGTTTCCACCAAAACTGTTCGTAAGGAGCTCCACAGGGTCAATGTACATGTACTTGTGCCAATGCCAAACGTCAGTTTCAAAGATTTTCCAGCAACAAAAATCTTGGGCTGTGGACAATGTGAAACATGTATTGTTCTCTGATGAGTCCACCTTCACTGTCTTTCCCATGTCCAGGGTGTGGAGAAGCCCCAAAGAAGCATAACACCCAGACTGTTGCATGCCCAGAATGAAGCATGGGGGTGGATCAGTGATGGTTTGGGCTGCAATATCATAGCATTCCCTAGGCCCAATACTTGTGCTAGATGGGCGCGTCACTGCCAAGGATTATTGAACCATTCTGGAGGACCATGTGCACCCAGTGGTTCAAACATCGCATCCTGAAGGCGGTGCCATGTCGCGGGATGATAATGCACCAATACACACAGCAAGGCCTGCACAGTCACCATCTCTAAAAATTATTAAGCCACTTTCCCCATAAGAAATAATGGAAACTCAAATGATTCATTCCACAGCCCAAAAAAATAAATACATAAAATTGATTAATAGTCAAGTCAAGTCAATTTTATTTATATAGCGCTTTTAACAATTGACATTGTCGCAAAGCAGCTTTACACAATAAAAAGAAGTAAGTCTGTATGCAATGTGTATGAATCAAAATGATAAGATTGTCCCTGATGAGCAAGCCGAGGGCGACGGTGGCAAGGAAAAACTCCCTGAGATGGTAATAGGAAGAAACCTTGAGAGGAACCAGACTCAACAGGGAACCCATCCTCATCTGGGTGATAACGGATAGCAGGGATTGATCAGTATAATAATGTGTACTGGAAGTTCAGTATAACAGGAGATGTGTTTAAAATTAAAATTAAAAGGAGTCCAGTTTGTTCCTGGAGGCTCAGGTAGACTGTAGGAGATTCCAGTCCTGAGCTATCGAACAACTGAAGTCACAGGTCCCCAGAGCATCAATCGATGATAGGACAGCCTTAATGGAAACCATCCCCAGCCACCATACGAATCCAGGCAGACCACACGGGGCATCCATGCGACGAGATCTCCAACCAGAAGCAAGACTCCAGGACGGGTTAGACAGGTCCAGAGGGCAGAGGGGTCTGGATCACTGGCAACTCAGGAGCGAAACATGTATAGCTCGACAGAGAGACAGAGAGAGGGAAAGGAGAGAGAGAGAGAGAGAGAGAGAGAGAGAGAGAGAGGAGAGAGCAGAAAAGGAGAGAACAGAAAATAAGGAGAGATGGCAGTTAGGTATGGTCACAGTCAACATGTATAAGGTGAATGTATTCAGTGCAAAGTGCAAGCAGGGACTCCGGCAATACTAACTATAACAGCATAACTAAAAGGGAGAGCCAGAAGGAAACACAAACATGAGGGCTCCCTGAGATGTAAAGCGACCAGTCACCTCACCGTCAACAAACCTGAGTGAACAATGAGAGTGGGGAGGACAGCATCTAAACATACCAGTTCACCAGAATACTCTACGTCCATGAGTCCCCCAGATCTGCTCCTTTACCTAAGGTTAATCTATTTACAAAAATGCTTGGCTAAATAAATAGGTTTTTAGCCTAGACTTAAACACTGAGACTGTGTCTGAGTCCCGAACATTAATAGGAAGACTATTCCATAACTTTGGGGCTTTGTAGGAAAAAGCTCTGCCCCCTGCTGTAGTTTTAATAATACGTGGTACTGACAGGCAGCCTGCATTCATTGATCGAAGTAGGCGTGGCGGATCGTAAGACACTAACAGTGCACTCAAATACTGTGGCGCGAGACCATTTAGTGCTTTAAATGTCAGAAGAAGTATCTTAAAATCGATGCGAAATTTCACAGGGAGCCAATGCAGTGTAGATAAGATAGGGGTGATGTGCTCGTATCTTCTGGTTCTAGTGAGGACTCTCGCTGCTGCATTCTGTACTAACTGAAGCTTGTTTATACACCTAGTTGAACAACCAGACAGTAAGGCGTTACAATAGTCCAACCTAGAGGTGATAAAAGCATGAACTAGTTTTTCTGCATCATTTAGTGACAATATGTTTCTTATCTTGGCAATATTTCTAAGGTGAAAGAAAGCTATCCTGGTAATATTATCTACATGTGCTTCAAACGAAAGGCTGGAATCTATAATCACACCAAGGTCTTTTACTGTTGCATTTGATGGAACAGAAAGGCCATCTAAAGTTACAGTGTGTGTGAAGCTAAAGTAAGAGGAGAGAAGGAATGAGCCCCTCTCTTTTCCCTCTTCTCGTCTTACATCGTAACCCTTCCTTCTCTCTTATTTGAGTTGCACAGATACGCACACACACACAGATGTAAATGTTATTAAGCCACTTTGGGGTGCTTTGGAGGAGCGAGTCAGGGAACGTTTTCCCCCACCAGCATCACATAGTGACCTGGCCACTATTCTGCAAGAAGAATGGCTCAAAATCCCATTCTGTATGACCTGAATCTGTCATTCCCAAGAAGAATGTATACTTTATTGGCCGCAAAAGGAAGCCCATTTTCCAACCCCTGATACTTTTGCTCTGTAAAGCGTCCATAATGACTCTAATATATAAATATCGTTTTTCCTCCCACATTTTGCTGTTACCTTATTTCAAAATGGATTAAGTTAATTATTTTTCTCAAAATTCTACAAACAATACCCCGTAATGACAATTTGAAAGACATTTGTTTGAAATCTTTCAGATTTACTTTGCAGATTTATTAACAAAAATAAAAAATAAAAAATCACATGTGCATAAGTATTCACAGCCTTTGCCATGTTTGCACATTTTGTTTGTACATTTGCACGTGTACTTTGTTGTCTATTGTGTATTTTTTGTATAGAATTTGATAGTTTTTTTTTTTGGTCAACTTAAAAATGTAAAGATTTGTGTTGTTAATTTATGTTGTGGTATGTATGTAGCACCCTGGTCCTGGAGGAACGTTGTTTCTAACTGTATATGGTTGGAATGACAATAAAAGCCTACATGACTTGAATGACTTGACTCATCATTTAAGCTGTTTCTACAACTCTATTGGAGTCCACTTGTAGTAAATTCAGTTGATTGGACATTAATTCAAAAGAAACACACTTGTCTATATAAGGTCTCACAGTTTGTCTCTCTTCCCTGGTCGACAAGTATGTCAGGCTAACCAGTAAGTGAATTGAGGCATGGCAGACAAAAGCAATTCTTCCCTCATTTTAAACCTAACATATAGTGAAGCCCTTTTTGTCACTACTTTATTTCTGTCTATATAAGGTCCCACAGTCAACAGTACTGCCAGAGCACAAACCAAGCCATGAAGTCCAAGGAATTGTATGATTTTTTAAATGAATTGTATATCGAGGTACAGATCTGGGGAAGGCTACAGAAAAATTTCTGCAGCATTGAAGGTCCAGATTAGCACAGTGGCTTCCATTATCTATAAATGGAAGAATTTAGGAACTGCCAGTACTCTTCCTAGAGCATCCTGTCTGGCCAAAGTGAGTGATCAAGGAAAAAGGGCCTTAGGCAGGGAGGTGACCAAGAACCCAATAGTTAGTCTGAAAGAGCTCTGGTGTTTCTTTGTGGAAAGAGGAGAACCTTCCAGAAAAAGGACCATCTTGTAACATCATACTCAAAAAGACTTTAAGGCTGTAATTTTTGCCAAAGGTGCTTCAACAACAACAACAAAAAACTTAGTTTCTCATGGTCTGAGAGTACTTCAGGTGCCTTTTCGCAAACTGCCTGTCATGTGCCTTTAACGTGGTGACGTAGCTTCCTGTTTTTCGTATTGTTCCCGCGAAAGTTCCTCGTCTGTTTGTAACAGCGTTTTAGATTATATTTTGTTTAGTTTTTTATAATTATATATTTTTCCCGTTTTTACTAAATAACAAACTAGTTTTTACGCTTTAACACTACTGGACTTTATCCGTTTTTTTGCGCTTTTTGAGAGAATGCGCCTATCATCGGACCAACAACAAGCCAATCCATCAGCAAATAATCACAACTCCGGCACAAAGGTACATTATTATGTCTACCATTCAGCTCGCTCAGTGTGTGGAGTGCAGGATGTTTAGACATTCTTCCTCCGTCATTAGTGATAATTTTATTTGTGATAGGTGTGTGAAATTAGCTAGGCCTTTAGGGGCGCCAGCGGCAGTGGTCAGGTGTATCCCGGGAGCCAGAGCACCGAACATAGCAGGTAATCTTAGGGCTCTAGGACAGCATAGGTTCTCTAAGATAGTGGTACATGCTGGAGCTAACAATATACGCCTTCGTCAGTCAGAGGTTAGCAAGCATAACTTTACAGATGTGTTTAAAATAGCAAAGGCGATGTCCGAAGAAGTAGTTTGCTCTGGTCCCATCCCAATGAGACGTGGTGACATAGCTTACAGCAGGTTATGGTCGCTGAACCGCTGGATGTCCAGGTGGTGCTCCGAAAACAACGTGGGCTACATAGACAATTGGAAGACCTTTGAGGGCAAAACTGGTCTGTTAGGGCGGGACGGTGTCCATCCCACTCGGGAAGGTGCTGCTCTCATTTCTTGCAGTATAGCACATAGTCTCAGAAGAGGCCTAGTTAATCGGTGACAATCCAGAGCCCAGGCCAGGGAGCAGACAGACAGGCTAAACCAACCGTCTGCTAGCTGCAGAGAGTCGTCACTCAGGGTTCATCATATTGAGACTGTGTCTGTTCCCCAAGCTAAACATAAACATAAATTTAGAAAGACTCAGAAAGTCTGTTTTAGTAATTTAATTAACATCGATACCACAAACTCAGAGTACACTTAATTCACAGCCAGCACCTCTGATCTGAAGCTAGGACTGTTAAATGTTAGATCTCTCGCATCTAAAGCAGTTATTGTTAATGCAATTATCACAGATCAGGAGTTTGATATATTATGTTTAACAGAAACCTGGATTAAACAGGACGAGTATGTAGCTCTAAATGAAGCTAGTCCTCCTGGATACAGCTACATACACACGTGGACAAAATTGTTGGTACCCTTCGGTCAATGAAAGAAAAACTCACAATGGTTACAGAAATAACCTTAACCTGACAAAAGTAATAATAAATAAGAATTCTATTAATGTTAACCAATGAAAGTCAGATATTGCTTTTCAACCATGCTTCAACGGAATTATAAAAAAAAAATGAACTCATGGAACAGGCCTGGACAAAAATGATGGTACCCCTAACTTAATAGTTTGTTGCACAACCTTTTGAGGCAATCACTGCAATCAAACGATTCCTGTAACTGTCAATGAGACTTCTGCACCTCTCTGCAGGTATTTTGGCCCACTCCTCATGAGCAAGCTGCTCCAGTTGTTTCCGGTTTGAAGGGTGCCTTTTCCAGACAGCATGTTTCAGCTCCTTCCAAAGATGCTCAATAGGATTGAGGTCAGGGCTCATAGAAGGCCACTTTAGAATAGTCCAATGTTTTCCTCTTAGCCATTCTTGGGTGTTTTTAGCTGTGTGTTTTGGGTCATTGTCCTGTTGCAAGACCCATGACCTGCGACTGAGACCCAGCTTTCTGACACTGGCCAGCATATTTCTCTCTAGAATCCCTTGATAGTCTTGAGATTTCATTGTACCCTGCACAGATTCAAGACACCCTGTGCCAGATGCAGCAAAGCAGCCCCAGGATATAACAGAGCCTCCTCCATGTTTCACAGTAGGGACAGTGTTCTTTTCTTGATATGCTTCATTTTTCCGTCTGTGAACATAGAGCTGATGTGCCTTGGCAAAAAGTTCCATTTTTGTCTCATCTGTCCATAGGACATTCTCCCAGAAACTTTGTGGCTTGTCAACATGTAGCATATTCCAGTCTGGCTTTTTTATGATTTGTTTTCAACAATGGTGTCCTCCTTGGTCGTCTTCCATGTAGTCCACTTTGGCTCAAACAATGACGGATGGTGCGATCTGACACTGATGTTCCTTGAGCATGAAGTTCACCTTGGATCTCTTTAGAAGTCTTTCTGGGCTCTTTTGTTACCATTCGGATTATCCGTCTCTTTGATTTGTCATCTATTTTTTCGCCTGCGGCCACGTCCTACGGTGTTGGCTACAGTCCCATGGATCTTAAATTTCTGAATAATATGTGCAACTGTAGTCACAGGAACATCTAGCTGTTTGGAAATGGTCTTATAGCCTTTATCTTTAACATGCTTGTCTATAATTTTCTTTCGAATCTCCTGAGACAACTCTTTCCTTCGCTTCCTCTGGTCCATGTTGAGTGTGGTACATACCATGTCACCAAACAACACAGTGACTACCTGGAGCCCTATATATAGGCCCACTGACTGATTACGAGATTGTAGACACCTGTGATGCTAATTAGTGGACACACCTTGAATTAACATGTCCCTTTGGTCACATTATTTTCAGTATTTTCTAGGGGTACCATAATTTTTGTCCAGGCCTGTTCCATGAGTTTATTTTTTTAAATAATTCTGTTGAAGCATGGTTGAAAAGCAATGTCTGACTTTCATTGGTTAACATTCATAGAATTTTTTTTAATTATTACTTTTGTCAGAGTAAAGTTATTTCTGTGACCATTGTGAGTTTTTCTTTCATTGACCGAAGGGTACCAACAATTTTGAAGTTATCTCAGATCACTACCTTGTCTCGATTAAAGCGTGTCATAGTAATAATGTATGCACAGCACCGCGCTTCCACCTTAAACGTACATTTACATCAAATACCGCACAGAGCTTTATCAATAATCTTCCAGAGTTATCAACTTTGATTGGATCGCCATCTGACTTCACAGAACTCGAACAGGCGAATTAATATCTAGAGTCAGCACTTCGTTATAGCTTAGATAATGTAGCTCCAGTTAAAAGGAAAATGATTAGAGATAAGAAACTCGCTCCTTAGTATAATGACCACACATGTGCTTTAAAACAAACCGCTCGAAAATTTGAACGTAAATGGCGCCAAACTAAATTGTTAGTATTCAAAATAGCTTGGAAGGAGAGCATCCTGAACTATAAAAAAGCTCTCAGTGATGCTAGATCAACGTATCTCTCCACTCTTATAGAAAATAACAAAAACAACCCGAGATTTTTATTTAATACCGTAGCTAAATTAACTAAAAACAAGACCACTGCAGAAATCTCCACAACAACATCATGCAGTAGTGAGGATTTCATGAACTTTTTCAATAACAAAATCATAAATATTAGGCACAAAATTCAGGCTTTGAAACCAGACAATTTAAATAATTCAGATGATCTAACCACATCTCATCAGAACTTAGAATACTTTACTCCCCTTGAAGCGAGGGAACTAATTTCACTCATCTCTTCTTCAAAATCGTCAACCTGTATATTAGATCCTATACCGACACATTTTCTCAAACAGATAGTACCAGCAATAATAGGACCCCTGTTGAAAGTAATTAACTGTTCACTCAGTAGTGGGTATGTCCCCAAATCCTTTAAATTAGCCGTTATTAAACCGCTAATCAAGAAACCTGACCTTGACCCCAGTCATCTTTCTAATTACAGGCCGATATCAAACCTTCCCTTTATCTCCAAGATTCTGGAAAAGGTAGTATCACAGCAGCTATGTTCACATCTACACAGAAATAGCATAAATGAACTGTATCAGTCAGGATTTAGGCCTCATCACAGCACAGAGACAGCACTTGTTAAAATAGTAAACGACCTCCTATTGACCTCTGATCAGGGTTGCGTCACTATACTTGTGTTACTGGACCTCAGTGCAGCTTTTGACACCATTGATCATAGTATTCTCCTTCACAGATTAGAAAAGGTAGTAGGAATTAAGGGAACTGCCCTCTTGTGGCTTAGATCCTATTTGACTGATCGTTATCAGTTTGTAGATTTAGATGGTGACCATTCCTCATGTTCTCAAGTGGAGTTTGGTGTTCCACAGGGCTCAGTTTTAGGCCCACTGCTTTTTTCCCTTTACATGCTTCCTCTGGGCAACATAATTCGTAAACATGGTATTAGTTTTCATTGTTATGCTGATGACACACAATTATATGTCTCAGCAAAACGAGATGAGAAAAACCAGTTTGCTAAAATTGAGTAGTGTGTGCAGGACATAAGAGATAGGATCACCACGGCTGATGTGAGGAAAACTCTACGCAGAGTCAACCCACGTAAAGCTGCTGG
Source organism: Clarias fuscus (assembly GCA_030347435.1). NCBI lineage: Eukaryota > Metazoa > Chordata > Actinopteri > Siluriformes > Clariidae > Clarias > Clarias fuscus. The sequence goes on from CM059226.1 coordinate 14,722,195, forward strand.
ACCAGACAACATCAGAGGCAGAGTGCTCAGAGAATGTGCAGAACAGCTGGCAGGTGTTCTCACCGACATATTCAACATCTCTCTGAGCAGTGCCGTCGTTCCCACGTGCTTCAAGTCCACCACCATCGTCCCCGTGCCGAAGAAGTCTTCTGTGTCCTGTCTCAATGACTACCGCCCTGTTGCACTCACACCCATCATCATGAAGTGCTCGTCATGAGACACATCAAGACCCTGCTGCCCCCCTCACTAGACCCCCTGCAGTTCGCGTATCGTCCAAACCGTTCAACGGACGACGCCATCTCCACCACACTCCACCTGGCACTGTCACATCTTGACAAGAAAGACACTTACGTCAGAATGCTGTACATAGACTTCAGTTCAGCATTCAACACAATCATCCCCCAACACCTGATCGGGAAGCTGAGCTTGTTGGGCCTGAACACCTCCCTCTGTAACTGGATCCTGGACTTTCTGACCGAAAGACCTCAAGCAGTGCAGATCGGGAGCTACACCTCCAGCACCACCACACTGAGTACTGCGGCCCCCCAGGGCTGCGTGCTCAGTCCCCTGCTGTTCACACTGCTGACTCATGATTGTGTAGCGACACACAGCTCCAATCATATCATCAAGTTTGCTGATGACACGACCGTGGTGGGTCTCATCAGCAAGAACGACGAGTCAGCGTACAGAGAGGAAGTGCAGAGGCTAACGGACTGGTGTAAAGACAACAACCTGGCTCTGAACGTCGAAAAGACAAAAAGAGATGGTTGTTGACTTCAGGAAGACACGGGGCGATCACTCTCCGCTCAGCATCGACGGCTCTTCTGTGGAGATCGTCAAGAGCACAAAATTCCTGGGCGTCCACCTGGAGGAGAACCTCTCCTGGTCCCTCAACACCAGCTCTCTGCATAAGAAAGCCCAACAACGTCTTTTCTTCCTGAGAAGGCTGAGAAAGACACAGCTTCCACCACCGATCCTCACCACCTTCTATAGAGGAACTATTGAGAGCATCCTGAGCAGCTGCATCACTGTCTGGTTTGGGAATTGTACCATGTCAGACCGCAAGACCCTACAGCGGATAGTGAGGACAGCTGAGAAGACCATCGGGGTCTCTCTCCCTTCTATCGAAGACATTTACACCACACGCTGCATCCGCAAAGCCACCAGCATTGTGGCTGACCGGACACATCCGTCACACTCACTCTTCACCCTCCTGCCATCTGGAAAAAGGTACCGAAGCATTCGGGCACTCACATCCAGACTGAGAAACAGTTTTTACCCGCAAGCCATCCGTCTCCTCAACACAAAGAGACTGGACTGACACACACACACACACACACACACACACACACACACACACACACAAATCACTCAGACGAACTAAATAACACCTGGACTGAACTGATAAACACACATGCACAATCACACTGATATACATCCATCTCAATCTGCTCATACCTACCTACCTATGCTGCTCTTCGCAATTTTTTGCACAATATTTATTTGACTGCTATTTGCACACAATACTCTTGTCAAAATGTAAACTGTTTACTGCTGCTCTTCCGTCTACCTCAATTCATACTTCATCAAAAAAAAGCCTGTTATGTGTTACATTGTTGTGTCTGTCATGTACCTCTTTGTTTGCACATTTGCACGTGCACTTTGTCTATTGTGTATTTTTGTATAGAAATTTGATAGTTCTTTTAGATTAACTTAAAAATGCAAAAATTTGTGTTGTAAATTTATGTTGTTGCATGTATGTAGCACCCTGGTCCTGGAGGAACGTTGTTTCGTTTCACTGTGTACTAACTGTATATGGTTGGAATGACAATAAAAGCCTACTTGACTTGACTTGACTTGGATGTTAATAAATTTTTCTGATAAGACAGAAGTTCTGGTCATAGGACCACAAGTAGCTAGAAGTAAGCTTTCTGATCACACTGTAACTTTAGATGGCCTTTCTGTTCCATCAAATGCAACAGTAAAAGACCTTGGTGTGATTATAGATTCCAGCCTTTCGTTTGAAGCACATGTAGATAATATCACCAGGATAGCTTTCTTTCACCTTAGAAATATTGCCAAGATTAGAAACATATTGTCACTAAATGATGCAGAAAAACTAGTTCATGCCTTTATCACCTCTAGGTTGGACTATTGTAACGCCTTACTGTCTGGTTGTTCAACTAGGTGTATAAACAAGCTTCAGTTAGTACAGAATGCAGCAGCGAGAGTCCTCACTAAAACCAGAAGATACGAGCACATCACCCCTATCTTATCTACACTGCATTGGCTCCCTGTGAAATTTCGCATCGATTTTAAGATTCTACTTTTGACATTTAAAGCACTAAATGGTCTCACGCCACAGTATTTGAGTGAACTGCTAGTGTCTTACGATCCGCCACGCCTACTTCGATCAAAGAATGCAGGCTGCCTGTCAGTACCACGTATTATTAAAACTACAGCAGGGGGCAGATCTTTTTCCTACAAAGCCCCAAAGTTATGGAATAGTCTTCCTATTAATGTTCGGGACTCAGACACAGTCTCAGTGTTTAAGTCTAGGCTAAAAACCTATTTATTTAGCCAAGCATTTTTGTAAATAGATTAACCTTAGGTAAAGGAGCAGATCTGGGGGACTCATGGACGTAGAGTATTCTGGTGAACTGGTATGTTTAGATGCTGTCCTCCCCACTCTCATTGTTCACTCAGGTTTGTTGACGGTGAGGTGATTGGCTGCTTTACATCACAGGGAGCCCTCATGTCTGTGTTTCCTTCTGGCTCTCCCTTTTAGTTATGCTGTTATAGTTAGTCCTGCCGGAGTCCCTGCTTGCACTTTGCACTAAATATACATTCACCTTATACATGTTGACTGTGACCATACCTAACTGCCATCTCTCCTTATTTTCTGTTCTCTCCTCTTCTGCTCTCTCCTCTCTCTCTCTCTCTCTCCCTCTCTCCTTTCCCTCTCTCTGTCTCTCTGTCGAGCTATACATGTCACTCCTGAGTTGCCAGTGATCCAGACCCCTCTGCCCTCTGGACCTGTCTAACCCGTCCTGGAGTCCTGCTTCTGGTTGGAGTTGCCTGGTTTCGTGTGGTGGCTGGGGATGGCTTCCATGAAGACTGTCCTGTCATCGATTGATGCTCTGGGGACCTGTGACTTCAGTTGTTCGATAGCTCAGGACTGGAATCTCCTACAGTCTACCTGAGCCTCCAGGAACAAACTGGACTCCTTTTAATTTTAATTTTAAACACATCTCCTGTTATACTGAACTTCCAGTACACATTATTATGCTGATCAATCCCTGCTATCCGTTATCACCCAGATGAGGATGGGTTCCCTGTTGAGTCTGGTTCCTCTCAAGGTTTCTTCCTATTACCATCTCAGGGAGTTTTTCCTTGCCACCGTCGCCCTCGGCTTGCTCATCAGGGACAATTTTATCATTTTGATTCATACACATTGCATAAAAACTTACTTCTGTTTATTGTGTAAAGCTCCTTTGCGACAATGTAAATTGTTAAAAGCGCTATATAAATAAAATTGACTTGACTTGACTTTAACTGAGGAGTGGTTTCCGTCTGGCCACTCTACCATGCAGGCTTGATTGGTGGAGTGCTGCAGAGATGTTTGTTCTTCTGGAAGGTTCTCTTTTGTAGATTTTTGAGAAAAATAATTAATTGAATTCATATTAAAATAAGGCTGAAACAGCAAACATATGATTCCATTAGTGTACCAAATCAAATTTCCCCATAAGAAATAATGGAAACTCAAATTATTCATTCACAGCCCAAAAAAATAAATACATAAAAATGATTAATACAAAATATAATGTAAAAATAAAACAAATTAACCTGCACTTTACCTTAGAAAAAGTCAAAATAAATCCTGACAGAAGTGTTTCACACAGTTTGTGCGCGCTGTGTGTGTGTGTGTGTGTGTGTGTGTGTGCGCGTGTGTGTGTGTGTGTGTGTGCGTGAAGGCGAGTGGAGGAGGATGTGTGTGTCTGAAGAGGCATGGTGTCCAATGACGCGCTCGTGCACAGTGCAGTGCAGTGCAGGCTGATACAGAGAGAGAAAATGGATCTCTAATGACACTTGCTTTTGCTTTAACAAGATTCAACGGTCTTCGCCAACCAAGACTTGCTTGTTTTCCAAATCAAAATTGATTACATATTTTTACTCGTCTTGCAGAACACTCGCAAACCGTGTTACTCGCAATCCGAGGTTCCACTTTACTCGCAATCCAAGGTTCCACTGTACATTTGTGCATGTTTGTCTCTTTGTCCTGGTCGGCAAGCATGTCAGGTTAGACAGTAAGCCAATGGCATGGCAGACTCAAGCAATTCTTCCTTCATTTTAAACCTAACATACTGTGTAGTGAAGCCCTTTCTGTCACTGCTTCAAAATGTCCAAGGCAAGGTGGAAATGTTAAGTTCCCATAAATATTTTTAAAACAAATTACTCCAAATAATGCATTATTATTAACATATTTCTTTTAAGTTTTTAATTTATATTCACTAATTAATTCACAGGACAACTACAACATTGTGAAATTGCTGCTACTGTACATTACCAGTCGCAAGTTTGGACACACATTCTAACTCCTGTGAACAGTTGATATTACGATGTGTCTGATACTTTTGCTCTGTAAAGCCTCCATAACGGCTCTAATCTGAGGTGGTGGTTGTTAATTGGTGATTTTTTTTCAGCCTGAATTTCTCCTCTGCAGCAAAGGTAAGTTTTGGTCTTGCTTTCCTGGCATAGTCTTCACGACAGCCAGTTTCATCATGGTGCTTTATTGGGTTTTGCAAATATATAACTATTTCAGAACATCTGACTTTCGTGTCTTAAAATGACAACGGAGTGTTATTACTTAATTACCTATTGCCATTTGTGTTATTTTTTTAGTCTTGAATTGTATTGTTCTAGAATGTAGAAAATAAATCCAAACTTTCATTCAAACGTTTGACTCGTACTGTGATAAAAGCAATGTTTTTATCATTTCACAAAACATGTTTTCTGTCTCAAACAGGTATGGTTAGTTGAGAGGCTTTGGACTGGCCAGTTAAAATACATTTAGTAACTTTCAGCACCACTGACTCTAAGTTGATTAATGTTTTTGACTCTGTATGTATCATTGTGATCTGGTGATGTCCTCAAAATTCTTAAATAAATAGAGTTCACACTTACTAGTGAAAGTGGAGAAATTGTACCCTGCACTTGGAACCTCTTTAAAAACAGTGTAGAGAATGAAGTTGTATTCAGTCCCAGCATTAAGAGTGTGAACTTTGTATGTCACTGTAGAATCTCCTTTCAATCCACTGATGGTGACATTCTGATTATTGTAGCTCAGTGTGTAAATATAATTGCTGTTGTTGTTCACTTTATCCCATTCCAATATTAACACAGTCTCATTGCGATATTTTACATGAATGTTTGCAACATTTTTGGGAGCTGCAAAAGAAACAAAAAAAGGTCAAATTCAGAATGAGAATTGTAAGGTCATTTCTATTCTGTCACACTTAATCATTCTGATTTTAATTTAGTTGGGGGAAAAGAGAGACATACCAATTTAAAGGGGACATACCGTACCAGTACAATTATGACATAAAATTACCCCTTTTCTAAATAATAAACCTCTAAAAAGCCCCAGATGCTAGGCTTTTTCTTGGCCAATTAAAAAACATTTTTATAACTTTCAGCAAGACTCAATTAATCCAAATGCAATCCTGTCCTCAAAATTCTTAAATAAATACAGTTCATACTTACTAGTGACAGCAGTAAAATTTTGCCCCACTTTTTTTTTTGCCCCAATTTTGCCCCGTTGAACTGCTCTTTCGATTATATAGTTTATTACATAAACATTTATTATATTTTTAAATATGATGAATTTTGTATCTTCTTTTTATAAAAAATTAAAAATTAATACAATAACAAAACATATTTCTATACCCTTTGTACTGCTAAGCTTTCATTTACAATTACTTTAACTCAACTGTACACATTTCACTTACTAGTGACAGCAGTAAAACTGTACCCTGCACTCAGAACCTCTTTAAAAACAGTGTAGAGAATGAAGTTGTATTCCGTCCCAGCAGTAAGATTTTGAACCGTGTGTGTCACTGTAGAACCTCCTTCCAATCCACTGATGGTGACATTCTGATTATTGTAGCTCAGTAAATAACTGTAATTGCTGTTGTTGTTCACTTTCTCCCATTCCAATTTTAACACAGACTCATTGCGATATTTTACAGAAATGTTGGCAACATTATTGGGACCTGCAATATATTTAAAAAAAAGGTTAAATTCAGAATTTTAAGGTAATTTCTATTGCTCTGCCACACTTAATAATTCTGATTTTAAAATAGTTGCAGAAAAAGAGGGACATACTAATTTAAAGGGGACATACTGTGCCAATACAATTATGCCATAAAATCCCCCTTTTCTAAAATTGTCTTTAGACCTTTAAAAAGCCCCCAGATGTGTAACCAATTTGTAGCTGCATCGTTGAACTGCTCTTTCGATTAGATAGTTTATTACATAAACAATTATTATATTTTTAAATATGATGCATTTTGTATCTTCTTTTTATAAAATGTTAAAATTAATAAAATAACAAAACATATTTCTATACCCTTTGTACTGCTTAGCTTTCATTTACAATTACTTTAACTCAACTGTACACATTTCACTTACTAGTGACAGCAGTAAAACTGTACCCTGCACTCAGAACCTCTTTAAAAACAGTGTAGAGAATGAAGTTGTATTCCGTCCCAGCAGTAAGATTTTGAACCGTGTGTGTCACTGTAGAACCTCCTTCCAATCCACTGATGGTGACATTCTGATTATTGTAGCTCAGTAAATAACTGTAATTGCTGTTGTTGTTCACTTTCTCCCATTCCAATTTTAACACAGACTCATTGCGATATTTTACAGAAATGTTGGCAACATTATTGGGACCTGCAATATATTTAAAAAAAAGGTTAAATTCAGAATTTTAAGGTAATTTCTATTGCTCTGCCACACTTAATAATTCTGATTTTAAAATAGTTGCAGAAAAAGAGGGACATACTAATTTAAAGGGGACATACTGTGCCAATACAATTATGCCATAAAATCCCCCTTTTCTAAAATTGTCTTTAGACCTTTAAAAAGCCCCCAGATGTGTAACCAATTTGTAGCTGCATCGTTGAACTGCTCTTTCGATTAGATAGTTTATTACATAAACAATTATTATATTTTTAAATATGATTCATTTTGTATCTTCTTTTTATAAAATGTTAAAATTAATAAAATAACAAAACATATTTCTATACCCTTTGTACTGCTTAGCTTTCATTTACAATTACTTTAACTCAACTGTACACCTTTCACTTACTAGTGACAGCAGTAAAACTGTACCCTGCACTCAGAACCTCTTTAAAAACAGTGTAGAGAATGAAGTTGTATTCCGTCCCAGCAGTAAGATTTTGAACCGTGTGTGTCACTGTAGAACCTCCTTCCAATCCACTGATGGTGACATTCTGATTATTGTAGCTCAGTAAATAACTGTAATTGCTGTTGTTGTTCACTTTCTCCCATTCCAATTTTAACACAGACTCATTGCGATATTTTACAGAAATGTTGGCAACATTATTGGGACCTGCAATATATTTTAAAAAAAGGTTAAATTCAGAATTTTAAGGTAATTTCTATTGCTCTGCCACACTTAATAATTCTGATTTTAAAATAGTTGCAGAAAAAGAGGGACATACTAATTTAAAGGGGACATACTGTGCCAATACAATTATGCCATAAAATCCCCCTTTTCTAAAATTGTCTTTAGACCTTTAAAAAGCCCCCAGATGTGTAACCAATTTGTAGCTGCATCGTTGAACTGCTCTTTCGATTAGATAGTTTATTACATAAACAATTATTATATTTTTAAATATGATGAATTTTGTATCTTCTTTTTATAAAATGTTAAAATTAATAAAATAACAAAACATATTTCTATACCCTTTGTACTGCTTAGCTTTCATTTACAATTACTTTAACTCAACTGTACACATTTCACTTACTAGTGACAGCAGTAAAACTGTACCCTGCACTCAGAACCTCTTTAAAAACAGTGTAGAGAATGAAGTTGTATTCCGTCCCAGCAGTAAGATTTTGAACCGTGTGTGTCACTGTAGAACCTCCTTCCAATCCACTGATGGTGACATTCTGATTATTGTAGCTCAGTAAATAACTGTAATTGCTGTTGTTGTTCACTTTCTCCCATTCCAATTTTAACACAGACTCATTGCGATATTTTACAGAAATGTTGGCAACATTATTGGGACCTGCAATATATTTAAAAAAAAGGTTAAATTCAGAATTTTAAGGTAATTTCTATTGCTCTGTCACACTTAATCATTCTGATTTTAAAATAGTTTGGGAAAACAGAAAAAAAAATAATGCAAGTTTATTCAACAACAGTACACGATTGATACATTTCCATGCTTTTCAAAATGTTCATTTATTTTTAAATCATGTTGACAAAAGGTAATGTCATGCACACTCGCACCGCGACTGGCACGAGGACCCGGAAGTAAGATGGTCGCGCTTTCAGAAAACATAAAAGGAAACAAGATGGCGCTTCACATCGCTCAGTCATTGAGTTCATTCATGCCTTCGCTATTGCTTCACTAACAATTTCGTGAGTACTCACCTATTCAGGTTGCTTCCTTGATTGAGTGTGTGTTGCTAGAACTCTGGTTTATTTGTGTAGATCCTTGCTCTTTTTGTAAGAGAGTTCTAAGAGTAAATGCATGTTTATCCTGCCTGCTTGCGTTGCTTCCGCGTTTGGGTTTACCGTCCACGCAACACGGGCTAACTGCTAAGGCTGCTGTGTTCGTCCCTCGGTTGCTCGTGACAGAATGACTGAGCCCAAAGCAGTAAACCCAGCGGAGTTTGCTCGCCTCTGCACTGTGGTTGACCAGCATGCCGAGCTGATCAATGAGCTCCGTGGTGAAGTCGTGTCTCTCCGAAAGAAGCTCCAAAACGTCGCGGTTTTGCGCCGCGAGGTGGCGGAGCTGCGGCAGGAGAAACGCGACCCTCCGCGAGGCGGCTCACCGGGTCACCTCCATCTCACCGCCACCACACCCAGCATTTCGCATCTCATGGTTCAGGTACACCTCCAATTTGGCCACAGACGAGTCCAAAGTTCCGCGTTTATCGACTCCGGGGCTGCGGGAAACGTTATTGACTCCTCCTATGCCAAGAGATTGGGGGTGGAGACTGAGGCGTTATCCCAGCCAGTTTGAGTGACATCCGTCGACGGTCGGCCCCTTTCCTCCAGCCCTATCACCACCCAGACTCGGCCCATCACCCTCACCATTGACCAACATCAAGAAGAAATCCGCTTTCACTTCACCTCCATTTCCTCACCACCCATCATCTTAGGATACCCCTGGTTATTACAGCATGACCCTCTCATCTCCTTGTCTCAAAACCGGATCCTGCAATGGGGCCCGACCTGCCTCGAACTCTGCCTACAAACGCCGGCTGGGATGTGCACTAGGGAGTCCGAGGCCCCCGATGTTGACACCAACGCCATCCCTCCTGCATATCGAGACCTGGCTGAGGTCTTTTGTAAGAGACGTGCCAACCATCTTCCTCCACATCGCCCCTACGACCTGGCTATTGAGATCCAGCCAGGTTCCACTCCACCCCGCGGCCATCTATAATCTCTCTCTCTTCCACCGAGACGCGGGCGAAGGAGGAGTATGTGTACAGGGTTTTTCTTCGTAAAGAAGAGTTTGGGCGAATTACGTCCTTGTGTTGACTATCAGGGGCTGAATAACATCACCATAAAAAACCGACACCCGCTGCCTCTTACCAACTCAGCCCTGGACGCCCTCTCTGGTGCCACCCTTTTTACAAAGTTGGACCTCCGGAGCGCCTACAAATTGGTGCGTATCAGAGAGGGCGATGAGTGGAAGACAGCCTTCATCACCCCTAATGGACATTACGAAAGCCTTGTTATCCCCTTCAGACTCTGTAACGCCCCCGCAGCTTTCCAGCAGTTTATGAACGATGTTCTCCGGGACATGTTGGGAAAATGGGTATTCGTCTACCTAGACGATATACTCATCTACTCACGCACCGCCGAAGAACACATCCGACACGTCAGGGCCCTCCTTAAGAGATTGCTCGCCCACCAACTGTACTGTAAGTTGGAGAAGTGCGCTTTTCACAAGCGCTCCACCACGTTCCTGGGCTTTGTCATCTCATCCCAGGGTGTGGCCATGGACCCACAGAAGCTTGAGGTTGTACGTCATTGGCCCCTACCCAAGACTCTCAAATCGCTTCAACGGTTTCTTGGGTTTGCGAACTTCTATCGTCGCTTTATCCGGGGCTACAATACAGTCGCAGCACCCCTAACTGCACTAACTTGCCCCTCATCTCATCCCTTCCAACTCGACTCCACTGCCATCAGCGCATTCTCCAAACTCGCCTCAGAGGTGGGCGCTGGGGCTGTTCTCTCCCAGCGGGGTCCAGACCAGAAACTACACCCTTGTAGTTTCTTCTCCAAAGAATTTGACCCCACTCAGCAGCGATACGGGGTAGGGGACCACGAGCTGCTGGCCATAAAGTGGGCTTTGGAAGAATGGCGACACTGGCTCCAGGGCGCCAGAGAACCATTTATCATCTGGACCGACCACCAAAACCTCATTACCATCAAGAACCTAAAACAACTCAACCCCAGGCAGGAGCAGTGGGATCTATTTTTCAAGTCTTTTGATTTCCACCTATCCTATTGCCCGGGGTCAAAGACCCCGCGTCTGTCCTGCCACCTTCCAGAGTCAGCTCCGTTGGGAACTGGAGCCGAGGGTTCGCCAGACACAGGCCATGGAGACCGAACCGGCAGGGGCCCCACCTGGACGACTCTTCATACCCAGAAACATCAAGGCCGACGTCATCAAATGGGGTCACTCCTCGCCGCTGTCGGGGCACCCAGGCACGCGCACCCTCAAATACATCCAGCGCGCTTTCACGTGGCGCTACATGGCCAAGGACGTCGAGGAGTTCGTCCGGGCGTGCCCAGTGTGCGCCAGGGCCAAGACCTCCAATCAACCAACACCGGGGGAACGCCAACCACTCCCAGTCCCCCGTCAACACTGGACGCACATTGCCCTCGACTTCATCATGGCCCTGCCGGCATCCGAAGGGAAAAACGTCATCATGACCATAGTGGATCGGTTCTCCAAAGCTGTGCACCTGGTGGCCCTCAACGGACTCCCGTCAGCTAAAAAAAACAGCCGAGCTGATATTAGAGCACGTAGTCCGTCTGCATGGGTTCCCTAAGGACATCGTCTCGGACAGGGGGCCCCAGTTCACTGCACGGTTCTGGAAGGCCTTCTGCCGTCTGATCGATTCTACCTGCAGTCTCTCCTCGGGCTACCACCCCCAAACGAATGGTCAGACGGAACGGGCCAACCAACAACTGGAGCGCTACCTAAGATGTTTCGTTGCCGACTGCCAGCGCTCCTGGGCTCGCTACCTCAGTTGGGCGGAGCTTTCACACAGCCTCCATGTTTCCTCCGCCAAAGTCCATTTGAGGTATGCCATGGTTTCCAACCTCCGATGTTCGAACACCAAGAATCGGAGGTTGAAGTACCCTCGGCCCAACAGTTGGTCCGAAGGTGTCGACGGTCCTGGATTCAAGCCAAGGAGGCCATCCAGTGCGCAAAGACCCGCTACACCTCACAACATCGCCGTCGACACCCTCCGGGACGAATGTTCCGCGCAGGTGACAAGGTGTGGCTGTCCACGAAAAATCTACACCTCCGCACGGAGTCCAAAAAGCTTTCACCCAGATTCATCGGTCCATATCGCATCAACCTCCGTGTCAATCCTGTCACCTACCGGCTCCAGCTGCTCCGGATCCACCTGATATTCCACATCTCCCAGCTCAAACCCTTCATCACTTCACCAATGGTTCCTATAAATGTATCACCTATTCAGGTTGCTTCCTTGATTGAGTGTGTGTTGCTAGAACTCGGGTTTATTTGTGTAGATCCTTGTTCTTTTTGTAAGAGAGTTCTAAGAGTAAACGTGTGGTTATCCTGCCTGCTCGCGCTGCTTCCCCGTTTGGGTTTACCGTCCACGCAACACGGGCTAACTGCTAAGACTGCTGTGTTCGTCCCTCGGTTGCTCGTGACAGGTAATGAGAAATACAAATCTCATGTCACACTGCAGACATAGAAAATATCTAAGAAAGTCTGGACAATTTTTAGAGATTAGAGATAATTAACTTGTTCATAAGATAAGATATTTCGCAATCCTTATAACTATACAAACAGAATACACTGTTTGGTCAAAAAAGTTTGGATTTAAATAGGCAAATACTTTAATAAGATAATTACTGCAGAGATTAATATGGTTCAGTTTGCAACAATTCTTTTAACTCTTACTGATGGGTGAGTAGCTTCCTATTTTGTTACATATGTCAGAAGATGCATCCTGTGGTTGTGTGAAAAATATTTTAATGTGTATCAGAAGGGTCTGTGTTTGATTCCCAGCCAGGTTTGATTCCCGTCTGTGTGCATGGAGTTTGGATATTCTCCCCGTTCTTTGTGGGTTTCCTCCGGGTACTTCGGTTTCCTCTCACAGTCCAAAGACATGCAGAATAGGCTAATTGATGCTGCCAAATTGCCCACAGTGTGTGAATGAGTGTGTGTATGTACTGTAATGTGTATGCAGTGGATTGGCACCCTGTCCAGGCTATACCCCGCCTCTTGCCCTAAGTCTCCTGGGATATCTATCGTCTAAAAAGTGGTATAGACAATGAGTGAGTGTATGGAACTGAATGGAAATAAATGTTATTGTGTTTGTTACATTTTTTTAACAAGGCCATGGCAAATGCAAAGCTAAATGCATTCCAACAAATTTTTTGAATGTGCAACATTTTTTAAGCCAAGCAATGTAGATTGGAACACAATGATGAAATGGTATTTTTCAAATGGTCACTATATCGATTAATTAACTTCTTTGCTTAATTAAATGCATGAATTATGTTTTTATATCTGATGAATTCTGTTCTTTATTTTTCTTAACTTGTTGAAGGGAACAAAAAATAAATGTTATGTTATGTTATTTTGTGCTGCAAAAGTTTACTTTAAAGTCCTATATACTTAAGATTAATGAAGAGAAATCAGACTCACTAGTGACAGCGGTAAAGTTGTATCCAGTGCTATGAGCTTCTCCAAACACAGTGTAGAGGATGAAGTTGTATTCAGTCCCAGCAGCAAGATTTTTGACTGTGTGTGTGATTACATCACCCACTGATCCATTGATATCTTCATTCTGATTATTGTAGCTCAGTATGTAATTGTATTTTATGTCATTGTCAACCTTATTCCATTGTAATGTTATTGTCGACTCAGTGCTATTTGTTATGATGACTGTGTCAACATTACTCGGAGCTAGCAGAGAGAAAGAATTGTAAAAATGATGGCTAGAATGTTCGAGTACTTTTGAATATTAGTTTAACATCACAAATATCAAGGCCAAAATTTTACGTACACTTAGACTAGAGAAATTAAACCCAATTTCCATTAACTTCACACATTTCATTTTACTATACATATACTGTATTAAGTCATGTGGGGTATTTTCTTTATTTCCATAAGAAGTATATTTTTTAAGAGGCTTATTCAGGCATTTATTATTAGAGCAGATATTCAGTGAGTCAAATGTTTACAAACACAATGTTTGTTTTTAGCAGCATTGCCTTTTTATTACTTGCACTTGAATCAGACACTTAGGGTAGCCTTCCACAAGCTTCTCACAGACCTTTGCTGGTACTTTTGACATATTCCTGCCAGAACTGGTGTACGCCAGGTTTGCTCAGGCATGTTATTTAATTTGACAAATTTTCTATGGGATTAATATTCTAAGTTGATTAATGTCAATGACCCTGTATGCATCATTCTGATCTGGTAATAACATCAGAAAACCTGAAAGGTAAGGACTTTGACAGGGCGACTCCAATACAATTTAAATAACTTCAGGTATATTGTGTTGGCTTAGGATCATTATTTTGAGTTGTGTCAGTATATCCATCCTTTCTCAAGATGTCATGTACAGGATGACACATGCAGCTCCACGGCATGATCTTGACACCTCATTATGTACAGTAGGGATAGATAAGCTTATCTTAAAATTACCTCAACTATTTTCAATTTTACATACAGCATATACAGATGATCATTATGGTCAAATGATTAAATTGTTGTTTCATCTGACCAGAGAGACGTCCTGCAGAAAACTAGTGATCACCAGTAAACTTAAGTCTCCCTGTTTTCTGTCAGTCTTGTAGTATTTGTTTCTTCTTTCACAATAACATTTTTAGGCCACTCTTGATCACGGTTTACCATACTTTGGTACCTGATGCCTTCAGTTCCTGAAACAGTTCATTTGCTTTTGTATTGGGGTTAAGTTGAACATTTTGCACCAAATGTTTACCCATCATTATTTTTTTTAAACAAAGTTACACAGAGCAGCTAATGCAGTCCCATCTGAAATTACTGTAATAAAAATGCCTGTTCTTTTGATTTATTTTTCTTCTACATTTTAGTTTTAAGATCAAAATATGAATGAGACAATAGATCAGAATTTTAACATTAATTTCCTTATACTTTATTTACAATATGTTTACCTATCACCTGGCTCCATTTGTTTGAACACACTCATTTCTCACATGATTAAAAAAATGGAAGACATAACTGATAAGTTTTCCATTGCCAAGATGACCTCTGTTAGACTGATTGTTTGTTTAAAGAAATAATATATATAAATGTCTGTTCTTGGTTTGAGTCCAGAGTTTTGTATGTGAAGCCTGTAATTGTGGGTAAAAATAATTCAGCCAAATCCTGGTAGACCTGGGAGAAATGTTAATGAGAGAAAAGCCATTTGTAAGATTAGAAAAGAGGCAGAAATCTATCAAAGCTATTGCACAGGCATTGGCCATAGTCAATACAAAAGTTTGTAATGTGTTGAAAAAAAAGCTAGATTGGAGTTTTCAACCAAAAAAATGAAAAAATGCCCCAAAAATTCTGGATTAACCTCTACCAAAGTCATCAAACGGCCAAAGTTTAGAGGAAGAAAGGATCTGATTGATCGATCTGATTGACCAAAACGCATAAGCTTATCTGTCTTTTACAGTGGAGGTGATGTCATGTCTTCAGCTTGCACGATTGCCTCTAAAATCAGCTCAGTAACCTTTATTTATGATTTAACTCAGGATCATAGCAACAGAATGAATTCTATTCAAGCAAACAACAACTAAAAGAACTG
This sequence comes from Clarias fuscus, assembly GCA_030347435.1. Classification (NCBI taxonomy): domain Eukaryota; kingdom Metazoa; phylum Chordata; class Actinopteri; order Siluriformes; family Clariidae; genus Clarias; species Clarias fuscus. The sequence goes on from CM059226.1 coordinate 14,737,513, forward strand.
GAGTACAAGTATAGGAAGGAATAATTATAACAGTTTGATGATGTCAGTTTATTCAGTTAGAGTTGAAGGAATATTTGATTAAATATTGAGTTATATTTGCTCAATCTAACTTAAAAAGCATCTGTTTTGCTCAAAATTGTGTAGTCTTTAACACACTAATATGTAAATGTGTTTAGTAAGCAAGGTATTTTACATGTTCAAAGGTGTGGTTATTCATTTCTAATCCATTTATACTACTACTACTACTACTACTACTACTACTACTACTATTACTACTACTACTACTACTACTACTAATAATAATAATAATAATAATATAAAGAAAGCAGAAAAAAAGAAGGAAAAGAAATAGAAAAACCTTACTTGGTTGGGTGGATGGTGTTGTAATAATAGTGGTATATATTACCGTTGATGTTGCAACAGATGTAGGCATTGATGTGTTTATCTGTGAACAGAATTAATTAATTGTTTATGCAAAAATCAGCAGTAGCAGCATCATCATTCATAGAAAGAAATTGCCTTTCAAATAACCAAAGACACTTAAGTGAATAGTAGAATGCAATATCAATTAATAAATGGATTGAGAGCAAACTCATTAAAAGTACAAATGGTAGGAAAATTAAGATCCACAAGGTTAAATATAATGTAAAATAAAATGTATCATTAAGCAAAAGAAGTTAATAATCCTTATGTATGAAGTAAAATAGTAATAGATAATATAAGTAATGAATATAATAAATATATTTAACAGACATGAAAGCTGATGGATATGAAAGCTGATATTCTAATTGTCACGACACGTCAAGCCACAGCACCGTCATGATCACCTGAGAACTCCCATTCCACACTCTCAACCACTTCTTATACCCCACCGCCTCACTCTCTGCTCTCCACACACCTGTACGCCATCAGTGATCACCTGTCATGCCTATTTAAACCACGCTCTGCCACCACCAGGTCGCCAGTTTATTGTGTGCCTCACCAGCCCAATATACCAGCATTTCTTCTCGTCATAGTCTGCCTAGTTATCGACCTCGTTTTGTTTCTCCGACCACGTCTTTGTCTCTCGCCCTTTGGATTCTAGTTTTTGGATTACCTGTTATCGACCACGAGCTTGGATCACGGACTTTCTCTCTCCTCCCCGGCTTCGACCCTCGCCTGTTTACGACCACGATTTATCCTCGCTCCGCGCCGAGCTCGCGCTGCCTACTCCAACCGGCTCACGCAGCTCTCTCTTCCCGCGTCGGCTCTGCACGCTCCCGCTTCACCGCGAGGATCAGGTTTCACACACCGGCATATACATCGGATCGCGCCTCGCTCGCGCCGGCTCTGTGCACTTCCGCATTCCAGCCATACTTCTCCTGCTCACACCGCAGCGCGGAGCTAAACTCAAGTCTTGTCTGTACTGTCACCACTCTTCCGGCTCAGTCATACACAAGCACTCACAATCTGCGCGTGGATCCATCGCGCCCCCTGCCGGCTCACTGACAGAATAAACTGGCCAAAAGGAATGGATCCAGCAGAGGCAGCTCGCCTGAGGGGGGCATTAGAGAGCCAAGGAGCCCTCCTAGGCACACATCAGCAGGAAATCACACAGATAACCAACACACTTCAAACCATCACAGAAACCCTGCAATCTCTTTCTGTTCAGATTCGAAATCAGCCACCTCCTGCAGTTTCTCAACTTCCTCCTCCAATGCTCTCCCCAGCACAGGAACCACGTCTCCCTGCTCCACCGACCTATGATGGGAATCCAGCCACGTGTCGTTCCTTTCTATCTCAATGTTCCCTCGTTCTGGAGTTACAGTCCACATCATTTCCCACAGAGCGTTCTAAGGTCGCCTATATCATCACTCTCCTTACTGAAAAGGCAAGAGAGTGGGGAACCGCTCTGTGGGATGCCCAAGTTCCATGCTGCTTCACTTATAAGACTTTTACTGATGAAATGAGGAGGGTTTTTGATCGATCCTTCACAGGGCATCAGGCAGCAAGCCAAATACTTCAGTTACGCCAGGGAGTACGTTCTGTCTCGGATTATGCCATCGATTTTCGGACTCTGGCCCCCTCGTGCGACTGGGATGAAAAGGCCCTTTTTGACTGTTTCCTGCATGGGCTTTCAGACCCAATTAAAGACGAGCTCGCGGCTCGAGAGCTCCCATTGGACCTGCATGGACTCATTGACATAGCAACACGTTTGGACGGCCGCAAGCGGATTCGGCGATCGGAACGGCAGTCATGTCTTACACCATGCACCTCGGTACCGGCCTTAGTCACCCCTGAGGCACCCCCTGAACCCATGCAGATAGGCCATACACGTATCTCACCGAAGGAACGCCAGCGCCGCAGAGACGATGGCGCCTGCTTCTACTGCGGTCAGGCTGGTCACGCTGTACGTTCCTGCCCATTAAAAGGTCAGGCCCCCTCCGTGATTCTGGGAATACAGGGGGGCCCAGCTTCTAGTTTTTCCCCGGACCAACGATCATGTTTTTCAGTGACTTTGACTCATGACGATAAATCTTATGCCACTTATGCCCTAGTGGATTCCGGGGCCGACCAGAACTTAATTTCCTCCTCTACTGTGTCCAAGTTTCAAATTCCTCTCACACCCCTACACCAACCTTTCACTGTTCAGGCCCTTGATGGTAGCAGACTTACTCCCATTACTCATCGCACTATCCCCATTACGTTACAGTTTTCAGGCAATCACACTGAAACCATCACGTTCCTAACCATCCAAAACGCTCATGCACCCATCGTGTTGGGGCTCCCTTGGCTAAGACTACATAACCCCCACATTGATTGGGTTAAAAGGAGCGTCCTTGATTGGAGCCCCGCCTGCCTCTCCTCATGCTTACACTCTGCTCTTATGGGCCGTACCTCGCCTTCGCCACAAGAAGATATCCCCGATTTATCCAAGGTCCCCACTGAATATCATGACCTACGACTAGTGTTCAGTAAGTCACGGGCTATTTCCCTACCTCCTCACCGCCCCTATGACTGCGCAATTGACCTCCTTCCTGGCACCTCTCCACCCAAGGGGCGACTCTACTCCCTCTCTCAACCTGAGAGAGAGGCCATGGAACAGTACATCAATGAGTCACTTGCAGCAGGGATTATCCGTACATCATCATCACCAGCGGGAGCAGGATTCTTTTTCGTTGAAAAAAAAGATAAGTCCCTCAGACCTTGCATTGATTATAGAGGATTAAATGAGATCACGATAAAGAACCGCTACCCTCTACCGCTAATGTCATCGGCCTTCGAACTCCTCCAGGATGCCCATGTCTTCACCAAGCTAGACTTAAGGAACGCCTATCATCTGGTCAGGATACGGGAAGGTGATGAGTGGAAGACTGCCTTTAACACCCCCACCGGCCATTACGAATATCTCGTAGTTCCGTTTGGCCTGACCAATGCGCCGGCCGTGTTTCAGGCCCTCATTAATGACGTCCTCAGGGATTTTCTCAACGTCTTTGTTTTTGCATATCTGGATGACATCCTAATTTTCTCACGCTCTGCAAAGGAACACAAATGTCATGTACGTCAGGTCTTGCAACGGCTATTAGAAAATAAACTTTACGTCAAAGCAGAAAAGTGCGAGTTCCATTGCACCTCCACCTCTTTCTTGGGCTACTCCATTTCCCCTGCAGGCATCCAGATGGACCCCACCAAGGTCAAGGCAGTCACCGACTGGCCGACACCATCTTCAAGGCGTGAACTCCAACGGTTCCTGGGGTTCGCTAACTTTTACCGCCGCTTCATTCGAAACTACAGCACGGTGGCGGCCCCACTCACGACACTCACCTCATCCAAAACCGTGTTCCGATGGAACTCACTGGCCGATAAGGCGTTCAAGGAACTTAAGCGCCGCTTCACCACGGCACCTGTCCTCATTTTTCCCGACCCTCTCCTCCAGTTTGTCGTGGAAGTGGATGCATCCGAGACAGGAGTAGGGGCTGTCTTGTCACAGAGATCCCCTGAGGATAACAAACTTCACCCTTGCTCCTTTTTCTCCCGCCGTCTCACTCCCCCAGAACGGAACTATGGCATAGGGGATCGTGAACTCCTGGCGGTCAAGCTGGCGCTCGAGGAGTGGAGACATTGGCTAGAGGGGGCAAAACACCCCTTCCTTGTTTGGACTGACCACCGGAACTTGGAGTACCTGAAGACAGCGAAGAGGCTTAATTCACGTCAGGCACGATGGTCACTGTTCTTCTCTCGGTTCCAGTTTACATTATCATACCGCCCTGGGTCTAAAAATGTCAAGCCTGATGCCCTCTCCCGACAGTTCTCCACGCCCCAGGACATATCCATGCCTGAGACGATTCTCCCCCCTTATTGCCTCGTGGCAACGACCCGTCTCGATGTGGAGCACCTTGTCCAACGGACTCTCGAACGAGAACCAGGCCCAAGTGTCGTTCCCCCCAACAAGCTCTTCGTTCCCGCCTCTGTTCGCCCCCAGGTGTTGGACTGGGCCCACAGTTCCAGATTGGCCTGCCACCCTGGGGTGACACGCACTCTCTTCCTCCTTAACCAACGTTTCTGGTGGCCCACCATCAAGGACGACGTCAAGGATTTTGTAGCTTCCTGCGATGTCTGTTCCAGGAATAAGAACTCTAATCGGCCTCCTGAGGGTCTACTGAGACCTCTCCCCATCCCTCACCGCCCCTGGTCCCACATTTCCGTCGATTTTGTCACTGGACTACCACCATCACACAATCACACCTGCATCTTGACCATTGTGGATCGCTTTTCTAAGGCTGCTCATTTCATTCCACTACCCAAGCTTCCATCTGCTAAAGAAACGGCAGAACTCCTGATTAACCATGTCTTCCGAATTCATGGACTCCCCAACGACATTGTTTCGGACAGAGGCCCTCAGTTTTCTGCCCAGTTCTGGAAGGCCTTTTGCACTCTCATTGGCGCCAGTCCCAGTCTCTCATCTGGGTTTCATCCTCAGACCAATGGCCAAACGGAACGGATGAACCAGGAACTTGAGAAATCCCTACGGTGCATGGCCTCTCAGGACCCATCCTCCTGGAGCCGCTTCCTCCCCTGGGTTGAGTATGCCCACAACTCGCTTCCTACTTCCTCTACAGGCATGTCTCCCTTCCACTGCTGTCTGGGTTATCAACCACCCCTTTTTTCCACCCAGGAAGAGGAGGTAGCTGTTCCCTCAGCCCTAACCTTCATCCGCCGTTGCAGAAGGACATGGCAACGGGCCCGCAAGCAGCTCTTACGCACAGTAAGCACCTTCCAGCGCCAGGCTAACCGCCACCGGTCGTCAGCCCCCCGTTATCGCATCGGCCAAAGGGTCATGCTATCCACACGTGACCTTCCCCTCAAGACCACTTCAAGGAAGCTCTCTCCAAGGTTCGTCGGCCCCTTCACAATCAACCGCGTTATTAATCCATGCTCTGTACGACTCTCTCTACCCCTCTCCATGCGTCGGATTAACCCCACCTTCCATGTCTCTCAGATTCGCCGCCTGGTTCCTTGCCCACTGTCTACACCCCCCCAGCCTCCCCCACCCCCTCGACTCATAGATGGGGGCGAAGCCTTCACTGTTCATAGGCTCCTCAAGTCTCGCCGCCGCGGGCGTGGCCTCCAGTACCTAGTAGACTGGGAGGGCTATGGTCCAGAAGAGAGAAGCTGGGTACCCGCCAAATTCATCCTAGACCGTTCTCTAATAACTGACTTCCACAGACTTCACCCCGAAGCACCCGCGAGAACGCCTGGAGGCGTCCATAGAGGGGAGGGTACTGTCACGACACGTCAAGCCACAGCACCGTCATGATCACCTGAGAACTCCCATTCCACACTCTCAACCACTTCTTATACCCCACCGCCTCACTCTCTGCTCTCCACACACCTGTACGCCATCAGTGATCACCTGTCATGCCTATTTAAACCACGCTCTGCCACCACCAGGTCGCCAGTTTATTGTGTGCCTCACCAGCCCAATATACCAGCATTTCTTCTCGTCATAGTCTGCCTAGTTATCGACCTCGTTTTGTTTCTCCGACCACGTCTTTGTCTCTCGCCCTTTGGATTCTAGTTTTTGGATTACCTGTTATCGACCACGAGCTTGGATCACGGACTTTCTCTCTCCTCCCCGGCTTCGACCCTCGCCTGTTTACGACCACGATTTATCCTCGCTCCGCGCCGAGCTCGCGCTGCCTACTCCAACCGGCTCACGCAGCTCTCTCTTCCCGCGTCGGCTCTGCACGCTCCCGCTTCACCGCGAGGATCAGGTTTCACACACCGGCATATACATCGGATCGCGCCTCGCTCGCGCCGGCTCTGTGCACTTCCGCATTCCAGCCATACTTCTCCTGCTCACACCGCAGCGCGGAGCTAAACTCAAGTCTTGTCTGTACTGTCACCACTCTTCCGGCTCAGTCATACACAAGCACTCACAATCTGCGCGTGGATCCATCGCGCCCCCTGCCGGCTCACTGACACTAATTTAAAAAAGATGAATCTTAGCAGCTGTTTTAAACTCAGAGATAGTTAAAGTCTCCAATATTAGAACCCCAGGGGTTCATTCAAGAGCATTGGCACCACCCTAGAGATCACTCTAGTACCTATTATGTTAAGACTAAAGCCCGCTGCTGATAATAGACCAGCCAACGCAGTTTGCAGTGATCGAGTTGGGGCAGTTGGTGTGATCAGTTCAGTCAGGTACACAGGAGCAATGCTATGTAAAGTTTCAAATGTCAATAGAATAATTTTTAAATCAGCATGATAAGATATCAGGAGCCAATGAAGCTGGATTCACAAGGTGTGATATGGTATGTTCCAATATTTTTGATTACATAGCAATTCTTGCTGCAAAATGCTGAACAACCTGTAACCGCTGTAATTGTTTTTTTTGGATGCCAAATAAAACAGTGTTACAATAGTCAACGTGAGCTGCAACGAAATCATTGACCAGGACTGCATTAAAAGAAAGGGTGCTATCTAAAATTACATTAAGGATCTTAATCTGGGTATAACATGGGGAAGGCACAGGCCTCAGAGGTAAGTGAGTAATTACATATCTTATACAGTACTGTACTAATTTAGATCCTACAACCAACATCTTTAACTTAGAATTTAATCTGAGATAGTTGGTAGACATCCAGATACTGAGGTCTTGGATACAGGCAGTACGAGTCAGTTAGGGGAAAGGTCGAATTTGTGGGCTTAAGACTGTTGAGAAAAAGAGAGAAGTAGAAATTATGTAAGTATAATAATGCCAAAATTCCTCAAAGCAAAATAGCAGGTTGAATTCCATGAACTGAAAAAAAACTTGTTGCTATAAAAATTTTAAACTTTTCTGCATTGCACTTTGATCTGAATTGAAAAACAATTCTTAGAGCATTTACAATGTTTGAAATTTTTGCCACTGCAATTTATTGTGGTTGTCACGAATCTGGGTGCGAGGAATAAATGCAGAGGTCTCGATGGTTTGGAGAATGATGTTTTTATTTAAAGAAAACACGGAAAATTAAACAAAACAGAATACTTTAAGTAAAACAAAACCAAAACACGAATAACGAGCACGGGAACCACGAACTAAACTTGATATATTTTAACGAGGTAAATCAACAGTTGCAAGACAACTCAAAAGAACTAAAACAAGCTATTTATAAAGAAACTAATGAGCAACTCGGTTCAGGTGAGCGCCCACGTCACCTGACCGAGGTGCATAATGGGAACTGAAGTTAAACACAAAAGGAACTACAAACACAAATCACTGGGCGCTAGGTGCCCTCTAGGGGTTACCCCTGACAGTACCCCCCCTCAAAGGGCGCAACTCCGGAGCGCCACAGGAGGTCCAGGGCATCCCCCCCAGGGTCCATTGTCCGCCCCTCTCACCCAGAGGCTGGCACCTATGTCCGGCGAGCCCGATGGCCTGATGCCCCTGTTGCAGTAGGGCGGCGGAGGCAGAGAACGAGCGGCGTCCTTTCCGGTGCAGGGCGGCGGCGGAAACTCGCTGTCCTCCTCGCTGAGAGACGGCGGCAGGAAAAGCTCGCTGTCCTCAGCGACGTAGAACGGTGGTGGAGGTAGAAGCTTGCTGTCCTCAGCGACGTAGAACGGCGGTGGAGGTAGAAGCTCGCTGTCCTCAGCGACGTAGAACGGCTGCGGCAGCTCGTTGTCCTTCTCGCTGAGAGACGGCGGCGGCGGGAAAAGCTCGCTGTCCTCAGCGACGTAGAATGGCGGTGGAGGTGGAAGCTTGCTGTCCTCCTCGTTGAGAGACAGTGGCGGAAGCTCGCTGTCCTCCTCGTTGAGGGACGGCGGCGGCGGACGAAGCTCGCTGTCCTCAGTCATGCGGTTGAGTCGCTGTCCTCAACGCTGCATGACGAATGCGGCGGAGGAAGCTCGCTGTCCTCAACGCTGCATGACGAATGCGGCGGAGGAAGCTCGCTGTCCTCAACGCTGCATGACGAATGCGGCGGAGGAAGCTCGCTGCTCTCAGCGACGCGGTGGAGCAGCAGCTGCGCAGTGGAAAAGGGAGCTCATCATCGTCGTCACCGCTGCGGGGCTCGCCTTCACTGTCATCACAGTACAGCGGGTAGCAGAGCTCACTGCCATCGTTGCTGAAAGGGATGTAAACCAGCTCGCTGTCGTCATCGCTGGCTCCGAAGAAAGGGGCTGGCAGGTTTGAGCGCTCCGTGAAGCTAGCTGACAGGGCTGGGCTTTCTGAGCAGCTTAGCCGCATTAGCAGCACTTGGAGCGCAGCTACCTGCTCCTGCAGGTCTCGAATGCGCCGCTCATTTCCTACGGCGCTCCGCCCGAAGCTTCTCCATCCGAGCCGGGATGCTGCTCCTTGCTGGCCGTACTGTTCACACTCCGCTCTCATCTGACGCTCGCTGTGGGGTGCCTCTTCACCCTGGTCACCACCGAGTCTGGACCTCCCGGTCTCTGCCCTCCGGTCGGTGCTGGGACTCATGTCACCCCGAGCTGCGCCACCTCTGAACGGCATGCGCCGTATCGCCAGCTGGCAGCCATCCCAGTTTGGCTGCTCTCTCAGCTCCTCCTGAGCTACCCTGCCAGGTCTCCTCCTTCTCCTCTTCTCGCTTGGGAATCCGCTCGCCCTCCGCGTCATCCTCCCATCGCGCAAACATCGTTGCCCCCCCCAAAAGAATCCCCGGGGGGGCTCCTCTGCTATGCCTCTGTAACGGTCTTGCAATCTGTCACGAATCTGGGTGCGAGGCATAAATGCAGAGGTCTCGATGGTTTGGAGAATGATGTTTTTATTTAAAGAAAACACGGAAAATTAAACAAAACAGAATACTTTAAGTAAAACAAAACCAAAACACGAATAATGAGCACGGGAACCACGAACTAAACTTGATATATTTTAACGAGGTAAAGCAACAGTTGCAAGACAACTCAAAAGAACTAAAACAAGCTATTTATAAAGAAACTAATGAGCAACTCGGTTCAGGTGAGCGCCCATGTCACCTGACCGAGGTGCATAATGGGAACTGAAGTTAAACACAAAAGGAACTACAAACACAAATCACTGGGCGCTAGGAGCCCTCTAGGGGTTACCCCTGACAGTGGTTGCATATTTTAAATGAAAATGTAATTCAAGCATTTAAAATTCAATGCAAAAATATTCAAGTTACTAAATTGCAGTTCAAAAATATTCAAGTGTTAAAAATACAATCTAGATTATTTTTCAATCTTACAAATTCAGGTCGACAAAATTTAGGTAATAAAATTCAGGTTGCTAAAATTCAGGTAATAAATTCAAGACAGTGGATTGCTGCTGTACATGCCGCAGCGTACTTTAAAGTGTGCTCCCTGCTCCCTGTGCAGTGTACTTCTCAGAAACTACTTATCTATCTGTCTTTCTTCTTTGCCTTGAATTGTCCCTTTCAGTTTCTTTGCCCAGCCGGAGCACAGAGTCAGACGTCTGCAGTACTCTGGTATCACTCGCTGAACCCATGCTGTTTGACTGCTTCCTAAATTTGTTTCTGCTGCTGTACAGAAATTTGCCACAGACTGTACATTACCGAGAGAGGGACAGGAAACCCATCGTTCTCGCGTGTGAATGAAAGCTTTGCTTTAAATATAGCGTTTACGGCAGAGGGGAAATTTTAACATGAGATTAACGCCTTGAGATTAGCATTCACATTTACCTTGGGACACTACCCAGTGGTCAGGAAGTACATAAAGACAAAAGGTTAATGTCTCAGCCACCTGGGCAACCAGACTTGATCTTCTTAAAATGTCATCATCTAGATCTCAAAATGTAGAACCCAATGTACATAACTCTTTCAGTTTATATACTTTTACGTTGGAAGCTAGATTTAACATTTTATAAATTTGTAATCCTAAACTATATAGCTAAATTTTTATTATAAATTTTAAAGCTCAATTTAGGACATCTCATTTCATTATTTCGAACATAATTTAAAGCATATATATAAACATTTATCATGAAAGATCAATTATAAAATAAAATAAAATTCATGTTTGCTTCAGCATTGAAAACCAATATTTGTAACTTTTTTAATAATATTGTTAACTTACTAAACACACACTTATTATACGTATTTTTGCACACACGCACGGGCATCTTTAAATTTGAACAGAAAATAATAGTGAGCCGGTAAACATGTTACTTTTTTTATATAACTTAAACAACTGAATAAGGTTAAATATACACAATATATAAACAGTTGTGTGGGCTTTTTCTATGTCCTTACCACCATATCATATATTTGTGTCTAATACTATTTACATTACACGCAGTTTGTAATTTATCAGATACTTTTAAAATGTACCCTACATATCAGTATGCATATGAAAGCAGTGAATGAGCAATTTGGTCTGGCTTTTAAATAAAGTCCCTCCATGTGCCATATGGCAGATATTCTGTGAAGCACAACACTTTTATTTAAATTCTAAAACATGTTTTCATGATTCAGCAGCACTCCACAAGACGAATTGCGGCCTTTCGCTGGAAAAAACACTTATTCTTAATGGCCACATTTGTACACGTTTGATGTGGTAATATTTCTGATAAATATGTGAATTCCTACTGGTATATCCCGATACATGGATTTAAATATTACATTTAAGATAAGGCATGTATTCACAGTCACACTGTATTGATTTTCTAAATGCCATGAGATAAATTACAGTATTTGTATTTGATAAATGTGTGTATATTCTCCTTGGTCTATAGAGATACATGGATTTACTGTAAGTATCCATTTCCAGTCATGTTTCTCAGGAAAAAGGTATGGTGTGTATTCACAATCACATATTTTGATAATTCACACCCAAAGATGTAAAAGTTGTCTTTATTTCAATGCATAAAATGATACTTGGTATTAATATTTTAGTCTGTTTTGCTTGTACCTGCACTTGCATTTTCAGTGTTTATGATATCTCATGCCTACTGTAGCTATATTTTTCTTTTTCGTTTTTTTCTTTCTTTCTTTTTTTTTTTTACAACCAGGGAATTAGAGTTTTGTTAATCTTTCGATTGATCACTGTTTTGCATCATAATGCATCTAGACTAATGTAGCTAAAGTTGCAGTTGTTTATGTACTGTATGTGGCCTTAGCTGATGTTAATGCATTTCAGTGCATTTAGAATAATGTTGTGAATAACGTACTGGTGAAAAAGTTTAACACCAAAAACAACATGTGTTAAACAACCCAGAATATGTTTTATATTTCAGTCTGTCCAAACTAGCTTCATTTGGCATTGATTACATCTTGGCACTTTTATGGCATTCTCTTATCAGATTCATGAGGCAGTCACTCAAAATAGTTTACAGTTCGGAGGTGTGCCTTGTCAAGAATTAATTTGCAACATTTCTTGTCTTCTTAATGTGCTTTAGATCATCAGTTGCCTTGTGAGGAGGAAGAGTGGGTACAGAGTCAACAGCCCTACTGGTACTACAACTATGTAAAAATCCATATTATGTTAATAAACACTTAGTTAAGTGTTTAAGTGGAAAGACAGTCCATCATTACTTTAAGAAATGAAGGTCAGTCAATCTTAAAATGATGTCAAGAACTTTAAATATATACCCAAGTGCAGTCGCCAAAAACAATTAAATGTCATGATGAAACCAGCTCCATCCCAGGATAGGAAGACCAAGAGGTACCCCTGCTGCAGATGATAAGTTTATTAGAATGACCAGCCACAGAAGCTGCCTCAGACCTCAGACTTGAGTCCACATACTGTAAGTGCTTATTGGAGTAAAAGCAGCAGACATATTCCACCATCCACTGTTCAGAGGAGACGGCATGAGTCAGGCCTTGATGAATAAATTGTCAAAGAAGCTCTCCTCAATCACCCAATCTAAATCCAAATGAGATGTTTTGAGATAAGTTGGACCGGAAGGTGAAGTAAAAGCAGCCAATAAGCACTCAACACCTCTGGGAACACCTTCGAGATTGTTAGAAAGCCATTCCAGGTGACTACCTCATGAGACAGACTGAGAAAATGCCAAGAGTGTATAAAGCAGTCATCGAAGCAAAAGGTGGATCAAACTATCCATGATTTTAAAATATTAGGATATTTTTTAAGGTCAATCAAAAAAGGATATACAATGCAGAAAATCTAAATAAAAAAAAGTTAACTTATGCACTCAATAATTGGTTGTGATTATTTTAGCATAAATTAATAGGTTGGCTAGGTAGATACTATTGTGGGGTTGGATGTTTGTTTTTTTACTCTTAGATTCTCTATTGGGTTCAGGTCAGGTGTCATATAATAGTTTTGGCACTGTGGGCAGGTGCTACAGTAAGTCATGCTAGAAAAGGATTCTCCATAAAGCTTGTGAGGAGGTGGAAGCATGAAGTGTTTTAAAATCTCCTCCTCGCTCCACTACTTAAGAAGCTCTCTCATCAGCTTTGCTCGAAAATTTTTCTAAGGTTGTAGTCATCCCTGCTTCTTGTGCACATATTCCAATGTCACTTTTCCGTCACAGTCAACTTTTCATGAACATGCATCAATAAAGCACCATCTACAGGTATGGCTTCTTATGTAGGGTGTTGATAAATGTCTTCTGGTTTAATAATATTTATACTGCATGAATAGTAATTTACTCAAACTTTAAATAAAATACACTAACATTTGAGATACACGATTTTCATAAGCTGTATTTAAGTTTCACTTTTTAAAATTCAATTTTAAATAAACTTTTTCACAATAATAACATTTCTTGACATGCACTGCATATTTGCAACATTGTGTTAATGCACATGTGAATGCTCCAGACCAGCAAACTCCCGAAACATCTGCTTTTATAAAGGTCTACACAGCTGCTGAAGATCGATTAATGAAGGACTGATGAATAGCAGCAAATGGCTGCGATTTACCCACTTAAATCCTGTGGAAGCAGCACTAGGGTACTCAGTATTGCCTGCATGTTTATTTTTTCTTTTTGTCTTCATTTTTATTTTTGTAAAATAAATAATTGCATCGTGAATATTGTTTGTCATCTGAGGTACTCTTAGCACACTCATATTTTTGGAGTATGTCCCAAATGAACATAGTCAAAACGCTTTGCCCACTAGGGTCAAAGCGGCCACTCTGATGGTGTCTTTTGGTGTAGCCTGCAACCACCTCATGGTCCATTGATGCTACTGCACAGGCCTTGCTTTTTATCATGTTTATTTATTGGGTTTAACACCAATTAATGATTAGACATGTGTGAACAAATGTACTTTTACTGTGCTAATTATAACAACAGTGGACTAACTGTGTTTAATCGCTGTGCCCTGTGTGTGCCATTTTGCACAAAAATGCACCACCATGCAAAATGTGTTTAGAGTTTTGCTAAAAGGCTAAATCAGATCTAAAAACAGTGTCTATGTAGGTGAATATTGTTTTGCTAAAAATGTGTCATTTGTTAAAAAAATAGTTTTGGAAGTTTTGTTCTGAGAATTCAGTTTAGTGTCTTAGCAATTTGAATTAAAACACTTGAATTAAGCTTACAAATCAAATAAATGGAGATCAAAGTACAGAAGTCCAAACAAGCAAAGGTCCTTATTGTGCAACAGGCATAACCTGGGCTAAGCAGAGGACTATTGGCCAAAACATGTTGGTGTTAAAAAGGTGTCTCACCTAGGTGAAATAGTGAATTTTCAGATAAGATCATATAACACCATTGTGCATAATACTTCATAATGCTTCTTTTCTCCCAACCCATGCCTCATTTTTGGTAAATATGCATCCACATTTATGTTTTTATCAGATAAAAAGAAATATATTTGCTAAATACAATTTCAGTTACTTTCACAAAGTGTCCGGAACTTTTTTGAATTAAAATCAAATGATTTTAAAACCAATTATCTTAATTGTCATTCAGAAGGAATCTGGCCAGTTTAGATTTCAGATTTTTTAAAAAAAATTTATGTTTCTATGTTTCTATGTTTTTGCCACATAAAATAAGATGTGTGTCTAATTTTGGAGCATTTAGACAAAACCATTGTTGTTAATTATTTGTGGACAAAAATCCTTAATTTTGTGCGGAATGCTTTAATTTAAGCAACAGTTTTAAAATATTAATAATTTGCATTTTTTAATTGTTATTGTTTGAAGTGAGACAATATAATGTTGAAAAATGAGCATATTTGGGGCACATGTAAAAACATCTCTCCAAACTGGCTGAAGGTAGCAACTTAAAATTTTTAAGGAAGCAAGATTGGTGACGTCAGTGTTATAGGCATTGGGATACTGTTGTTAAACTATTTGTTTGTTTTTGAAAGTTATAATTACTTTAATAAATTTACCTCTAACAAACCTTGAATACATGATGTTGTGATAATGTTGTGATAACAGATGCCCCTAATACAGTGTTCACTCACTCATCATCTATACCACTTGATCCTGTACTCAGGGTCACGGGGGCCTGGAGCCTATCCCAGGAGACTTGGGGCACATGACAGGGTACACCCTGGACAGGGTGCCAATCCATCGCAGGGCACAGACACACACATACACTCACACACTACGGGCAATTTGGGAATGCCAATTAGCCTAACCTACATGTCTTTGGACGGTGGGAGGAAACCGGAGTACCCGGAGGAAACACATCAAGCACGGGGAGAACATTCAAACTCCATGCACACAGAGACGGGAATCGAGCCTGGCCGGGGATCGAACCCGGACCCTGGCAGTGCAAGGTCGACAGTGCTAGCCACTACACCACCGTGCCGCCTTAATACAATTTGCAAATACAAATAGTTGAGTTTTGAGAGTTGGGCACCAGTTCTGGAACAAACTCCAGGAGTGTGGCTTCTCATCTCCATCTGGGTCAAGCCCTGGTCAGTTCTGATGATGAGAATAAAACTGATCTGATTGGGAGGGGTTGCAGCACATTGTGGGCTATTGGACCCAGCAACTTTCAAACCTACCCAAATTATAAGCTATCGTATTGTGCCATGTCTGTGCTGTGAGTTCATAATGGGTCTTATGTTGTACTGTATGTAGGTTGCTCTACCTTTAGGGGTACTGGGGAGGGGGTGTTTTATCTAACAAGCCAGATTCAACAGGGTTGAATTGAGAAATTTGATGGGATATAATGGTCATCCAAAGTTTGGGTTCCTGCTGGGATGCCGAAAATGACCTAAATGGCTATTAGTTTGTTCTAATTAGTGGTGCTTGCGAAGCACTACTATTATAATCTCACAGGCTTATTTTTCTTCTTTTTCTTTTTTTTCTTCTTCCGTATGAAAGTTTGGTGCGTAACTAGTCCCGCACCGTTTGTCGTAGACCCATGCATGAGGTGTCAAAACGTGCGGATTGGTCGGGAATGGGGTGCTATGACTTTTCTAAGGGGTCCCAAAAAGTCCCATAGACTTAACATTGAGAGCAACTTTGACAGATTAAAGCGCAGAGTGGGAATTTGGTAGAAATCTGAAATTTAACACATTTGAAGAGGCTTGCAATCTGTGTTGGAACATACCCCACACGAGGGTTTAGGTTTTACCCCCGGGGTAAAACAGGTGCCCAAATTTGCCCCATTGACTTTTCATGGGGAATTTGGTGCATGACTCGTCACTTTCCGTTCATCATAGACCCATGAAACAGGTGGCAAATTGTGTGGTTCATTCAGGATTTATTTTATTTGGCTTTGTTCTGGGAAAAGGGGGCTTGACATGACTTTTCTAATGGGCGAGTGGTAAACTGCCCCAGCAGGGGGCAATTAACATACAATAGTAACTTCCATAGGAACTTTGAAACTGAATTTAACTGTGAATCCCTCTGTCGTAGAGACATGGGGGAGGGCTCATTTTACTCAGGCAGTCAATCAGTCTTTCGCATGTATCATCATGCTCATAAGCCACGCCCCCTAGCAACATCATTAGCATGCAGTTAGCATGTTGCTAACGCGATTAGCATGTTGCTAGCATTATGCTAACAATATTAGCATTTCGCTAGCATTATGCTAATTTTATTAGCATGTTGTCAGCATGATGCTAACAATATTAGCATCTCGCTAGCATTATGCTAACTATAGTAGCATGTCGCTAATAACATGATTAGAATGTCGCTAACATGATGCTAGAGTGCCTAGCATGTTGCTAGCAAGACGTTTAGCTCATTAGCATGTTGCAAGCATTATGCTAACAATGTTAGCATGTTGCATGCAACATCAGTAGAATGTCGCTAACATGATGTTAGAGTGCTTAGCATGTTGCTACAATGATGTTTAGCTTATTAGCATGTTGCTAGCATTATGCTAACTATATTAGCATGTTGTTCGCTACATCAATAGTATGTTGCTAACAGGATGCTGGAGTGCTTAGGAAGTTGCAAGTATGACTCCAAAGTTTTGCCACGGCAAGCACCACTCACATTTTCTTGAGGAAATGTACCTCTCTAGTATTTACATCTAATCTAACATCTAATCACTAATGTACAGGCTTTACACCCAGGGATGCAGTGAGTTGTTTCCATATTATGCATGTTGAAACATGATTTAGGCATAGATCATTTCATAGATAAGTATTAAGGCTAAAACATAATAATAATTTAATAGGCTAGGTCTGAAACATTCCTCTTTAAAAAAAAAAACAAGATCACAAAAAATGTATATTGACAACAGATATAGTTATTTAGAGTGCTGAATAACTCAAACAGGTATGAAGGTATAATCAGGTATAATCAGGTTTTTAAAATAATTATTAATAATAATTATTATTATTACTATTATTATTCTTTTTGTTGTTGTTGTTAATGTTGTTGTCATAAAATGACTTTGAAGGAGAAAATGAGTGAGAATTTTGAAATTTATTCTCACTCAACAAACCAAGTCTTTACCATTTGGTCCGACTTACTTTTGTTTAATAAGTCACTCTAGGTGTTACTCTTGAAGTCAATTGTTCTTCTAAGCTTATTTATTTATTTCTTTATTTATAAATTTATTGATAGATTAGTTTGTTTGTTTATACACCATGTTGAAAGCATCAAAATGGAAATCTCACTCTTACTCAGTTAAAGCATTTATGTGAACTTGTTTCGTGATTAGATTACATTAGTCAGGTCAACTCATATAGCACATTTCAAACACAGAGGCTATTTATTTGGATCAGTTAAACTGCTTATATTGCAAAATCATCAAAGTACGTCTGTTCCCATTCGTTCATGTACTTCTGTTCCCATTCGCTACTTTTTACATCAATACATTGTTTAAAGCTTTATAAACAGCCAATCTGTTAAACTGTTATTGGTTGTCTATACAATGTGCCATAAAAAGTCTATGGTACAGGATAAAGTCCCTGATAATTATAATGAAGCTAAAAGGAAACTTTACTGAGTCTAATATTTCAGTATGTTACTCTAAAGACAAGCTGTAGAATGAAAGTATTTCTCTATGTAATTTTCTCTATATGTAGTACTCTATGTAGTATTTCTCTATACTTTTTTCATGTAAATTGTGATCTAAATTACTATGTGTATACTCAAAGATCTTTGCATCTCTGTTCATTGCAAACCAAGACAGACTTACCCACACAAGAACCATAAACTGACATGCAGACAGCCACATTAAAATCCGTCCCATGGTGAAGCCAGCTCAAACAGTGCAGAAAGATTAATACGGCTCTCTGCTGACACACTACAGTCTAACAATCACCTTCTGCTTTTGTTTTAGTATAACAGTTATTGTAGAGAACTAGTTTATCTTTTGTTTCTTTTTGTAGTCACACACCCTTTCTCTCCACTGACTCAATGACTTATTACACCTTGTTTTAATGGCACTTCTCTTTTTAATGCTGCTGGGAATATCCAAGCACTTCAACCTTTGTCCCCACTGTATAACACTTCCTTATTGCAATGCTGGTCTTGTATTATCAGTACCTAATGCACATAGTTCATTTTCGTTATGTCTTCTAGATTTGTGTCATGTTACATTTAATTTAATTACAGTACAAAAAAAAAAACTTATTTAAATACTTACATTTTATTTTCTCATAGCTTATCAAGCCTTGATTTTCTTGAGTGCCTTGCCATGTATTGTTTTTATTTCATACTTGGGCTTGTTTGTACTACTAAAAGTGTTTTTGAACCTTATCTGCTTATGGCTGTTGATTTAGATTTGTGTCTCAAATCAGTTAAATGAGATTTGTATTAAACTTTTTGCACGCAGTTCTGAACTTTGCCTCCATATGTTATATCTATGTTTAAAAACTGTTCAATGCCATTTTAGGTTAATTTTAAATACATAAAATTTCATTATTAATTAATTAGTTCATTTATTTATATTTTTGTTCCAAGAGCACATGGCCATGGTATTTTATTCACATACATTATTGATCTACATAAGTGTATTTTCTATTGCTAAAATCATAAATAGCACTTATGAGAACACTAACGTGCTCACTATGATTAATGTAGGAAACACAAAGGGCAAGGGCATTTATTTCCAAACAGGGAAATAATTTACTTTCAGATTAGGCTATGACAGTTTTACTCCTCCTTTTTACTTTAGAAAACAGGGAGTGAGACAATGGTCGCCAAAGAACAATGTTTCAGAAAGTTAAACTCAAATGTTTAATAAACACATTACTGCCAAGCATTAAATCAAGTGACCAAATCACAATTGGATAAAAACATTTACTCATCATTTATATATTCAGTCCTCTGGGTTGCACTAATCAAATTATCGGTCAGATTGTTCTGAGAATTTAAATACTACTGTATATGACTTTCAAATTAAATGTTTATAATAATAATAATAATAATAATAATAATATAAACAGTGGCTTACCCACATTTAGATCTTATTTTATTGTACCTCCTCTACAGCTGTATTCAATTATGTTTTAATAATTAATTAATTCTCACTCACTCACTCATGGTCTATACCGCTTTATCATGTATTCTATGTCACAGGGGGCCTGGAGCCTATACCAGAAGGCAGGGTACACCCTGGACAGGGTGCCAATACATTGCAGGGCACACACATATACACTCAGACACTCATTCACACACTACGGGCAATTTGGGAATGCCAATCAGCCTAATCTGCATGTCTTTGGACTGTGGGATGAAACCAGAGGAAACCCACCAAGCACAGGGAGAACATGCAAACTCCATGCACACAGAGAATCAAGTCTGGCCAGGAATCGAACCCGGGCCCTGGAGGTGAAAAGCGACAGAGCTAACCACTACACCATGATGCCGCCTAATTATGCCTAATGACTTGTGTATTATGTGCTGCTGAATAGTGTTTAGGTGTTAAAGTTTCTTGGAGCAAAGTCGTAACGTATTAGCGTACGCATTAACGTATAGTCCTGAACCACTTCAGGAAGGGTTTGGCGCATTTTTTTTTAATTAATTTGCCTTTAAGTTTATGAGGCGAGGAACCGTACAGTGCTGTGAAAAAGCATTGCCCACTTCTGTGCCCTGTTTTTTTTTTTTTTTGCATATTTGTCAAACTTCAATTAAATTCAAGTTTATTTATATTAAGCTTTTAACAATGGTCATTGTTGCAAAGTTGTTTTACAGAATAAAAAAAAGGAGAAATGAGTATGAAATGTATGAAAAAATATTTATGAATCAAAATGATCAGTTTATCCATGAAAAAAAAAAATAAATAAAATGTATTTTTTATTTAATATTATTATTTATAAAAAAAAATTTAGTGCCAAAACCACTGGTAAATGGTTTACTGACCATGGTATTACTGTGCTCAATTGGCCTGCCAACTCTCCTGACCTGAACCCCATAGAGAATCTGTGGGATATTGTGAAGAGAAAGTTGAGAGACGCAAGACCCAACACTCTGGATGAGCTTAAGGCCACTATCGAAGCATCCTGGGCCTCCATAACACCTCAGCAGTGCCAAAGGCTGATTGCCTCCATGCCACGCCGCATTGAAGCAGTCATTTCTGCAAAAGGATTCCCGACCAAGTATTGAGTGCATAACTGAACATAATTATTTGAAGGTTGACTTTTTTTGTATTAAAAACACTTTTCTTTTATTGGTCGAATGAAATATGCAAATTTTTTTAGATAGGAATTTTGGGTTTTCATGAGCTGTATGCCAAAATCATCAATATTAAAACAATAAAAAGGCTTGAACTACTTCAGTTGTGTGTAATGAATCTAAAATATACGAAAGTCTAATGTTTATCAGTACATTACAGAAAATAATTAACTTTATCAGAATATGCTAATTTTTTTAGAAGGACCTGTACTTGCTTTGTCTCTGCTGGTGGAGGGATGGGGGGGTGAATCTTCTCTTGTTGTTTCAGGTCCCACACTCTTCAGTGTGCCTGCAATCTATTGGTTGCTGCCCTGCCTGTCCTTTGTTGGTCCCGCCTCCTGCCGGATGATTGGGTATCCAGGAGACCCAGAGGCCTACTTCAGGCCTTCAAACCACAGTGCTACAGACCATGTCTTTGCTTACTGTTTATCTGATGACCATTTGTAAAATTATATTGTGTATGACCTTGTGCTATGTTTCCGACTACGTTTCTGTGTATGTCCTTGTTTTGTTTTGGTTGCTCGGTTGTAAATATGTTTTGTATATATTTGTATATAGTTTGTATATAGTTCTGTAGCTTAGTAGGGTGTCGACGCCAGTAGGGTGTTGTTTTCTCTTGATTTGTGGTTAGCAAGGGAAGAATTTTGTATTTCTTAATTTTTTTTTTTTGGTACAGGTTAGTTCTTTCACTTTGGTACTAGGCAGAGGGCATTTTGTTTATTGTTTTGGCCTTGACGGCTTCTGACGCTCACAGCCACCTTTTGGGGATTTGCTTATTCACCTTTTGTAAATAAACACTAAGCAAACACACTTTTGGTCTCACCCCCCCCCCCCCCCCTTTTTTTTTCTTCTTTTCATTCCTGAAAACCCATTCCTAGACCAGGGCGTAACAATATATTGTACATTCTGCACATCCTGCACATCCTGCACAACGCTTTCTTTATATATTTTATATATTTCTATTTTAATTCAATTTTCATTGTAACTTTGCAAATATGTAAATTGTGGATTTGTACATGTCTGTGCTGTTTAGTACTGTGCGATGTCTTGTGGAAAACCTGTAACTGGCGATTGGCAAATAAACATGAAGATTGTTCACACTTGGCCAGATCAATGGCTGTATGCCTTTTTGCTGATGTCATTCTTGTGGGACAAGGCAGGGAAGGGCCACATATTAAAACGCAATCTAATGTTGCTGAAAGCCCCATTTTGACTGGAGAGACAACGATTACACTTTTTCTTAATCTTCCTGACAAGGTTTCTTTGCCCAAGACTGATCAGGTCCAGATACCTGTATACTGTGCCAGATGAATGGATCACTGTGGCCCATCAGATCTCCCACTCCATGAGATTATAGATTTTGTAGTTTTTGCAAACCTGATCAGAAGTTTCTTTCTGGGTCTAGATCATTATGGCCAGGAAAATTAACGGATTGTGTGTGTTATTGGTTGGCACACAATGTCTGCATTGAGCACCAGAGTTCAACCATGTCATGCAATAGCCAAACATGTGGAGAAAATGTGATCTCACTGATTTTGACCGCGGCATTATGGTTGCACATCCTCTGGAGATTTTCATGCATAACAGGCTTCGTCAAAATGATGCGAGCAGTTTTTGCCCTGTCACTCTACCTGTAAAAGCATGCTCAGGCAAGGGGTTATAAACACAGTATGTGGGAGGAGAACTGCACACAACAACAAGCGCAACAACAAGTATCACCGCGACACGGCCATGTACATCAATAACACAGGTCATTTGCATACACATACTGTACACACGCAGACACACACCTTCCTCTTTGTCTTACACACGCTTTCTTTTATTTATTTATTTATATTTTTATTCCATAACTTGTGTATTATGTGCTGCTGAATAGTGTTTAGGTGTTAAAGTTTCTTGCAGCAAGGGCTCTGTTAATGTCATTAAAGTCTAGTCCTGAACCACTTTGCAGTTTGGCACATTGTATTTAAATTCATTTGCCTTTATGTTTATGAGGCGAGGAATCATGTAATGCTGTGAAAAAGCATTGCCTTCTTCAGGGTTTTTTTTGTTGTTTTTTTGCATATTTGTCACACTTCAATTCAATTCAATTCAAGTTTATTTAAATTAAAACAATGGTACTGTATTATTTAACAATGGTCATTGTTGCAACGCTGCTTTACAGAATAAAAAAAAATAGAAAAATGAGTGTGAAATGTGTGAAAAACTATTTATGAATGAAAATTATCAGTTTATCCATGATGATAAATATCCTAAATGGTCATCAAAGTAATTTTAGCATTACAGAAAACATTACATAAGACCATCAAAGTAATTTTAGCATTACATAATGTAAAGAAAAAAATACAGTATTTAAATCATGAGTTTATTTATTTAGGGGAAAAAGCTGTCCAAACCTGCTAGGACAGGCATGTATTGGTTTTGGATCAGCAGAGTGCAGCACAGTGCAGGACTGAGGGTGCTGCTATCAGCTGCGCACATCACTCCACCCCTGCAACAGACTGCTCTCTCTGATGAGGATAGGTCAGATTCCGCTTTGCAGTGGTTCATACACACACAGTGTTTTCTCTCACACTGACACTCTTCTAGCACAATTTCAATCTTTCAATGACACATACAGTACACTCACTATTTTTCTCCTGCATTACATTAAGATTTGCATGATTGTTAAAGTTTTGTATTTGACACATGTTAAAGTGCATTCACTGCTTGGACAAAAAACAAAAAAGAAATGAAAAAAGTGGTATAGTCTAATAATTTGTTTGATCATCTTTAGTTTTGATTATGGCACATTTACCATGGCATTGTTTCAACCAACCTATGTAACGTCATATTTCTTTTCATTGAGCTACACTATTTTTTGGCTTGAGATTGATTGATGGGAGAGTCAGTGGCTTCCATGGCTTGGCCTGCATGAAAGCCTTCCCATTGAAGAAGTTACAATACATGCGATACCACAAAATGTGTTGCAGAAGTGGGTTGGCCAAAATTCTTTCGGGTGTCTGCTGAAAGGGTAAATTATATTACAAGAGCAGTAATATGGTATTATTGTACTGTTTTGGCAGCAAGGCAATGTGTGTTTGTATGTGTATGCATATGTGTGTGCATGCATGTATGTTCAGACTCCTGGGTTGGCTGCTTTAAACTCTCTTAGAATCAGTGTATTAGCATAAATGATATCAGGATTTTCATATATAGGCTCAGGGATGGCATATTATTTAGGCTTCAGAGAATCCATGATGCACTGGTGCAGGAATGCATACTGAGACTGTGGGAGAGGAAAAGAGAAAATTCGGTTTTAGTAAATATGGATCTTCATATATTTGTTTTACCGTACCAGTTTTACTCCAGCAACAGAAACTGAAGTGAACATTCACTTACACTCTTTGTGCCTAACATCACACGCAAGGATTTATCAGCATGACTGAATTACAGTTTTGCTAAATATAGAAAAACTTTCTATAAACTTTTAGGAAAAGATATATTGTATTCAGACTTCAGAGAGCATGCAAGTTTCTGCATAAGAAATCTCATGTAAACCTTGGTCAGCTTTTGCAGATATTACTGCACATTCATATATAAAATGTACAGTTGAATTTAAATTGCTAATTTCTTACATTTGTATCAATTAGCAGATGCATTTATGCTGAACTTTTAAAAATGCTTTTTAATCTATCAAAACACATTCACATGTTTCTTCACCAGGAGAATGAGTACCAATATGAATGCTTTTCAAAAGATTGTCACTATGGACATAGTGTACATCAAAGAAGACAAATCCTGTATTTGAGTAAATTCAGAGATAACCCCAGCAAAATATTACTCAAGCTCACAGTAGATGTCCTCCATTTAAATTTCTATTAAGAGTACAAGTATACTCGCCCTCCAATTTTTGTACTTCAGTAGCAAAAGTTTCTATTAGCTCACTGTAGCTTTTAGGTCATAGTAAGAGTCTCTCTCTCCCTCACCCCACTTCCCAACTGTGAAAGCGTATTGTTTTGTCGCTGTCTACCACCAACTCCAGTGAGCAGTGTAAAGAAGGAAACAGCCGCCAAATTCATCTTTGGCTCTCTGCCTACATTTAGTAAAGGGAATAAGAGTTTAGGCAGGTGCTGTGTCCTAAATGACTGGGTGACATCAATTTAGATTATTATATTGTGAACTGGGACACATTCGTTGTAACATTTTATTGCAGATATGATCAATAACCTGCAGCTAAATTATTTTATCAGTGTACTGATGAAAAGACAATCAGTCAAATGTGGCATGACAATAGAGAAGCTAATAAAGTGAATAGCTTCACATTTCACACAAACTGTTACAAGAGAACTACATATTACAGGAAACAAAATGAATAAATATTTGTTTTGTTGTTATTAAGGTATTAAAATTAAAAGTTTTATTCATCACAAACACAGTATGATATGCATTGAAATGCGTACATGACTGTTTGACCTGAAAAAGAAAATAAAAGAGGCAAATGCCAATAGAAAAGAATGTAAAATATAAAATCTACAATACAAATATAAAGTAGAAATATGTAAAAGTGTATATATAAATGTAAGTATAAACTGTCAGCCTGTGAAATGTAATCTTTCATTTCAATTCCAATAAAATAAAAGAGAAATCTTAGGCCAGCCCAACAAAACAACCCCTTTATCATTATCTTATTTACTTTGATTTTTATGATCCCATGTGAAACCTGGCTTAGTTTCCCTGTCCTTTTTGGTTAGTTTGTTATTGCTCAGTGATTCTTTCAGGTCATCTGAGGGGCGGAGACAGCAATGTTTGGTACTTAATGTCTTGGTATTGAGAGGCAAATGTCAGAAGTATTATGACATTTTATGTAGAGAATGTACAGGAATGCTGATGCTGACAGAGTGCCGTTTTTTTTTTTTTTGGGGGGGGGGGGTATGGGGGGGGGAGGTTGGGGGTGTGTGTTAAGGGTGGGCAAAATCTGACCTAAGGAGAACACTCTGAGCTGCTGAGGATAAACATTCTTAGATGATGAATGAAGGAATATATTTCAAGGTGAATGGCTTAGATTAAATCAGTGATGTTCTAGCAAAATCTATATCTTTTCTTCCTGGTCCACATCTGTACAGAGAATGCTATGTCTGGGGGATGCTCGTTGTCAGCCATGAAAGCACAGGTGTCATTATGAACACCAGCCATATGAAGGAGTATATCTAATTTACCTTATATACTATTATTCTATTATTATGCTAATGTTTCAGTCACCCCTAATGGAACATGTTCTGAACAGGCCATAAGGTGTTGGCCTATATGGGACAGGATATTCACCTCACAGCTCCAAATGCATACAGCTTTGCTGCAAATTGTTTTGCTTTGCCAAGGGGTGGGAACTACATAGAGTGTTATTTAAACAACATGAATGGTGATAACCAGGTCATCCTAGATAGCATATTGGCCATTGATGCTTGTATCACCAAGTGTTTTTTACAAGGCGAGGTGCAAGGCGAGGTGCATGCTGCCCAAGTATTGAGTGCAGACATGGAGATGATTATTTATTTATTACAAATATTTGTATAGGCACAGTGAAACACTTTGTTCAGGACACAGGGTGGCTCTCCAACAACCTGATTATGGCCTAGCACCAGGTATTTCTTGTACAGTAAAATCAATCAGGAGATGTAAGACAACCTTAAGGAACTTGTCTTATACTTTAGTTGCACTCTGTTTCTGTGGCCCAAAAGAGGCCAGATCATTGTTTTCCCTTGTATGAAAATCCTTAGAGCTTAAAAAATATTAAATGTTTCTGTTTTTGACTAAAGGTATTGTCCATTGTTGGCTTTAAGCCTACACATTTTTAAATGGAAAAATAGGGTTATATAAGTTTTTACTAAAATCATCACTATTCAGAAAAATAACTAAAAAAGGGAGACCCAATGTGAGTGACCCATGGCGAGTGAGTCATAAAAGCATGTGAATGCACTCTTATTGTCCTGACTTGCCAAAATCAGTTTCCCTTTCAGTTAGCTGCCATCAGACACCCAAATGCTGGCATCCCCAACTCAGTCTTACGTTCATCTTCCCCAGTCACCTATTATGTCCAGATCTTAATCTAGTATTCCATTATTAGGAACTATGACTTTACCAGATCTGGAAAATTGTTTTGCTGTGATCACTGCCACTCAGTAATCGTGCTCTGGTATTCTCTGCTCACACCTAATTCACACTCACCTATTCAATTAATCAATGAATTATACTCTGCTTTAAGAGTTATGTTTTCCTGAACTGTATTGAGCTTAATAGTTTTCTAGGCCTATCTACATTATATAAGGGTAATGGTCCTTAACAGTGCTGAAACCTACCTGAGTTTGTACCATGAGTGGCCGACTAACCCTCATGCGATGTACACAGTCAGCAACACTGACTTCTTCCTCGTTGTCAATCTGCTGCAGTAACAAATCAAGGGCAATTAGAGTACCTGTCCTACCCACTCCATTACTGTGGAGAGACAAACAAAAACAAACTGTAAAACTTTATTAAACTGCAAAATATTATTACTTTTGAGTGACATCAGAGCTGGCATTGTCATGGTTTAGTAAAAATTTAACTACTGTGATGAAAGGGATACATGTATTATACATATCCAATAATGTGATAATTTTACCTGCAATGTACCACTGTTGGTCCACTAAACGAGAAAGTCTCAATGTGCTGCCGAACAATCCATCGGAACTGAATCAAATCTTCCGTTCGTGTAGGAAGTCCATGATCAGGCCATGCAGTGAAATGGAAATGTGCTACTACATGTGCGTCAGAGGCAGATTCCTACAAACATAAACAGAAAAGGATTTTTTTCACGTTTAATTTTTCAAGCTGAAAAAAAAAACAATATTTTGTGCATGTATTTTTTGAGTCACAAAGGTTTTAAAAGACAAAGTTGTGTTTGTGGTTATCTACAGTAAGTATGCAATTTATTACGAGTAATATGTTGGTTTAATAACAAAAATAGTAAAGTAGTGCAAAGTAGTGTTTACATACACTTCAGTGGAATTCAATTTTTTTTTAACCTCTAAACAGATTTAATGTTAAAAAAGTACAATTCAAGGGCATTCAAGTCCTAGAATAACAGCAAAAGTGAAGGACAAAAGTGACAGTGAAGGAAACA
This sequence comes from Clarias fuscus, assembly GCA_030347435.1. NCBI lineage: Eukaryota > Metazoa > Chordata > Actinopteri > Siluriformes > Clariidae > Clarias > Clarias fuscus. Next base: position 14,765,108 of record CM059226.1, read on the forward strand.
CGTACAAGCATCTACTATAAAATTAGACCAATATTGAGATGCCCTGAAAGGCTGCTCAGCAAGTAAGATGCCACAGATCCAGAATTGCCAAAAAAGTCAGATCATGGTCTAAGCCTGCACATAGGGACAAAGATCTTACTTTTTGTAAAAAAAAAAAAAAAGAAAGAAATTTAAACAAAAATTTAACTAGTTCAAATTTAGTAAACATCATTGTCTGGAGAAAAAAAGGCAGAGGCTTTCATGCCAAAGAACCTCATACCAACCATTGTGGCCTTGTAACTATGGTATGGAAGGTCCCAGGTTCAAAACTCACAACCGCCAAGTTGCCACTGTGGGTCCTTGAGCAAGGTCCTTAATCCTCAACTGCTCAGAGTATTTAGTTATGTATATAGTTAGTTGTTCAACAATTGACCATGGATATTGCACTGTAGGAGTTCATGATGCTGTTGAAAACGATGCAGTAGGCGGGCACTGCCACACAAAGTGCAGATGTGGGGGTTATGGGGAGTCTCTGTGTGCAAATGGCTTCCATCTGATTCTCTTTTATTCTGCCAGGTTCAGAATCTTCTCCTCTTCTTTCTTCAGCTGTTTCTTGACCAAGCAGCGCCAGTGGCTGCGATTGGCTGCTACTGTATGTCTTCCTAGTTCTCTCTGTTGATGTCCAGAACTTTGTTGATGTTGCGTATTTCTGTGATCACTAACATAAGTTTAATCATATAATGTGTTCTTATTTAATTTAGTAAACCCTGAGACTTTGACTGAAATATTAGCGTCATACATTCAGAGTTTACCCGTGATTACCATTCAGAGAGGGAGTTGCATGAGTCTGTTATCTGAAATCTGTAATTCTCCTTATTTACAACACGCCAAACGTACTTTAGCCTCCTGTTCTTGTGGCACTTTTTGGAATTGCACTAGTTATAAACAAAGAACCCTACAGTCATAGTGAAACCACATTGTGCTCCCTGAACTGTAACTGTTTATTAGACAAATCACAAGTCATTTTAGTGAAATTGTCACTTGCCTAACAGTATGTGATTTGTTATTGTATTATGACATGCAAAATAAATTTTGTTCTTCATGAAAGTTCATTTATATGACTAAAATGAGACCAAATCATTTTTAGTTTTTATTGACTAAAAATAGACTAAGACTAAGACCGAAGATCAACAGTTTATGAAACAAAGGACATGCTGGTGGATTTATCTACAGTTTAAGTCTAATTATTTAGATCTCCAACTATCCAGTTTTTGTATGTTTCTGAAGCCAGTGTAATTTTCTGCTGTTGTACCTCATCCACCTCAAGGTTTGATGCTTTGTGCTCTTTATCTGTATGTGTGTTTCACTGCTGCCACATGGCTGGGTGACTAGTTAACAGCATGCATGTGCAAGTGTACTGGTGTTCCCAATACGGTGTTCCCATTATTGGGATTATGGGAATTATTATGTGTTCCCAATAATGATGATTATACACACGTGGACAAAATTGTTGGTACCCTTCGGTCAATGAAAGAAAAACTCACAATGGTCACAGAAATAACTTTAATCTGACAAAAGTAATAATAAATAAGAATTCTATGAATGTTAACCAATGAAAGTCAGACATTGCTTTTCAACCATGCTTCAACAGAATTATGAAAAAAAATTAACTCATGGAACAGGCCTGGACAAAAATGATGGTACCCCTAACTTAATAGTTTGTTGCACAACCTTTTGAGGCAATCACTGCAATCAAACGATTCCTGTAACTGTCAATGAGACTTCTGCACCTCTCTGCAGGTATTATGGCCCACTCCTCATGAGCAAGCTGCTCCAGTTGTTTCCGGTTTGAAGGGCGCCTTTTCCAGACAGCATGTTTCAGCTCCTTCCAAAGATGCTCAATAGGATTGAGGTCAGGGCTCATAGAAGGCCACTTTAGAATAGTCCAATGTTTTCCTCTTAGCCATTCTTGGGTGTTTTTAGCTGTGTGTTTTGGGTCATTGTCCTGTTGCAAGACCCATGACCTGCGACTGAGACCCAGCTTTCTGACACTGGCCAGCACATTTCTCTCTAGAATCCCTTGATAGTCTTGAGATTTCATTGTACCCTGCACAGATTCAAGACACCCTGTGCCAGATGCAGCAAAGCAGCCCCAGAACATAACAGAGCCTCCTCCATGTTTCACACTAGGGACAGTGTTCTTTTCTTGATATGCTTCATTTTTCCGTCTGTGAACATAGAGCTGATGTGCCTTGGCAAAAAGTTCCATTTTTGTCTCATCTGTCCATAGGACATTCTCCCAGAAGCTTTGTGGCTTGTCAACATGTAGTTTGGCATATTCCAGTCTGGCTTTTTTATGATTTGTTTTCAACAATGGTGTCCTCCTTGGTCGTCTCCCATGTAGTCCACTTTGGCTCAAACAATGACGGATGGTGCCAGTACCATTCGGATTATCTGTCTCTTTGATTTGTCATCAATTTTCCCCCTGCGGCCACGTCCAGGGAGGTTGGCTACAGTCCCATGGATCTTAATTTTCTGCATAATATGTGCAACTGTAGTCACAGGAACATCTAGCTGCTTGGAAATGGTCTTATACCCTTTACCTTTAATATGCTTGTCTATAATTTTCTTTCGAATCTCCTGAGACAACTCTTTCCTTCACTTCCTCTGGTCCATGTTGAGTGTGATACATACCATGTCACCAAACAACACAGTGACTACCTGTCAAACTGACTGATTACAAGATTGTAGACACCTGTGATGCTAATTAGTGGACACACCTTGAATTAACATGTCCCTTTGGTCACATTATTTTCAGTATTTTCTAGGGGTACCATCATTTTTGTCCAGGCCTGTTCCATGAGTTTTTTTTTTAATAATTCCGTTGAAGCATGGTTGAAAAGCAATGTTTGACTTTCATTGGTTAACATTCATAGAATTTTTTTAAATTATTACTTTTGTCAGATTAAAGTTATTTATGTGACCATTGTGAGTTTTTCTTTCATTGACCGAAGGGTAGCAACAATTTTGTCCACGTGTGTATATAAGTTACACTCTATAAAATAAAATGTTTGTTGTTAGCTTAATTATTGAGCTTACATTTCTGACAACTAAAGCTCTTCGCGTCCAGCAGCTCTCTTTTTGCTCTGACAGGACAGAGACCCGCAAGTTTCCGTAGAGGCAGGGCATATCGTTTATTGGCCAATACTGCTCACATCTAATCTGCAGAGAAAGAAATTATATTACCTGTATGTAAGGTACCGGAGAATTAATGAATGCCTTTCATTCTGAAGTGATGAAACCTACATAGAAGAACAGAACAAAGTTAAACTACCTTTATGTCTCTATATAATTCCCTAATACATTAATGTACTTATCCCAGCATTTTAGTTGTGCTTGGACACCATTGATGTAGAAAGTAGTAGTATGTAGTAGTGCTAAGAGCAAGGTTAGAATTGTAAGGGGGATGTGAGGATGTTAGAGACCCACTAACCATGTTAGTTATTTTCAAATAGGAGTATATTGTATAAGAGTGCTTATGACACGTGCACAGGAAGACCTTGGCATTTGGAGATTGGGATTATTAATTGGAACTTAACCTGATAAACAACTTTGGGTTGAATTAGAGTGGAGACTGCCAGCCAGGCCTTCTTGGCCAACATCAGGGTCTGACCTCACAAGTGCGTTTCTGGAAGAATGGCCAAAAATTCCCATAAATATACTCCTAAACCTTGGGGAAAGCCTTCCTAGAAGAGTTTAAGCTGTTATAACTGCAAAGGGTGGGTTACTCAAGGTCATATGCATGTGAAAGCAGGCAAGTAAATACTTTTGCCAATATAGTGTATGTGCAAATTGTGTGTAAATTGTGCCTTATGATGGACAGCCATCTGTATCGTTATTCTCCCATAGCGTCCACTGTTTCCCAGTTAGGCTGCAAAACCACCACAACCCTGACATGGATAAAGCAGTTACTGAAGAATGATGAAAGAACCTTGTGTTAATCAAGTTAAGAAAATTGGTTATTATTTTATTTTTGTAAGTGTCAGAGATTGCTTGATAAAAGAGCACTGACATTGAAAAATTAGCTGACTTATGAAACAAGTTAAGCAAGTTTTAAATGGTTCCCCTACAGAGGAAAAGCTTTGTGACTGTAAAGTAGGAAGCCTTCAGAAGAAGTACTGCATAATCACTTCAGAATTGACAAGAGCCTGAAAAACTAGGTTTTAACAGTACCATATTAAAGTATTACTTGTTCTCAGGAGAACATTTTTAAATTGTTTGTAAGCAGCAAATTTGTTCAACATTCTTACAAGCGTACCCTTCCTCCTTCATTACAATTAGTCAGCATGACAATAGCTGAAGACTTCTGCTCCCACACCATTCTCCAGAAGTCATTGACAGTGGAGGGCAGAGGACCCTGTGCAGCAATGTACTGCTTTTCCTTGCCATAACCCTAACACACACACACACACACACACACACACACACACACACACACACACACACACACACACAATAAAACTCATAGATTTGGTCATTTTAACATGCATTTTAAGGCTTCTTTAACAATATTGCTCATATGTTAGCTACATTATAGCATTAGTTATTTTACTGAATTAATATTGCTATATTTAAAACTATGTTTACAATGTTACATACATTTAAGTGTGTTGGTCAAAGGACTTACATTAATGTAGTTAGCATTGATGTAGTCTGTATCAGAGCCAGTCTGTGAAGCAAGCTTCACACGATATGAATCATCTGAAATAGAAAGCCAGTTGATATTTTCAAAACATTAAATTGATGGAAAAACAGGCCATAAAATGAATAACAATGAAACACAAATTTTACATGTCTGTGTATTTGCTTAATACTCACAGGCTAATACATTTGTAAAACGGTTCTTGCTCTTGTTTTCAGGAAGTTTAGCAGCCGCACAGCTCTGATCTGTACCCACTGTACTTAAATCCTGTAAACATCACATGAAATTGTGAATTCAAATTCATTAGTACTTATTGATTACATTGTTTGCAATGGACACACTTAACATGGTACATTACTGTAAAATAATAATGCACACATGCTGTGTGTCTGTACCTCATATTCTTCACTAAAACCACGGTTCTGATCACGGCTCATGGAGTTAAAATGCATTGGATAGTTCTTCAGGGTAATTGGTCTGGGAAAAACAAAATAGGAAAAATGGATAAAATTCACAGTAACTAGACCGTCCACATCAATGTATGTGTAAACAAAAAATGTGTAGTGAATTGTACTTACGTGTATATATTACTGGAAAATTTGGGCTCATTAGACGGTCTAATCTTGCTATCACTGTATCAAAGCAATTGCACAAACAATTGACAAATTCCTATTAAAGCAGTATTTAACAAATTATTTATAGAAACCCAGCTACCAACACTGTAAAAGACAGGTGATCCTGACAAATGTATTTTAATTAAAGTGCCGTGAAAAAGTAATTGCTAACGGTGTGATTACTGCCAGACCTGTTGGATCAAGAAAACACTTAAATAGAACCTGTCTGACAAACGAAGCATGCTAAAGGATCTCAAAAAGCAAATGATAGAAAGAAATTCACGAACAGAAAAGAAACAAAGTAAGTGACATGTAGCAGTCTGGAAAGACATTTCTAAGGCTTTGGGACACCAGCGAACCACGTGAGAGCCATTATCCACAAATGGAGAAAATTGGAACAGTTGTGAACCTTCCCAGGCATGGCCGGCTTTCCAAAATTACTCCAAGAGCACAACAACGACTCCTCCAGGACTTCATAAACTTTTATGTTTGGCAGACACCCTTATCCAGAGAGACTTACAGGACATCTGTATTTCATTATACTGTACATGTGAGCAGTTTAAGGGCCTTGCTCAAGGGCCCAACAGGGACAACATGGCAGTTTTGGGATTTGAACCTGGGACCTTCTGAACCAATGTATTCCAGACCCCCATAAAAGATCCCAGGACAACATCTTCAGCAATAAGAAAAAGACAGTGCAAAAATGGCATCCATGGGAGAGTTCCAAGGCGAAAGCCACTGCTAACCAAAAAGAACACAAAGGCCATCTCATATTTGCAAAAAAACATCTTGATTATCCTCAAGACTTTTGGGCACATATTATGTGGACTGATGAGACCAAAGCTGGATGTTTTGGAAGGTGTGTGTCCTGTTAAATATGGCATGAAAACTAACACAGCATTACATAAAAAGACACCATACCAACAGCAGGAGCGACTCAAGGATTTTCTAAGAAGGGAGGCATGGGGGGACCATGAACCCGTCAGGGGGGCCCATCGTAAATCAGATTTTATTAAAAATACATAATGGTTTAGAAATCATTAAGCATGATTTACAAAGTATTGAGCAATGCCCTGTGCGCTAATATGGGTAGCATTAAGTTAAATGTAGCACTGCCACAAGAGCCTGAACATCATCAAAATCATCATCACTGCCACAAGAGCCATCAAAGTATTTTTAGAAAAGATTTTTGTACATTAATTCATAAAAACAACTTATAAACATTTCTCTATTTACTATTTATGTGGTGGTGTGCACTGCTCCTTAATCATTTCTGTCAGTCTTGATCAGTCACGCGAAAATAATCAGACAAACATGCTATCAGGGCAATATAAAAAAAAAATGACTGTATACACGCCTTAAACAGTGTGATGTGTCGTGGCACTCTAAGCCAATGAGTAATTGACCACGCTCTGAGTCTATAAATCATTGATGGCACTCTGAACCAATCATGTTTGGCATTGTTAGGTTGACAGTACATTTGACAAATGATGTGTTGGCACCCCTCTGTTGCCCCCCCTCTAGAACCGTCCCTGACCAACAGTCAAAAATGGGGGTGGTAATATGAATGGGGTTGCTTTGACCATAAGGACCTGGACGACTTGCTGTGATTCTGTGCTCTACCAGAAAAGGAGAATGCCTGCCCATGAGTTTGTGAACCCAAGCTCAAGCGCACTTGGACAATGATTTGAAACACACCAGCAAGTCCCCTGCGGAATGGCTCAAAATAGAAATGAATAAATAAATTAGAATTAATTATATAAATTTAGAAATAAATTTAGAAATTGATTTATAACCCTTTTCAAACTGATACATGTCAATTACTTTGTTTCTCAACATTTGCCAAATGATGTGTTGGCACCCCTCTGTTGCCCCCCCTCTAGAACCGTCCCTGACCAACAGTCAAAAATGGGGGTGGTAATATGAATGGGGTTGCTTTGACCATAAGGACCTGGACGACTTGCTGTGATTCTGTGCTCTACCAGAAAAGGAGAATGCCTGCCCATGGGTTTGTGAACCCAAGCTCAAGCGCACTTGGACAATGATTTGAAACACACCAGCAAGTCCCCTGCGGAATGGCTCAAAATAGAAATGAATAAATAAATTAGAATTAATTATATAAATTTAGAAATAAATTTAGAAATTGATTTATAACCCTTTTCAAACTGATACATGTCAATTACTTTGTTTCTCAACATTTGCCAAATGATGTGTTGGCACCCCTCTGTTGCCCCCCCTCTAGAACCGTCCCTGACCAACAGTCAAAAATGGGGGTGGTAATATGAATGGGGTTGCTTTGACCATAAGGACCTGGACGACTTGCTGTGATTCTGTGCTCTACCAGAAAAGGAGAATGCCTGCCCATGGGTTTGTGAACCCAAGCTCAAGCGCACTTGGACAATGATTTGAAACACACCAGCAAGTCCCCTGCGGAATGGCTCAAAATAGAAATGAATAAATAAATTAGAATTAATTATATAAATTTAGAAATAAATTTAGAAATTGATTTATAACCCTTTTCAAACTGATACATGTCAATTACTTTGTTTCTCATCTGTTCTTGAATTCTTAGATTTTCAAATACTGCATAAACTTCGGTTTTTGATTTTGCCTTCTTACATTATTTTGAAGCTAAAAAGTTTATAGTTTATTCAGATAATTTGTTATTTTTTTGTTGTTGTTGTTTTTGGAAGATTAATGTTTCCTCGAGTGGACATATTCCCTCTTGGTTGTGTGTAGCCAGCAAGGTATCTCTATTTATGTTTTGTTCCATTGTGTATATTCATAGTCTGTCTTCTACATTGCAGGAAGATCAACAGTGTAATGACAGATACTGTAGAATCATTCGTGGTAAAAGCAGAATAAATCCATTCGTAACTGAAGACATGTATTTATATACAGCAATAGCAACACTCACCTGAATAACCTTGACTTGTGATGCCATATAAAGACACCAATACAGAGGATGAGAATAACCAGAAGAAATGTTAGAACACCCGCTATGACTCCTGTAAAATAGCGTAAAATGGCTATAGATAGTCTATTGATTATATCTATTAACAAAGAAATTTGCAATACAGTGGAACCTTGGATTGCGAGTAACATGGTTTACGAGTGTTCCGCAAGATGAGCAAAGATTGCGAATAAATTTTGACTTGAAAAACGAGCAAGTCTTGGTTTGGAATATGAGCCCGCTTCTGGAACAAATTATGCTTTTGTTAATCAAAGTTTCCACTATATATATATATCTGAGGTGGTATTGGGGTGGTAAGATAGTTTCTATGGTGGGTGTGTCCTGGGGGGTGGCAAATTGACGAGACAGAGCATCGGGCTTAGTGTTTTTTGAGCCTGGGCGGTAAGACAGTGTGAAGTTAAATCTCGAGAAAAACAGAGACCAGCGTGTCTGACGTGAATTCAATCTTTTAGCAGCCTTGAGATACTCGAAGTTTCTATGGTCAGTCCAGACGAGAAAGGGATGTTCAGCACCCTCCAGCCAGTGTCTCCACTCTTCTAGGGTGAGTTTCACAGCTAAAAGCTCACGATCCCCAATATCATAATTGCGCTAAGTGGGTGTTAGTCGGCGAGAGAAATATTCATAGTGGCCCGTGGGGGTGTTAAAGGCTATTTTCCATTCGTCATCCTCCCTGATCCTGACTAGGTGGTAAGCATTTCTGAGCTCAAGTTTGGTGAACACGTGAGCATCTTGGAGTAATTCAAACGCTGTAGACATTAAGGGAAGAGGGTAGTGGTTCTTGACTGTAATTTCGTTGAGCCCCCTATAATCTATAAATGGACGAAGAGATTTGTCTTTTTTCTCCACGAAGAAAAATCCCGCACCAGCTGGGGAAGAGGAGGGACGGATGATTCCAGCGGCTAGGGACTCAGAGATACACACGTGGACAAAATTGTTGGTACCCTTCGGTCAATGAAAGAAAAACTCACAATGGTCACAGAAATAACTTTAATCTGACAAAAGTAATAATAAATAAGAATTCTATAAATGTTAACCAATGAAAGTCAGACATTGCTTTTCAACCATGCTTCAACAGAATTATAAAAAAAAATGAACTCTTTCAACAGGCCTGGACAAGAATGCTCAATAGGATTGAGGTCAGGGCTCATAGAAGGCCACTTTAGAATAGTCCAATGTTTTCCTTTTAGCCATTCTTGGGTGTTTTTAGCTGTGTGTTTTGGGTCATTGTCCTGTTGCAAGACCCATGACCTGCAACTGAGACCCAGCTTTCTGACACTGGCCAGCACATTTCTCTCTAGAATCCCTTGATAGTCTTGTGATTTCATTGTACCCTGCACAGATTCAAGACACCCTGTGCCAGGTGCAGCAAAGCAGCCCCAGAACATAACAGAGCCTCTTCCATGTTTCACAGTAGGGACAGTGTTCTTTTCTTGATATGCTTCATTTTTCCGTCTGTGAACATAGAGCTGATGCGCTTTGGCAAAAAGTTCCATTTTTGTCTCATCCGTCCATAGGACATTCTCCCAGAAGCTTTGTGGCTTGTCAACATGTAGTTTGGCATATTCCAGTCTGGCTTTTTTATGATTTGTTTTCAACAATGGTGTCCTCCTTGGTCATCTCCCATGTACAGTAGTCCACTTTGGCTCAAACAACGACGGATGGTGCGATCCGACACTGATGTTACTAGCATGAAGTTCACCTTGGATCTCTTTAGTCTTTCTGGGCTCTTTTGTTACCATTCGGATTATCCGTCTCTTTGATTTGCCATCAATTTTCCTCCTGCGGCCACTTCCAGGGAGGTTGGCTACAGTCCCATGGATCTTAAATTTCTGAATAATATGTGCAACTGTAGTCACAGGAACATCTAGCTGCTTGGAAATGGTCTTATAGCCTTTACCTTTAACATGCTTGTCTATAATTTTCTTTCGAATCTCCTGAGACAGCTCTTTCCTTCTCTTCCTCTGGTCCATGTTGAGTGTGGTACATACCATGTCACCAAACAACACAGTGACTACCTGGAGCCCTATATATAGGCCCACTGACTGATTACAAGATTGTAGACACCTGTGATGCTAATTAGTGGACACACCTTGAATTAACATGTCCCTTTGGTCACATTATTTTCAGTATTTTCTAGGGGTACCATCATTTTTGTCCAGGCCTGTTCCATGAGTTTATTTTTTTAAATAATTCCGTTGAAGCATGGTTGAAAAGCAATGTCTGACTTTCATTGGTTAACATTCATAGAATTTTTTTTTATTATTACTTTTGTCAGATTAAAGTTATTTCTGTGACCACTGTGAGTTTTTCTTTCATTGACCGAAGGGTACCAACAATTTTGTCCACGTGTGTGGACATGGCTTCCCTTTCAGGGTGTGACAATGAATAGAAGCGGCCTCTTGGGGGGTGGTGCCAGGGAGGAGGTCAATGGCGCAGTCATAGGGGCAGTGAGGAGGGAGAGAAATGGCACATGATTTGCTGAACACCTGTTTAAGGTCATGATATTCGATAGGGACCTGAGAAAGGCACGGAATCTCTTCTTGTGAGGTGATTGGTGTGTTCCTGAGGGTTTTGGAACGGAGGCAGGAGGAAAGACAGGCAGGGCTCCATTCAAGGATGCTGTTCCTAATCCACTCAATATGAGGGTTGTGTTTCTTGAGCCATGGGAGACCCAAGACTAATGGAGCATGGGGGCTTTGGATGATCAGGAGGGAGATGGTTTCAGCATGATTTCCAGAGAGCTGTAGGGTGAGTGGAGCTGAACGGTGAGTGACTGGTGGAAGTTTACTACCATCTAGTGCCTGAACGTGAAGAGACAGGCTGAGTGGGTGAGATGGGATCTTGAGGCGGCTGATCGTGGATGCCCCTTGTACTCCCAGAATTACCTGGGGGCCCGGGCTTTTAACGGACAGGATCGTACCAAGTGGCCCGCTTGGCCACAGTAAAAGCAGGACCCTTCATCATGACGGCGCTGGCACTCTTTTAGCGAAAGGCGTGTGCGGCCAATTTGCATAGGTTCAGGCTGTGTTTCATATGAAGGTCTTGTGAGGTCTGGGATGGAAGGTTGAGTGAACCCCGAGGTGTTAGGTGGCTGAACGGCTTCTGCGTGGTGATCCTGCTTACGGGTGTCGATGCGAGCAGCAAGATCCAAGAGCTCTTGAAGGGTGGAAGGAAGCTCTCGTGCTGCTAGTTCATCCTTGATGGGGTCGGCGAGTCCATGGAGGAAAGCATCGAACAGTGCTTGATGATCCCAGCCAGAAGAGGGAGTCAGAGTTCTGAAATCAATAGCATAGTCATGCACTGAACGAGATTCTTGGCATAATTTGAGTAGTTGGCCTGCCGCCTGTCGTCCTGAAAATGAACAGTCGAACACCCGCCTCATTTCATTGGTGAATGTCTCGAAGGTGGCACAGCAGGGGACTTGGGCGTCCCATAGAGAAGTTCCCCATTCCCTCGCTCTGCCCAAAAGGAGAGTAATGATGTAAGCTACCTTCGAACGTTCAGTGGGAAAAGATAAGGCTTGGAGTTCGAGCACGAGAGAGCACTGAGAGAGGAATGAACGACAAGTGAGTGGTTCATGGTGAGCGATGGGTGCCGGTGGTGGTGGCTGCACCTGAGGAGCAGGAGGTGGAGTAAGGTGCAGCTGCTGGATCTGATCAGTGAGGGAGGTCAGCGTTTGCGTCACTGTGCGAAGCGTGGTCATGATGTGCTGAATATCCTGCTGATGAGAACCTAAAAGTGTGCCTTGGTTTTTTTAGCGCCACCTCCAGCCGCGCGGTATCTGCTGGATCCATAAATTGGCCAGATTATACTGTCACGGTCCGTGCAGGCGAGGTGGATCCAAGCGCAGAGCACGTAAGGGAAACCGCGCCGGTTATTTCGTGACGTGCTGCACGCTGATTGTTTTGTGAATGAAAGCTCCTGCTCTTTGATGCACGGCACGAGCCTCGCGGAGAGAATGCGGAAGTGGAGAGCCGGCGCGCGCTGAATGCAGGTCTGTTCCGCGGTGAATAATCGTGATTGTGGGTGTGCGTGCTAAAGTATAAAGCCATGAAGTCCAAGAAAGTCCGTGATCCAGAATCGTGGTCGTAAAACGAGAGCAAGGGTCGATATCCAGAAAACCGAGAAAACAATAATCCAAGACGTGAGCGAGATCCGTGAAACAAGGCGTGGGTCGAGATCTGAAAGTCAAGGCAGAAATAAACGCTGGAAAACTGGGCATGAGAGCACATAATAATCTGGCAAGGAGTGGTTGTTTGGTGGAGAGTATATATAGAGTGAAGTAATGAATGGAGATGAACAGGTGTGCTTGAGCCGGTGAATGAGGCGGCAAAACGGAAGCACAGAAATGGAGTGTGGAATGGAGTCGCAAATGATCATCATTTGTTTTGACAGGTGGGCGTGACCTGGCGTGCTGTGACAGCCAGTCTCGCTTTTTTCCGTTAAAACGGTGTTTCTGCTGTGCGTTTGTTGTGAAACTTAAAAAGTGAGTCCGTTAATATGCGCTCATGCCAGTCTCGGAGAGATTTATTTTTTTCCTGTTAAAACGGTGTTTCCGTTGTGAGTGTGTGTGTGTGTGTGTGTGTGTGTGTGTGTGTGTGTGTGTGTGTGTGTGTGTGTGTGTGTGTGTGTTGTGAATCTTAAAAAGCGAGGTGGGGAGAGGGAGGAGCAGTGTTACTGTGTAAAACGAGGCAAGGGAAGGGGCTAATTCCACACACACACACACACACACACACACACGGCACCTGCGCGCACAAATGGAAACTTATCTGTCAGGATTTATTTGTACTTTTTTTTAAGGTAAAGTGCAGATTAATTTGTTTTATTTTCATTTTATAGATTGTATTAATTATTTTTATGTAATTATTTTTTGGGGCTTTGGAACGAATAATTTGAGTTTTCATTATTTCTTATGGGAAATGATGATTTGGTTTACGAGTGTTTTGGAACATGAGCCCACTCCCGGAACAAATTATGCTCGTAATCCAAGGTTCCACTGTATAATATATAATATATATATATACACTACTGCTCAAAAGTTTGGGATAACTTTCTAACTCCATGATCGTTCCTGATTTTTATTTCTTTCTACATTGTAAAGCAATGCTTAAGGCATCCAAAATATGCAATAATCTCCATTATGATGTTGAGATGTATCTGCTACTTATGCTCTGTAAAGCCTTTATAATGGCGCTAATGTGAGGTCCTGCTTGTTAATGAGGCCGGGGGGGGGGGGGGAGCGTGGGAAGTGAGAGAGTGACGCTCGGTGTCAAAATAAGAGGTTTCTATGGTTGTTCTCAATAAGGACATGAAAGATCATAACTGTGGTATTCTTTTAGGCAAATCATATTTGTCAGTACTTTTGACTCAGATCACATTTTAAGACAAATTGATGCACAAAACCATGAAGTTCCAAAAGGTTGAATGAAATAAAAATATTTTATACAATTTAAGCTGCTCTAATGGCCAACATACAGTATAATGATGGTTTGTCCTTTAGTTTGTCATAACCAGAACTTTTTTTTTTTTTTTTACCTTTAAATTGTCACTTGTATTCTTGGTTCTTTATTATTTCTGTGTACCACACTCACATGTTATGCCTCTCTTACCTCTTGGGTCAGTCTGGCAGGTGATAGTAACTGGGATACTCATATGCATGGGCCCAGAGATTGCAGACACACTAAGGGTGTACCACTGGGCTGGCATCAGTCCATCAATATACAGTCTTTCCCCTGTATGAATAAAGCTCCTGCTCTTTATGTTGACCTGTACAGCTGTCCTCCCTCCATTTGGAGAATCCCAAACAAGAGTTAGACCATAGCCCCCTGATGAGTACTGGCAGTATAACCCAGTAACCACATTTGGATCTAGACAGGGAACAGTCACAGTAAATATAGAGCACAAGGAAATTAAATAAATAAAAATATATTGCAGTTAAGGTGCAAATAATCAATAATGGTTTAGCCTTAAAAATCTATATATATACATTCTTTTTGACATTTTGACTGTGATATACACTGGAGATCAAAATTAGAGAACAATTTATAAACAATTGAACAATTCTGAAATAATGTCATCTTCACTGCTCAACAGTTGAAGGAGTTTTTGTCCTGTCTATACCATGCTGCCAGAACATCTTTTCCACAAAATAACTAAGGCATTTCAACAAAAAACATAATTTTCCAGAAAACACACTGATCAAAATTAGAGAACAACAATGATTGTAGCATGGAAAAAGGTTACAACAAAATTTTCTGAAGGTTACAACAGTCAGCAATTAGTAAGGAGTGTACAGGCCTCTGCTCTGAATGACTTCAGTACATCTGCGGCCACAGGACAGCACTGGTCTCTCACGCTGCTCTGGTGTGATTTTGGTCCACTCTTCTTCCAGTCTCCTCTACAGTTCGGTGACTGTAGTGGGTTTCTTGGCCATAACATTGTCGCCAAGGATTTTCCAGAGGTTCTCTATTGGGTTGAGATCAGGACTCTGGGCAGGCTATGTCATTATTTCAGTGTTTTCAGTTTCGAGGAACTGCTTTACCCGTTTTGCTGTGTGACATGGAGCGTTGTCCTGCATGAACACTGCGGGCTGATCGGGTGATGAACGCGGGGAAGGAACCATATGTTGTTGAAGAAGGTTCTGATAAACATTTGCATTCACTCTGCCATGTAGCTGTATAAGAAGCCCAACTCCTGCTACAGAAAACATGCCCCAAACCATGACACTTCCCCCTCCACTTTTCACTGACTTCTTTACACACTTTGGGTTCAGTTTTTCTCCAGTTTGTCACTGAACATAATGTTTCCCATCGGACCCAAATAAATAAACTTGCTTTCATCACTGAAGTGAACTTTGGACCTGTCCACACAACATGGTCCTCAGCAAAACTTAGTCTAGCCTTTTGGTGAGAGGTTTGGTCACTGCAGAGTGGGCTTTCAGTCCAAATGCTCTTAAACGTCGAGACACTGTATGACGAGACAGATCCTTACCGTGTTCAGCGCTGAACTGGTGAGCAATTCCAGCTGCAGTGTGGAAACGATTGCCCATTGAGATCCTCCACAGTATCTTGTCCTCTCTTCTGTGGTCGACCAGCCTTCTTGGGGGACTTGAATGAGTTTGTGATGTTGTAAAGATTCAATATTCTTGAAATCACAGATTTGGAACGACCAACTTGTCTTGCTATGGCTGATAGGGTCATCTCTTTAGCTTTCATCTGGACAACCTGCTGCCGGAGGCTTTCAGTCATTTTAGAACAGCCGACCATCATGCAGAGTCGGTGAAACTGGAAGTTAGGTTGCCAGTTAAATAGGGGTTGTCAGATAATCAAGGAAATTAGCACCAAATGCCAGATTAACACCAATAACGGGGAGGTATCTGAAAGTTTTCTCTAATTTTGATCAGTGTGTTTTCTGCAAAATAATGTTTTTTGTTGAAATGCCTTAGTTATTTTGTGGAGAAGGTGTTCTGGCAGCATGATATAAACAGGACAAATACGCCTTCAACTGTCGAGCAGTGAAGATGACATTATTTCAGAATTGTTCAATTGTTTATAAATTGTTCTCTAATTTTGATCACCAGTGTATATCTGATATAATACCATCAGAGTGGTATTAGTGCTGTGGCAGAAGAGGAGGTGGGTTGGACTGACAGGTGATGATTTTCATCTTGATGACTACCTTGATCGGTCTTCTGATCAGAAGGTCATGAATTCAAATCCGAGAATAGCCAAGCTGCCATTCCTGGGCCATTAAATCTAAACAACTTGGTTACATGAATTAGGTAAATGTAAGCCACTCTGGATAAAGGGCATCTGCCAAATGCTATAAATGTGAACTCGAATGAACTGGGCCGTGATACACAGTGTTTCTGTTCATTTGTCTTATTTTATGATGCTGGTAGCTGCTATTGGAAGAGCATGGAGTCAAATTGATTACTGATCTGGTGGTTCTGGAGCAACTCCTTATATATGGCTACTGCATGAACAGCAGCATGAGTGAGAAGCCTTCATCCAGCGTCGCTTGCCGAAGCAACACAGTTGGCCGGGGACTTGGCAGTATACCCAGAAGTAGGTTCGAAAACCAATTTCCTGATTTTTATTTTGTTCTACATTGTAAAACAATGCTGAAGGCATCCAAAATATGCTATAATCTCCTTATGAACAGTTGATATTGAGATGTGTCTACTACTTTTGCTCTCTAAAGCCTTTAAAACAGCTCTAATCTGAGGTGCTCTAAATTGGTGATTTTTGAGGCTGATAACTCTAAATGTATTTCGAAGGCAAGTTTTGGTCTTGCTTTCCTGGCATCTTCATGAGAGCCAGTTTCCTCATGGAGCTTTACTGGGTTTTGCAAATACACTTGACAATAGTGTTCTTGAAGGACTATTTCAGAACAGCTGAGGTTTGTGTCTTAAAGTATCAACTGGTTGTTGTTACTTTACTACCTAATGCCATATGTGTAATTTCATAGTAAAAAAAAAAAAAATTAATGTTAAATTTTGGTCTCATCTGACCAGAGAACCTTCTTCCACATGTTTGGAACACATCACTTGTCGCAAACTGCAAATGGGACTTCTTATAGCTTTCTTTCAACAATTGCTTTCTTCTTTCCACTCTTCCATTATGAACAGATTTGTGGAGTGCATGACCACTTGTCCCGTGGTCAGATTCTCCCCACATGAGCTGTGGATCTCTGCAGCTCCTCCAGAGTTATCATGGGCCTCTTGCTGGCTTCACTGGTTAATGCTTTCATTGCCCAGTTTAGCTGGATAGCCTTGTCTTTGTAGATTTGCAGTTGTGCCGTACTCATTTTTGGATGATGGATCAAACACTGCTCTGTGAGATGTTCAAAGCTTGGGATATTTTTTATAAACTTTTTTTTAAATAACCTTTTATAACTTCTCCACAACTGGCCTGTCTGGTGTGTTCCTTGATTCTCATGATGCTGTTTGTTCACTATTGTTCTCGAACAAACCTCTGAGGGCTTCACAGAACAGGTGTAATTTACTAATTAAGTGACTTCTGAAAGCAATTGGTTCTACTGGAATTTAGTTAGGTGTATCAGAATAAAGGGGCTGAATACAAATGCATGGCAAGTGAGAATTTCATGTGTCAAAGATTTATCTAGTTGGGTTATTTTTTTTACGTCAACACAGGATCAACATTATACATACAGTGGCAGAGACATTCAGACTGCACACCTAATATTTGGTTAAATGTCTCTAAACAAGGTTAAAATTTAGCAGATGCCTTTGAATTCTGGTTAGTTGAGAGGTTTTGGTCTTGGCCAATTAAAATACCCTTTGCAACTTTCAGCACCACTTAATTCATAATCTAAGTTGTTTCATGTACAGTATTTTGACCCTGTATATATCATTCTGATCTGGTCATAATATCAGAAAACCTAAATCAGTAAATAAATTAGTAAAGTAAATCAAACCTTGACCTCCAAATTCTTAAACAGAGTTCACACTTACTAGTGAGAGCGGTAAAACCGTAACTCGCACTCAGAACCTCTTTAAATACAGTGTAGAGAGTGAAGTTGTATTCAGTCCCAGCAGAAAGATTTGAAACTGTGTGTGTCACTGTAGAACCTCCTCCCAATCCACTGATGGTGACATTCTTATTATTGTAGCTCAGTAAATAACTGTAATTGCTGTTGTTGTTCACTTTTTCCCATTCCAATATTAACACAGTCTCACTGCGATCTTTAACATAGATGTTGACAACATTATTGGGAGCTGCAAGAAATAAAAAGAGGTCAATTCAGAATAAGAATGATTTTGTGAAGCATGCAGTAGTACTTACAGCATCTAGTTAAAATGTTTTTTTTTTTTTTCTAAAATCAACACATGATCCACATTACACATAAAATTGCAGAATTCTGGTTAGTTGAGAGGCTTTGGTCTTGGGCAATTAAAATACCCCTTGCAACCTTCAGCACCACTAAATAATAATCTAAGTTGGTTAATGTATGTTTTTGACCCTGTATGCATCATTCTGATCTGGTGATGACATCAGAAAACCTCAAACAAATCCAACCCTGTCCTCAAAATTCTTACATAAACAGAGTTCACACTTACTAGTGACAGCAGTAAAACTGTACCCTGCACTCAGAACCTCTTTAAAAACAGTGTAGAGAATGAAGTTGTATTCAGTCCCAGCAGTAAGATTTTGAACCGTGTGTGTCACTGTAGAACCTCCTTCCAATCCACTGATGGTGACATTCTGATTATTGTAGCTCAGTAAATAAATGTAATTGCTGTTGTTGTTCACTTTCTCCCATTCCAATTTTAACACAGTCTCATTGCGATATTTTACAGAAATGTTGGCAACATTATTAGGACCTGCAAAATATAAAAAGAGTTAAATTTAGAATTTTAAGGTAATTTCTATTGCTCTGTCACACTTAATCATTCTGATTTTAAAATAGTTGGGGAAAACAGAAAGAAAATAATGCAAATTTATTCAACAACAGTACATGTATGATAAATTTCCATACTTTTCAAAATATTCATTTATTTTTAAATCATGTTGACAAAATGTAATGGGAAATACAAATCTCATGTCACACTGCAGACATAGAAAATGTCAGAGAATGTCTAGACAATTTTTAGAGATTAAAGATAATTAATGTGTTCATAAGATAAGATACTTTACAATCCTTATAATACTACAAACAGAATACACTGCTTGGTCAAAAAAATTCATTTGAATAGGCAAATACTTTAATAGGATAAATACTGCTGAGGTTAATATGTTTCAACTGGCAACAATTGTTTTAATACTTAATGATCAGTGAGTACTGTAGCATCTTATATTGTTACATATGTAACAAAACCATTCTGTGGTTGTGCCAAATTATTTTAATGTGTATCAGAGGGGTCAAATTATTGGTGATATAAAGCAATATAAAAATTATATGGAGATTGTCAGAATTGGGTTAAGAATTGGCTAACACATTATTAAAACCTGGAAGGATAGGGCTGAGATGTCAACTTCATGGAAAAAAAGGTTATCTGATAAAATCATGAATGACTACTAATCTACAGTAAGAGCTACAGCTATGTTTAATAGTGAACATAAGAGCATTTCCACACACAGACTGCGAGAAAATGTGTGCGACTAAACAGCTGTGTGGCCATAAGAAAAGCAGTTGTTAATGAAGCTAATCTGGAAAAAGGTCTCAATTTGCTAGGGAGCGTGAAGATTTATTTGTCTCTCCCATCATTAGTAGAAGGTATTGGCCAAAAATTATTTTAACCGCATGGAATTGAGGTGGTACGGTGGTGTAGTGGTTAGCACTGTTGCTTTGCACCTCCAGGGTCTGGGTTTGATTCCCAGCCAGGTTCAATTCTGGTCTGTGTGCATGGAGTTTGCATATTCTCCCCGTGCTTGGGGGGTTTCTTCTGGGTGCTTCGGTTTCCTCACACAATCCAAAGACATGCAGAATTTCCCAAATTTGAATTCCCAAATTGGTCACAGTGTGTGAATGAGTGTGTGTATGTGTGTGCCCTGCAGTGGAGTGGAACCCTGTCCAGAATGTCCCTCGCCTCTTGCCCAAAGTTGCCTGGAATACGCTCCAGGCCCCTGCGACTTTTTAAAAAAAAAAATTAAATCAACACAGGGTCAACATTATACATAGAGTGGCAGAGACATTCAGACCGCACAACTAATATTTGGTTAAATGTCTCTAAACAAGTTACAAATTTAGCAGATGCCTTTGAATTCTGGTTAGTTGAGAGATTTTGGTCTTGGCCAATTAAAGTACCCTTTGCAACTTTCAGCACCACTTAATTCATAATCTAAGTCGCGTCATGTACAGTATTTTGACCCTGTATGTATGATTCTGATCTGGTGATGATATCAGAAAACCTAAATCAGTAAATCAATTAGTAAAGTAAATCAAACCCTGTCCTCCAAATTCTTAAACAGAGTTCACATTTACAGTACTAGTGACAGCGGTAAAACCGTAACCCGCACTCTGAGCCTCTTTAAATACAGTGTAGAGAGTGAAGTTGTATTCAGTCCCAGGAGAAAGATTTTGAACTGTGTGTGTCACTGTAGAACCTCCTCCCAATCGACTGATGGTGACATTCTGATTATTGTAGCTCAGTAAATAACTGTAATTGCTGTTGTTGTTCACTTTATCCCATTCCAATATTAGCACAGTCTCACTGTAATCTTTCACAGAAATTTTGGCAACACGCTTGGAATAAGAATGATTTTGTGAAGCTGTCATGCACACTCGTAACACGACCGGCACTAGGACCCGGAAGTAGGACGGTCATGAACCAGGAAGCATAAAAGGAGACAAAATGGCGCTTCACATTACTCAGTCATTGAGTTCGGCCATGCCTTTGCCGACGCTTCGCCAACTATTCTGTGAGTACTCACCGATTCGGGTTGCTTCTTTGATTGAGTGTTTGTTGCTAGAAGGCGGGTTTATTTGTGTAGATCCTTGCTCTTTACGTAAGAGAGTTCTTAGACTAAACGCGTGGTTATCCTGCCTACTCGCGCTACTTCCGCGTTTGGGTTTACCATCCACGCTACACGGGCTAACTGCTAAGGCTGTTGTGTTTATCCTCCGGTTGCTTGTGACAGAATGACTGAGCCGAAAGCAGTAAACTCAGCGGAGTTTGCTCGCCTCTGCGATGTGGTTGACCAGCATGCCGAGCTGATCAATAAGCTCCGTGGTGAAGTCGCATCTCTCCAAAAGGACCTCCAAGATGTCGCTATTTTGCACCGCGAGGTGGCGGAGCTACGGCAGGAGAACAGTTGGCTGTTGCCACACCCGTCGCAGCGGCTGCGGCGCCATCCCCCCCCCCCCCTTTCTCTGATGTTTTCATAGCCCTGCCGGATAAATGGGATAGTACTGATGGAAGTGCAGTGTCTTGTGTTTGAGTTCAATTCCACCAGGTACCACAGACCGACTGCGCGTTGCGCTTCTCGTCTCATTGCTATCCGGGCAGGCAGCTGAGTGGGCCACGGCGGTTCTCAGATCAGACTCGGACATGGCCTACTCATATGGAGAGTTCACCCACCAACTAAAATTGACTTTCGAACATCCTGCTGCTGAGGTGGAGACCGACAGCAAACTGTACCATCTGCGGCAGGGTGGGTCGTCCGTGAGCCACTACACCGCGGATTTCGGTACCCTCGCTGTGCAGACCACCTGGGGGGACGCCGCCCTCCGAACGGCCTACTACGAGGGACTGGCTTCACACATCAAGGACGAGCTTGCCGGACGAGAGCTTCTGACCACGCTGGAGGGATTGATTCAACTCGCCCTCCGGATTGACCTGCTCTCTCATCCGAGGCCAGCCCCCCGCACCCTGCCGCCCATCACGCCATCCTTCTCACACTCCACGCCTCGACCACCAGCTTTCACGACCACCGCTATCACACCCGCCGGATCTCCACCTCCCGCCGTGGTTAACGCAAGAGCCGGGGAACCCACCCAATTAGGACGCGCCTCCTTGAACCCCGCAGAGCGAGAACGACGTTTCAGGGAGGGACTCTGCGCCTATTGCGGTGGCGCACCATAGAGCCATCTGCTCTCTACGTCCGGGAAACGCCCAGGCCCGGTGAACCAGGGGTCCAGTTCACCGGGTCCCCTTCATCTCGCCGCCACCACGCCCAGCGTCTCGCATCTCTTGGTTCAGGTACATCTCCAATTTGGCCACAAACGAGTCCAAAGTTCCGCGTTCATCGATTCCGATGCCGCCGGAAACTTTATTGACTCCTCCTATGCCAAAAAGTTGGGGGTGGAAACTGAAGCGTTATCCCAGCCTGTTCGAGTAACATCCGTCGATGGCCGGCCCCTTTCCTCCAGCCCTATCACCACCCAGACTCGACCCATCACCCTCACCATTGATCAACACCAAGAATTAATCCGCTTCCACCTCACCTCCATCTCATCACCACCCATCATCCTCGGATATCCCTGGCTACTTCAACATGACCCTCTCATCTCCTGGTCTCAAAACCGGATCCTACAATGGGGGTCCTAAACAACATCACCATAAAAAACAGACACCCGCTGCCTCTTACCAACTCAGCCCTGGACGCCCTCTCTGGTGCCACCATTTTCACAAAGTTGGACCTCCGGAGCGCCTACAACTTGGTGCGTATCAAAGAGGGCGATGAGTGGAAGACAGCCTTTATCACCCCGACTGGACATTACGAAAGCCTGGTCATCCCTTTTGGACTCTGTAACACTCCAGCGGCTTTCCAGCACTTCATTAACGGCGTTCTCAGGGACATGTTAGGCCAATGGGTATTCGTCTACCTAGACGATATCCTGATTTACTCCCGCACCGCCAAAGAACACACCCAACACGTCAGGGCGGTCCTCAAGAGATTGCTCGCCCACCGACTGTACTGTAAGTTGGAGAAGTGCGCTTTTCACAAGCGCTCCACCACGTTCCTGGGCTTTGTCATCTTGCCCCAGGGTGTGGCCATGGACCCACAGAAACTGGAGGTTGGACGTCATTGGCCCCTACCCAAGACTCTCAAACAACTTCAACGGTTTCTTGGGTTTGCGAACTTCTATCGTTGCTTTATCCGGGACTACAGTACAGTCGCAGCACCTTTAACCGCACTGACTCGCCCATCATCTCATCACTTTCAACTCAACTCCACTGCCATCACCGCATTCCACGAACTTTGCCATCGATTCACCACCGCTCCAATTCTCCTCCATCCAGATGCTAACCAACAGTTCGTTGTGGAGGTGGACGCCTCAGATGTGGGTGCTGGGGCTGTTCTCTCCCAACGGGGTCCAAACCAGAAACTACACCCTTGTAGTTTCTTCTCCAAAAAATTTGACCCCACTCAGCAGCGATACGGGGTAGGGGACCGCGAGCTGCTGGCCATAAAGTGGGCATTGGAAGAATGGCGACACTGGCTCCAGGGTGCCAGAGAACCATTTATCGTCTGGACCAACCACCAAAACCTCATCACCATCAGGAATTTGAAACAACTCAACCAAAGGCAGGCGCGGTGGGCTCTGTTCTTCGAGCACTATGACTTCCATCGATCAGCCTGTCCTGCCATCTTCCAAGATCATTGACCCGCTCCGTTGGGAACTGGAGACGAGGGTTCGCCAGGCACAAGCCACGGAATCTGAACCGGCAGGTGTGCCGTCTGGACGACTCTACGTACCCAGGAACATCAAGGCCGACGTCATCCAGTGGGGCCATTCCTCGCCACTGTCGGGGCACCCAGGCATGCAGCGCACCCTTAAATACATTCAGCGCGCTTTCTGGTGGCCCTCAATGGCCAAGGACAACGAGGAGTTCGTCCAGGCGTGCCCAGTGTGCGCCAGGGCCAAGACCTCCAACCAACCAACACCAGGGGAACTCCAGCCACTCCCAGTTCCCCGTTGACTCTGGACGCACATTGCCATTGATTTCATCACGGGCCTGCCGGTCTCCGAGGGAAAGAACGTCATCATGACCATAGTGGATCGGTTTTCCAAAGCTGTGCACCTGGTGGCCCTCACCGGACTCCCGTCAGCTAAAAGGACAGCCAAGCTGATATTAGAGCACATAGTCCGTCTGCATGGGTTCCCAAAGAACATCGTCTCGGACAGGGGGCCCCACTTCACTGCACGGTTCTGGAAGGCCTTCTGCCATCTGATCAATTCTACCTGCAGTCTCTCCTCGGGCTACCATCCCCAAACTAATGGTCAGACGGAACGGGCCAACCAACAACTGGAGCGCTACCTGAGATGTTTCATTGCTGACCGCCAGTGCTCCTGGGCCCGCTACCTCATTTAGGCGGAACTATCACACAACCTCCACGTCTCCTCCACCACGAAGTTGAGCCCATTTGAGGTATGCCAGGGTTTCCAACCTCCGATGTTCGAACATCAAGAACCGGAGGTTGAAGTAACCTCGGCTCAACAGTCGGTCCGAAGGTGTCGACGGTCCTGGATTCAAGCCAAGGAGGCCATCCAGCGCGCCGACATCCGCTACACCTTACAACATCGCCGTCGACACCCTCCGGGACGATTGTACCACGCAGGTGACAAGGTATGGCTGTCCACACAAAACTTACACCTCTACACGGTATCCAAAAAACTCTCACCCAGATTCATCGGCCCGTATCGTATCACCCTCCGTGTCAATCCTGTCACCTACCGGCTCCAGCTGCCTGCGGCGCTCCGGATCCACCCGGTATTCCACACCTCACAACTCAAACCCTTCACGATGTCACCCATGGTAAACCAGGAAGCATAAAAGGAGACAAAATGGCGCTTCACATTGCTCAGTCATTGAGTTCGCCCATGCCTTTGCCGACGCTTCGCCAACTATTCTGTGAGTACTCACCGATTCGGGTTGCTTCTTTGATTGAGTGTGTGTTGCTAGAACACGGGTTTATTTGTGTAGATCCTTGCTCTTTGTGCAAGAGAGTTCTTAGACTAAACGCGTGGTTATCCTGCCTACTCGCGCTACTTCCGCGTTTGGGTTTACCATCCACGCTACACGGGCTAACTGCTAAGGCTGTTGTGTTTATCCTCCGGTTGCTTGTGACAGATGCATGCAGTAGTACTTACAGCATCTAGTTAAAAAATGTTTTTTTCTAAAATCAACACAGGATCAACATTACACATAAAATTGTAGATATATTAAGACTGCACACCTAATATTTGGTTACGTAAATGTCTCTGTGTCACATTTTGCAGATGCCTTTGATTATCAACAAGCTGCTCACAGAATTCTGGTTAGTTGAGAGGCTTTGGTCTGGGGCAATTAAAATACCTCTTGCAACCTTCAGCACCACTAAATTATAATATAAGTTGATTAATGTATCTTTTTGACCCTGTATGTATCATTCCGATCTGGTGATGACATCAGAAAACCTTAAACAAATCGAACCCTGTCCTCAAAATTCTTAAATAAACAGAGTTCACACTTACTAGTGACTTCGAAGAAACTGTACCCTGAATACAGGTTAAAGCGGTACAGACAATGAGTGAGTGTATGGAACTGAATGAATCTAGCAGGGTTAGCCGCTAGTAGGGTTAGCCTCCAGTAGGCTTGCCTCTAGTGGGATTGACTGCTAGTGGTTCTGGTCGCTAGTAGGTTAGCCGCTAGTTTGGTATGGCCTCATGTGTGCCCTGCCTTTTGTGTTCCAGTTACGGTCCCCTAGATCAGTACTAACCCGGTTAGCCACTAAGGAATAATTATAACAGTTTGATGATGTCAGTGGATTTATTCAGTTGGAGTTGAAGGAATATTTGATTAAAAATGGAGTGGTATTTGCTCAATCTAACTTAAAACCATCTGTTTTGCTAAAAATTGTGTAGTCTGCCATCAAATATGCCATGTTCTTTAACACAAAGATGTAAATGTGTTTAGTAAGCAAGGTATTTTACATGTTCACAGATGTGGTCATTCATTTCTAATCCAAATATAATAATAATAATAATAATATAAAGCAACAGAAAAAATAGACAAAGAAGAAACAAAAAAATAGAAAGACCTTACTTGGTGTGATGGATGTTACCATTGATGTTGTGTTTATCTGTGAACATAATTAATTGATTGTTTACTTAAAAATCAGCATCATTCATACCAAAATTTGTTTTAAATCCCAAATTTCAAAGTGCTCAACAAATATTAAGAAGAAGAATAATAAGAATAAAAATAATAAGAAGAATAAATTGCCTTTCAAGCAACCAAAGACACTTAAATAGTGGAATGCTTAAAATATGAATTAAGAATAAAATCATTAAAAGTAAAAATAGTACAAAATTAAGAAAACAAGTTTAAATGTGGTGTAAAATTAAATGTATCATTAAGCAATAAATGTTAGTAATACTTATAGTATGTATGAAGTAAAATAGTAATAGATAATATAAGTAATAAATAAAATTAAATAAATAAAGTTAACAGACATGAAAGCTGATATTCTAGTTTAAAAAAATAAGGATGAATCTTGGCAGCTGTTTTAAACTCAGAGATAGTTAGTCTCTAATATTAAAACCCCAGTAGTGTATTCAAGAGCGTTGACCCTAGAGAACACTCGAGTACCTATTATGTTAAGACTAAAGCCTAGTGCTAATAATGGACCAGCTGAGGCAGATTGCAGTGATCAAGTTGGGCCAGTTGGTGTGATCAGTTCCACACAGGAGCAATGTTATGCTTTAAAGTTTTAAAAGTCAATAGAATTGTTTTTAAATGAACATGATATAGAGCCAGGGAAGCTGGATTCACAAGGTGTGATATGGTCTTTTAAGGTGTAATCTGTGGACTTAAGAGTGTTGAACAAAGAGAGAAGTGGAAATGTACACTACAATGTTGGAGAATGTTGGAAAAAGATAAGTAATGAACACCCAGGACAGAGTCCTGAGGCACTCCCCTAGTGATACCTGAGATCTTAGACTGTGATCTTAGACTGCAACCTTAGAAATGCATTCTAAAAGAACTGAATTGGATACTGTTAGGGTTTTCTGACATCAGTGGGATTGAGTTGAGCTTTATAGAATAGTGTTCTACACAAACACTAAAATTATATTTGATAGCTGTTGTGGGTTAAACTAAACTTAATTTAAGTATTGTTAGCATTATTATCTACTCCATGATACAATCTTAAATATGAAACCAGTTGCTATAGTCATAGTTTATTAGTATTATAGTTTTATCTAAATCCAACTGAGATGGTTGGGATGAGTTGGACCAGAAGGTGAAGTAAAAGCAGCCAACAAGCACCTAACACCTCTATTCAGTGTGACTCTATGGGTGCACATAGAGTCACACTGACCAAACACCACTTAATGGCAAGTCCACCAATATTATATGACATCTCATTCTCCGCTACAACTGAACCCAGCTTTATCCAGAAAGATTATACATGTAATATATAGAATGATTAGACATGTGTGAACAAGTTTTACCTTCACTGTGCTAATTATGACAAGAGTGGCCTGTATGTGACATTTTGCATTAAAATGCACTACCTTGCAGAATGTGTTTTTGTTAGTGAAAATGTGTTTGCAAAAAAAGGCTAAATCAGATCTAAAACTGTGTTTATGTAGTTAAGTATTGTATTGCTAAAACCTTTTTTTACTAAAAAAAAAGTTTTTTAAGTTGTCAGTTTTGTTCTGAGAATTTGGTTTAGTGTCTTTGCAATTTAAACACTTGAATTAAGCCTACAAATCAAACAAGAGGAGATCAAAGTACAGAAGTCCAAACAACGGGCAAATGTTGGTTGTTGTGCAAAGGGCATAAAATGGGCTAAGCAGAGAGCTACATAAAAATAGGGATTCATTCACAGAACATACGACTAGGTAACAAACTGGAGGAAATAACAGAGAGCGTATATACGGTATGTCAAAAAGAATACTGGTATGAGAGTCTTGTTTATATTGTGACATGATTCCAGCACATTGTGGGCTATAAGACCCAGCATCTGTCATCTGGTCCATAAAGTTTCCTATTTACAAGGTACTGTATTATGCCATGACTGTGCTTTGAATTCATAATGGCGTGTATGTGGTAGGGAAGTTGATGGTCTACCTTTAGGAGTGCTGGAGGGGGTGGCTTCATTTAACAGGCCAGATTTAGCAGGTTGGAAGGGGCAGGATTTCTCAGCTGTGCGGAGAAAACGACAACTATATGATGATTATCCAAAGTTAGGATTCCTGCTGGGATTGTTTAAATTACCAAAATAGCTATTAGACTGTTCTAATATTTAGTTCATTAGTATTAATCATCATATAAGGAAAGTATTTTTAAGTAATAATTAACATTTCAGTTTACTACTCATATCAGTGTATTACTGATATCATTGAAGAAAAAATCTGAGTGAGAATTTTGAGATTTATTTTTACTCAACAAACAAATGATAATCGAACATTAATTGCCAAGCTGCTGTTAACGGTTTTCTCTATGGTTCAGGATAAAGTCCCTGATAATTATAATGAAGCTAAAAGAAAACTTGACTGAGTATAATATTTAACGTATAATTACAAGTTATAGAACGAAAGCATTTCTCTATGTGTATAATCAAAGATCTTTGCATCTCTGTTCATTGCAAACCAACACAGACTTACCAACACAAGAACCAGAAACTGACATGCAGACAGCCACATCAAAATTTGTCCCATGTTGAAGCCAGCTTAAAAAGTGCAGAAAGATGAATACGGCTCTTTGCTGACACACTACAGTGTAACAATCACCTTCTGCTGCAGTTTTATTGTATAACAGTTATTATAGAGAACTAGTTTATCTTTTGTTTCTTTTTGTAGTCACGCTCCCTTTCTCTCTCCTGACTTCACACCTTGGCACTTCTCTTTTTAATGTGGCTGGGAATATCCAAAAATTTCAAACTTTGTCCCCACTGTATAATACTTCCTTGTTGAAATGCTCTGCTTGTATTATTAGTAATGCTGTAAGGGTTAACCACCAGAGGGCGCCTGGCGCCCAGAGACTATTGTTTTTGTTGTAGTTTTTTGTTAAAGTTTAAACTTCAGTTCCCAGGATGCACCTCGGTCAGGTAATGGGAGCGCTCACCTGAACTGAGTTGGCTTATTAGTTTCTTTATAAATAGCTTGTTTAAGTTCTATTTGTCTTGCATCTGTTGGATTATACTTGTGAACTGCTGGTTAGATGACGGTTTGTTTCATGCCAGTTTAAGTTCATAGTTCTTTGGTTAGTTTGTGTACTCTTGTTTGGTTTATTTTCTTTAATATTAATAAAAAATATCTTCACCATCGAAACATCTGCATTTATGCCTCGCCTACACCACCTTAAGAAACCTGACAAATGCACCACGTAGTGCCTTCTCCTCGTGTCTTCTATTTTTGTTTCATGTTAAATTTTATTTTTAAACTACTGTACTTATTTAAGAAGCTCATGGCTTATCATGGCCTCTCAAGACTTGATTTTCTTGAGTGCCTTAGCATGTATCATTTTGATTAAATTTTCGGATTATACTTTGGTCTTGTTTATAGTAGCAAAACCCTTGCCTACTTATTGCTAATTATTTAGAAATGTGTCTCAAATCAGTTTTTGTACATAGTTCTTTACTTTGCCTTTGTTATATCCATGTTTTAAAATGTGCAATGCTATTTTAGGTTCATCTTTAATACATAAATATTTCACTATTTAATTAATTCATATTGTTTCTTAAAGATTATATATATATATATATATATATATAAATAACGTTGCACAACCCAAAAATATTTGTATAAAAATAATGAATACAAAATACAAAGTCTAAATTAAACAAATTAACCTGCACTTTACCTTTGAAAAGAATCACACTAACAGAATCACTCCTCTCTGACAGAGTCTGGTTTCTGGAATCCTTTTCTTTTTGCATGACTTTAAGAAGGAACCTATCTAATGACACTTGCCTTGGGCTTCTTTTGAGGATTTCACAGAAATGCGACGTTGCGTTGTTGTTAAACAAATTTTCATCTCCCGCACTGCTAGTCTTTTTAACTTTTTTTTTCTTCCTGGAGGCTGTTGTTGCAAAACAGTCACTAAAGACCAGTTACTACACTTGGACACAAAATAAAAAATTATGCTTTACACGTGCACACGTGGTTACGATGTTATAGTAAACATCCGTGCACGGATGTTGACTATACTGTACGTCACGACCCGGAATGGAAGATGATTACCCACAATCCCACAGCACGAGAGAGAGAAGAACACCCGGCTCAGCTGTGATCACGTGACGCTCAGTAATATTTTTTAAATCACTGCTGCGACTTCAGGATGTCAAATGTTTACTGTTTCTCTTCCCACTACCCTAATCCATACCTCATCACTTAAAAAAAAAAAAAGTTCTGTAACATGTTACGTTTGTTGTGTCTGTTGGCTATTGTTTCTTTTTTGTATAGAAATAGATAGTTTTAGGTTCACTTAAAAATGTAAATCTGTCATATCTGGTCAGCTAATTAAATCTCTTAGTTAGCTAGCTGGTTTCGGTAAAGTGTGTTAATTTATGTTGTTGCATGTGCTGTATGTAGAACCTTGGTCCTGGAGGAAAGTTGTTTTGTTTCACTGTGTACTGAACTGTATATGATTGGAATGACAATAAAAGCCTACTTGACATTTTATATAAAATTCAAGATTCAAAGAATTTTATTAATCCAAGAGGGAAATTGCTTTGTCTTGGTTACAGTTGCTTTGATTTGTTGAAAGAAAGGAAAGGAGTAATAGATTAGACAAGGAAACAAGATTAGGGACAAAAATTTAAATTAAAGAAATAAAACATTAAAATAATAAAAATAAATAAATATAAAATATAATTAAATATAGCACACAGTAAGTTACAATAAGTTACATACTGCACCAAAAGTAATTAATATACAGATATTGCACTTGGGATGGAAATTGCACAATATATGATGAACATGAGGGGTTCTTTGGTACATGACAAGTAATGGCTGCAGAAGACAGCTACATACAGTACAAGGTTTTTTTGTTTGTTTGTTTTTAAAACTGTTTACTGAATCTCCCTTCAGATACTTCTATGCAACTTATTTTATTTATTTTATTATCTTGTTTATTAAAGTACAAAGTGTGCATACAACAAAATAGCATCAATTGCAAAATAGCATCAATACAAAAACAGAGAACCAGGCTCAGCACAATGTGATCATAGTAAATCCAGCTCAAAAATCAACCATTTCAAAAAGCATAAAACATAAAATAATATAGAAGATACAAAAACAATTTTAGTGCATTTCAGTTGTCCATTTTACTAAGGGCATCTCAGAAAAATTTTAGGTAATTTTAAAATATCATAAACAGAGGAGGGAATTTGAGATCTGCATTTATGAATGTAGTATTTTGCTAACAAAATAATATTATTAATCAGATCACACAAAACGGAGCACTCTTTGGTTATCCCATACATAATTTCATATTTACTTTACAAAATATTATCATTTACCATGCCCTTTTCTTCCAGTCAGTTCTGCAGTGCTTTCCAGAAAGAAAGAGAATAATTGCATGTAAAAAATATACGTTCTGTACCTTCGGATGAGTGTTGACTAGATGACATAGCATATTTTCAAAATTTAATTTTAAATGCAGCAGTTTATTGGAAGAATATACACACAAAGGATTATTAGGAACACCATACTAATACGGTGTTTGACCCCCTTTCACCTTCAGAACTGCCTTAATTCTACGTGGCATTGATTCAACAAGGTGCTGAAAGCATTCTTTAGAAACGTTGGCCCATATTTGGAAGGATAGCATCTTGCAGTTGATGGAGATTTGTGGGATGCACATCCAGGGCATGAAGCTCCCGTTCCACCACATCCCAAAGATGCTCTATTGGGTTGAGATCTGGTGACTGTGGGGGCCATTTTAGTACCGTGAACTCATTGTGATGTTCAAGAAACCAATTTGAAATAATTCGAGCTTTGTGACATGGTGCATTATCCTGCTGGAAGTAGCCATCAGAGGATGGGTACATGGTGGTCATAAAGGGATGGACATGGTCAGAAACAATGCTCAGGTAGGCCGCGGCATTTAAACGATGCCGCGGCCACTAAGGGGCCTAAAGTTTGCCAAGAAAAGATCCCCCACACCATTACACCACCACCACCAGCCTGCACAGTGGTAACAAGGCATGATGGATCCAGGTTCTCATTCTGTTTACGCCAAATTCTGACTCAACCATTTGAATGTCTCAATAGAAATCGAGACTCATCAGACCAGGCAACATTTTTCCAGTCTTCAACTGTTCAATTTTGGTGAGCTCGTGCAAATTGTAGCCTCTTTTTCCTATTGTGTAGTGGAGATGAGTGGTACCCGGTGTGGTGGTCTGCTGTTGTAGCCCATCCGCCTCAAGGTTGTGCGTGTTGTGGCTTCACAAATTCTTTGCTGCATACCTCGGTTGTAACGAGTGGTTATTTCAGTCAAAGTTGCTCTTCTATCAGCTTGAATCAGTCGGCCCATTCTCCTCTGACCGCAAGCATCAACCAGGCATTTTCGCCCACAGGACTGCCGCATACTAGATGTTTTTCCCTTTTCACACCATTCTTTGTAAACCCTAGAAATGGTTGTGCATGAAAATCCCAGTAACTGAGCAGATTGTAAAATACTCAGACCGGCACGTCTGGCACCAACAACCATGCCACACTCAAAATTGCTTAAATCACCTTTCTTTCCCATTCTGACATTCAGTTTGGAGTTCAGGAGTTTGTCTTGACCAGGACCACACCCCTAAATGCATTGAAGCAACTGCCATGGGATTAGTTGATTAGATAATTGCATTAATGAGAAATTGAACAGGTGTTCCTAATAATAGTGTATTTCATTTAATATTTTAATTTTCTTTAACTTTGGGAAGTAGAGGGAATTTTAAATAGTGTGTTCTGAAATGTTTAACTGTATTTTTATCAATTGCATGACTTAAAAAAAAAAAATTATTGATACTTGAAAGTGGTAGCATGACCGAATAATAGTTTGTCTTATATGTTTGTTGGTGCAAAGTTTACTTTCTATTTCAATATCACCAATATATAGGGAAGGCCTGCATTAAGTTTGGAATAAGAGAGGGAACCTCTCATTAACATCTTTATACCTGAAGGTATTGCATTAATAACAGTAAAGAACTGTTTTGGATGAAAGGCAAATCCATGTTTTAGAGTAAAGGAGTTGTAGTCTAGAATATTACCACTGTCATCCATTAGATCCAGTATTGACCAGATACTTCTATTAGCCCAGTCCTCATAAAATAGGGATTTGTTTCTGTGTAAAGTACTGTACATTTGTTATTCCAAATAGGAGTATGGTGGGGTGTAAAATTGTGCAATTTCCAACATAAGACAAAACAACAACACTTTCTGGTGAAATACTGATAACTTCACTGGAAGTTTAGGTAGATCATAACATCTAAGAAGAAAACGGATACATCCCAATTTACCAAACAACGCAGAAGTTACTGTATACCACAAGATCTGTAGCCATTTGAGTTTTAACAAAATGTTCATACTTTCAAGTTAAATTACATTCAGACCGCCTTCTTCATATGTGTCATGGGTCTAGCCGGTGGTGCTGGCTAGACCCGGCTGATGTTGTTGCCGTGGGCATATAGGTAGGCATGAAGGCAGAGGGGTGGTGCAAACAGAAATAGTCTTTTATTTTAAACACAACTCAAAAACAGACACAAACAGAGGAAGCAAAACAACAAAAACTATAACTAGGGCTCAGGAAATACACAGGGAACGGCGCGCTAACACAGAACGGCGTGCTAACATAGTGACAAGAACTGGACACAGGGAACCGACAGAGAGAACTGGGGATGAGGAAACATGGAGCTGAAGCTAACTAAGACACATAGGGGAACTAGAGATGAGACAGGACTGGAGACTAGAGAGACAGGACTGGAAGCACAAAGACTAGAGACCAGATGGGTTAGTGGTTAGTGAGGTTAGTAGCTACATGGAATGCTGGGGACACTGGATGCTGACCTAACCAGGTTAGTATCTAAAGGAGTTAGTGGCTAACCGGGTTAGTACTGACCTAATGGTGGGGAACTGAACACAAAAGTCAAGCCACACATGAGGCTATACCAAACTAGGGGCTAACCCTACTAGCAATCAAGGCCTACTAGCGGCTAACCCTGCTAGCGGCTAGGCCCTCATGTGGCTACACAAAACTAAACAGAAAGAACTAGACCAGAAGACAGAACAGTACTTACACAGGAGGAGACACAGCCTAGCTAAACATGAAACAGGATAGCTCCATGAATCCAGTAACACAAGGAACATAAGGAAAACACAACTAGAGCCCTCTTTAAACAAAGGTAAAACAATATAACTAAAATATAAACTTAAACAAACAAAAAGGAATGCCCACATGACGGTAGTTACAAAAAAAACATAACAAAACAGACAAACAATGCTCGACCCAGTTTCCCAGAACAAACTGCTATTTATAGAAACTTTAATGAGGCACCTCAGTCCAGGTGAGCACTCATCACCTGACTGAGGTGCCTTCTGGGAAACTGAGTCAACCAACAAGAACTATGCCAGACAGACAGACATGAACAGTGACCTCTAGTGGAGGTTCCTAACAATATGATTTAATAATATCCGATTTTTTATGTAATGAGTTTTGTGTCTCCGAATAAAGTTATACATTTTTTGGTTTGAATGCGTTTATAAACTCTGACGAGGGAGCCAAAGCAAGAGCTGGATCGATCAGTCTAGATAAATATAGAAGAATCCTCCCAAACATTGATATGTGTCTCTGCGACCAGCAACTCAAGATTGCATTGTTGTGTAGATTATTTTCAAAATTTTCTTTCATACTAATTTTCAAATCTTTGGAAATTGAAATACCTAGATATTTCACCGTCTCTTTAACTGGAATTAGTTTAGTTGAAGGCCTGATGCTTTACTGAATCAATTAATTAATGAGATAGCTAGAGGAATTAGATCTTTGTTTTGTAAAAATAGTGCAGTTTCATCTGCTAGTTGACTAATTGTTAAAGTTTTCCCAAATATATTAAATTTTTTCACTGATAAATCATGATTCACTAGAATGGATAGCATATCTGCAACTAGAATAAATAAAAGAGGAGATAAATGGCATCCCTGCCTTATTCCACGGCCAATCGGAAATCTTTGCGTAGTGCCAAAAGGGAGAGTAATTGAACTATTCATATCTTTGTAGATCATTTTTATAGAACTGATAAATTGCTCACCAAATCCAAAATATTGTAAAGGTTTAAAAAGAAAATTATTTTCTATCATATCAAATGCCTTTTTGAAGTCCAAAAATAGAATAAATCCATCCTCCTCGATTAAGTGATTGTATTCCACCAAGTCCAACACCAACCTTACATTATTATGAATAGACCTCCCTTTAAGAAAGCCTGATTGTGACTCGCTAATTCGAATATTAATGCCCAATTTTAATCTATTAACATATATATGCGAGAAGATTTTATAATCATTATTGAGCAATGTGATTGGGCGAAAGTTATCCATATATCTCAGATCTTTTTCTGGTTTAGGGATTAATGTAATCAGCCCTTGATTTATGGTAGGGCCTAAGGATCCATCTTCAATAGATTCTGTAAAAGCATTAAATAATAATAATCTGACATCACTCCAAAAGAATTTATAAAAATTAGCTGAGAGACCATCAGGGCCAGGGGCTTTGTTTACCTTAAGATTTTGAACCGCTGCATCAAGTTCCTCAATATGCAAGTCATCATCATCAAAGATTTTTCCAATTATCATCAATGTGGGGAATTAATTTTTTTATTTAATCAAAGAAATTTTTACACTCTATTGGGAGAATATAAGTGACTGTAAAATTTATAGATTTCCTTGCTTATTAAAGTAGGATCTGTGCATTCATCTCTTTAATACCATTGATCCGGAGATTCCAACTTCTTTTAAACCGGTCTAGCTCAGTTGTCCTATTTGCGAGATCTTTGTGTGACGTAGTTAATTCCTGGAGTGACTTACTCGTCTCTATGCACTTTTCTTTACATTCTTTAATTTCCGTGGCATTGAATTCAACAGCTTTTGAAATTTCTGCTATCATAACACTATTTCTACGCATCTGAATCGCCATCTCTTCTAATTTTTAATCTTGTGAATCACAACGTGCAGTTAGCGTAGTTGTGGCTTGCAGAAGAGTTGCGTTAGTGATGTCATCATCGTGAGATGATGTCGTTGTTTCATTGTGATTGATTTTGTAGGAGTGAGGTGAGACGAGTCACGACGTTTATCTGTTTGAGCGGTCTGCGCTTCCATTTCTGAGTCGCCTATGGCCATGGTTGAGCATGAGCCAGGAGCTGGAGGAATGATGATCTTCGGGTGGGAAGTTTGTTGTCAAGATTTTTCATTTTGAGGATACAAAACACTTGAGCAATATTTAAGTATTATTTTGGGTAAGCATAAATGAGATTTGCTGGCTTTAAAATTAGAATCGGGGGACAAACTAGGTAGGTCGGTATAAAACGCATATGCTTACCTTGAGTCTCCCGCAGTCTCCCCTAAGTTTGAAAGACAGATTACGTCATAGTGCTGCGACTACTGAATTGGCGGCGCCTACCAAATCCGCATGCGCAAATAGTGTTTACGGTATGTCCACACGGCCGTGTAGAATGCTTCCTTTGAAGGATGCGGCTCCCTAGTGGCGTTAAAAATGGTAATGAATGCATCTGCTGAATAGGAATAATTGTTTCATATGGCCACATCCAGAATGTAATATATATAAGTGATGAATGTCATTTTTCATGCATATTGTTTATTGGAAAGCAACACCTAAATGCTTTTACACTGTACATACATTACAAGTCTCCAACTTTGTTTATTGGATGTTTTCACAGTTGACCCCCCTTAACATAAATAAAAAAACAAGCTGAGGCCTAAAAAAACACATGGGGGTCCTCCTCTACCACCACCACCCGCACAGAGGCTGAGAAGACCCTCGGTCAATATAGTGGGCATCTCTGGAGGAAGCAGTTAATGAAGGCATCTCTAGAGGAAGCTCATGTGACCCCACCAAACCCAGGAAAAAAGGCATATACACAAGGGGTTAGTTTTTTCTTTTTAATATAATAATAATAATAAATTATTATTATTATTATTATTATTATCATGTGGTTGTGGTATCTCAGTGATGTCACCTCTTCATTTTAGACACAACATAGCATACTGATTGTCTTGTAGCAGTACAATTCTTTGTAAATGCCTGTTCTTACAGCAGCACTGTGGCCTTGCACCTCCAGGGTGGCTGGTTTGATTCCAGCTTTGAGTCTGTGTCTGTTGAGTTTGCATGTGCTTATTGTGTATTCTTACAGGTACGCTTGTTTCCTCCTACAGCCCAGAGACATGTACTGTACATTGGGCTAATTGGTGTTTCCAAATTCCCCCATAGTACAGTATTTAAGTCTGTGTGCTTGTGTGCACTTGGAGCCTTCTGCCCTAACAGACCTCCATGCAGTTGTAAATACTCCTAATAGTCCACAATTTACTTCATTATGGGTTGGAATAGAAAACAGGAATTGTTCATTTAGCTGACACCTTGAGGGAAGATACAGAGCGTCCTATTGGATGTAAACCTTACAAAACATCTAACAGTTTATAATAATAATAAAAAATCATGCACCTTCTATTTCTTTAACTAAGCAATGATGGAAATGATGGGTCCAACAAGAAGAGGGTCCAACAACCTCAACAGCAAAATAAAACAAAATAAAGAAGACATCATAAAAAGAAGATACTGCACACATGTGGACAAAATTGTTGGTACCCTTCGGTCAATGAAAGAAAAATTCACAATGGTCACATGAATAATTTTAATCTGACAAAAGTAATCATTTAAAAAAGATTCTATGAATGTTAACCAATGAAAGTCAGACATTGCTTTTCAACCATGCTTCAACTGAATTATTTAAAAAAAATAAACTCATGGAACAGGCCTGGACAAAAATGATGGTACCCCTAGAAAATACTGAAAATAATGTGACCAAAGGGACATGTTAATTCAAGGTGTGTCCACTAATTAGCATCACAGGTGTCTACAATATTGTAATCAGTCAGTGGGCCTATATATAGGGCTTGTAAGCATATTTTTGTTAAATATACTTGTGTATGCAGCAATGTAACAATATGATAATATTAATCAACATAATATTAATCTTAGTGCAAACAATATTAATCTTAAGTGACAGAACATAAAAGTAAGCAGAGAGAAGATCAGTGTGCAGAAGTAAGCAGAAGTAAAAAGGACCTATGCATATCATAAAAATTAGAAGTTAGTGGCAGAAGAAAACATAATGGGTTCACTCAGAGGTGAGCCAAGAAAAGAAGACGACTATAAGACAGGTACATGGGAAAACCCTAGAGTGACCCAGACATAAACTGTACTTTTCTTTTTAGCTGTCATGTGTATGAGGAATAGACAAGATAAGGCGCTAGGTGCTGGACTCGACAGAGATACAAGCATGAGATAAGGCGCCAAGTGCCGGACTTATCTCATGCCCAGACGAGCAAACTTAATGAAGGATTGAAACAGGTGTTGGTTACACATGCTGCATGTGCACCTGCACACGTCTAAGTAAGAATATAGACAAATAACCAAAAGACACACGATCAGTTTTAAGAATACTGAGTAGACACAAAAAATAAGTACTGCCTTGTTATTTTTTATAAACTAAACACAAGAAGTGTAAAGATAATTGAAATTAATTTGCAAGAAAAATTAATTATAACTGGAAAAATCTAATAACTTGATATAGATGACGTAGGGAGTCAGATGACGAGGTATCTGACATAATAAAATAAGATATAAAAACTATAATTAGAATAAGGGAATTTATAAGAAAAGGTTGGATTATAATGGGGACATCTTCCAGGAATTAGGTTGGACATCTTCCAGGAATGAGGAGAACTAACGAATGAGGGGGTGATAAGGATGGGCACCTCCTCTTGATAAGACTGTATAAAAAGGCATGATTATTTCTGTAGAATTCAGTCTGTTTTTGGTAGTGCTTGGACTTCCAATCTAGGCATTGCTAAGCTGGCTCACTTGGGTTTCATTGCTGCAATAAATCCTGTCTTACTTCATCCAGATCTGCATAGAGTCCTGAGTTGTTCTTTGGTCCTTTTTTACTAAAGTTAAAAAAATCTCCCACAGGCTCCAGGTAGTCACTGTGTTGTTTGGTGACATGGTATGTACCACACTCAACATGGACCAGAGGAAGCCAAGGAAAGAGTTGTCTCAGGAGATTCGAAAGAAAATTATAGACAAGCATGTTAAAGGTAAAGGCTATAAGACCATTTCCAAGCAGCTAGATGTTCCTGTGACTACAGTTGCACATATTATTCAGAAATTTAAGATCCATGGGACTGTAGCCAACCTCCCTGGACGTGGCCGCAGGAAAATTGATGACAAATCAAAGAGACGGATAATCCGAATGGTAACAAAAGAGCCCAGAAAGACTTCTAAAGAGATCCAAGGTGAACTTCACGCTCAAGGAACATCAGTGTCAGATCGCACTATCCGTCATTGTTTGAGCCAAAGTGGACTACATGGGAGATGACCAAGGAGGACACCATTGTTGAAAACAAATCATAAAAAAGCCAGACTGGAATATGCCAAACTACATGTTGACAAGCCACAAAGCTTCTGGGAGAATGTCCTATGGACAGATGAGACAAAAGTGGAACTTTTTGCCAAGGCACATCAGCTCTATGTTCACAGATGGAAAAATGAAGCATATCAAGAAAAGAACAATGTCCCTACTGTGAAACATGGAGGAGGCTCTGTTATGTTCTGGGGCTGCTTTGCTGCATCTGGCACAGGGTGTCTTGAATCTGTGCAGGGTACAATGAAATCTCAAGACTATCAAGGGATTCTAGAGAGAAATGTGCTGGCCAGTGTCAGAAAGCTGGGTCTCAGTCGCAGGTCATGGGTCTTGCAACAGGACAATGACCCAAAACACACAGCTAAAAACACCCAAGAATGGCAAAGAGGAAAACATTGGACTATTCTAAAGTGGCCTTATATGAGGCCTGACCTCAATCCTATTGAGCATCTTTGGAAGGAGCTGAAACATGCTGTCTGGAAAAGGCACCCTTTAAACCGGAAACAACTGGAGCAGCTTGCTCAAGAGGAGTGGGCCAAAATACCTGCAGAGAGGTGCAGAAGTCTCATTGACAGTTACAGGAATCGTTTGATTGCAGTGATTGCCTCAAAAGGTTGTGCAACAAACTATTAAGTTAGGGGTACCATCATTTTTGTCCAGGCCTGTTCCATGAGTTTATTTTTTTTTTATAATTCTGTTGAAGCATGGTTGAAAAGAATCTCTGACTTTCATTGGTTAACATTCATAGAATTCTTATTTATTATTATTTATGTCAGATTAAAGTTATTTCTGTGACTATTGTGAGTTTTTCTTTCATTGACCGAAGGGTACCAACAATTTTGTCCACGTGTAAAACAGTATATAGAACCTCCCCTTGGGACATAAAGGGCAACATATATTGGATTAGTTCCAAATTGAGAGCATATTCACAATGTGTCATATGGGTGATATCAGTGCTGAAAATATTTTCCAGATTTTCCATAATCGATTGCACCGAAAAACTTCAATGCTCAAACAGATAATTATCCAGGAATTATAAAACAACCAAGCAGGGTCTGAACCCCCTCTCCCGAAGCATGCACGAGGGAGATGATAACACACGCCATGTCTAACTCTTCTTCCACTTTACAGGTGAAGGGGAGGAGAAACTAGGTGTTTACATGCCAACTTGGCACTGCTTCCAACTTGCACATGCACAACCTTTTTTCTTCTCTCTTTCTTTCTCCCTCTTTTCTCTTATTTTCCTAATAAAACTACCCTCGCATTGTACGTATGGTACACCCCAAGTTAAAGCTTTTACACCGCTTTCTTAAATACCCTCCTGGCTTTGGTGTAATTCTGTAAGATTATACTTAGAGGAGTGTTGATGTAGACTGGCATGTGATCCTTGCATCTTCATCCCATGAGCTGAATATCTCACCTTGTGGTTAACACAGAATAGCAATGTAACTGTAACTGTTGCATAGCAAGTACTGTATACATGGGTGAGTGCTGGAAACTGAACTGTGGCAAACAGCACAGTAATGGGAAACCTTGAATTTCAGAGCATC
Organism: Clarias fuscus; assembly: GCA_030347435.1. Taxonomy (NCBI): domain Eukaryota; kingdom Metazoa; phylum Chordata; class Actinopteri; order Siluriformes; family Clariidae; genus Clarias; species Clarias fuscus. The sequence continues at coordinate 14,806,021 of CM059226.1, forward strand.
CTCACCGAAAAGTCAAGAAATCCCATTGCACCAACATAAGAAACTCTCTGGTGCCTCCCCTGGTTAAAGAACATGGAGTCAAGCAGTAACTGACAAGAACCTTAATAGTGTTTGTTGATGGTTGTAAAATACTGATACTCCATATACTCATTGTTTGCATTTTTTGCCCATATACATACAAGAATTTCTATTTAGCAAAGAGAGGGGGGAGAAAATCAAATTCTAGTTGTTATCTTAACCTACATGAAAGGGATGACATTAGACTAAAACTGTCTGTTTAAAATGAAAGAAAACAATGAGTAGTTTAACGGATTTGCTCAGCAAATCTCTTTAATAATGAAGTTCTTGTGGAGATGTACTCCAGTTTGTCCCAAACACCAATATACAACTCAGTGGTCATCATACAGTATATGATATGTGCATACACCAATAGAGCAAAATCTTACAACCTTTTAATACAGGGAACAATACACAAAACTACTAACATCAAGGAATGTGTAATGTGTATTCTGCCTTCAACAGGAACAGATGCGGTTGTTTTTGTAGTTGTTATCAGACAAGTGAATTTACCTGTGGCACTGAGGCCCTGGACCCCAATCTCTGCGACCCATGTTCTCACTTGCGTATAAGCAAAGATAATGTCATTTACACTTGTTCCTTTTGAGAAAAGTGAAGTCAGCCTTAAAGAATTCGCAGCTCAAGCAGCTCTCAGCATTTACAGGGGAAACATCTGCTCTTGCTTCCTTTCCTGAGGCAGTTGTGTTCCAATACTACAATCACTGCTGATGATAGTAAGCAAGACCGACAATTTTCTATTGGGACATGAGAATCCTGTATGTAGTAAGTTGTTACTCTCATAATTGCTTTATAATCTACTGTATAGAGATATTTTAATAAATAGGGTAGGTTTTAAATGAACTACAACTGTTATACATGCTTAATTACCTTTAAAATCATTATATTACGGTGAAAATTGGTAAAGTGGTAAAATGTTATTATAACACAATTTTTTGTAAGTAGTAAAGGAAAATATCTTGAATATGATCTGAGCATACTTAATTGACTACACTGCGTCCCTTTCAAGTAGCCTAGCTGGTAGGATAAATAGTAGCTCAGTCCTGGGTGTGGCTAGTAGACTATTTGTATATGATATTGGCAGCTAAAATATATTAACTCTTTACTCTCTTTAATCTTTACAGTATATAATTGAACGTTATTTAAAACATGTCTTATTTACACAATAATATAGGACAAATCAAGTTACTGTATGAAATATGAAATCCTCCTTAATTTGCTCTCCCACTTTAACAATAACATTATTTAAAAATATGTAATTCGTAAAGAAGGACAGAAGAAAATATACCCCTATGAAAAGGTAATTTCAGGAAAAATAATATATTTTTTAACTTTCAGGTGTAGATCACAATCATCTTTTATGTGTATAAACTTAAGAAACACTAAATCAAGTTTTATAATCAATATTTTATACTTTTTAAGATCATTAAATACTGAATATTTTTGATCAGTAAAGCACAATTCGATAATGATACTAAAGACCAAGCTTAAATGACTCAGTTTACCAATATTCACCCTATATTTATTTTCATATGATACCATGATTTTCTAATGATCTAATATATTATTTACCAAAATCCAGTATTCTCAATTATGCACGCGTGTAGGGAGGAAGATTCATGCATTTTTCAATGCATTTTAAACATAATTATTCCAACAGCTGTGTGATATTTATGCATGTAGTGCAAACCTCACTGTGTGGTATTTGACGGGTGAGATCCAGTGCCACTGTCTTACTTTTTTAAATAACTATGATGTCATGCTGGAATTTGTGTTTGCCTGTAAATAAATTTAAATTAAATCATGACTTGTGATAATGACGTGCATAATGACAGAACACAGTTATGAGAGTAAACACTAATGCACTTATCCAAACATTTCAGTAGTGCTTGGATCTTCAAGGTAGAAGGAGCATCAATGTAGAACGTTTCTTTGGTATGGTGAAGCGATCTTCAGATTTCCTTCTTTTTATTCTACACAATCAGACATCCCCTAATATTTATCTCTTAAAGTCCACAAAACGTTTTTTCTTTCATCTTAAGGATTTTGAAAAGTTATTATTTCTGCTTAAAGGTGAGATTCTTGGATTTAATGGTAGTGGCCAGGTCTTACTTTAAAATCCCTATTTTGTCTCATACACCTCTACTCAAGAAACCTCTGGCTACCGAATGGGAGCCCGGAAAACTGATATACTGTAAAGCACTAGTGTGGCTTGTCTTGGACTGCTTCTCCCTTTGTAAATAAGTAAGTTTCGCACTTGAACCCCTGACTGCAAGATATGTACCAAATTATGACCTTAAAAGACTTCAGTTCAGAATATTAGAAACATAAAATTTACGTTCTGCTGTCAGTTTGCTTAACAATATTACGAATAGTTTACTCAACAGCCTTAAACACTGAACACTGTTTTTTTTTTTAATTTTTTAGAAACCATTAATTTAAATCTGCTAATAAGAAGATACAAAATACCCAATACAATGTCATCACTTTTCTGTAACTTTTCAGAATACAGACATATTTTACTCATGGGCCTTCGAAATAAACACCGAACATTGATGTGTTTTAGGAACCATCCATGTAAATCTGCTAAGAACAGAACATAAAATACCCAACAATGATTTCATAATGGCCATCCAGAAAGTGAAAGGGTACAGTTTACACAAAATTCACAAGAAAAGCTCTCCTGATGTAGGAATATCAGGATATGAGCCATGCAAAAAGAATGCTATGGAGATCTGCAACCTGATCAACGCAGCTACTCATCGAAACGCCCCTCCAGGATGCTCTCAAATGAGAAGGGCAAGAACTTGAAGCCCTGGCCAGTGTAGAACTTGTTTTGGAATTCCACCCTGAAAGAGAACAAACAGAAGTTTCAAAACACAAATGATTCAAAATTCCTCAGTTTTCCTGAGACATTTATTCTATATATAGAGGATTCTTTTCCCCAGCTCATTGGCATGATTACACACTCAAAGTCATTTCATATCATAAAAATATAAACTTATTTAAAACAGGGTGGTTTAACTCTGACTGGTCTGACTATAGAGAGAGAGGGGGGGTTCTTTCTTCAACTCAGAATATTTGCAATATTATAAATCAAATGAATGATGTGCTTTGCTGTTCACATTCACCACCATGCAAATTAACAATGCTCACGACAATGCTTTACATTAACGCTACATTCAAACGAAATCTTAAGTTACATTGGGTTTCCAGTTTAAGTTACCAGCAGCACACCTAATAAAACTGTAAAAATTTAAATAAAAAAGTAAAGATTTTAAATTTTTTAAATAAAAATGACATTTTGTAAAACTTAATGTATAAGGTAGAAAACATTTGTTTGCTAAATATTACCTGTTCACGTTTTACTCATAGCACATCCTTATTAATATCAGAGGAGATGGAATCAGATGCTCCAAGGAAATTCGGTTTCCACATGGTCGAGTCAAATCGTCACCCACTATCTACCACTGTATGCGCAAAGTAGGTCTTGCTGTTTTTTCTGTCATTTTATGTCTTTTTTGAACATGTTTAATTAAATAATCAATGAAAAATTGTCAGATGTCTTTTCACTATTTGTGTATTTTAAAAATAAGTAAATACATTTTATAAGTTTAATTATTTATTGTGTGACTGAAAAAAAAGCAATGTTATACAGGACTTCCAGGTTGCCTTAACCTGAAAAGACTATACAATTCCTGAGGGTAGGATCATTATGAGCTTATCCTGGACCAGAGAATTAAATATTTATTTAAAGTTTGACTAACTGAAAATTGTTCATTAGTGTTAATTATACTTTTAAATAGCAAAATAATGGACACAATCATTTTTGCCAGTTTGTTACAATAATCCTATACCCAAATATGCAAGAAGTATGCATAGGTTTATAGGTTCACGTTTTGAAATGTGTGACATACCAGTGTAGTCGCAGAGCATGCAGAAATGCAGACAAGCCCTCCATGACAAGCAGAATACACACTGTTAGTGTGGCAAATGCTGGGAAAATAATAGACAAGCCGAAGAATCCCCCACCACTTGCGGAGTTCAGGCCTATGTGCATCACCATTCCCCATAATACCTCTGAGAGTTCTGTGTGTGGGAAAGAGAGAGAGAGAGAGAGAGAGAGAGAGAGAGAGAGAGAGAGAGAGAACTAAATATTTGTACATATGTATGCATTTAGAAGGTGTGTCGGCATGTTTGTGTGCATACTAACGTGCATGAGCCAGACTAAGAGCCCAAAGGCGCAGGTAGGAGGCAGTGTTGGAAATACAACCCAGACAGTATTCAATGGTGTGGATGGCCTGGTGTACTGCTACATCCCCGAAGTTAAACTGCAGAGAGAAAGAGAAGGCCACATTACTTGGATTGACAGATAGCATACTGATTTATACTGTATACTAACCCTCAATGGATTATATTAACGTGACTTAATTATATTATATTAACGTGACAATTTTACATTTTGAATTCTCTCTCCACTCTCTTAACTTTATCTGCAGAATGTTGTCCGAGAATATTCAGCTTTTTATCAAGTGAGGATGTCAGACCTGACTATAATTTTCCATCATCATCATCATCATATCCTTTCATTGAGTAAGCTGCAGTACAATGATTAATTTGTTCTGAAAACAATAGAACTCTCCTTCCTGAACTAATCCCCACAGCAACCAGTTACACAAAGCAGTCCGACCTTAGCCGTAAATGACCTGAATGAACTTTTAAGAAAACTGAATGTACAATGTAAATGACTGTAAAGTAAATTTCTGCACTGATTAGGCAAGACAAATTTGTCTTTTGTATTTTATATAATGTTAATTATATTTGGTTTAGTATGCAGATCCTTTATCAGTTATGTAAAATTTTCAATTAAAAAATATGTACCCATGCAGGCATGCAAGTGCATGCACACGCGAACACACACTCTCTCTCTCTCTCTCTCTCTCTCTCTCTCTTTCTTACCGGTTCTTCCTCTGTGTGCTTGAACAGAAGCAGAAATGGAAGTTATTCAGGTAATTTAGAAATCTAAATTTCAATCTTGCAATAAAATCAAAATACACTAGCTAGTCTCTTAAAAAAAACATCCATTGAAAACATCAGAATGTTGGTACCAAAAGGGCTGATTTGAGTATTTGAGAAGGATTACAGGACTGAGCAGACAGGAGGTCCATAGTAACTCAGATAAACTCTTTACAAATTTTGGTGAGCAGAAAAGCATCTTAAAATGCACCACATTGAAACTTGAGAAGGATGGCGTGCAACAGGACAAGCCAATATGCGGTTTTACTCCTCGCAGCCAAGAACCAGAATATGAGGATAGGATTGGCACAAATTCACAGAAATTACAGTATACAGCTGGAGCCTTAGATTCCTGTGCATGTCTAACAGTAGTGGAAACCAATGATGTCTTCCGCTTTCACTGCCAATCACTCTTACAGTATGGTTAAATGTTTTCTGCATGGTGAGATGCTTTTTTTGTTCTTGATAAATGTAAAGAATGATCATTAAATTGCTATATCCTTCCTGGCAGCTCTGGTCATTTTCTTTTGATCTCTCTTGTCACCAAGTTTCCACCCAAAGAACAGTCACTGACTGTGTATAAAATCGAAATACACTAGCTCTAAATCATGCAATGTCTTATTTTTATCTATTTATTTAGATCAAATATTTTAATTTTATATATATTTATTCAATATTTGATGTGAAAACTGATTATATGCTTGACCAATATGTATTATTATTGTTATTATTATTCTGTCATATGATTGGCTGAATAAAATGACTGGATAAATGTGCAGTTGTACAAGTGTTACTATCAAAGTGGACCATGAGTATATATTTCCATTTAAGCAAAAAAAAAAAAAAAAAGTTTTTCCAAAAGCCCCATGAATTTAACCCTTCTTTATCACATCACATACACACAATGATGATTAACATAGAAAAAGATGAGAAGCTATGGTGACCCTCACTTTTAGAGAAAATGAGATGAATTATACTTTATTATAAATGACATTCATGATATTAATTATTAACTGTTTTTTTTTTCTTCTACTAAATTTAAACTTTTTGCAGCTTGTGCCTACTGTAGCCTCAAATTCCTGATCTTGTCAGAAGCCGTTACAGGAAATGTTCCAATATGTGTTTTTTGTTGCATCATATTATGGAAAAACTGTTTTCTTTTAGTATTTTGTTAACCATTGGTCTAGATAATATTGACATTATGGACACTTATGGACATTGCACATCTGCACATTCACACACATTTGCACACACCTTGGACATTTCTATTTAATTTTTGGACATTGCACATTTATGGACATTGCATCTAGACGTTCATGTATATTTGCACACTACCCGGACATTTCTATTGAAATTCTATTTCATTATTCTGTTCTTATTCTCTATAGCTATATTTTCTATAGCTAAGGTTTTTCTGTATTTTATTTCTCATTTTATTCCATATTTATTTCTTATTGCTAATCTTTTAAGGTCACAGACGTTTCACTGCATATCGTACTATATATATATATATATGTATACGACAAAGAAAATTTAAATTTAATATTATTCCAAGAAATGCCATGACCACTGCATGATGACATAATGGCCTATACATTAGTGTGGGAAAGAGAACATGCAGACTTCCTCATTTTCCTAGCAGAATTTTCTACATATTTGCTGTATGACTCATTGGCACACAATAGTTTTTAAAATGAAATTGTCAAATCACCAGCATAACCTCTTGAGACCCAAATGTCCGAATATGAGGACATGACATTTTATCCCAACTTAATTGTCTCTATATATTTATCCTTGTACCATCCTCATATAAGAACTGTATAATTATTTTGCCAAGCTTCTTCCTAGTTAAGGAATTGATTAAATGTACAGTATAGTTATCAGCTATAAATAAAGAGAAACAGTCAGTAGAAATTACACTGTACACAAGAGTACAGGGCCGGGTCTCAGGAGTTAGTTTCCTAACATGTAAGGTTAGTAATGAAAGTTTTGCCTAAAAGTTGTTATAGCAGTGTTCTTTTGTATAACTGTGTCAAATGTACACTTGTTATGGGTGATGAAGCTTTGTTGAAATTACAGTAGATGTTGAAAGGTGACCATCTACCTTGTACACCTATGAACAACTAGAGAGATAAGTTATGGGGGCTTGTTTGTGTCCCTGTTGTAAATGTTACCAATTCATGCTAAATTAAATTTAATGTGGATGTGGCCTTTAGTGCTGTGTAGAGAAGTCATTTAAATTAGTCCGTTTAGGAAACTGTTGATTGCCTCATGGTCATAACTGAATAGTCCATTGCATCCTTAGTGGCCTTTTGGCCAAGTCCTTAGTGCAGGCTGACCTGTTGTGCATTGGCTATTGGGTAGTTTCCTTTTTGGCTGCTTTGCAAGACTCACTCTCAGTGCCAACTCACTGCAAGCATTGTGCATTTATGTCACACAAGATAGACTGGTTAAAGTCACAGCTTACGTGGTGGCAGGTGTGGTTGACATACAGTATGCCCAGCTTTTAAAATGACAACAAAGGCAATGATGGTGTAAAGAATTAAGATCTCCTTCTCTGCTTACAATCCACTTGAAGGAGTTATATTTCTAAGTGGTCAAAATTATCTGTGTAAATGCAAATCATTCACCTCCTGGCGCCATCAGCAACAGGGAGATCCAGACATATGCAGTCAGTCACAGTGGCAGATCAGTTCTTACAGAATAGACACACATAGATGGATGGCATACCAGATGGCATGCATCATCTGGTAGGCAGGTTTATAAGGAGGATAAGACCACCTAAAGGCTTGGACAGTACCATTTGAAGTACATGGGAAGACAACCTATGACCTCCTCTTTAGCAGCGAAAATGGAAGTTTCCCTATATAAGACTTGCGCTACAGCATCCTGGACATCACTGCTTTTGCCAGGTTTCCCATGTAAATTTTGAGACAACCTCACTCATGGGGTCAATCATCCTGTCTACCAATAAGACTAGTACTGATGAATAGTCATACAAATGTATTAACCCTAACTGTCAAAGCAACAAAATAAAAAAAGGATTACAGTGGAACTTTGGATTACGAGCATAATTCGTTCCGGAAGCAGGCTCATATTCCAAAATACTCGTAAACCAATTTTAATTTTGCCATAAGAAATAATGAAAACTCAAATTATTCGTTCTACAGCCCAAAACAATAAATACATAAAAATAATTAATACAACATATAAAGTAAAAATAAAACAAATTAACCTGCACTTAACATTAAAAAAAAAGTAAAAATAAATCCAGACAGTTAAGTGTTTCCTTTTGTGCCCGCAGGCGCCGTGTATTTGTATGCGTGTGTGTGTGTGTGTGTGTGTGTGTGGAATTAGCCCCTCGCCTCGTCTTAAACTGTAAAACTCCTCCTCCCTCCCACATCTCGCTTTTTAAGTTTCACAACTAACATACACAAATGCAAACACTGTTTTAACGGGAAAAAAAGAAATCTCTCTAATGATACTCGCGTGAGCATACTAACGGAATCACTGCTGTAAAGTAAAAAAATAACAAATGAACCAGCACCTTACCTTTGAAAAGAATCACGACAGAGCTGAATTTTCTGTGTAAATAAAGTGCCAGGGAGATCTGTGTGTGTGTGTGTGTGTGTGTGTGTGTGTGTGTGTGTGTGTGTGTGTGTGTGTGTGTGTGTGTGTATGTGTGTGTGTGTGTGTGTGTGTGTGTGAGTCGGTGTCAAATTACGCGCACGCACACACAAAGTAAGAGTGTGTGTGTAAAAAGTGTGTGTGTGTGTCGGTGTGTGTGGGGGGCACAGTGTCAAATTGCGCACGCGCAAACAGAAGAGAGAAGGAGAGGGGCACTAAGACGTAGCAGGGGGCTCTTATTTTAACACAGGGGACGCAGCAGGGGAGATGATTACCCATAATTCCCGCAGCGCAAGAGAGAGTAAAATCATTGGCTTAGTTGTGATCACTTGCCGCTCGGTGTCAAAATAAGAGTCGCATACGTGCTACATGATACTCAGCGCTCGTAAACTAATACTTGCTCGGTTTCCGATTAAAAATGTATTCAAAATCTTTGCTCGGTTTGCGGAACACTCGTAAACCACGTTACTCGCAATCCGAGGTTCCACTGTACTTTTGTAACCCCAGTCCCAAAGGGTCACAAAGGTAATCATTTTAAATTTGTATGGCCTCCCTGAGCATTTACTGTATAAGGGATGAGTAGGGCTGTGCGGAAGTTTGTTTCAGTCACACTAATGTAGCAGGCCTTATGTCATCATAGAGGGGTCATGGCCATGATAGTTGTTGGTTTAAGATTCTTGGCACGCAAGATGTTAAGAAATATCATTATGTGTCAACCCTCTTGGTCATTAGGAATGCAAAAAACTGAATATGTATATACACTCCATGCAATCAGTTTCTGAAATACTCAAATTATTATCAGTTCTGATATTGGATCTAAACATTAACTGAAGCTTTTTACCTACAGTATATCTTCATAATTCTATGCACCTCACTGCTGCCACAAGTATGGCTAAATAAATGGTGAGAATAGTAATAAGAACGGTTTACATTACATTCCATTTTTATACATATGTGCAGCCACCCTAATTCCACTGCTCATCAGTGAGGCCCTAGACTACAATACCCTGAAGGAGTAAATATTGTTCCAATGCAGGGTCTCCCCTGCTGGCCCACAAGGTGGGGACTTCACTGGCTGAGCTGATGCCCAAAGTGAGACACAGGGATAACACCTGTGCCCAAGCATGATGAAAGCCTTGGCAAAATGGCTGCATGTTTATTCTATGTATATGGCACCCACATTGCTACACAAACTTTTAAACAAAATGTTTCTTGTCTTGTTTAGCAACATTGTGAAATTATGAATGTCAATATTAGAAATGCCATCACCCATGCTAAGCAAATGAACACACTTTTCCACTGATGGAAAATAACAATTTTTTTTACAACTCAAAGGATCACAACACTTTACTCAGTGTCTCAAATCTCTTACTCACTCAATTATTTTCTACACTGTTTTGTACAGGATCACAGGAAGCATGGGACTCAGGGCCCAAGGCAAGGTAAACTATGGACAAGGTGCCAATCCATCACATGGCACACACACACACTAACTCGCATGCTATGGGGAAGTTGAAAACAGCAATTAGCCTAATCTGCAAGTCTTTGGACTGTAGCAGAAAACCCACCAAGCACAGGGGGAACACTCCACGCAGACCCGAGGCAGGAATCAGATCCTCAGCCCGGGAGGTGTGAGGCCACAGTATTAATTACTACGCCACTATGCTATATGGCTCGAACCCACCCCTTAATTCCATAACACGACAAGAATAGAATGGGTATGATGTTTTCACAGGCTGCAACACATGAGGACATGGTCTTATGGTGACAAATGTGTTATTTACAATTGGCAACTAGTTCTCAAAGGAATGTTTTTTTTCTCCTCTGAATTATAACCAGCTAAATGTCTGACACTCTCCACTTTTTTGATTACTGCTTTGTTGCATTTGACCAATTATTATGCTGTACACATGTGCAATCACTTTGAATTTATCACAATGGGCATATATAGTGGTAACATCGAAAAGTCTGGAACTGGGTAAATTCCAAAAAACTAGACATACAGTACAATAAAGGACAAAAATAATAAACCAAAGATCACAGATGGTAGAAGTGTACTATTTAGTACCAGGACACCCCACTAAATGTAGTGTCTAATCAAGGATCATTATCACTAATTAGAAAGTAACTATGCTCAACACCAAATCCATTCGCAAGGCACACCATTATCATGTTTGCCAATAAATAGGGGCTTCACATAAGAATACACTTTGTAAAATGACATTTTTACATGATGCAAACATTTTTACGCATTTGTACACATTGGACTTGGACTTAGACCTCAGTCACAAGAATGTCTGCTAAAGGTTCCAACTGTAAATATGGTGGTAGATAATAACGGTATCATTGTATTGGTGTTATTTTGCTATCTGATATCACCCAAATGAGGATGGGTTCACTGCTGTGTCTAGTTCATCTCAAGGTTTCTTCCTATTGTGATCTTAGGACGTTTTTCCTCATCACTGTCGCCGTCTACTTGCTCACCAGGGACAACCTGATAATTATAATTTGACCATTTTAAAATTGCGATATAAATAAAACAGAATTGAATTGAATTTTGCAACTATTGGTCCAAATGCCCTTGTAAATAATGTTGGCATCAGGAATTCTGCTACATACCAGGATATTTTAAACTTAGTTGTCCCTGCCAGGGTTAGCGTAACATCAATGTAGAAAATTGGCAAACATATACTATACCAAAAACACTGAAAATTTGTGTACTTATATGTTTAAAAGCTTATATGTTTAAACGCTGTTGCCTGTTTTTAAAAGAACAAACAACTAAACATTCCGCTGTAGAATTCTATGTCTTATGGAGTGGTCCAAGATTCTCAACAATGGGTTCCTGCCTTATTAGATCATTTTCTAAGTTTTCATTAAAGATGCAAAAAAAAATGCAGCTGACTGCAGAGCACGGGACATATATCAACAAAAAATGCCTTTATCTTTACCCTTGCATTTGGTACACAAGTTTAGTCACTATTAGAACTCAGCAACAGCCAGAAGTATCACCCACCTCATCTGCATCATCAGAATGTTGGGATAGTTGGTCGTGCTCAATGATCTCAGCCTCATCCTCAGTCGGTCCGTTCCCGACCCGAACTCCCCCAAACTTCTGTGTGCCCTGTTGAGTGAGTCCGGTGGATGAGCTGGTGCCTGCTTGCTCTAAAGATTCTACTTTCTGAGCAGGGCTTGCCTCTCTCATCTGGGACTAAATACAAAACCCAACAAAGTCTGAATGGCCATGTGCTCTTTCTGGTGTGTGTGAATGGGTGTGCCTGTGCCTGGCTACCCATCCCATAGTATTGCGTATTTTATATGACTGGTATGCTGGATTTTTGTGGGGGGTTTTGGGTGGGAAGGATAATGGGCCAGGTATTCTCCAGCTTTTTTCTTTTTATAATGCTGTGAAAATTATCTGCCCATCCTGACTTTTTAATATAATTTACATATTTATCAATTTTTGGAAATTTGCATTTAAATTCCAATATAACACAACCGAATAATTGGATGTGCCACCAAACTTGAGATACCCTGAAATCAGGTTTTTTACATTGCTGTGATGGAATTTTGGCCCACTCCTTTTTGCACAATTGCTTTAAATGCTTGAGAGCGTTTAAGCATAAATTGTCAATTTATGGTCCTGCCTACACCCCTACACAACCATTTTAGCCATCCTTAGCTGGACTTGTGGTCTTGTATTTTGGACTGTGTCATAGATAAACTAATTGTGCATGAGCTTCATATCATGGACTGATGACTGAATATTCTCATTCAGAATTTCTGGTAGAGAGCAGAATTCATGGTTATGTTGGTCATGGGAAATATCAATCAGGAGACACTAGCTCTCACTGTGGTTTTTTAGATTCCCAAAGCTTTTGGAAATGGCCTTGTACCCCTTTTCAGACTAAAATATTTCAATAACCTTTACCTCTTTGGGAACTTTGTTAGGGATGTCGTTATTCAAGCATGATGACTGATAACCCAATTTAACCCAATTATCTTTTACATTTGCTTAATTGTTTGTTTGCATAAACAAAGGGGGAATTACTATTTCCAACGAGGATATTCATGTTGGATATTTTGGAAAAATATCTATGTGGCAAGGTAATGGACATCTGTGCTAGGATAAAGCATAACATTTTCTTTTCTTTTCTTTTTTTTTTTTATAAAAGAGAGCATTATATTGTGTGTATGTATATACAGTGTGTATACACACACACAAACACACACACACACACACACACATACACACATGTATGATGGGCCCAAAAACATTTATACACAATCAGAATAAAAAAATATATGCCTCTCTTTAAATATTTAAAATGATGTTGGAATTATAAAGATATCTGCTCATATACAAAGATCATATACAAAAAACTGGCCCCAGGAGTTTTTCCCATCAATTAATCCCATCTTGTTACTAAACATGAATGTACTGTATTTGCATGAAAACCATTGCTCTGCGGTTTGAATGAAAGATTGGGCTGGCTTTGCACATAAAACCCTTTTTTTACTGCCGATAAACTGGTAACCCAGCCAATTAGTTAAAACGCTGCATTCCGATCAGCAAGTAGTTCCCAGCGAAGTAGACTGTGTAAAGACCAGAGTAGACTGTGTAAAGTACACTACAGGACGGACCACAGCAGTCGTCAATTTGTTGCTCTACCTGTGGTATCCCGGATGTGAAGAATTTTTTCTACCTCAATTTTTAATACCTTAATTTTGTCAGCCTGCATTTGTTGAAAAATAATGAAGATCTTTAACATTTGAAAATATTTTTGAACAGCTATTTAGTTATTTAATATTTTTGCATTGACTTTTTAAATACTTTAATTACATTTTCATTTAAAATTAAAGTGCTATTAAATTTAAAGTAGTAAAAAATAATAGTACACATTGTTGCCATAATTAAATTGGAGGTTTAAAAAAGGGCATACATAACAACTGTTGAAATGTGTATACATTTTGGGCCCCTTGGTATACACTGCCTTGCAAAAGTATTCATACCCCTTGAACTATTCCATATTTTGTCAATTTACAACTTCAAACGTATTTTATTAGGCTTTTTTGTGATAGACCAAGACAAAGTGGCATATAATTGTGAAAGGTGAAAGGTAACTGAATTTTTTTTTTTTTACAAATAAATATCTTTTATTTATTCTTTACTCTAATTTATACCTTTATTCTAATACCCCTCAGTAGAATCTCAGTATAAAGCTGCTCTGTGAAGTCCTCAGAGGTTTGTTAGAGACCATTAATGAACCAACAGCATCATAAACCCAAGGGGGGGGGGGACAGACATGTGAGGGATAAAGTTGTGGAGAAGTTTAAAGCAGGGTTAGGTTATAAAAAAATATCCCAAGCTTTGAACTGCTGAGCACTGTTCAATCCATCATCCGAAAGTGGAAAGAGTATGGCTTCAAACCTACCAAGACACGGCCGTCCTCCTAAACGGACAGGCCTGGCAAGGAGAGCATTAATCAGAGAAGCAGCCATCGGTCCATGGTAACTCTGAAGGAAATGCAGAGATCCACTGCTCAGGTGGGACAATCTCTCCACAAAACAACTATCAGTGGTGCAAATCTGGCTTTTATGAATGAGTAGAAAGAGAAAAGCCATTGTTGAAAGAAAGCCATAAGAAGTCCCATTTGCAGTTTGCAACAAGCCATGTGGGTGGTGACAGCAAACATATGGAAGAAGGTGATCTGGTCAAATGAGACCAAAATTGAACTTTCTAGCCTAAATGCAAAACAACATGTGTGACAGAAAGCTAACACATCACAATGAACACACTATCCCCACCGTGAAACATGGTGGTGGCAGCATCATGTTGTGGGGTTGTTTTTCTTCGGCAGGGTTCAGGGAAGCTGGTCAGAGTTGATGGGAAGATGAAAGGAGCCAAATATACAGGGCAATCTTAGGAGAAAACCTGTTAGAGTCTGCAAAAGACTTGAGACTGAGGCGGAGGTTGATCTTCCAGCAGGACAATTACACACAGTTGGACTATGTGTGTAATTGACTTCTGAAGGTCATTGGTTCCACTGGATTTTACTTAGGGGTATCAAAGAAAGGGGGCTGAATACAAATGCACATCATGCAATTCAATTTTTTGAAAACCATTAATCATTTTCCTTCCACTTCACAATTACAGTATGTGCCACTTTGTGTTGGTCTATTGCATAAAATCCCAATAAAATGCATTAATGTTTGTGGACAAAATATGGAAAAGTTCAGAGGTTATTAATACTTTTGCAAGGCACTGTATTCAGCCATAACAATAAAACCACCTTTTCCTAATGTTTTGTTGGTCCCTCTGGTGCCTCAGAAGATGTGCTGTATTTGACACCAAGATGTTTGCAGCACATCCTTTAAATCCTGTAAGTTATGAGGTGGAGACTCCATGGATTAAAGTTGTTTGTCTAGTCCATCACACAGATGTTCATCAAATTGTGATCCAAGTAAACTCAAACAATTTTTGAAGATTTTTTTTAGTGGAGCAGCTGCAACAATACCAGGAATCCTCCTGAAAGAGGCCATTGCATTTAGAGAACACTCTGCAACAAGGTTGAGGTAGGTGGCACTTGTCAAAGTTAAATTCACATGAATGCCAGGATTTAAGTTTTCCTATCAGAACAATATCCAGAGCAACTAAGTTCCTCTGCTGGCTTCATTTATTAGAGTGCTATATCTTTCCCAGAATGGACACGCATGCACCTGGTTGTCCAGTCAATTTAGTATAATGTGTAATTTCCAGTGCTTAATGATCCATTTCTGCATCAACCTGCAATCCACTATGTATTCACACACATTTGTATCATAGCCAACATTGACTTTTTCAACAATGTCTGCTTTCTCGCTTTTCAGTGGGAGTGGCCCATATAACCTAGCCCTTAATTCATCACATTGCTGCCTATTGTTAAGTACTAACCTCTCCATACCCTAATAAAAAATTAATTTTTGGAGATGCTCTGACCTAGCTGTCTAGCCATCACAATTTGGCTCATGTCAAAGTTGCTCAGATCCTAACACTTGTCTATTTTTCCTGAATCCAGCACATTCAATTTGATAACTGACGGTTAACCCGATGTCTAATATATCCCTATATCATACCACGCTATTGTAATGAAATAATCAATATTATTCACTTCACTTGTCAGTGGTTTTAATGTTATGGCTGATGTGTGTATGTCTAAAATAATAAAATGTGGAAAAAATCTGGATCCATTTTCACATGACTTTTTTTTTTTTTACCACAGTGTATTTAAATACATTTAATTTCTCTTGGATGTAAGTAAAAATAGCAGCTACAGAAATTCTGAAGAAAGAAAATAAAAACACAAACATACACTAAGGTGTGGATTTCTCTAGTCTTGAAATTGAACTTGAGATCTCCATATAAACTATAGTAAGTAGTAGTGTAGTATCTGTGAAATTTTCTGAAATATTCTGTTTTATCCAAGATGCTAGATTAATTGATCTAAAATGATTTGTTACCTGGAGCAACACCGTTTAACACCAACACAAGGACTGACAGGACGTTGTTGGATGGAACATACCAAGTGCTTTTTCCACAGGTGCTGACGACGGAGCACCATGGTCTTCACCACCAACATACAGGGAACACAGCTCATAGCAATTACCACCAACAGAGACTGAATACCCATCTAGAAATGACATGGAATATATCGTCAGGTGCATGAGACATTGTGGAGGTTAAACACTTTTTAAGCATATTTTATGTTGAAATGCTAAAGAAATGGCCTTGTGCACTTGTGCACTTTACATTCAGGCACTTAGAGTAACAACAAGCTGCCGAACTGTAACATGGAACTAAGAAACCAGGGAGGAACATGTGGTGAGGAATATAATTATATATATATATATACTAATAATGTGGGGGTGGGGGTGGGGGTGGGGGTTTCAGGGGGAGGATCCGGTGCATAAGAAAATATTTTTACCTGTCCTTTGTACAGAGGTTTATTGGTTGGATCATTGTAGTTAAAAAGACACATGTTGATGAAGGAAATGAGGAGGCTTGGAGCATCTTTAGAAGTGGCTGCATCATAGGCTGTCCATTTATAGAAGATCAGCAAGATTAAATAACCAAACAGGCAGCTCATGAACACAATTTCAGGGATAAAACCCAGGAAGATGTTCAGAGGCTTTTTAAAGTACCTAGGAGCATACAGGACAACAGAAATTCTAAATCATATAATAAAATTGTAATATAACAAATTATCATTAAAAAATACAGCAGTGTATTTTACAAGTACAGTATATCGAATCACACACATACACATACTGTAGACAATACTCACAGATGATTGAAGAGAGAAAGAGTGACTCCGAACAACATGTGAATCACCCCTAAAATGACTGACATTTTCATTTTAAATGAGTTCAGGAAGGTTAGCTTGTTTGTGGCAATGTTCCAGATCTAGTAAAGAAGATCCACAGAAAGAATTAGATTTATGCTTATCTCTTAAGTCTATGCTTGGTGTTGGTACAAAATACTGTTTTTATTGTGTCTGCGTCGCTTACTGGGTCAATACCCAGAGGATATGGCCCACCAAATACTCCTGGTACAACTGGGTCAAGTTGTAATACTGGATTTCCGTCAAGAGTCTCAAACCTACACACAGAAAAGTGACAATTACATGGGAACAATTGAAATGTCAATTCAAAATGATAGGATTTAAGTCCGTCTTTCCTTTTTAAAATACTTGTTAACTGAATTAAAGGAAGCTAATTTATTTATTCACCAAACTGTGGCTTGTATACACTACAGGTCTGAAAGTTTATGGACAAGTTGGTGGAGTTGCTTCCTTCAACATGTGCCAGTATGCTTTAAACAATCATTATGATCAGAGATGTATCCTATTGGTGTTTATTAGTCGGTTTGGAACATATGCCGTCGGTCCACGTTAGAGATGTTTGTAAAAAAAAAATCTCTGGTGGCAATCAACAGTTCAGCAGTGTGTTTGTTTTGTAGATTGCTAGTGTGTGCAGTTATATTTTGGACAGACAGAATATTCAATTGTGTGTTTCTACCTTTGTGCCAGCAGTTTGGGTAATACATATACTGAATGGCTGTGAAGCTCAAGTGCATAAACTGTTGGACGTATGGTGTTTGCTTTTTTAGCTATGATTACTACTATACTGTAGCAATTCAGTTTAAGAACCCTGACAAGATCTTCTGGATAATTAATCACTTGGTCCTGCAAAAGCCAAAATAGTTGCTAAAAGGTTGATGAATTAGTTACTCTGATTTCTTGTAATATTCCAAATTAATCATTACTATTCTTAGGTCTAACTTTTCTTGTTACAGTTAAACTTACGACCAGTTGCCTCCTTTGGAGCCAAACATGGGCTTGATGCTCCAACCGGAACCAAACATGTTGAGGGATTTGGAGAAGCAGTCATTGTAGATCATTCCAGTGTAGACAGAAAATAAGCCCATTAAAAGGATTATATAGCGGCCTGAAAACACCATGTTAAACATCTATAGACATAAAGGTAAAGAGGGACAGAAGAAAATGAACAGACACAGAAAGTCAGTTTTAGCTAAGATTTTAACATCTTCAGCAGTACCAAAATGTTATCACCTAGTAACTAAACAAAAACTATGTAGTTACACAAATCTATGGGCCACACAGAGATGCAAACAGAAACTTTTAACAATAAATACACTAGTCAGGATAAGGACCTCAAACAATTTATAAAAAGGTGGTATAAAAATACTACAAAATTAAACATACAATGCAATATTACATTTAATTACTATCAAGTGCTCAAAATTACTGCATTAATAAAATAACACTCTATGATTGCACAAAGAAGTTAATTATGCTGAGATAATCAGTGGTAACCAAGCCACAAACCTCATTGTCACGTTTCTGTGCAAGTAGGCGGCTCTCTCTGATGACAAGGTAAAGGGCAGCAGAGGTCATCAGTAGACCATGACCCATGTCCCCAAACATCACAGCAAACAGGAAAGGAAAGGTGATGATGGTGTAGGGTGCTAGAGTGTATAAAATAATGAATTAATTAATACAAACACAAACAAAAGATTTTGACGAATATATATTATTAATGTACTGTAAAGATTTGCACAGTGCCTGGGTTAATCTCTCTGTAGGTTCCAATCCCATAAGCATCCACAATGTTCTGAAAGCCAGAGGTGAATTTGTTTGTCTTGTTGAAGGTGGGTGGTGTCTGCTTAGTCTGCATTCTATTCAAAATGGACGGAACAGTGGATCCACTCCTCTCCTGCAAGTTTAATAACAGAGACACTTTGAATGATTTGAATGCCTAGTAATCAGAGGTGGAAGGTATTTAAGTAAAATGACCTAATTACTGAACTTAAGTAAACTGTGAGCTAATAATACAAGCTTGGTACTTTTAAATTAGTAAATTTTTTGGTGATTATTTTTTCCTAATATTTCAAATATTGTAACATTTCAAGAAATGGTTTGATATACAGGCATATCCATGATTATGAATCCAAATTCATATCCAAATAGGTCCTGTATGAGTTAGAACCAGATATCTCAGCAATGGAAAACAGGGAAAAAAGAAACCAACAGAGGAAAGGCCCAAACATAAACATGAAAGGACATATTTAGGGAACACATTAGGGAAGATGTGTACGATATGCCCAGTCATAATTTGTGTGGTGCACATTTTTGAAGTTCATATATACTGTACAGTACATGTAAAAAAAATATGTAATTAAATTTGTAATTTAATTTAAAAAGTAAAACTGTAATATATTCAAGATTCATTACACCTAAAGTTAAATATTTCAAGCTTTTTTGTTTTAATTTTGATGATTATGGATTAAAAAAGGAATTGGCTGAAATTATTACAATATTTCTAAATCAATCAAAAAGACAATGAAGAAATCCTTAAAATGTTGTAAAAATATAAATGATTTCCTGGAATGATTTTGGAATAGATTATTAGTTTTTTATTGGCTTAAATAAGTATCTAAAAATTAATATATACAGTATATAGTCATGTTCAAAGGTTAGTACCTTCTCATTGTAATATATTTTGATTTAATTCCGAAAGTGTATTATTATTATGATGATTATTATTATGATCCACCCAGTTTTTATCCCAGCTGTGGATGGGTTTATTTTAATGCAGCTCAGTGTGTGCAGACATTAATTGAGGTTAACTCCACCCAAAGGGGGTGGAGTTTGGATAACACAGAACAGTTTTATACAGCTTTATACCCAACTATTGTTATCTTGAGGTGGGAGGAAATTGGATAAACTGAAGAAAAGTCACCTACAGTAAGCTTAGGGTGAATGCAAAACTCAGCAGTACAGACAGGAGCGTCAAGCTGTAAGACAGCAATGCTACCGGCTTCACGGTTACGTTATCCTGACAGATTATAAGCCCCCCCACCCCCCACCCCCCACCCCAACCCCGAGTTATTACAGTACTATGATCGCGTACACAGTTCTATGATCACATACACTCTCTAACCAGGTGCTTTATTATGCGCTTACCACATTTTCATTGTTGTACAATATCTTACTGCGTTTACACAATTTTTTAGCAGACATTGTGGGGGTTGGGGCATGTCAGGCCAATAGATGAAAAACATAAAACACTGATGGATGATAAAACTATAAAGTTATACAAAAATAATTAAAAGAAATTTCATAAAAGCAGCACCAATAAGAGTTTGCTTCCTCACCGTGCCCCTCCGCAGGGCAAACTGTATCGAATCCAGGTCAGAGACAGGACACCACACTTCTGCAATCAAACATTTCTGAGTGACATCAATATTACAAAGGTTCAGTGTGTGGTAGATGGCCTTCATCTTCCTCACTTTGATGAACCACACACGCAGGGTTTTAGCCGCAGCCTGAAGAACCCTTTGCCGATGATCCTCTGTTTGATTCAGAACCTGCATTAAACAACACATGACATTTGTACTAGATGTTACACATATAGTAGCAGTCAAATACAAATGCCTAACTATATAAATACACAAAATACCCAAAGCAGCAACGAGGCATCCATCCATCCATCCATCCATTTATTCTCCATATCGCTTAGTCCAATTTTACGGTGAGCATTGAGACAGCACTGGTTAATTATCAGTCAGGGCTGTAGCTCTAGATTGTGATATTTTCTTTGATGCGAAACACTCACCATCTACTTTCCAAGTAACATCTCTACACCGACTCATTTATGCACTACTCTAATCAGACAATCGTCTGGCAGCAACACAATGCATAAACAGGTGATGAGCTTTTGTTAATGTTCACATCAAACATGAAAATATAGAAAAAAGTAAATTTCTGTAGCTTTAACTGTGGTATTGTTTTTGATAAAAGAGTTTAGAGGAAGTGTTTTATTTAAAACTTAAGAATAAAAACAGGCCCATAGAGATTTGTTATACCATCTGCAGGTCATCAATGCGGGTGTTGACACCAGCTGCCATCTCTTTTCTCTCCTGTGGGGTTTCAGGACAAGGGTACAGGGATGCACGGAACCTGAAAAATAAATGCATGATTAAAGATAAGTAAACCATACTAGTTACTAATACATTTATTCCTGATGTCATGCCCTATTGTCTCCACTCTTCCTCCACACTCTGGGACCTTGATTTTCAAAGGAAATGGAAACATTTACTTTTATCTGAAAAGAGTCTTTTTTTTCCCTTTCACTTTTCACATTGTCTCTTCAGTGGCTTAATGTAGAATGCACCTGTTGTACCCCATTTCTTGAAGACGTTTGTACATGGTGGCTCTTGCCGAACAGACTCTAGCCTCAGTTCATTCCTTGGAAAGCTTTCCCAAATTCCTGTATCGGCATTGCTTGACAATCTTCTTAAGCCCGGGGTCATCCCTGTCGCTTATGTACCATTTCCCACCACGCTTTTCCCTTCCAGTCAACTGTCCGTGAAAATGCTTCGATACAGCACTCAACACGACAAACAACCATCTCTTTCAGCTGTGATCTTCTGTGGCTTACCGTGCCTTGAGGTAGACTTTGTATTTAGTAGAATATTTAGTACTTTTTCCACTAATTTATGGATTTAGTATTTAGTAAAATATACTACTTATGAGTTTAGCCATTTTTAAGCGGATTTGTTCAACCACTACTGTCCATGTGAACACTAAATTCTCCACCTTCAAATAATTTAACAAATACTACAGTGTTTTTTTATTCAGCAACTATTTTTCTCCTAACTGTGCCATATTCAAGGACCTCAGAGAGAATTATATGCATTATCTCAAGATCTCACCAATTCAGGATCAAATTCTTTCATAGTTTCATAGTTTAAAAACTCATAGTAGTGAGTTCATGTGCTACGCCTTGATGTAGGTCTTGCTTTCTGTAATAAACAAATAGGAGACTGAGGCGTAAGTAATATTACCAATTAAGAAACTAATTAAACACAGTTGTGACACAAGACTGGACCTTGAGTCTAGAAACTACAAACAATGTTAAAATATGAGTCCTTGAAGCACACAAAACAAGAAACACTACGAGTCCATGGGTGCAGAGTGCCCTCCAAGGGTTGTCCCTGACACAATGTTGAACCCTTTTTCTATAAATGTTATGGTCTATGAAAGAGTTGTCAATGTCAAGCCAACTGCGCACAGCTGTGTGAATGTGTTCGCATGGTTAAAGATCACTAAAAATTGTCTCTATTCAAAAGACAGGGGAATAAATCTTCAGTGTGTTTTCTAAAACCTACTGTTCCTCCTGTTCTTTAATTATATGGTCATGTACAGCACTTTTGACACAAGACAAAATTAAAACCTAGTTACTGTAAGACAACTGTTCTACTGTTTGCCCTTGGAGTGCCTTTCTACAGCATTACAATTTTAAAATGATCCATTTTTCTGTTTTCCCCTTTTTCGTGTTTCTCCACTACCTGCCTGATACTGTACATCTGTGTTAAATATTAACACCCCAATCTTTCCAGCTTTCCAGTATTTTTTTTACTTACCCCTCACAGATCTTCTTAACACGGTTTTTCAGTTGGTCCCCTTGGAAAAAAATTATAAATACTGACTTATGAACTTGGTCTCCCTGTAAGACAAATAAATGATGTTAATAAGCTTTGCTATACAAAAGCATTGCAGTACAAAACAAGTGGTATTAAGAACCATCCAAAATAGATTTAGTGTCTGTACTGTATATGACAATAACATATAGAAGCAAAGTATAAATTAATAAATGAAGAAGCAGTACTCACTGTTGTGGGGTCCTCAAGGGGTTCCTCAATCTCAGCCAATCTTAAAAACACATTGCCACGACAAACCCTCCAAAGCATTCGCTCAAAGGTGGGGATCCGTTCACGACTTATTACGCCAGCAACAAACCTTCACAGCCAGGACATTAAACTATGTTCAGATAAACTGTTGATAGACAGGAACTTAGGAAACAATGACAATGGCAATAACATTAGTCATACTACGCTCTTTTATCACATTTTACATGAAAGAAGACACACCCAAGCCGCAGAGGGGCACCTCTCCCAGCCTCACTGGGATCCAACAGAGATGATGTCTCCTCCAGCAGATTAGGGTCTTCCATCTAGTTATAATGACAATAAAAATAGGTCAGCAGTCACATAGTCAACTGAATGATACAGTATGTCATGCAAAATACACTTACTATCACCTGATTAGGATCACTATATTTATACTATACTAAAATATAGAGTATAGTATAGAGACTCCATTTGCTCTCAAAACAGCCTCAGTAGCACAGATTTCACAAGATGCTGTCCTTACAGAAACTAGTCCATGCTGACATGATCACAATCTGCAGTTCCTACAGATTTTTCAGGTGCATAGCACTATGCTATGAATCTCTCACTCTACCACAGCCAAAAGGTGTTCTATTAGATTCAGATCAAGTGACTAATACGGCTACTGAATTATTAAATTATTGAACATTAACCATACTTTCATGTTCATGAAAAGATGCTCAGTTTGAGATGGCTTTTGCTTCATGGAAACCTGGTGCACTATTACATTGAAAATGGCCATTATAAGATAAATTATAATATATTTATATTAGATTATTAATTATATTTAAATGATACAAAAAAAAGTAAATTGTTCCCATAACGAGATGCATATGATCAGCAACAATGCTCATTGCAATGCATCATTCATGCAATGGTTATGTGCATTATTATAAAAATCGTTGTACAGTACCACCTCCATCAGCCTGGACTAATGACACCAATCAATGTGTTGGCATGACCTTTTGACCCTACCATCTTTGTGCTTCAAGAGAAATTGATCTTCAGAAATCAATTAATAATCAGTCCAGACAGGTGAGTTCTTCCAGTCTCCACACTTCTTGTTTTCATTAACTTGTGTCTACTGTAGACACAACTTTCTGTTCTGGGCTAACAGAAATAGAACCCAAAGATGTTGTAGCCCATCCACCACTTGGTTTGATGTACTGTGCATTCTAAAATCCTTTTCTTCTTACCCCAATTTTAAAGTAGTTTCTGTAGCCTCCCTCTCAGCCTGAAGTAGTCTGGCAATTCCCTGTTGACCTCTCTCATCAACAAGACATTTCCATCTGCAAAACTGCCGCTGACTCAATGTGTGTTCAAATTGCACCATTTTGACTAAGATCAAGGGCCTATTGAGCATGAAAATCCCCAGAGGATGTGCAGTTATAGAAATACCAAAACCAGCCTGTCTGGCATCAACCATAATGCCACGGTCAAAGTCATTGAGATCACATTCTCCCCTCAATGTTTGGCCACTGCATGACACAATTGAGCTCTGGTGCTTAAAACGGACATTGTGTGCCAACCGATAACTTTCCGGATCACAATTCGTTAACTTTCCTGCCATTATAATCTAGACCAAGTTTGCGACAACTATAAAACTACATGAATCATTTTATGGGGTGGGGACTGATGGTCCACAGTGACCCATTTATCTGTACCTCTCAGGTTGGAAGAATAGTTAAAACACAGGCAGCACTCAACTTTAAGTATATACAGTATACAGTATATAACTAAAAAAGAATACACAATTATAAATGTGGTAGCAGTTTGCGGTTTGCGGAAAATTATCATGGCATTTTATGAAAGAATATATTTGCTACTGGATTCAAACACTGAATTTGCATCTGCATAACTCTGGTCTCTTGTTAAGCTTATAGCATGTTTAAGGTTTATTATGACGGTTACTAATAACAAGTCACAGGTCATCATTAAGTGATTTGTTCATCCACAATAGACCACACTAGCTACA
Source organism: Clarias fuscus (assembly GCA_030347435.1). Classification (NCBI taxonomy): domain Eukaryota; kingdom Metazoa; phylum Chordata; class Actinopteri; order Siluriformes; family Clariidae; genus Clarias; species Clarias fuscus. Next base: position 14,831,007 of record CM059226.1, read on the forward strand.
CTAGGCTTCTACGTATATAAGGTCATGAGACACACAGACATCTTAACATTCAGGTAAATGTTTTTTTTTAATCAACACTAATTAGGTTGATAATAAATTAACATTTGAATAGGTCTATTAATCAAAAGACAAACCTCATCAAAGAACTGTTGTGTACGTCTTAGGATGTGCTTTAACTCAGTCAGCTCCAAGAAATTCTTCTTTAGGGCTTCTTGATTGGTGTTAATTTCTTTCAGCTCATTCTCCAGCTTCTCAAAAGTTGCCTGTGAATCCAAAATAAAAATGGAAACACTTGGAAAATCGTTGCTAATTTTAATTAGCAGTAGGAATCTTCAAATGCTTATACCCACAGTACAATAAGGAGCTCCTAAGGGACATGGATGAGGGGAAATCAAGGGTGGGTAAAAAAATTCAATGAGGGAGAAAAAAAAATCTATTAAAGAAAAAAAAAACATCATAGGTAGGGGAAAAAAATCTGTTAGGGGAAAAAAATGTAACCTGGGAGGAAAAAGAAAATCAAGACTATGTGACTCATACTTCCACATCAGTCTTCCAGTGCCAAAATTCGGAAAGATCAAGAACGTCAGTGCATTTTAGTCATTGTTGTGTTGAAGTAATATTAGTGCTGTCCAATGGCTGCAATGGAGAGGAACCTAGAAACATTCCTGAGGAATACCAGAGGAAACCATATTGCCCATGAAACAGGACAAGGTACACTATTATAAATGTTCATGCAAGTTGTAAGCATAAAGTCTAACAAGATGATCCACAGGGTACATCAACACAACAAGGGGCAAATGCACTGACATACTTTTTGAACCCACCAAGGGTCTCTCTAATACACAATACAATATTACAATAAAAATTTTAAAAACCAAACCTCAAGATCGATCATATCTCGTGGAAAAGGTACTTCAGGATTTTCTCCAGTGTCCACAGTGGGGATGTTGGCCTTCTTAATCTCCTTCTCTACAAACCCTGTAATAAATGTTCTGTAATCTATTAGATCAGGCACACCAGTTTTTCAAGATTTCATAAAATGTCCTCATCCCTAAGTACAAGGTAAAGTGGGGACCAAATCAATGTCTGAGCTTTTTCACTAAAATTTCCCAAGAAGGCTTAACTTTCCTAAAATTGACTTTTACTGTCCACCTTAAAGCCAACTACAAATATCCACGTATTGGACTATTCAAAATGTGACACATTTTTGTTAAACAAACCATTATGCACACATTTTTCTTTGCAGTGTCATTAAAGTTGTTATGTATGACTCACGCAGCTTTCTATCCATCTCCTCACAGCGCCTCACTTCATTCACAAACTTCCTCTGGAACACATTCACATCTGGGTTGAGCTACAAAAGGAGTGGAAAACATAATTAGTTACTTTGCTTTTAAGGCTTACTTGAAGACAATCATTTTGTTAAAAAAAAAATTAATCATATTACTTATTACCAGTGTTGGGTGTACCATGTTACTTTGTTAAAGTACTTGGATTACGTTTTTGATGTAACGAGTAATCTAACATGTTAGGTCCGCCATTTAAGTACACAGTTATTTAGTTATATTTTCAGAAATGTAATCCGTTCTTCAGACAATTTATGTAATCCGTGAGCCAGACAGCAGTTATTCCATTTGTAAAAGTCGTGAAAGTCGTCCTACCTGCCCTGCCCCCGATAAGCCGCCCCCCTCTGTTATTCCTGCTGTTATACCCCTATCTCACCTATGCAGTTTTCATTTGCTGCAATTCCGTCTAAAAAAAAGAACATGGATTTACGACTGAGGTTCGCAAACCTGCATCTGAGCAAATCACAAGATTTCTGGAAAAATTTCCTGTGGACAAATGAAACCAAATTGGAGTTGTAAGGCCCAGCTCCATGTTTGGCAAAAAAAGCATTTCAGCAGAAACACCTCATACCCACTGTCATGCATGGCAGCAAAAGGGCGATGATTTGGGCAAGTTTTGCAGCCAACCCGAAGGTCCTTATATCATGTTTTGTTAGCATATTCTTTCTCAAATATTGAACTGTACAATCAGTGTTTTAAATTTACAAAATGCACACATCTAGTGTTAGGAACCTCCACTAGAGGTCACTGTTCATGTCTGTCTGTCTGTGTAGTTCTTGTTGGTTGACTCAGTTTCCCAGAAGGCACCTCAGTCAGGTGATGAGTGCTCACCTGAACTGAGGTGCCTCATTAAAGTTTCTATAAATAGCAGTTTGTTCTGGGAAACTGGGTCGAGCATTGTTTGTCTGTCTGTTTGTTTGGTATGTTTGTTTGTATTACCGTCATGTGGGCATTCCTTTTTGATTGTTTCTTTGAGTTTATATTTTAGTTATATTGTTTTACCTTTGCTTTTCTAGAGGGCTCTAGTTTAGTTTTCCTTATGTTCCTTGTGTTAGTGGATTCATGGAGCTGTCCTGTTTCATGTTTAGCTAGGCTGTGTCTCCTCCTGTGTACTGTGTAAGTACTGTTCTGTCTTCTTGTTTATTCCCGTGTATGTGTAGCCACATGAGGGCTTCGCCGTTAGCAGGGTTAGCCGCTAGTAGGCCTTGACGGCTAGTAGGGTTAGCCCCTAGTAGGGTTAGCCTCCAGTAGGCTAGCCTCTAGTGGGATTAACTGCTAGTGGTTCTGGTCACTAGTAGGTTAGCCGCTAGTGTGGTATAGTCTCATGTGTGCCTTTCCTTTTGTGTTCCAGTTCCCCCCTATTAGATCAGTACTAACCCGGTTAGCCACTAACTCCATTAGCTACTAACCCGGTTAGGTCAGCATCCAGTGTCCCCATATTCCATATAGCTACTAACCCAACCAACCACTAACCCAGCCAGTCTAATCCCGTCTCTAGTCCCATCTCTAGTCTCCAGTCCTGTCTAGCCCTGTCTCTCTAGTCCCATCTCTAGTCTCCAGTCCTGTCTAGCCCTGTCTCTCCAGCCCTGTCTCTAGTCTCCAGTCCTGTCTAGCCCTGTCTCTCCAGCCCTGTCTCTAGTCTCCAGTCCTGTCTAGCCCTGTCTCTCCAGCCCTGTCTCTAGTCTCCAGTCCTGTCTAGCCCTGTCTCTCCAGCCCTGTCTCCAGTCCTGTCTAGCCCTGTCTCTCCAGCCCTGTCTCCAGTCCTGTCTAGCCCTGTCTCTCCAGCCCTGTCTCCAGTCCTGTCTAGCCCGGTCTCTCCAGCCCTGTCTCCAGTCCTGTCTAGCCCGGTCTCTCCAGCCCTGTCTCCAGTCCTGTCTAGCCCGGTCTCTCCAGCCCTGTCTCCAGTCCTGTCTAGCCCTGTCTCTCCAGCCCTGTCTCCAGTCCTCTCCAGCCCTGTCTCTCCAGCCCTGTCTCTCCAGTCTCTAGTTCCCCTATGTGTCTTTAGTTAGCTTCAGCTCCATGTTCCCTCATCCCCAGTTCTCTCTGTCGGTTCCCGTGTCAGCTCCTAGTTCCCATGACAGCTCCTAGTTCCCTCTTCCCCAGTTCTCTCTGTCGGTTCCCATGTAAGCTCCTAGTTGCCATGTCAGCTCCTGGTTCCCTGTGTTCAGTTCTTGTCCCTGTGTTAGCGCCGCCATTCCCTGTGTTAGCGCGCCGTTCCCTGTGTTTCCTGAGCCCTAGTTTTAGTTTGAGTTTGTTGTTTTGGTTCCTTTGTTTGTTTGTGGCTGTTTCGAGTTTGTATTGTAAATAAAGACTTTCTGTTTACAACCCCTCTGCCATCATGCCTACCCTCATGCCCACGGCAACCACACCATCAGCCGGTCTAGCCAGCACCACCAGCTAGACCCATGACATCTAGATGTAACAAACAAATAATTTTACTTTGTTTTTTCCCCATGCTGTGTGCAAAGGGGAAAAATTAATTTGGACATAAACCACCAACTTGACTGCACATCATTAGAGACATGCTCCCTACTTACACTTGTTGAGAATGAAAGCTTCCCAGGGTTGTTCAAGAATACACCAGTAGCAAGTAGTGAAAATCATGTTTTAAATATATCCTTTAAATATTCTCAATTTAAATGAAAAACGTTTGCACTATTTGCTATACTGTAAATGCTTTGACTATTCAGAAACAACTGACCACAGATACTGATACATAGTTGTTGTTTTTTGGGCCTGTGAGGAACTATGACACCCCTAGTATTAAGTATTCAGATCAAACCTTCGAGAGAACTGAAAAACCTCACAGTAATGTCTCCGGGAAAGTTTGTCTACATGTATTTTTGGTGATAGTTAACGATTTTATGTTAGAGCATGTCATGTAAAGTCTATATTATTCCACTCTTAGCAACTCAATTGTTTCTTCAGATCGCTTTCTAGGGATCCACAGACCCTCATTACTTATCAGTGGTCTTCAATCACTTTCACTCACTCATTGTGTATACCACGTAATCCTGTATACAGGGTCACAGGGGACCTGGAGTCTAGCCAGGAGTCTTGGGGCATGAGACGGGGTACACCCTGTATGGGTTGCCAGTCCATTGCAAGGTGCACATGCTCATTAAGGCAATTTGGGAACACGAATTAGCTTGATCTAAGGAAACCCACCAAGCACAGGGAAAAAATACAAACTCCATGCACACAGATCCGAGGTGGGAATTGAACCCAGACCCTGGAGGTGCATGGTGACAGTGCTAACCACTAAGTCACTGTGCAACCTTATCTGTGGTCTTACTATACCAAATTCCTGGCTTTTCCATAGCCTTTCATCTACTTGCAAACACAATGCTTTCTTCTGGATGAGAATACAGTAATTAATTACATTTTAGCCAAATGAGCAATTTTCATAATTCTCTACTAAATACTGTACCTCAATAAATAATTGAATACTTACATCTCTAAACTGTACCATTCCCAACTCCCCCAGTTCACTGACACAACAATATGCAGCCTCAGACTGCAAAAAGAGCTGGGCTAGGGTCATCTCCTCACTACGGAATAGCTCTCCCATTATGCTCCACTGCTCACTCAGGTCACACAGCAGAAGGGAATAAGCTCCCAAGAATAACTCAGGAGAAAGCCTGGTGGGGAAAAAAAAAAAAAAATATGGGCAATTTATTAACATTCACATACAGTATAAAGAACATGTAAAATATCTGTTGAATATATATATATTTTATAAAACTGGCCATTCTGTTTACCCACATTAGCAAACAACATACTGTAATATATGCAAGGTGTATATTCAAGTGCCTATATATGGTGTGATCAATGAAAAAAATATTATTTCATACTTTTTCATGACTATTTGTGCATGCAGTATCAAACGACATTTCTCTTCTGCCAAAATCATCTACCAAGAGGGAAATCCAACTGTGTATTTTAGCATGTATTTGATATTCACATATTGCTTGAGCAACTTATATCAGTCTCCTTTTTGTTATTTGCATGCAATTTATGTCATTGAGGCTGAGTGATTTTCTTGAATAGAAGTGTTCAACACATGAAATTTGTATAGCATCTAAACTACTACTTTTAAAATCAACCACTAACCTTTAAGCCTAAGTAAAATATGAATATTTATTTTAGTTCCTCCAAATAAAGTTGCATAACTTTGCTGTTTTTCTATTTTTATTGATTAATTGATTGAATATTTATGATAGTTTCTCCACCTAATGCCAGTAAACAGTATCCATCCAAGCTCGACCTGCTTGGAAAAAGATCAATCTTGACTTAATGTAGGTATGTTAAATACTTATCATGACAAATATTCAGCTTACTCAGTGTGTAAGAGCAAGATGTTTATGCATTCTTCCACCGCTGTTAGTAATAACTTCATCTGTGATGTATATTATATAGCATTCTAAGAAGATTATATAACTAGAAGAGCATATCTGGACTTTGGAGCGGATTAGGGAGCCCTCACATTGGGAGGAATGGGTGATGACTCATTGGCGTAATCACACCAGCCAAAGAAAACACTACGGCTTGCCATAGGAGCACCACGCCTTTTCATGGGTCCAACAGGGTTTCTCTCCTCAGTGAACCATGCACAAATAAAAACCTGAAAGAGCTGTGGTAATAGGAGACTCTATTCCGAGGCATACAGTATGAAAGTACAGTAGCTAGGCCTTTACTAGCTCTACTAGACCAGTAGCACTAATGTATCCTGGGAGTCAGGCCTACAGACACAGCACATACTCTTAGGGTCTGAGGCAAGTATATTAAGTTGTACGTTTTGTACATGTTAACCATATATAACATCATCAATCAGAGATCACTAAATGTAACTTCTTAGATATGTGTAAATTAGCAAAGGCGATCCCTGATGCTGTAACATGTTCTGTCCCAAAGGGACATGGTGACACAGATTACAGCAGGTTATGAGGGCAAAGCTGGCCTGTTAGGGTGAGTCTGTATACAGAACATGCGGAACATGCTACAGTACTCTCCTTTCTTGCGGCATAGCTCATAGTCTGAGAACAGATTAATCAGTGACTTTTCAGAACCAAGGCAAAATCAGTGAAACAGACAAAAAAAAATAGACAGCAATGTTCTCTGAGCTAAGAAAAAAGGAGAAATAGTCAGAAGTTCCTAATAGTTTTTTATTAATTTTCTCCATGACAAAATGTAAAATATATTATTAATATAAGACCCAACAAAAAAAACCTCTATTACCTCATGCCACCGTGACTAAAACATCTTCTTGGGGAAATACTGCAGATGATATGATCACATCACCACTATTTTATCCACAATGCATTGCTCCACAGTGACATTTGAGTCTACTTTTAAATAGTACTATTGACCTACATTATACAGCACTGAACTATCTAAAGACATTACATGAGTAAACTGCTGGTATTCTGTGATATGCCATCCCTACATTGATTGAAAGGTGCAGGTTATTTGTTGATACCTTGTACAATAAAAACTACAGCGGGGGCTGGAGTGTTTTTGCTCTTATGAATCATTGTTCAGGACTCTGTCAATCTTATTGTTAAATCTAGACAGGGCACAATAATGCGCGGTTTTCATCCCTCTGCTGCAGCTGCTGCTGTGGTTTTGGATTCAATTTAAATTTATTTTATTTTACTTATTTTTTTTATATAATTCTAAATTTTAAGATTGTTGATCTTGTATTAAAATAAAATAAAATAAAAGTTTTATTAAAATAAAACGTTTAAATTTTTTTTGTCGCTCAAAATATGCATCACAACCGCTGATGTGTGACACCCGCCAGCACACGATTTATTGAGCTTTTTAAGCCCCGAGCTGCATTCCATTCCGAAGTGTACTTCACAGAGTGCTCATTACTCCCTGCACCATTTGCTGTGAATGTTGGTGAAGGGAATTCCCTCAACAAAACTCCACCATTCGAAACACTCAATGAAGTCAATTATATGTCAATAGTTTCATAATAGCTTAAAATAATCCGTCTGAGGCAGGTTCCCTTGAGAATAATTAAAAAGAAAGCACAATATAAATTTATTATAAAACACTCACACCAAAAAATTAAAATGTATTAATACAAGACTTGTGGCCTTGAAGGAGAGACATTTATTTATTATTAGAGATTATTTGTAGCTCCTATTGTAGCCAGGCTTTTATGCAAATAGCATAATTTCCAACTTGTGTCCAAGGAAAGAAAAATTTAAGGGATATATGGCCATTGGGGAAAATATTTTACATAATATTTTATTCAGCATGTAATAATGTCATTATATTAAGATCTTGTCATGTGTTTACACACACATAGGGAGATGCCCAGCTTCAAACAATGCCTCCTGATGGTGTACAGTACACAACATTTATGTTACACCTGAATGGTGTTTAGGTCTGTCTTAAATCTGAAGACAGATGTGCTCAATTTTGTGATTTTAATCACCACTAAATATAGTGCACCTCTAAAAAAAAAATTTAAGATTGAGAAAAAGTTTTTTTTTTTTTCATTCATTTAACTAAAAAAATTAAACTCATGTATTTCAGACTGACTAAACGAAAGGTGTGGCTTAGATGGTACTGTACACGCAACCACAATAATGGGAAAGATCATCATCAACACCCTCCACAAGAAGGGTAAACCACAGAAGGTCATCAGCGAAAGCCTGGTTGTTTGCAGAGTGATATACAAAGCATACTGTATTTGTAGAAATATGACTGGAAGGAAAAAGTATGGTAGGAAAAAGTGCACATGCAACAGTAAGTCTTAAGAGGATTGTCAAGCAAACCTGGAAGAGCTTCAGATGGAGTGGAATGAACCTAGAGTCAGCGCATCAAGAACCACCACACAGGTATCTTACGGAAATTGTCTACCACTTGGTATACAGTACTACTTTATATAAAGTTGTATAATGCTTTTCTAGTATCAATCCACTCCATAACCAGGAACTTTAGAGGCATCTTATCTGGTAAGAAAAAGAACTGTAGGATTGGTCCAAAATAGATGAAAATTGATTTTGCATTTAATTTTGAAATCAAGGTCCCAGAGTCAGAAAGGCACAGAATGCAATTTGCTTGAAGCCCAGTGTGATGTTGCCACAATCTGTCGTGATTTAGGGTGCCACGTCCACTGCTGGTACTTGGTCACTATGTTTTATCAAGTCCAAAGTCAATGCAGCTAAAATCAATCCATCTAAATCAGGGGTGTCCAAATCCAGTCCTGGAGGGCCAGTGTCCAACACAGTTTGGTGCTCCTTCTTCTCAAACACAGCTGATTTAACTAATCTGTTCATTACTAGGTTCAGTGGGTGTGTTTAGTTGTTGGTGAATTACAAACTGTGCTGGTCACTGGCCCTCCAGGACTGGATTTGGACACCCCTGATCTAAATGATAGCTTAGAATTTCAGATCTAATTTTATTTTTATTATATTTTATTATACTTACATCTAGATATGTTAAATTGTTGCACATGTGCCTTTTGTTTGAACCTACCTATTTTCAAGTGATTAAATATAATGGAGAAAATAAATTATATACATGTATGTTTATTGATGCCCAGGTGTGTCCTGTTAGACTGATTGTTTAAACAACCTCTGGTGGCCATGTTGACTGTTATTAAAAGAATCAGTCACTATGGACACAAGAGAGCTACCTATGAAAGAAGGGCAAGCAATTTTGGAGCTGTTAAAAGAGGGAAAATTGCCAGAGCCGCAATATGGCAGATGTACTGTATTAGGCATAATAAACACGACAATTTAAACTGAACTGAAAAAAAAGAAAGAAAAAAGAAACTACTGGTGTACTAAAAACTAGATTATTACAATTAATCATTTAAAGGAGATTCCAAGAGCAGAAATGTCAAGGCCATACCACAAGAGGAAAATGACTCATCAGCGTTTAGAATTAGAGGGCCCAATTGAAAATCGCAATGAAATACAGAAATGAACCACAAGCATCCTGGAGCATAAATTAACCTTGATAAAAGCGATGGTGGAGCCAAAGTACACAGAAAGACCGGGGCCTGTTCATGATTCAAAGCATACAGTCTCATCAGTTAAGCACGATGCCATGCAGTAAAGCCATGATTTAGAGGTAGAGCCATCATGAGATAGCTGCTTCTGGAATGGTCTCATTAATCTGTACTGACGATGTAACACATGATGATATCAGCAGAAGAAAATCCACAGCAATATTCTGTTTTATACTGTATAAATTAAATAAATTAAGTCGTACTGTATTCGCGAGATGCCTTGCTATGAAAATTACGTCGGGGTTTCGTAGAAAATGAGACCTGTGATTAGTGCTCACACGAAAAATGTGACGAAATTAGATAATCTAAGGTTTCCTGTTAAAACCTTAATCCAAGCGCAAAGCCGCAGCATCCTCCTCCGACACACCGTGTCCTTGATGCTCCAAGGGCGTCATCGCCTGCTTCATATCTCCTCAAAATAAAAGCGAATTAATATAGTACATTTCTATTGTAGAATACCTTCTACATCTCGTATAAAGCGTCCTTATTACTAACATTAATCCTAATTAATTATATGCAGCATATATAAATAAAAAAAAAATAAAAAAAAAACATGACCGTGGGTATCAAAGATGACGAAGCAGTTTTATGCGAATACATTAATTGGTTTGAATCTAAGTATAAAAATGCTCTCTTTAATACAGAATGTTTAGGATTATTCAAACGGAATTTTGGTTCGGTTCAGGTTGCATGGTGTAGCGGTCGTGTTTTACAGACACAGGAGAGAAAACGGTGAAATACACCTTGCGCTGAGGCATTTATTTACGCAGATTTGACGAAACTGCGTGTTAAATTTGAATGTTTTTTCGCCCAACAAAATAAATGTGCTTACCTTTATAGGGAGGATGTGCTCAATCCTGGACTGCCGCCTGCTCTCTACTCCTTAGTGAACAGATGACGGTGACGTCACTAGTTCGGCGAGAATGACCCACGTGATCAGATTATTCCCAGTAAGAATAAAGCAGTCTCATGTACAGTACAAATCCTGTTGACCGCTATATGCATGGAAAGCGACATAGAAATTGGCCATTGCTTCCTTATTTAAAATATTTCTGGATAATCAAAGCGAAAATTAAGAAAAGAATCAGATGCTATAGAAATCATATTTTGGCCTTTCTGTGTCCCAAAATAAAACCATTTTTAAAACATTAAAAATACTAAATACCTTTGTGGCATATCAGATAGTGAGAGGTTTAGCACTATTTGGGACAAATGTAAAAAAAAAAAAAAAAATTAAAGGCACATGTCGCTACACATTTCTGGTTAAATCGTTTGTTTTTGTGAAAGTTCCCTCCTTTTCTGGCATTTATTAACAAGGTAATCTGACAGTACTTACATTCCTGAATGCTTATCTTTATTCATGACATCCTAATCTTTTTGACATCAGAAGCAAAACATGTTATGTGAGCAGTACTCCTAGAAACATGATTCAAGAGACTTTATTTGCCATTTGTACACATTCCAACATTATGAGTGCATTGAAAGTTTTCGTGCAGAAACTCCGAGTCAGATAAAGTAGAAATAACAAATAATACAAGAATAAATAGAAGAAGAAGGATTTAAGCTAAGAGACTATGACACTATAACAGTTATCTAGTACACTGTGGTATGTTTTAAACATGATCACCAGATATAGAAATATTGTACTTCAACTTTACAAATTGCACTTTGTCTTAAAGGTTTAATTGCATATTTAATGTCACAGTTTTTATATTGTACATTCTTACATGACCTCAGTCTTACATGATGGATCAAAGCAAGATGAAGGCTGTCCTGTGCTTGCCCAAGCCTAAAGCTGCAAAAATCTTCAGCACTTCCTTGGTTTCTTGTTTTTTTATAGGCTTCAGCATTATGGCTGCTCACTTCCATTTGGAAAGGAAACCCCAAGACCTAAAAATGGAATCCAGATGCACAGGTAAATGGAAATTAGAATCCAGAATCACTTTTCTCAATTCCAAATATTAACAATAGCTACAATATTATGTTATCTGGACCCCAGACTGCAGGTTGCGATAAAGATGAATGCCTCTAAGCACAAAACAGGGACAGTTCTCTCTTGAGGACAAAAGAAACTGGAAAAAAAGAACTGGGAGCTTCTTTCTATCAAAGCTGCCCTTCGAAGGGTTTAAGGCCACTTAATATCCCTTCATTGTCATGATTGACAACATGAATCTGAAACATCTAGTGTTATAGTATCCCTGAAAATATTGTGTCTGACCATAAATTTCAAAAGTTAAGACCTTGTTGTATACTTAAACTCATAAAACAAGTATGTATCCGTCAAAGTAGACCTCCCACCATTATACAATTATACAATTATACACCATTATACAATCATATCATATAGGATGACTCAAACCATTTCTGTGCCATACTACCAGGCAGCTCAAGATTGACCACCTTCTTCATTGGAAAGCACTACTACCCCCCCCCCCCCCCCCCCCCCCCAAATGGTACGACAAGAAAATATTAAGTAATCCCAGTATGGGTGTGTGTATATATATTGAAAGAGCTATTGGTGCAGATGTTTGATTACACAGAGCATGTAGGTTTTTATTGTGTATGTGTGTTTTTTAAAGAAGATATCTACAGTACCACATTCAACATTTTGATTCACTGCACATTTTGGTTCATGTTCACTGCACAAGGTTCACCAAACTCCAGATGGATATCCAAGTACTGCATATCTGTATAGCTCATTATTTCAATTCTACTTCATTTTGATTTCATTTATGCCACAGATTTAACTTCAGGCAAATACCAAAGTTTCATTAAATTCTGTTAAAGCCAGTTTTGCATGATGCTGTAACAAATTCTGACTGGACAGAGAACAGACTTACAGACAGAAGATTTTTGACTGGTTTAGGTCCTCCAAGATATTATTAAAAGACCTTTTAAAAGATCCTTTATTTATATAGCTGTCCCTATGGTTAAATTATTTAATTGATCAGTTTTTATTATTTAGTTTTTTAAATGCTTCTTTTGAACCACAATTCAAAAGTAAGGTCTGATATTCATTAGTTAATTTTCAGTAATGTTTTATTTATTATTATTTTTGTTTGTTTCAACCATTGTGGGTTTTTCTTTCTTTACCGGAAGAAAAGAAGAATTACCGAAAGAATTGCCAACAATTTTATCTACAGGTACATGCGAACTGTGCATATAGTTCTTATCATAGATCACTTATATTTAATTCAATACTGCACATATGTGCAATAGTGCAAATGAAGATTAAACTACAGAAAAAGATTAAATGTGTAAGTGCCTGATTATAATTCTTAACAGTGTAAAGAATTATTAAGAATGTATGTGTATGTGAGCACAGTGGAAGATGATCTGGCACAGCCGTGTGGAAATTTGGTATTCCCTCCAGAAGGTGGTGCATTTCTTCAGAGTTTCCAGCACACTATGAACGTTCACACACACACACACACACACACACACACACACACACACACATCCAACACTCATAGAAAAGGCATTCCCACCCAGCAAAGTAAATTGTTCCAAGCACAGTAAATTGTTCTAACACTAGAAGAGAGGGTTTCTCTTCAGGAAAACTAGAGTACTCGAGCTAGAACATCTGGTAAAAATAAGGAACACTTTTTCCTTAAACTTATAGCATGCACAAAAATACATGGAAGGTTGAATGACACTGAGTCAATTCTCTCCTGCTGTTTGAATACTGGAATGTACTGTAGATTAGAGACTTGGATGAGGCTTGGATAGTGACCAGGGCTTCACCGAGTTAGGAAAGCTTGGCTCAAATGTTAGTCTGTTCAGTGTTCACACATTGTGACATGCTAGTAAGTGCAACACCACTCAACCTCGACCCTTGTTTGTACTTGCAAGTATTACCGACACTGATGAGCTTCACTTATTTCTGCAGTTAAATACTGTAGATGATCTCATTAATTTTTTTGCCACACCTGGACACCTGCACATTAATGCAGTTATCTAATCAGCCGATCAGCAACACAGTGCAAAAAGACATGCAGGTACAGGTCAAGAGCTTCATGTACTGTAATATTCACATTAAACATCAGATTGAAAAAAGTAAGACATACTGTAATTTCTGTGACGTTGGTAGTGACATGGGCATCGGTACCAGATGGGTAAACCAGAGGATTCACACACACACAAACAAAAAACAAAGAATGGTGTAGGGGGAAAAAACTTTAAGTAAGTGACACTTCTGTGGATGGGCATGCTGTGTTGATAAGAGCAACACAAAATGGTGCGATTAGTTTAGATTAGATTAGATTCAACTTTATTGTCATTGCACATAGTCACAAGGCAACGAAATGCAGTTAGCATCTAACCAGAAGTGCAAGTTAGCAGTGCAATAGCAGTGCAAGTTTGAGCTGCCAAGAAGGAAAAAGTATACTCTTTATAACCGTGGTGAACAGAAAAGCATCTCATAATGTATAAAAAAATTATACTTTTGAGATGAATGGGCTACACCAGCAGGACACATCAGGTTCCACTCATGTTAGCCAAGATGAAGAAATTGAGGCTATCATAGTTAAAGGCTCAACCAAACTGGAAAGTTGAAGATTAGGGGAAAAATCTCCTGACTTTTTTAGAAACTTGTAAATTTGTGTTCAGTAATTAACTTAAATTTTGTAAAAAGCCATCATGCAGACCAGTTCATATTTGGGGCAGAGAGGTGAGAAATTTTATAAAGAAAAATGTGGCACAGACCCTGTAATGAGACGTGTGTATATTTAGACTCAGCTGTAAGCAGTGTTCCAATGAGGGCACTCAGTCCTTCTCTCTGTCTGCACCCCTCTCCTACCTGCCACACACATGCAAAAAACAAGACACTTTAAAAAGCCACGGGACAATGTATGGAATGTTGGTTAAACTGTTTGCACTGTTCACAGATTAATTATAAATTGATAAGTGTTTGGAGTTGAGTTTTAGTCCATGATGAAATTTATATATTTCAGTAAGGAACGTAAGTACTCTCTTTTACCAGTAGTAGAGAACTACAAAAACTAACTCAAGTAAAAGTAAACGTATTTAGATAAAGGCTTCATATTAATTTCAGTGTGCAAAAGTTTAAACTCTTGAATTTGCTAGTAAAGTACAAAAGAAATCTGTCAGCAAATTGCATGCATTTGTTTAATTACATTAAATTAGCGCAATCCCTTTTCTCAGCCAACTAATCTAAATAATACTTGATTACTTAATCTAAGTAATACTCTTGCAAAGAAGCAAGAGCTTTTACAATAAGAACCAGTAGTTAAAAAAAAAAAAAAGTTTTTAGGTGGTGGGCCAACTTAGTCTCACTAAATGTTTCAGGTTTTAAGTTCATCAACCCTTAGGATAGGATTTGTTTTCATTAATTTTATTATGTATGAGTCATAAATTTGTTGGCTATTAAAGAAAATGACCATTCAGTAGTTTCAAATTAACTTTTTTTTTTGGCAAAGAATCACCATGGCTTGGAAAACCCTGTAAGTAAACCCTTGTGTCATTGTGTTAGCCTGGAAATTTTCTCTGTTTAGAGACACAGACAATCTAGTTTTGCCGGCTAGCTATGCAAAAGTTTTCAATGGTATAATGCAGCCAATTTGAAGGAGGTGTGGAGCTCATGTTTTGCATGTACGATGGAAATTCTGTTCTTCTTGTTAATCTTTGCATATCCTCTTCACTTACGTCTTCTCTCTCACGAATGTATATATAATTTTACACTCATTTCGTACTTTTTCTATTATAGAATGTTACGTTTCATAGGAAGCTTTTTGTCAGGCTAAAATTTCAAACGTGTACATTTTCTGTGAATGTGATTACATGCAGCATAAATAGTTCTTCATGATAAAATAGTATATACATATAACAATAGAATAAAGCAGGTTTAATAGAAAAATTCATTCTTCAATGTCATTCACAGACATGCACATTATTTAGCCATAAAATGTTTTGTTCAATTTGCTTAACTATTCTGTTTTAATTTGAATATTTTCAGTGTGATTTTCTCCAAACAGTATTATGATTAATTTGACTATATTCAAGAAATTCTGACTTGCTAAGATATCATATTATATAAGGAGCATTCTTTTTACAGCCTATTTGGTATTCACCTTTGGTATAAATCATCTTACCCTTTTTAGTTTAAAATAGACAGTTTGAATGTATATGAATAAACAAACAATCAAATGTGAAATGACAAATAAATACAAATAATAAAATAAAGAATTGCTCAGATATCTGACCTTAATGTTATGTAAATATTTGAGTAGTATTGATTTATTAGTCATTTTACTCAAACTGCCTGAAGCTTTTTTTTTTTGTATATACAGTACAAGAAATATATAGGATGGAGAAAAATTATTATGTTACTCTTTTATTATATTCCCTTAATTTTCTCCTCAACTACTGTGCTGTGCAGAAAAATATTAGGAAATTGGGAAAAACATACTGGTATTTCATA
Organism: Clarias fuscus; assembly: GCA_030347435.1. Lineage (NCBI taxonomy): Eukaryota > Metazoa > Chordata > Actinopteri > Siluriformes > Clariidae > Clarias > Clarias fuscus. The sequence goes on from CM059226.1 coordinate 14,846,824, forward strand.
AATCCTGTAACTCTGGATCCGCATTCCACTCCAAGCTTTGTCTGTGCCTGCCTGCCCCTGCTTCTGTCTACGCATACCCATGCTAACGAATCGAGAGAAAAAAAACCCTATATTTGGCTTCCCCATACCAGACCACTTGGGTGGAGTAATGCTTTCACACACACACACGCGCACACACACATCCAAACACGAATATATGAGAGCAAGAAAAGGAAAAAGAGAGTGAGGGAGAGAGAGAAAGAGAGAGAAGCAGAAGCAGAGGGAGGAGGAAAGAGGAGGACAGACAAAGTGGGAGGGGAAAGAAGGAATTTTGTTAAAAGGGTGTCCCATAGCATTCGACCATTTGTGTCCTTGTACTCCTGCTGCACTGAGTGAGAGCTTACAAGTGTGGTATTTCTCAGGAAAATTGCAGAAAGTGTTCAAACAAGAGGACGCAAACCAAGGTAAACTCCAGAGCAGAACAAGGACACCGAAAAACTGAAAAGCCCACCTCTCCCATTGCACCTGAAACATTAGTCATGGAAATGTTAGAAGTGCCCAGCCTGCAGCCTGACATTGAGCACCATAAGACCCTCACTGAGGTCTCGGATGATGAGTTCAATCTTCCACCTTCTGATGATGAGGATGAGGCACCCAGCGAGGCCAAATCAAAGGAGGTTGTGGAGAAAGAGGAGGCAGAGGAAGGAGACAAAGGGAATGGGCAGATGAATGGGGTGATGATTCTGGCTCTGCTGGATAAGATCATTGGTAGAGTGGACCAGATCCAGCAGACTCAGACCGGCTTGGAGGCCCGGCAGCAAGAGATGGAGCGTTCTGTCACTGGGATTGAAGGAGAGCTCACCAAGTTGACCAAGAGCCACACTACCACGGCCAACTCGGTGAACAAGATGCTCGAGAAAGTACGCAAAGTGAGCGTGAATGTGAAGACAGTGCGCAGTAACCTGGAGAAGCAGGGCAGCCAGATAAAGCGGCTAGAGAGCAATGAGAATGAGCTCCTCAAGAGAAGGAACTTTAAAGTCATGATTTACCAGGTGAGACAATATTTGTGAAATAGTGTTTGGGAGTATATGCATGTAAAAGTATATCAACCTTTGGGTGTGATTTAAAAAGAGCAAAGCATAACCAAGTAAAATACTGTTATTAAGTTAAATTAAATCAATTAACCTTGACACCTTGTCCAACTGATTTTTTTTTTTACTAGAGCTCTACTGTGCGCTCTAGACACCCATCTTTAAAAAAAAAAAAAAGTGAAAATTAGAACATTTAATGAATGTGGAAATTCTTGGACATGAAATTTGTCAAGTGAAAAACATTCGGAACCTCCTGACCATTCCTGGTACCACACCCATTTTAGACACAAACCCCCTAGTTTCATGGAAACATTATGACTCATTTGATCTGATACACTTTGAGAGTCCGTCATGCATGTTTATGACATAGCAACACTATTGATTCTTACTAGAGAGTAAAGAAACTGTTTGTGGCCAAAAGAATTAGTTTTTTTTGTTGTTGTTGTTGGAGTTAAGATTATTAAATACTGAGCATGATATAAAATGGAGTGGTTAAATGTAGAGTACAGTAAAGAGTACAGAATAGCGAAACAATAGTTTTGCTACAAAAAAAAGTAGTGTCAAAGTAAAGGAAATGCAAAAGCAAAGGTAGAGAAGGGGATGAATAGACAAAAAGAGTTTGCATTTCAATTATACTCCAGGTTTTATGTCTTTTAGCTGGGGTGCGTAATAGCTTACAGCTTTGCACAGTGACACATATTCAGAGTTTCCATATACTGACTCACACAGTGAGGGGAGGGGAATAGCAGTGTTGTAGAATATGAACAGCAGTAAGCTCTAAATTCTGTATACTGTAGCTTTGCTGAAAGCGATGTTATTCAATGGAAATTCAATGTAATATATTATATTTAGGTCTATCCGTATAAGCAGATGTTATTACTTACATAGATAAGGAGAAATCCTTTCTTGAAGAAAATAGTAGTTAAATTGGAGAGTGCTAGGAAGATTTTTTTTTCATCTTTCCAGAATCAAATGGTTCCCTCTGGCACAGACTTATATTAACATTTTAAGTCTGTGGGGGGGGGTTAACATATACATATAACGCGGAATTTGGATATTATTTGTTTTGTTTGTTTTAGAGTGTAGTTTGGGTTATTTAATATGGAGGTAGAGTGTGTAACCATGTCTTTTAACCGAGGTAAGTTTTCAGGACATTGAGCTCTTCCTGTCACAGATGCAAACTTATTCATCCACTGACTTACTACTACACTTAGAGCTAGCAACGTTATCATAATGCATTTCCAACATATAGCATAAAGTAACTCTAAAAGCAAGGACAGTGTGATATTACCCATCAATAATGATTAGTTATAGAAAACTATATACAGTAGTAAGCTCAATCTAACTATAAGTTACTATGGACAAACTTTCTGTGCTTTCAGTGGAAAAAAAGAGACATGTGAACTGAGACCTATAAGTGTGTGTGTGTGTGTGTGTGTGTGTGTGTGTGTGTGTGTGTGTGTGAGAGAGAGAGAGAGAGTATTGGGGCTTGGTCATTTAATGGAGTACATATTTACCAGGCCGTACCGTCCCGCAGGCATCCGCCCTCCTTCACTCCTCTCTCTTCTGGTCTCATGATGCCCCACCCACACACAGATAGTCCTTCTCTCACTGATAAAAATAATTCCCCACACCAACCATTCCTTATCTTTAACATCCTTTGTTTACTGAATCACTTTTCCTTTCATACCTTCTTGGTGATATTATTTCTACAAATCTAAACGCACTGTATTTTTGTCCATATGATTTATCATATACAGTACCTAATTCTCCGGGAGCTGCTGTCATTCTAAATATTGCCTAAGCTAGATCTCATTGTCTTAAGTCTCAGCAACCTGGTGCACAAATCTCATATTACACTGTATTTAATCGTACATTATTTTTAATGATTAATAAGAAGCATAAAGGGTAAAACGAATGAAGGAGCAGACATTTTGGCTCTCCCGTAAGCATGTGCGCGCACGTATGCACGTATACACACACACACACTCTCTCTCTCTCTCTCTCTCTCTCTCCTCGCTCTTATTGGAAGGAAAAAAACATGGGGCCTGTAGTAGCTATAAATATATTTCATTGGATACTTGTATGATTGCTAGAGGGAGAACACTGAGGGTCCTGTTTTCCTTTGTGGTTTATTTTCTGTGTTTGATCCAGGGCTCCTAGCCAATCCTGATAGCTTATAAAGCAGCAGCACTCAGTGAAAACCTTGCTGTTCTGTTTAGACTCGGTTTATGGGACCATACATGGCTTTTACTTGGCACCACTCACTAGTTGGTCGTTTTTTTTTTCTCTCCTCCAACCATTGTGAATGTACACCTCCTTCCATTCTCTGCTTTTCTAACTTACAGAGATGACTCAGGAATTTATAGCCCTCTAATGCTAGAGTGGATTTTTAACAGATAGCACATCCAATTAGCAGATCTACAGAGCTACTTGTTTCTGAAGATTTATCACGGACGTTTGTCATAGGTTTAAGAATTCTCATTCTATAAAGCCAAATCATTTTTTTTTTCACTCTGCCAACTGTAATGTGCATATTGCATGCAAAGTACACAGCAAAATCCACAGTGAGTTAACACCCTGAGTGTTAAGTTAACACCATACAGTGTTTATACATCAGTCCAGTTGGACTCAAATGAACTCTGAAAGTGTTAAATCAACACTCAAGATTTTACTGGGTTTTTTTTATATCCCAGCTAACTGCCAGGGGCTGTAAGAATCAACCCACATGCCAGATCCTTCAACAATGTCATTTACACTCAGTAACAATCAGCATTTGCAATCAGTAACATTTTAACAACAAGGCCATGACTCCTACATCATATTGAGCTATCCATTTAACAGTTTGTAATCACCTCTTTTTGTCTAGGGAAGTGATAGCCTTTTGTCTTTTTTTAACTGCTATATTCTTATTTTCCCAGGTTAGCATTCCTAGTGTTAGCATTATTACACAATACCCTGTTTTCTTCTTAGCTCTACAGTTGACTTTGCGTTACAGTTAACTTTCTGTGTGTTGCTGCTCAGTAGCACCACTTACCCTGCTCAGTGGGTTGGGTTCTTCCTCTGTATTATCTGCTCAGAGTTTTCCACACTCCTTGCACAGACCTAATGACCAACAGGCCTGTGGCCAAGAGCTATGCATCATGGGATTGAGTATGTTGCCATCACTGTACACTGCACTGTTCACTGCTGGGTGTGCTATGTTAGCCAACCTTGTTAACTTGCTAACGACACTTGGGCACATTGTTTCCCTACATTTATGCCAATGTGCCAAACCTGGTAAGGAATAATGCTTTTTTTTTTTGTTGTTGTTGTTTTTTGCAAATCACTTGTCCAATGTATGAACTGTAGTTCATATGTATTCAGGGTAGTGCATCTTTCATGATACACTGTGAAGCTAACCAAGGTGGGTTTGTTTTGCCTCTTTCAGCTAACATATAGTGACAAGTTCTTAATTACCCAACACAGTCCAAGTGTTGTAAATAAATAAATAAGCACACACTTATCCTTCAACACCATCCCAGATAACACACTTATCATTAACAGGTTAGCAAAACCGAAAATCCTGCTGCTGAAGCCTATATACTTGTTCAGAAGAAAAAAGAGAGTTAGCATAGCACATATAACTCAAGGCTGGCTCATGTTGGGTATCCAGGATTCCAAAACATATTTTCTTTTAACTGTTCTTGTAATTTCTTTGAAGTGTTTTTGTAACTGACTTTTGTTGTATTATTTTAAACTTTATAGTTGTTTGTGAAGTTTTTTTTTAAATCTTCTTTTAAATTTCTGTTTTAAATAACAATTATATGAAATGAGGAATAACAGGATTGTGGATTGTGCAAAATTGATTGTTACTAAATACTATTTTCTAATCTATATAGTTAATTAAAAGATTTTTATGTTCAATTTCATGTTGCGAATGGTACTGTAGGTACACACATACTAACATTCCTCTCAGTTATAAATCTCTCTGTAGACACCACCCTCGCTCCTCTCTCATTGTTATTGGAAAGTATAACTCAGTAGCACCATGGCAACAGTGACTGCGGTTGGAAGCAAAAGCCCAAATCACAGGCAAGATCAGGGGATGCCACAGTTCCTTTTTAAAATGAAACTTTTCTCTAGTGTACTCAGATTTCCACAGTTTTTTTTTTTTTTGTATTAGTACTTCTTTTTTAAATACTATATTTGAACAATATACTATGACCACAAAAATACTTTTCCACATAAGAAATGTGCAACTCCTGTTTCCTATTATAACACATTATTTGTTTATTCTGAATCTTATATTCTAATTTCGTTACATCCCAAGGTCATATGGTTATTGTCTTAAGACTCAAGGGAATTAAAAATCATCTCTTTCCCACAACGTGTACTGTATACGCTTGTTGTTTAGGGAACCATTTTACATTCTTACAGCTAATTTTTTTAGAGCACTGCATGCTTCAAATTCAAATTAAAAGTTTATTCATCACACATACAACCATAAATAGTACAATGAATGCTAAAATGCTGTTTAACTGTTTCGACAAATAAATAAAGCCATGCTGAAATACAATTTAATTAAAAATAAAATATATGTTATTGTAAAATTTACACTAAGAGCTCATTTAAATAATAAAAGGAATTTGGAAGCAGCAGCAGTTATGATATGTAAGTATATGTAGTATTGGGCTGCACAAACAGGTAAAGAACTGTGCACGGCTGAGGTAGCTGTGGTAAATTGGCTACATATGTAATGAAAAATTATTTATGTATATATGCTGTAAAACGTAAGTATTGTTAATAATCTTGGGGTGCTGTATGAGTGGTCCAAAGGATTAGCCCAAGGTATAATCTGTGGTTGGGCCCTGCATAGCCTGTGGGAGGAAGCTCCTTCTCATTCTCACAGTGTTGGCCTTCAGGGAGCAGAAGTACTTCTCTGACCACAACAGAGGAAAAAGGTCAGAACATCATGTCTCTCTCACTTTTAGAAACATTTTTATTTGACTTGATGGCTTGACTTCATGACATAGCAACGAAGGAGGTTTCCCTTCCCTGCTGCCTACAAGGAGAAATCCCAAAGTCCTTCCCTTGCCCAAAACACACCCACACACACACACACACACACAAACAGGGGAGGGATTCCTTCCCTGGAATGGTACCATGACTGGTTGCAGTTAAACTGATGTAAAAGAACTCTTCATATGTGACTAAAGAGAGGGCCCTCTGTTAGCCAGTGGAAACTTTCCAGTGTTAAAACACATACTCACCAAAGAAAGTATTTGTACTGTATGTAAAATCATAATAACAGCAACAACAATAAGAATAATAAGAATAATAAATGTTTAATATAAAAATAAATAATAACATACATGTAAAACTAAATCTGCAGCACTATCACTGACAGTGGGCTTTACCCTGCAAATACTCATGGTTAATGACAGAGAGGGATAGGATAGAAGAATGGTTTTGCTGACAGACAGCCTCAAAGCCAGCTGGTCTAAACTCATCAAAATATAAGCACACAAATACAAATACACACATTTGTCACTACTTAAGCATATTACAGCATTTGGCAGATGAGCAACTTGGAGCCAAAGACCTTGTTTTTAATGGTAGCTTGGCAGTGCTGGAGTTTGAACTCATGACCTTCCGATCACTACTCCCAACCATTGTCTTAACCGCAGTGCAATCACAGCTCCTTATCAGCTACAATAAAATTATTCCTTGGTTTTACTGCTAACTCTGACATGGTTAACCCATATCAGTGTAATTTGTAGTATGAAAAACGCTCTATATGCTGTAAATTTTTGGAGCGGATGGCAAATGATGGAAGTTTACTGCTCTTATTTAGAGAGTTACCATTGCCTGGACAACTATGTGCCTCACCACCCCACCCGTCAGAGTTCCCAGGACCAAGCTTGTTTATTTTCCTGTCCGTGAAGTTGAACAAAGAAACATTAATGAAAGGGGTGGGACATTGGTTTCTGAGTGGAGGAGGTGATTTCCTGACTTCCTTTACATGTTTTCCATGTTCCTGTCCTTCCATTTCAATCTTCTTGAAAGAATGCTATTTACGTAGGACCCGCTATCCTGATTCCATTACTGATACTTGTTATTCATCCAGAATTTAAAGCGTATAGACATAGAAGACTGTAGCATGTCAGTGCTGCTTAGGACTTGAATACACCTTTCTAATCTTAATTAAAGAACAGGTTAATGTAATTATTTATTTAACACAATAGGTTACAGAGATAATCAATTTGGGACACATCGAAAAATGCCATTTCTGAATGCCTGTCTTAGGTTCACATTTTCAACTGGTTATAACGCAATAAAAGTACAATCCGACTAAATAAAGGCTGTTTTTCTAATGCAAATAACATTTAAAAAATGTAAAATTATGCACTCTGGTAAAGAGAGGTAATTTGGCTATGGTGTACAGGGTTTCCAGGTCTCATCAAATTTTACACATTCATTAAAGACATTCATAGACACTGCATGCGTTAATTCAAGACTCTGGGTGTTATTTCTACACTGGGAATTTGCTGTTTTTAAGTAATATATTTTAAATACAAAATGTGTATACACCCAGACTCTGGAATCTACTGCACACATTACGTATAAAGTGGTGGCCAAAAGTATCAAGACAACATGTGCCATATGTTATAGTCTTTCCTCTGTACAAACACATGATTTCACTTATTAGGTCTAGACTACCTGGCTTATGAGTTGTGATAATTAGAATCGGCTAGTTTAGTTTATAATTGGATCAAAACCTTTGGCGGGATTTTTACATTTTTTTTTACTTTTAACTGTCAGTATTAAAAAATGTAAAAAAAAAAAAAAAAAAAAAAAACATTGAGATCATACAACATCAGTGTGCACCCACAGAAAACAGAATACAAGTTCTATCAAGCAACAGCTGTCTACAGCAAACAATCAGCCTTTGTATGACATGGTAGAGGACGGTAAAGAAAATCAATGCATGCGTGTTTGTGCTATTTCAGGTAATGTGTTTGTAATGCAGAATGATTCAGTGCAACACACCAGTGGAAAAAAATAATTGCTTCATTTCACAAGGCAAAGGCTGTGTGCTGTGTACTGAAACCAGGGGTTTCCATGAATGGAATGCAAAGAATGAAAGTAGGGAGAAGGCATGGGTGGGACAGATGTGGGTAGGAAAGAGAAGAGAAATAAAGAAAGACAACGAAATAGACAGCTAATGTATAGCTTTAGCTGTGTGTGTGCATGCATTTGTGCTTGTGTGTGTTTTTAATTTGGTGTGTATTATAGTTTCTGTCTTGTCTGTTCAAAAATGTAGGCCTTTTTTGCTTTTAGGCCTGTTTGATTTTAACATTCATGTGGATGCGCATGTCTCTGCACGTGTGTGTCTCTATTTGTGTGTGTGTGTGTGTGTGTGTGTGTGTGTGTGCGTGCGTGCGTGCGTGCGTGCGTGCGTGTGTGTGTGTGTAACTGTCATCACATGCAAGGCAACCCTCGAACAATAGATACATTAAGAACAAAGAATAGAAGCAAGACATTAAATTTTTGGCAGGACATGCTCAAGGACAGATCTATTACATGCTTTAAGAAAATACTCTGCCCTGAGGATAGGGACATGACTGTAACTGAGACTGCAGGAAGGAGAGGCAATGCAGAGTTGAGATAGAGAATGAGAACATTCTCCATACAGTATCACTAATTGAGTATACAGTTTTTACAAAAACACACAAAGGGGCCTAATGTTGTGCTCAACAGGTTCTATGCTGCTTAAGGAAGAAATTGTATCATTACAATCAGCGACACCATGGCCTGTAAACGAAAATCACAGATCCCATACTGCCATTTTATTTTTGCACCCATAGAACAAAATCATTAGATTCCAGTATAATATCTTTGATAATGTTGGGTTGTTAGTGAAGACCCCCTTTGAAAACTTTGACCCCCTTTAATAAATTTGCTACATTAAACATACATTCGGCATAAATGTTCCATAGCCAAACTTGGAACATTTGAACATATGAACATTTAGACTTTTCAGTCCAATAAACATCCTGGAGTACAGTAAATTCTTTTGAGACTAGTTGTACAGTATATGCAGTATAAGCGAATAATATCAAAGTAATTTATGAGGTAATTGGTATTTTTTAAAATGCAATTGCAAGATCCCTACCTTTGTATTTATAGTTACAATTTGCATGTTTTATGCAAGTAATTTCTAAGAACATTATTTAGAACTTTTTTATATCCATAGTTACACATGTAATACTGTCTACAGCATCTTCACAAATCTTCTTCTTATATTCTTATATCTTCTTCTTATATTCTTAATAGGATGAGGTGAAACTTGCTTCTAAGACCACAGTGGCCAAGTCCCTGAAAGCGCCTCAGACGGCAGAGGGCGAGGGTGATCTGGAGCTCAAAGCTTTGGAGGAAGGTGTAGAGGCTGGAGGAGAGAAAGCTCATCTGGATCTGTCGTCTGATGAAGAAGAAGTAGAGATCGAGGAGACTATTGAAGAGACTCGAGCAGAACGCATCAAACGTAGCAGCCTTCAGCGGGTCCAAAATATAAAAACGGTCTTCTCTAAGGAAAAGATGGAGAAAACCAAACAAAAGACGAAGGAGAACCTTGAGAAAACAAAGCAAAAGACCAAAGAGAACTTAGAGAAAACACGAATGAAAACCAAAGAAAACTTGGAAAAAACCAAGCAAAAGACCAAAGAAAACTTGGAGAAGACTAGGCAGAAGACAAAGGAGAACTTGGCAAAGACACGCCACAACATTGAGAAGAAAATGGGAAAACTCGGCACTCGTATGTCTGTCAACCCAGAGCGTAAAGAAAAGCTGAAAAGTTCACAAAAGAAGGTGGTGAAGTCTTTCACACCTGATCACACCATTTATGCTCGGTCTAAAACTGCCGTGTACAAGGTGCCACCATTCACCTTTCATGTAAAGAAAATCCGTGAAGGGGAGGTGGAAATTCAAGGCACAGAAATGGTGGAAGTCGGTGGGGAAACAGAGGAGGTACATAATGGAGTCATGGAAGGAGACGACGAAGAGATGGAAATGGAAGGAGCAGACATGGAAGAGATGGAGGAGAGCGCTGAGATGCTGGAGACAGAAGATACAGAGCTGGTGCTTGAAGAGCATGATCATGAAAGAGACAGTGATTAACCTGTGTGTGTGTGTATGTGTGTGTGTTTGTAAAAGAGGCATAAGTTGGGAAACTGCTGTATCCTGCAGATTCAGGTATTTGAAGTTGGTGTGTGTGTGTGTGTGTGTGTGTGTGTGTGCGCGCGTGTGTGTGTGTGTGTGCGCGCGCGTGCGCGTGCGTGTGTGTGTGTGTGTGTCAGAAAGGATGACAGGTCTCACTGCAAATGGATGTTTAGGGTAGTTTAACTAAGCAGGTTCAGTGCAAGGATTCATTGAAATGACACCAAGTTCATTAAGAAGTATAAGCAAAACCAGAACAAAAGAAAAATTACAAAAAAAAAGTGTTAAACTAAGAAGTTCTTTTTTTTAAACAATCAAAAAAATTAATATACTAACACACTTAATTACAGGTAGTCTAGCCAGCAAACACGGTTTGACATGACCTAGTCAAACACAAACAGGTTTTACTTATGCAAGAGAGAAAATCACCCCATATTTTCCTCTAATATTTTTGCATTATATTCATATCAGAGTTTTCTTTTCAATATTATTTCTCTTTTTCAGAGGCATCGTTGCTGCATTATGTTGTTACACTGAAATTTCTGTTTTTCGGTTTTGTTAATCTACATCAATGATGATTTTTAACCAACAGCCCCATATGATTGCTTGGGCTTTTTTATTAGATCACTTCAGCCTTCCAACAATAAAACAACCACAAATCTAACAATATGAACTTTAATATCTTTTGTCAGGATATTTGGATTGTTTGTGTGCCTATTCCTATCTGGTGCTTTTAAGGAGACTGATATTAAACAACATTTTACAAAAGGTTGTCTGACGACAAGAATAATGGAGAAAAAAAGAATCTAATTTCATCTGTGCTGGATTTATATATACTGTACAACCCAGGTGCTTTCAGTGGGAACATAAACAGTATCTTAAGAGAAATGTAAAAAAAAATAATAAAAAAAAATGTATGGCCTTTTTATATCTAAAATCAGTTCATACAGAATTTCTACTCCATTTAATGTTACCATGATCTACGGATAAAGCACTTATGTATTTTGTGTATTTTCTTACGATAGTTCATCAGCATTATGTGTTTTCTGATGAAGTAAAAGAGAAAATAAAACCTGGGGGACTTTACGGGGAATAAAATAAACTATTTGCTTTTAAAAATGCAGCCATATAGAAAGTAAAGCTGATAAACATTTATACTTCACGAAAGTAGAAGCATTACCAAAATAAGTATGATATGCATGAATAGTATTTCTTTTAAATTTTATGCACCACTCTTCTAATATATAGTAACAGTAAGTTTCTATCCCAGTAATGAGCACAACATGCACTACTTATGTTAATCCCTATTAAGATGGGTATAAGGCTTTTCATGAGCTGAATTTTTAGTATTACATCACAGACGAAATGTGTAGTGCATGGAGTTCACCGAACTGTGACCGAGAGCCATGGCATTATTGACAATGTATAATGTTCCTTTATGAAAGCATCACCAAGTCACCTTTATATATTTTATTTCTCAAATTTCAGGTAATTAGGCACCATTCATCGTTCCTACTTGCCAAATAGCATATTTACCCTTCCACATTTTAGATGTGCACATTTTAGTTTGTTTTAATCTATATTTTGCTTTGCAACTGATATGTATGTATCTCATAATGTCTCACTGCATACTAATATGTTAATAAAGGCAGACTTATTCATATTTGGCATTTGTTTAATTTTTACGGCACCATCATTTGCCATGAAGATCAGAAGGGTTGCACATTTTTAAATAAAGTTCTAGTTCACATATTTCCAGCAGCAACTTATCAACCTGTTCGAGGTATACAGATGACTGCAGCCCATATGCTGTTTATGTATTTTTTTCAACCTGCCCACAAACCACAGGCACATTGATGGAGCAAGTGTGTCAGACTCTTCATAAACATGTCAATACAGTGGAGTCCAGTGACCAGTGGGAAATGGAAATTAAAAAAAAAAAATGTATGGCCTTTTTATATCTAAAATAAATTTCTACAGACATCAGTAACATCAGTGACAGACGAAGCCATGGGGTGTTCAGGCAGAATGGTGTTTTTAACAATCCTGGTTGTATTATACAGTATGTTAGTTAAACTGCAGTGTCCGATAGGGGCAATGTTGACGATTTGGCAGATAGTGTGACAGTGCCCAAAGCCTTACCCCTATTGTGGCACATTCCGGTTGTGACACAGTTACTGGAGCTGATCGCTGCCATTCTAGTCAATGCCTGAATTTCCACCAGTTCTTAAGTGTCTTAAATTGGTACACTTTACAGTACATTACATACAGTATGATAATGCCTTTACCTTGTTGCTGACTAAAACTACAGAATTCCCAAGTGAAAAATTGTATCTCAAATCTCAAATTGTAAACTTCTGTGGCAAATTTCTGTATATGATCTTCAGGAAGCAATCAACCAGGCATGGATTGAGCGAGTAACACCAGAACAGTTTGCCCAACCGGATCAGCAGGTTTTGAAGATTAAAGGATGTCATAATAAATGTTTATTGTTTTAATTTGTTTATTATATTTATTGTTTTTGTATTTATCGTATTGCCTTGGTTGTTTTTTATTTTATTATTTTTTTTAATTGAGTAGAATTTTACTTTTGCCAATCACTGTATATTCCTGGAAAGTGTAATTCACATCAATTACATAATTGGAAACATGTCAAAGATTCATAGTAATTACAGTGAACAAAAATTAAGACAACCTGATTCAAATGGAGAATTGAAGTTAAGAAAAATGCAACCTGTTTGTTTGCTTTTGTTTTTTTGTCAGACATTCTTAAATCCAAATGATAACAAAATATAAATATACATTATATGGTTAAACGTTCCACATACAGTATATACACTTTCATCTGTGGGTCTCTACCAGAAGTGCTGCTTGTCAACAGAAAAGGCAGACAATTATGGGCCAGCAGGGGGCCCCCAAGGGCTAACAAACTTTTCCTTATTCATAAGATAATGCTGGTTGGAAGGACCTATGCTAATTGGCATTCCCAAATTGCCTGTAGTGTGTGAATGAGTGTGTGAGTTTGTGTATATGTGTGTGCTCTGCGATGGATTGTCAGGTGTGTGTCTATATATATATATGTCAGGTGTGTGTCTATTTTATTTATTTTTTTAATGAAAAGTAGCACTGGGGTGATGCAGGTTGTGTTATTACATCACAGCTCCATGTTCGCTGGTTAGATCCTTGCCTCAGTGTACTGTCTGTGTGTAGTTCTCAACATTCTCAACATGTATATGTGGCTTTTCAAATTTTTCCCTCCACTAGCCATAAACAGTTTCCAGCAGTTTAGTGTAAGCAGTCAGTTGCAACTAGGTGCAAAAAATGTGTGTGTTTGTGTGTTAAGTCCTTTGCAAATGCCTCTTATGGTCAGGTGTGTTTATTTATTTATAAGGACACATAAGTTCCATGAAGGTCTCCTAAATATCCAGATTAGTAACATGGCTGAATGGTGACAGAAGTTACCTTTCAATTCTTTATGATTAATTATGTGTGCATGATTATATGCTTATTTTTTTCTGTAATTTTTTTAAACATACATTTATGAACAAAAGAGCATTTAATAGTGCAAGAATAGTCTAGATTTATAGAATAGCATGGGGATGCTTTTCTTGAAAAGAAAAAGATACATTTAAAAGAAATATATTATTTTCTTCTAGAAAGACGTATCCATGCTATTGATTAACAAATGTTACTTACATTAAATGTTAGAAACTATTATAGATGACAGTTGGATTTATTTCATCTACTCATAGTGAGCACCTTTTCATCACTATGCTTTTACAGTCTCTGGAAGGATGGAGCTTGATACTATATATCATACAGGGTAAAGTCCTCATATGAGACAGTGTCTTGCTGTTTTCATGGTCTCACTGTTTTGTTAAATAAGTAATTATTACTAAAAACTACTGTCTGGATTTAATTCAATCCAATTTTATTGAAATTATATAACATTTATGTTGAAAGAGGCAAATTGTTCTAAACTAATCCAGGATCTGTATTGCTCTGAGCAAAACTGAGGTTTTAATCATTTTGACTTATTTGACTTTTACTTCCTAAATAAATTTTTTAACTCATCTTGCTCAATAAGAAAATATTTTATAAGACTAATTACGTTATGGGCGGCACGGCCAGGCTCGATTCCCGTCTCTGTGTGCATGGAGTTTGCATGTTCTCCCCGTGCTTGGTGGGTTTCCTCCGGGTACTCCGGTTTCCTCCCACAGTCCAAAGACTTAAATTACGTTAAAGACTAGGCTAATGTAGATTAGGCTAATTGGCGTTCCCAAATAGCCTGTGATGTGTGAATGAGTGAGTGTATGTGTGTGTGTCTGTGCCCTGCGATGGATTGGCACCCTGTCCAAGGTGTACCCTGCAGTGTGCCCTAAGTCTCCTTGGATAGGCTCCAGGCCCCCCGTGACCCTGAATACAGGATTAAGTGGTATAGATGATGAGTGAGTGAGTGAGTAATTACGTTATGTTATTGATGCTATTAACATTAAAGCAGCTGTACTGCTGGCATGTACTTTTATATACTTTTTATGTATTCAGGTTTCTGTATAAACATGATTTTCTATTTACCAGTCGTGGATAATTAATTAATTAATAATAATAATAATAATAATAATAATTAAATTGCTCTACCATTGTAGTGGTATCCTGGCCCATTGAAAAGTACATAATTGCATAACTGAATAAACCTCAAAAATGTATCTGCTGGTTCATGTTTGGCTCATACATTTCATACGTTTATGGATCTGTACATTTTACGAATTGTATTAAAATGTAATACAAATAGGGTGGCACGGTGGTGTAGTGGTTAGCACTGTCGCCTTGCACCGCCAGGGTCCGGGTTCGATCCCCGGCCAGGCTCGATTCCCGTCTCTGTGTGCATGGAGTTTGCATGTTCTCCCTGTGCTTGGTGGGTTTCCTCCGGGTACTCCAGTTTCCTCCCACATTCCAAAGACATGTAGGTTAGGCTAATTGGCTTTTCCAAATTGCCGTAGTGTTATAAGACATTTTGCAGTAGCAAAAACACAGAATAATAAAATTCTCCACCATTTTTTTTTTTTACTTTTAAAAGTAAAGTCACTTTTTAAGTCCCTTTGTTTTCTAGTTCAGGTAGCACAGATTCGGTTTCCTGCCACACACTGCAATACATTTGCTGTAGACTGACTGGTGTTTCCATAGCGTATGAGTGAGTGTGAATGCTTGTGCCCTGTTTTGGGTTGGCACCACATCCTAGTTGTACCCCACCTTGTGCCCCGAGTTCCCTGGCATAGGCTCTTGTGACCCTATATAAGACAAGCAGTGTACATAATTGATGGATTGATGTTTTTCAGTGCTGTGCCTCATTTAATATGTGTTATATAGTATGTGTTTGTTTCAAAGTGCATCCTGCATCCCCCTCATGCATCAATTAACCTTGGCTGCCCATGGTCCTGTGTACCGGTTAACTAGTTTTCCTTCCTTGGATTACTTTTGGTAAGTCCTGACCACTGAAGACAAGGAACATCCCACAAGATCTGCAGTTCTACAGTTGCTCTGACCCAGTCATCTAAACATCACTATTTGGCCCTTGTCAAAGTCACTCAAATCCTTATGCTTGCCCATTTTTCCTGCTTCCAATACAACAGCTTCAGAAAGAAAAGATTTACTTGCTACCTAATTTATCCCCAGCTACTTCCAGGTGCCCTTGTAATGAGATTTTGTTACTGTGAGAAGGGACAGATTGTGAGGGGTTTCATAAATGTGTTTTAAATAACTGCCAAGTTAGCAGTCTTCCCTGAGTATTTATTTTTATTTACTAACTAAGTATTTATTACTTAATATTTTATATTTCAAAATACCCTTGAAAAAATCGATGTCTCATGTTAAAATATTATTATACCTTATGTTAATTTTAATATGAATATTAATTAATTCATTCAGATTGATTCTCTTTATAATATTTATTTGCAATCTCTTGTTGAAACACAATATATATACTAAGCAAATAAGCGAGCACACACACACACACACACGCACACATCTTTCCTACTAAAGCTTCTTCATAATCTGATTAGCTCACTAAACCTTTCTGTTCTACTTTACAGGCATGCATGCAAACAACATACACAATCAATCTTAGCCTGTGAGATTTCCATCTATTAAGAGCATCATTTCTATGTTATTCAATATTATATCTATCAATATATATTTAGGTCAAATTCCCTAAATAGTTGTTTTGGAAGGAGTTATGATCACAATGTAAGATGTCTGAGGATTAGGTAACATTGGCACATTTTATCTGCTGAGTTTATATTTAGCTGAGTTTGTGGATCTGAGATTTGCACTGTTTTGCACAGTAAAATAAACTAGATCTTTTTACATTTCACTTTAATTATGGTTCACAAAAAAATTGGAATAATTGGAATTTATTTGGTGGGTCTGGATTAGAACATTATCCGGACAGTCTTGGCCCATGGCCATATGCTTGGCACCCCTGGGTGGAGAGGACATAAAGTAGTAGAGACAGTGGGAGGAGGTCCAAGGCAGAGATTACTAAACAGATTAGTTTGGGGTCATGGAATAAAGTCTTTCATGGGGCCACAAGAAACATCTCTTCTTAAGCAAGAGGAGAATAATGCAAGGAGGTGAGAGAGGAAAGCAAAAAAAAAAAAAATGTAATGATATCAAAAAAGAAATTATGTAAATGATTAATTAAGACATATGTAGTGGAATAGTAAATTATTATTTACCTTTCTGATCATGATTGCCATCATAATCACTTTTTGGCCACAAGAGTATTTTCAACTGCATTAAAAGTAAGTATAAAATTAAATCTTTAGTCCTCAGTGTACTTAATTTTCTGTAAATTCCTCTGTCATTTCATGCCTTTTTTCTGTTTTGCCCTCACATTCTTTCCAATATTTTGTTCAGTGTAACGTTAGGGACATTCCAAGGAGAAATGTGGATCTGTGGAAAGGATCCATGCCTGTCATGCAAGGTGTTTGTGTGTTAGATATTAATTTAATGTTTATGTTCATTAAATGTTCCTTCATTAAATAACAGTAATCTTGTCCTACATGCAGAACAACAAGCTGTGCGGTCTGCAAGAAAGCTACCACATGCTTGGAAAGGTCAAGGTAAGGCCTAAAGATCAGGTTAATTCTGACGTAAATCACTTTCTGTACATTTACAGATGCGGGCACCTTAAATTGTTGCCTGGTCCGAGTCAGAACCTAGGCTGATCCAGGAAGAACAATAATTAGTTTACTGCAGCAACAGACTGAGAATTTGGTCCTTCTGTTAACCTTCTGTTAAAGTATAGGATAGGTAGTGCATGATAGGGCTTTTATCCTATTTTATCTTATTCACTAATGGAGATTTGGAGTCAAGGTAATTTTAGTATTAAACCTATCAGACTGAATGTGAAACCATCCTCAATAGTAACATATATCTGTAAGCAGACCATACACTGTAAAAATATATATATAATATATATTTTTAATCTAAATAATAATAATAATAATAATAATAATAATAAAAGAAGAAAAAAGAAAGTCTAAAAAATTGTAAATATTAGAGCAATGAGAAGCAATAAATCTTTGAGTTTTCTAACCTCACTTACTGTTTTAAGTCGGAAAGCTAGTTGTTAAATTACCAGCTAACTCAATTTATTCCAGTTGAATAGTTTTGTTCATATTAAACCCTTATCAGTCAAAAACTATTTGGTCGAAAAGAATATACATTTTAGATAGCTGGTTTAGACGTCAGCATTACTTGCCCACACCGAGTCACACTCATGATTGGCTAGTATTGTGATTATTAATAAGATTCAATTATTTGTGTACTTTACAGCATAGAGATTTTTTTCTCCCACATCACAGTTAGGTGGCTGGGCTCAGAACTCAGGGTCAGCCACCTCTCCTGTTTGAAATACAGTACTACCAATTTAGTTTGATTATGCAATACCACACGAAAGGGAGTACTGTTGTGCTGAATATCAGTACAGCTTTGATGTGGTCATAGGCATGAGAATGCAGCCTAAGTAATTCTCTATTCAGCAGGTGTCTGTTTCTCACACCTACTCTACATAAACAGTTTCATGCTTTTCAGCTTGGGTCTCTCTTTACCCTCATTTTGTATTAATCTGTGGAGGATGGCCCTGTTGGGGCGTTTAGTTGACCGATCCCCGATCGATCTGAATGCAAGCCAGTCCGTCTGCAACACACCTCTGGCGGCCAGGAGAACGAGTCAAAGAACAACCAACACCCAGATGACTGCTCTTTCACAAGCTCTGTTTTATTAATACAACACACAGTTTATATAGCAGTTAACAACCCCTCCTTATGCGAGGGCTTTATCCTCAAATAGCTATATGATAGTTAAAAATGCTGACATTCTAAAAAGCTGGCTGCAGTGAAAGAAAGAAAGAAAGAAAGAAAGAAAGAAAGAAAGAAAGAAAGAAAGAAAGAATTTTAAAATGGTGCTCTAAAAATGTTCTCTAAAAATTGAAAACTAGACAGGAATGGACAGTCTTAAATTGTTTATCTTCCCATGGAAAGTTCAAAACCACAATGTCTCATATGTTCCAAGGCCACGGAAATGATTTTAAAGTGTCGACAAGACAAAGAACAAATAATTTGAGGAAACATGCCCATCAAAAGGGGCTGGCAGCTGAATGACTTTTAGCTGGAACCAGCAATTCAACTCAAAAGTTGCTGCATCTACTGTATATGAAAGTAATACAATATCTAACTGATGGAAAATGATACATGAGGTCAATATTTGAGATTGAGACATTCCTTTACTGTTATTAGAAACACAGATTGAATAATTGAGATGTGTTCAACCTTCTTTTACTTTGCACTTCTTTTACATCTCAGACTTTCAGCGAATGTCAAAAAAGCAGCCGGAGGACCAATATGTCTCTGTACAGGAGGAGAACAGACTCCTTAAACAACATGTTCATATACTAGAACAGAAGTTACACAGGTGAAATACTGTATATACAACAATTATTGTTGAAATTTCAAATAAAGGTCTAAAAAATCTTATCTCAAGGTACAGTATATCTTATCTTGAACACCAATGTCACATAAACTGTATAGAATAAAGTAGTCACTGTAAATTGTAATAAGCAAATACTTTGATTGGATAATTACTGCAGTGATGAATGTGTCGCGTCTGGCAACAATTCTCTTGCAGTTAGATATATATTTTTTATAAAACAGTGTTGTGACATTGCATTAAGTTGTTAAAACAATGCCTTGGGGAATGTATGCCATAGTCCGAGCTAAAGTTGATTTGGTGAAATATTAGATTGTGCAGATTTGTTTTGGGCAGGCAGTGTATGAGTACAAACAAACACATACTTTAAAGAACCTTAAATGCACTCTATAGCCAAGCAGTTATATATCTATCTCTGTAAGGTTGTTCACTAAATTCTCAAAACTGAGGAACAGAAATCCAGGCTTGGCTGAAGGGCAGAATGGTGAAGACACTATTGAGGAACTGAAGGATCGTGTAGCACTTCTGGTGGGCCAGAAGGAGTTGTTGCAGAGAAAACTTGGCATGGCTAGAAAGCAGATCCTGGCTCTAAGCAGACAAGCTCACCAAAACCCATGCACGGGTAAGTAGTGATGGCAGAGTTTCTTTATTTAACAACAGCAACCGAGCCCTATGTTTTAAACTTGCAACTATCTGCTTTTTTTTTTTCAGTAATCAAAAGCTCTGGACTTCTGATCTTTTACTGTTGATAATGTAGTGATAACACTCATTCTTACTGAGTAAAATAATAATTGTTAATAACTGATCACACAAGATTATAGTCAAGTCTAGAGGTAAATTTAATAGACAAATCAACAGAATAAACAGCAGACCCAGATAGACTAGCTACAGATGAAGCCATCTTAAATTGCTGCCTGGTTCATGACGGAAAGTATGTTGATTCATGACTGGGCCTCACCCAGCTTTGCTCAGAATGTGATGGGAATACGCTCCCCCTCTAATGTAGCGTATTAAACACCTTTTTTTTTTTTTAAGTTTGCTAAGTGTAGCAGAAAGTTGCTGTACAGTATATCTGCCAGGGAGAGTAATAAGCAGCAACAAGAATCTGGCATGTTTTTATTACCACGGTAACGTGTGGAGGATGTGATGACTGCGAGGTTAATGTTGCAGGGTGCTCTGAATGGAAGAATTTGTCAAAGCCAAGGGAAGTTCCCCTAACTGACAATCCCTAAACAGGGAGCAGGGAGTGTACTGTTTAGATACACTGTGGAACAGAATGCAGCTTCTGACCTTATGAACAACCCACGGAATGTTTCAAAGTTTGTAAGGCAAATATTAAAGATATTACTTGTGTTGCTCATTTCAGTGAAGGAGTGGAGGAAAACAAATTTTAATATCACACATACATAACAAGAGTAAATGCAAATTGCCATTTTTAAATCATTATTTCATTTGAATTCCGACCGGAAAAAAGCTGTCTAAACCAACCCTAGCCTATTTGACAAATTGCCCCACCCAGGCCTGATTAATGCCAGACCTGTTGAATCAAGAAATCACTTAAATAGTACACTCAAAAAACAACAAATCATGGTGCAATCTGAAGAAATTTAATTGACATGTATCGGTCTGAAAGCCATTTCTAAGGCTTTGAGACTCCAGCCAACCATGGGGAGAGCCATTTCACTCAAATTGAAAAGGGGTGGCAATCATCCAAAACACACCAGCAAGTCCACTTGTAAATGGCTCTAAAAACTTCCTCTGAAAAAGAAGAAAAATAAAAATTTTGGAGTGACCTAGTCAAAGTCCAGAATTAAATCTGATTGAGACAGCGGGGACATGATCTTAAACAGGCCATTCATGCTTGAAAACCCTCCAATGTGGCTAAATTAAAGATAGTCTGCAAAGAAGAGTGGGTCAAAATTCCTCCACAGTGATGTGAAAGACTTATTGGCAGTTATCACAAACCCTTGATTGCAGTTTTTGCACAAGCACAGGCAGTTTTTCACATTGGGCCAGGCAGGTTTGGACAGCTTTCTTGCATTAATAAATGAAATCATCCTTTAAAAAATGCATTTTGAATTTACTCTTTGTGTAATGTTAACATTTGTTTGATGATCTGATTCATTTAAGTGTAAAAAAAAAAAAACAAGGATTACAAAACCCTAGCCAAAATACATGCAACCTGTATGCACAGTATGTAGACACTAAATACAGTACAATATTAATATTGAACATGCATGATTAAAGAAAGATATACTGTTTCAGGAGCCAAACTAAACCAAAATAAAACAGCAGTGTGAATGGGTAGCACACTTTTTTATATTTAGTGTGAATTCATTAAATATAAAAAATAGACTGATGTAATCTACAATGATCAGGCATTACGCTGAATCCACCAGCCTCATATTAACTACCTCCATGTGGTATCATGACCTATAAAAGCATTGATGCCATAAGGCTTCTTAAGATGTTTTGTGGTACCTGGCACCAAGCTGTTGGCAGTAGCTACTGAATAATGGTGCCATAAAAGATTGTAGTTGGTACTGTATGTGTCAATGTGTCCACATACTGACATATATGCCAGTACCCAAGGCTTTTAGTAGAACATCATTCTGCCCTGATCAACTAGTCAGATACCAGTGGCCTCACTTCTGATAAGATGTTTCTAGATTTCTAGACAGTGTGCATGCCCATTCAAGTCCATTCATTCTTTTGCAGGGTGTCACCATTAAATTGAACTTTGTTCTCAAAAATACATTCATACATACACCAACATGTTACCTCCTACAGTATAGGTATTCAATTATAATTTAAAGAGGTCAGATTATACAACATTTCTTTAAGCAGAGAGTGTACTGGAGAGTGTTGCAATAAATTAATTGTTTATCTGCATCTATTGTTCTGTATTTTAGGATGGGGTGTACAAGAGGGAGAGGTCACACAAACAGCTCAAACAGTCCCAGCTCATTTCGCACTCAGCTTCATGAATGATTACAAAGGGCTGACTGAACGACTGTAAGTTTGTTTTTTTGTTGATTAATGGATGATACATATTTAAATCTCTGTAACTATACAGCACATAATTATGAAAAGTACTTCTTACTTCATCCAAAATTTTAATTTTACACACTGTAAATTTTTGTATGAAAATGTCGCCTCTAATGTCACAATCTATACATTACAATGTTCTTTATTCATTAAATTGATAATTTTGATCACACACATGAAATGTTTTATTATTATGACTACAGCTTTCTTAGTCATTACGTTATCTAATAAAAAAAAAAAGTTGGGGTGCTTAGTGTCCAGTTATGCATATGCTGCAGTCATTTTTTCTGTAAGTCACATCATAATTATACAAATTGTATACGGAGTGTAATTTACAGCATATGGCAGACTCCATATCCTGAGCAACTAACATTTATCTCATTCTGCAGCTAAGCAGTTAGAAGCTATTAGCTTTTTCTGACACTGTGTGAACTTTCCCATGCCTCTATCTTTTACATCTTATTGTCCTCTCCTATACAGTATGTTTATAAAAGAATCCCTTCACTACGCTTTTACATTAGTTACATGGTAATATTTCCTATGGCTTACTATCATTTGTCTGTCTCTGGGTCTCCATACGACTCCCTCTCTTTGTTTACCATTTAAAACTTTATTGACTTTTATTCTTTTGTTGGAAGGAATGTATGTGACACCAGGTGACTGACCAAAGCTTTAAAAATGCTCGTTTTGCTGAGATCATCAAACATCATAATCATGCGGCAATCAAGGACACATTATTCCTTTAATTGACAAGAGTCCTGCTCAAGTGTTCAACAGTGGGAGCTTGGTTGTGCTATGTATTCACCCCATCATCTTCTGATCAGTATTTCAAAATATGAACCAATGGGCTACCCCTGCCCAGTACACACTGATGGGGTTTTCTTGTAGTGGTGTCAAATTTAATGTTTCATATATAGCATCAAGACCCCATCAGTCACTCAGGGTGTGGTCTGAAAAAGAAATATGTGGAGTTTAAACTTTTCTTTATTATTAGACAAAAGTGAAACAAACATACAGTATAATGCTTGAAACAGAATAAAAAGGTATGTAGTTTAAGCTTGACACCTTACGCCAGATGTAAAGGTGCAGTAATCAGTGAGAATTTTACAAATCTGACCATATCAAGGCTTACATTAATTAGTCTTCTTATCTATAAATTCAAATACACTCAAGAGCATAATATATAGATTATATTTCTGAATTGAAAATTTCTCGTGTATATGCTAAATATAGTGACTCACTTTTGTCTTTTTGGTTCTCAGCCTTATATCTTCCGTGTACTGACCACAGCTTTGTTCTGTTCTTTATTATTAGTTTCACAGAACCAAAGCCACTGAGGTTAAGAGCGCTTGAGCTGGCAATTCAGTCTCTCAGAGAAACTTTTAAACTAAAGGAGAAAGAACTAGAATATCCTATGAAAGATTTGCACAAGCAGCAAGTTGATGGACTCAGGTAATGAAAAAGCTACTGTTTATGTTAAAAAGTAAGAAATTAATGAGTGACTAATAAGGTACATAATGTTAAGCACTACAGTATATGGTCTGAAGTTCATAATCATGCCCATACTGTACGTGCTCTCAATCCCATCCCATCCTATTACTGATATAGAACCCTGTTCTGTATTGCACTAGTTATGGATATTTAGCAATTCAGCATATTTAAATGACACTGACGTGTGAGAAGGCCTGGGAAACAGTAAACATTGCAATTCATCCCTCAAATGTCCGCTTGGTTTGAAGTTAACTTGGGTTGACTTGGTGCAGGCCACTCCATTTCTTAAACTCCAAATTGACAGACCACCTTTACATGAGGCAATTTTCTGGCACAAGTTTGGGGAAGGCCTGCATATGTGAGTGATGATCAGTTGTGCACAGGTTATTTACCATAAATGTAACAAATTCAAAAGACTAGTTCCTCATCTGTTTGACCAAAAATGGAGAAGCGTTTACGGCATCAAAACACAATGACCACACATACAGACTTGTACATGGCCACATGCACATCTTTGTAACTAATTTTCTATCCACTGATTGCAGACTTACCATAAAAGGTAACGTAGATGTGATCAGACTGCAGAAACAGCTGTCTAATGAAAGGGCTGCTCATTTGGTCATTAAGGATAATTATACAGTTTTAAAAGAGGTGGGTTTTGGAGAATGTAATGAGATCTAAAACAGTCTCTGTATCTAGTAATTTTTTTATTTTGTTAAAAGTATGGCTAGAAAAATGTGATTAAAGACCCTAACATATCTGAATACAAATGTTTTTTTTTTTTTTTTAAAGAATCATATAGTAACATCAGTTAAATTGAGATCAAGATTGTTAAAATTTTCTACTTTTCTACTTTTTGTTGCACTATGCTATTAGGCTTATGAGGCCCAGTTGGAAGAGGTGAGTTCTAAGTACCTTATTATTATTCTGCATTATATATTATATTATTTTATAGGATAATATACTGTAAATACACCAATCAGCCATATCATTAACACCACAGAACATTATCACTAAAAATTAATCATAATCATATCAGAATAAATTGGCGACATGATATGTATGTGGGGATCAAAAGCCACCTTATCCAATACCAGCACATTCTGTGGTTCAATACCACAGAAAAGCCAATACAGCACAACCCACTGAAAGTCAAAGCTGGCAATAATAGAAAGGCAACAGAACTCCCAAAGAACCACATTATATTTCATATACTTTGGACAATTTAAGAGGCAGATCAAGAGAAAACACTGAAGCAAACATCTAATGTAATCCAGTAATCCACACAAATTATGT
Organism: Clarias fuscus; assembly: GCA_030347435.1. Lineage (NCBI taxonomy): Eukaryota > Metazoa > Chordata > Actinopteri > Siluriformes > Clariidae > Clarias > Clarias fuscus. The sequence goes on from CM059226.1 coordinate 14,871,915, forward strand.
GTGTACATGATGTAGTATATTAATATAGATACATTAACACACAAGAGCTGGCGTATATATGGCTCCAGACACATTAAACCATCATAATACTTATTTACACATGTTAACAAGTTACCACTGCACCTGTATACTGTGGCAGGATTGGGAAAGGTCTTTCATGCTCTATTATTCATGATAATTCAAAAGAAAATTGATTTGTACAAATGACACAATGAATCAGTAATTTACAGTAGTATATAGGTGATTGACTTGTCTACAATAATCTTTTTAAAATCTGACACATACAATTGAGTACGTCCATAAGTTTTCCGCCTAGACGTAAAGACTGAATATTAATTGGAAGGCTAATCCATAACTTTGGGACCTCATAAGAACAAGCTCTGCCCCTGCTGTAGTTTTCATAATATAATGTACTGTATATAATGTAATATAATGTGTGTATACTTTACTTTACTATTCCCTTTCACATGCCAACCTTGAGCTCCTAACAATCAAATGTTGCCCTTGTTACCTTCTTTGGAAATTTATCTTGGTTATAGACAGTGCTGTTTATATTCCACCTAAGATGAACACAGGCACAGACTGTCTGTCTACATGGAAAACACTTTCATAATCTTTAATCATGACTTGAGGACAGCCTTCACGAGAGTGAAAACCAGGAAAGCTGCAGGACCAGATGGCATCTCAGGTGTTTTTATAGCCTGCAGTAATCAGCTAAAATCAGTGTTTATAGAAATATTCTACAACTCCCAAGGACTATTGGCATTCCCACTTAAAATATAATTTCGGTCCTGAAGAAATCCAACCCTGCCTCAATGACAATTCTGTGAAATACTTGTGAAAGAGTCCTGCTCAAGTGTTCAACAGTGGGAGCTTGGTGGTGCTACGTATTGACCCCATCATCTTCTGATCAGTATTTCAAAATATGAACCAATGGGCTACCCCTGCCCAGTACACACTGATGGGGTTTTCTTGTAGTGGTGTCAAATTTAATGTTTCATATATAGCATCAAGACCCCATCAGTCACTCAGGGTGTGGTCTGAAATAGAAATATGTGGAGTTTAATATAATTTCGGTCCTGAAGAAACCCAACCCTGCCTCAATGACAATTCTGTGAAATACTTGTGAAAGATTTCAACACCTTTTCACTTCCTGAAAGTCAGTCCACATGCCATCCCATCACTCTACCAATGATGTCACTCAACTCCTTCACATACAGTAGCTCTGTGTCATCTGGACATCAGGCAGAGAAATTATGTTAAAATGCTATTTGTGCATTTAAATGCTATCTAGTCCAGTATTTAACCCTGTACTTCTCTCCATTCAACCTCCAAGCTGGATCACCTGGGCCCGTCCCTGGGTCGGTCGGTGGATTTCTGATCAAAATTAGAAGATCTATTCGGACATAACATTATTTTGATGGAAAATGCTGATGCAGATTTAGTAACCTCTGAAAGTTTATAGTGATTGCAGAGTGTGCATGATATAAAACTAGTGGATTGGATACTCAGAATCTTGTTTGGGATTCCAACTCAGGAGATATGGATAAAAAGATTCAAATAAAAGTTTTCCTCCGTATATACTGTGAGTCATGTTCAGAATTAAGTATCCCCCCCCCCTTTTATTTCTACAGTATGTGTTTTTTTTTTGTTGTAAAAACGTAATAAAAAATAATCCGCTCATAGTGGGTTGTAGTAATAGGCAAATTCAGCATTATTAAAATGGGTGAAAAATAAAAGAATCAAGATTTTGGAATGGCCTAGCCAACCGAAATGCTGTGGAGGGACCTTAAGAGAGTTTTGCATATGGGAGTTTCCAAAAAACCTCATTGATGCCTGTGATGTGATCTATTGTCGCTATTCGCTCACTCGCATGAAAGCTGTAATTGCAAATCAAGGTTATTTCACAAATTACTGATTTCTTAATGTTATATAACCATAGCATTAACACAATTTGTATATATACATTTGTTCTGCCCTTTATATATGTTTATGTACTGTACCATGTTTCACAGGGCCAGAGATCACTGAAGGAGAACCAGGGAACCTTGCTGGGAAAGGTGGGGCAGTTAATTGAGCAACTGAAACAAGAAAAGCAGAAGACGCTGTTTCTAGAAGGCGAGCTTCATACTGCCACTATCTCAATGCACAGCATAGCAGAGGTAATGAAGTCTTCATAATAGTGAATTCAGGCCTACAATACATCATATTAATATAATACAATATATAATATAAAAATATTGTAACAGATCATTCTCCAACCATTACTGTGATCTCTTCTTAGCTTCAGGAGAGGGTCTCCGACATTGAAGGGGAGAGGAATCTCCTGAAGAAAGGCTATAATGCTTTACTACTTGGGTGATTTTTATTTTATTACAGAACATATCTAAAGAACCTAGTGATTTGTTTTTCCAACTTGCATGTTCTATTATATCACTATTAATATTTCTGTTGTTTGCATTGGCTATTTTTGAATGTAGTCTGGCTATTGAAGTTCAAATCAGACGTAATCACAATAAAATATTTATTTATTATCATCACAGCAAACTGAACCACAATGAACATGAGAGTGAAAAAGAGAGTGAGAGAGAGGAAGTGGAGAATTGCAGAGCCAGGATGTCGGCACTGGAGAAGAAGCTGGAGGATGAAAAAAGAGAGAGGGCAAAGGTAGAGCAAGAAAAAAAGAGGGTGGTGCAAGACTATGAAAGGAGTCAAATGGAAAGAGCACAAGAAAGGGGTGAGCATGTACGAATATGGCTTATGACATAAGTATATGAATAGGTTGAATGTTATGTGAATGTAACTTGAATGTTTTCTCATTTACTGTAGCCATGACAACTTCCCTTAGAGAAAATCATGACCTGCTGAAGCAAGAAGTGCAACAGTACAGACAGAATGTTACATCCCTACAAGAGAGACTAAACACTGTATCAAAAGTAAAAATGATCGACTTGAAGTGTTTTATTATTTAAAAAACAATGGCATGAATTAATTAGTTTACCTTTTTGTGCTTACTCCTGTTAAAGGATTTTCATATGGATATGAAAGACCTTAGTGAAGTACTAATGCTGATTAAGGTTTGTTTGCTTACGCTATATAGGTAAAGCCTTAAAGTAAAAAGTATAACAGAATTTAGACAAAAACTCTTTTTTACATTTATTTTATGTGTCTCTGCCTCTGTGCCTCTTTTTCTCCACCTCTTCTTCTCAGGCTTTTCGACTGCATCATGAGAGCTGTGAAAGCCTGATGGGTCTAGTGAACAATGAGAAGGTCAAGAACCCATCACAAGACCTGGCTGCGCTGCAGGCCTCTCATGCAGAAACCATACTAGAGCTGCAGAAAACTCGGGAATTGTTGGTAATGCAACATAGGCTTAATAGTGGCCTGCAGGTAACTACACTGTAGAAAATAGATCATTACACACTCTACTGCATTTTTACCACAGCATTTAAAATGACAAATAGTTTCATGTTGCCAGGCAGACATGAAGACAGAGAAGGAAAAAGCAGAAAGGGAAAGAGAATGGAAAAGATATGAAGTTACTGAAAAAGACAAACTGTTAAAAAATCGGGCTCTTCAAATCAACAGTTTAAAAGGTAGGACCTGTGGAATTACTGAATACTGAAGAAAATGTCATTTTGGTCTTCAACTAATATTATACAACTGTTTATTATCCCAGCTCAACTAAAAGACTTAACTTACTGTCGCGGAAACTACAACCAGAATATACCACAGCAATCCCCAAGGACAGTTGTGGATCAGGAGTTAGTCCAGATGACAAATGGGAAGACCATATTAAATCAGCTACAGGATGGAAGCTTGCTTGAACTCAACCTTATTGGAGCCACGTTCACCCCTGTGGGATTGAGACTTTTGAGACGGCAGACAGGTGTCAATACCAGTGGTCCCCATGAAGTGGTAACATTTTGTACCTACACACTCCTTGACTTTGAAATGCAATCAACCCCACTGGTTTCAGGTACACAGCCAAAATATTGCTTCACATCCTGCTATGTACTCACATACCAAAGAATCACCAAGCTTGTGGGTCAAGGGGTGTGTGCACATGTTGAAGTTCATCAGGCACTAGGAGGAGTGCAGTTCATAACCCATGGAAGTGCGAGAATCCCTCTAATACAAACTCTGAAGCACAGAGGTGAAAAAGTAAATGAGAGAGTCAACATTACAGGTAAGGGCAATGTATGTTACCTAATAAAACCACAATTTTGAAAGAGAAATGTTTCCCAGTTCTAGTCATGTAGTAGCCTGTCCTCCACTAACACTCATAATTCTAGTCCTAAACTGAACAATAAATGACTTCAGTGCTGCAACCAGAGGTTGTGTAAGATATTTTTTTGTTCTTTAATTTTGGGATTAGTGACATGCTGAGAGATACAGTACAGTATGTTGGTAGAAATATCCGATTGCCTTCAACAACGACTCTTGATTTTACTCCCTTTCACTCTAAACTTATGTTACCCCAGTCAGCTTTGTCCAGGCTCCTAGCAAATCAACTTTATGTAAAGTTGGGAAAATGAGAGTTACAGTACATGTTACTAACATCTTGTTTCTAGGATACATCATTAGCTTTCAGGTTGTCCATAGATCGAACTCAAGTCATTATCAGATGATGAAGTGCAGTGGAAAAACTGTACCTCTCCTTGGTTTCATACAGATTAAACTGGGAATACTTGTTTTCCATGTGTTTCAAGTATTCGCAGAGTTTCAGTTAATTGTACTGACCAATTTCAGAAAAATATTCACAGAGATTGAGTTGATTGAGTTTATTTTCTTTCTTTTACAAAAGCACAACACAAATTACACAAATTAAAGTAGACCCTTTACAGATTCAAACAATGTATTACACTTATGTGTATGATGAGTTCTTCTCGCTGTTATAAAAAAAAATGCAAGTGATTCCGTCGCCGGATTTGTGGAGTAGGGGATGTTCTATAATATTCATCAACTAATCAGACTGATTTAATAACACTAATTATTTAATAACACTAATTACTTTAATTATTAAGACTGATTAAATAAATGTATTTATAGTGCTTGTATTTACCTTGTGCTTCCAGTATAAAAATACCATTTTCCCCACACCCCTAATTTCTCTGAACTATTTATTAAAAAGTGTGCCAGTAGATGTTCAATTTAATGTTTTATTAATATGATACTCTGACTCTGCATTAACTTTATTTGCTCTTTCGCTTTTTTAAAAACTCTATAGGCTCCAAGGGGGAAATAATAGGGGTCCTGGAATTCTGCATCTGTCTGTTCTCTGAAGTGGATCCAAAAGATATTCACACAGATCACAGAATCACAAAAGAAATGATGACCAGCATGACTGAACAATTGCCCACAGACAGAGCTTTATATTGGAGCCACACACAGCTTGAGGTAAATAAAATTTTTTATAATATGTATCACATGGTTGTAAAAATATGTTACTGTGTCTCAGAAGGCAAAAATTTATGCAATTCTAGATGGAAATAAATGTTGTGATGTTGGGTAAGGTTGTAGAAAAGAAATGCCACAGAAGATGTCTTACATACTGTAATCAAAGATAAGGTTGGTTCATTGGATTTTTAGAGAAACATTTTTGTTTCATGCAATGTATAAATGCTTTTTAAGTCACTATTTTAATACTAGGAGGATAAAGTTAAACAGTACTGGTGATTAAGGGTTGCTATGAGTTAAAAGTGCTATCCAACTGTTCCATGGTTGCTATGGTATTCCAGGGAGCAGCTAAATTTGGTGGTTTCTATGTGAAAAAATGGTGATCGATTTGAAACAGAAAACCAGTTGTAAGATAGCAATAGTACTTAAAGAACAAATGAAACAAAATTAAATTGATACAACTTTAATCTGTGGTTCTTTCATGACTGATGTAGTAATTATAAGAGTATGGCGGAGGCTTATGCAATGAGTTGGTCGTGGTACTGTATGGTGGTGTATGGGAGTATGCTGGCATGGTCTTCATTCCAATACCTATTTAATACATTGCCTATATGATCTATCCCCAAATTCCACTCTTACATCACTGAGTTGTGTGTAGCCCCTGTGTTTTAGACTCTACCACCTACCCAATAGCTTTTACAGCTGATCTGTTTGAATACATCAAGTTGAACAACCATTGGGTGTATATAATATGATAGCAGAGGGCCAGCAAAGATTTACCTATTTACCTAGCCAAGACTTCCATCCCACTGCAGACACCAATATCAGGAAGACCAATTAAGGGAAATTATAATATATCAGAAAAACTACCCAATTTAAAATGTAACAAACAGGCTCTGTTTTGTCCTCCACAGGAATGGAGACAAGACACATCCATGAGTCAAACATCCCCATGAAAGGCTTTTGACAGGTTTATACTTGACTGTTAGGGATTGTAGAGTATTGAGAATGATGTAAGTGCAAATATTAAGGGGATTTAATTATAAATACCAGGCAGACAAGTCCAATATACTATTCCGGAGGCAAGGTAAAAAAGCATGCAGGATCAGGCAAGGCGAAAACAACAGTAACAGAGTAAAAGACAAAAAGTAAAAATCTGGATCAGGAAACCTGTGGTCAAAATCAGAATATCAAGACATTATTCAAAGTCTGCAAACCAAGTTTCTGGTCTGTGGTGTTTGCTGGAAAATGGAGTTCCCCAACAGCACCTGGTGTACTGGATTTGGAAGGTTATTTAGCTGCTTTATGTGCTGATGAGTGTCCTCATCCTCTTGGACCTCATAGCAGCATTTGACATGGTAAACCACAAGATTCTCCTGCCTATTCTTGCATACCTTGAAATCTATGGCACAGTGTGGAAATGGTTTGAATACCTACATAAGAAGATCAGTCACATGAGGTGACACAGAAGGAATCCACATCTGCCCCACACAGCCACAAGGCTCAGTACTTGGTTCTCTTCTGTTCTCCCTTAATATCTGATCTTTTCTGATCTTTTGCTTTTCATATCATTGCTATTTGGATTACTGCTGTGTGTGCCCAAGTGATGAGTTACGCACACTTGTCAGTGGATATACATTTCCTATTGAAACCTGCTGTGATAGAGATCGAGTGATTTCCTTTCCTATGTACCACAATATTGTGTCTGCAGAAGTTCCTGGCTAGGTTCCTGGGGAGAGTCATAGAAGCAGTTAAGTGAATTAGCTTTGGTATTTTTTTTTTAACATGGCCAAAATGAGATAATAAGCCCGAATCTATATAAGAACGCTCAACCAGCCTCGAAAGGTTTTAGTTCCTGTGTGGACCTGAGTTATTCCAAGTACTTATGGTCAGTAAGTATGGTAAAAGGATATTTAACCCTATCCAGATAGTGTATCAATTCCTCTAGGGGTAGTTTACAAGAAAAAAGTAGTTTACAAGAAAAGAATGCGATGGGGTGGAGTTTAGGTATGACACCAGCAGTAGTAAATGTGCTTTTTAGTTTGAGGGAGGTTCCAGCTGATGTGGAGATTCAAGTGATGGTTTTTCTTCCCACTTTTTAGAGTGATATGAGTGAATGTGCAATGGAGCTGAAGCTTTTTATGAAGTAGCAATAAAAATAGGCAAAGACAAGAAATCTGTGCCAGTCTTTGGTATAGTCCAGGTTGTGACAGCACTTATTTTGATCCATTTAAATCCCAATCCAGACAGATGACGCATCCCAGCAATGACTATCAATTTAACAGGAAAGGATAATGGCTCTGCAGTGATATTCAGCTTTTTTATGTGTCCTGGTCAATAAAATTGCCTGCTGCTCCAAAATCAACTAATAGTGACAACACAGAAACAACTCCTGGATGTTTTATTTTATCAGACCAGGTACAGTACAAGATGAGTGAGAGAAGGAAGTGGACTTACCACAGGGAGCATGTGGCCTGTCTGAAGCATCCTGGGATGGCGAATATTTTGGGCAGGTGTGAACAGTGTGGTTGGGGTTACCACGGTAGAAGCAGTCTCTCCTGCCATGACAATCTCCTGTTCATCAGCACAATACACTACTACTGCTGGCAATGCACTGTCACATCTGTTTGCTAAGTTACATTTTCCCCTGTGCATGATACCTTCTTGTTGCCAAGGCCAATTTTAGACAACTAACCTAGACTTACGCCTACACCTCATGACCAGTCCACACAAGGTGGAATATTTAAACATAATATACTGTAGCACAATTTTGTCACTTGACAAAACTTCCCATGTCAGGGTGGATGTTCTCCATTTTCTGCATTGAAATAAAAATAAAAGCTGTAGCACTGAAAGGGGAAGGAGAAAAAAAAACACAGCAACTGATAACAACAGCAAAGAAAAGAGGAAGATGAAAAATCTGAAAAGTTTTGTTATTTTAAATAAAGAAACAGTTAAGAATCTTCTGGTAAATGATTATAAAAAATTAAATCAAATTAATAATAAGTTGACCCCTTCTGATCCCAATCTAAATTCAGATTTAGAATGGCTCAAAAATGATTTGCTCAGGTAATTATGACATGCGGGATCCTGCATGGGTTCCTAAATGCATAGTGATGGTGCATTTTCATTGGAAGTACCCATTTAAGTCACCTGTGGCCCTATCCAGACCAACACAAAAGAAAAGAGAGATGAAAAGCAGTTCAAAACCACTGAAGACAAAACTCTAGTATCTCAAAGGTCACCGGAAAAACTGAAAGCATGTTTCTCTGTTTCGTTCTGGCTAACAATTCTCTAACCCTAGACGGTACTAGGAATAACAAAAAACAATGTTTGTGGAACATAATAGTGGTTATTTCTGGTCTTAAAGCAGAAGAGATAATAAAAAGTAATGATCAGGTCACCATATACAAATTAGACGAAAACTGTTCATTCAGTTCAAAACGTGTGAGAAAATATGCATAAATACTTATAATATACTATAATTACCAGTTTGTCCCCAATGAGCGAGTGGGGGAGATGGTGGCAAGAAAAAAACTCCCTGAGATGACAATTGGAAGTAACTTTGCGGTACATCTTTTTTAACCCCAAATCGAACTTTGCAGGTGAAAACCAAGGCGCAATTCAAGAAACGGCAGTCAGAGTAATAAATCAGTCTAACAGCAACAAGAAATTGTGGTTGCATGTTCCAGTATTTTTGATCACTTTAAAACGGGTCGGGATAAAACAAAAGATTCCATGGTCGTATTCATTTACTTTTTATGGGTTTTTTTTTTTAAAGACTTGTAGATGTAAAATTCCTGGGAGAATTACAAGAATTACAAAAAAAGTACAAGTAAAATTTTGTTCACCTTCATTTTTGATTATGGAATGCAATTTGTGGGCAGTTTATGTGTGAAAATTATTCCTTCTGCTCCCAGAACCACTCTTTTACAATTTGAGTCTTGATATAAAACAGGGAAAATAAAATCTATTGATGGGATAACCTGGTCATTCAGTACACATGGGTAGTCAACTGACTTCATTTTATCTCCATATGACATACTGCATGGATGCTGTAAGGGCTAGAGGTATAGTAAGTAAGGTTGATGTCAAGCACCCCTAAATGGCTGTGGACCACCTAAAATTGCTACTGTATGGCAGTTTCAAGGGGCCCAGAATTTCCTGCAGCACCCCGACCTAGACCTGTCCAACTGACGCAACTTCAGATACGGCAGGCAATATTCATGATATTATGAAATAGGGTAAATCTGGAGTCATCTAATGATGGGACCTTTTTCAATTGCTCCAATGCCTTTTGATCTTGCTCTTCCTTTCAGCATTAAACATAGCTGGGGTTTCTACTGTAGACCCTTTTTTATTTTATTATTTTTTTTATTTATTTATTTTTTTTCCATAATGCAGCATTGCCATATGTTAAAACCAACCCCATGAAGATGTGTCATATTGCTTCAATTTGTAGGTGGAGTTTGCCACAATATTTTATTAATGTTTTTAAACAATCCCCATATATTGAACCATTAATGCAATTTACTCAGCCCTAATATATGAACAAGATTTTTTTAAATTATACCTATTATTGTACTGAATTTTTATGAATACCAAACTCCTTGTGTAAATGTTTCTACAAAACAATCTCTTGTTTTAGCCAAAGCATCCCAGTGTACCTGCAAGATTACAACAACACCAGTCAAAAGAACCAGGAGCTAAATGGACAGACTTCCCAATTTACGACCAAACTTGTCATTCAAGGTCATCCAGTCAACGTCTGAACAAGTCTAGTAGCAAGCAAATGAGATCGAGGCACCACTTGAAGGTACAAATGTAAAATATCTTTCGTCTCCATCACCACCCACACTAGCAAGCCTTTCAGTAAACCACTGTACTGTAGTTCACTTTTTCTCATTGATTCATTTCATAGAAGGCAATGGAAGAGGAAAACAAGATGAAGAAGGCAGGAGAAGAATCCCAGCCTATAGGTTTGCGAAGTAAACAATCATATTTTTCTATATTGATTATTGTATATTTACTTTTTTGACATCAAATAAATATAACTGTACATAACTACAGTAGATCAACTGGACAGTGAGGTTCTAAAGTCATTGGATTCCAGCGATAGTGATGTTATCATTCCAAAGCCCCAAAGACTCATTAAAGAGGTAGTGGAAATTGTTCAGAGTATTTTAAATCCATTGATAGTTCATCCGTAGTCTGCATTATTTTTGTGCGTTTATTTATTTCAAATACATATCTCTTAAGAGTATAAAATGTTAAAATGTTCAACAACAGCTTTTCTGAAAATTTTGTTTAAAAGAATTCTCAAGGTTTTGTCTTTTTTTTTTCAGGGGTACAGTCTTAAAGTTGAGATCTTATCACTTTTGTTTGATCCATCTTCAAGTGTTGCTCTAGACCAATCTGTGCAGCAGGTTTATGTGGAATACCGACTTTTGGGCATCCCCATGGAAACCACAGAAACACCAATGTCTCTGCAAAAATCAAAAGAAGGGGAAGAAATACATTTCAACTTTAGCAGAGGTACAGTTGAAGATTATAAACACAATTGCATTTTATGTTATTACATTATATTATATGTGGTGCTTTACCAATATAAATTGTCACAAAGCAGCTTTATAGAAATAAAACTGTTGGAAATATATAAAAGTATATATTTTTTTAATTACAAATGTATAAACTTAATCATCAATTTATTCCTAATAAGCCAGCCAAATGCAACAGTGGAAAATACCCTAAAAGAATGTGCAGAAAAAACTTAGGAAACAAGACACAAAAGGGAATCTATCCTCATTTGAGTTAAAACTATTCACAAAAGGCTTGCCTAAACAAATGATTGTTCAGCCTAAACTTACAATATACTCACACATGATGTCAGAGTCCTCAGCATTATTAGTAGGCAAGGTTATAACACTACTATGAGCTTTGTAAGAAAATGTTCTGAACCTTGCTGTACTCTTCATTATACAGCATACCAACAAAAAGTCAGCACCTTTTGTAAATAGATAATAGATCAAAATAGATGTAATGGATCATATAATACCAACATCTGACTCAGGTACTATGGCGTAATATGATTAAGTGTTTTATACAGCATGTCAACAGTATGATTTTACAATCAATGTAAAATGTGACTGGGAGCCAATGCATTATGGGTGATGTGGTCATGTCTAGTAAGGACTCTTACTGTACTGCTGCATTCTGGACTAAATGGACCTTTATGCACCTAGTGGAAAATATTGACAGGCATTACCATATGTAAGGCATTACTAACCTTGATGTCAATTGGTCTCAATTTTATTGAGACTGAACGTTGCATAGACATTGTGCACACTGTTGTTAATAAATAAAATAAATAATATAAAATAAAATAAATAAAAATAAAAAATAAAAAAAACCGTAAAAAAGTTTAGTAACAAGTTGCACAGCTTCTTTAAATTTACTCAATTTTCAGAGAAATTTGCTGGACAAACAAAATATTTCACATTGTTGTTTAGTTGACACATTGTGTACCCAGTTCAACATCTTAAGTTGACTCAACTTAACAGTAATTCAGATATTTAAGTCAGCAAGACTTATTGGTCGTGGGCTCAATTGGTTTGTATAAAAACAGGTTAGCCTAACAATGCTCCGACAATTTAAACACACAGACATAACTTAAAAAAACTTTATTCTTACAAAACTAGTCAACGTTAAAACAGTGATCTGCATAAAACAGGAGAATACACATTCTATTTTGCTTAAAAGTCAATAAAATACCTGGATACCACCAGATGCTTATCAGTATTTTACTGATTCTTTTACATTACATCATAACCATCGTTAAAAACTAGCAAATATTTGACTTTCGAAGACTATTTTCCCAAAGTGTCAGACACACACTCTCCAAGGCTAATAATCAGTCAGATGCCTTCATAGGTGTACGTCCAGCCCTAGTGCAATTCAATATTTAAAGCACAGACCTGACCAAACATCACTCGTAAAGCTGCTGCGTGTCACCCAGGTCATCAAAGACTAAAGTTCCCTCTAACAGCTTGTTCATGCACATCCTGTAGCTCTAAAAGGGCAGCCGTCACCCCTCTGACCCCAATCCTCCACAGCAGAGCTCTGGTTAAAGAAAAAAGAGGAGTCTTGTAAAGATAAATTTCACTCAATAAAAGTAAAATATATAAATAAGACTATATACCACCAGACTACACTACACCAAACCATGAACTACACTATTGAAGATAGAGTGCAGGGCAAGCCTAATATTCTTGAATACAAGCAGTGGCACCAGCCTTACATATTCAAAGTTAGAGGGCATAGCAGGGCATGGCTCAGGAAGAACATGATCTGTGCATCTGCATTACCACTGCTAAAGTACCAGAAAATATTTGAATGCAAGTTTTTTGTAGCATGAAAATGCAATTTAAGATCTATCTTCAAAAAACAGCAAAGAATTGTAATTCTTTATCTTTTCTCCCTTAACTTTATCTCCATTAATCTCTCTTTCTCTCTTAGTCATACATGTTGACTCCATGGAGGCAGCTCCTTTGAGGCAGTACCTCTATACTATACTGGAAAGTACAGATCCTAAATATGGCAGGTAAGCAGACATTGAAAAATGGATCAGTGATAGGGATGATAATGGATCAGAGGAGGGTAATTTGACAACTGTTGGTTGTAAAAAGTAAACCAGATTATTTAAATACAAAATACCATTTTACAGAATTTTTTTTTTTTTTTTACTGATTAATTAGATTAAAGTTCACTGTGGTTAGTGAGCCGTTGAATGACGAAGAAGAATGTGTGGATGTTGGATATGCCTACTTGGACTTGCAGGAACTACTGCTTACAGGGAATGATGCAACTGAATGCCAAATTGATAGTAAGTGCCCATTTAGAATGGTATTAAGGGTATGACTGCATTATTCTCATTATTTATTTATTTATTTTACTTTTTGTTCTCGCTCTCTCAGTTGTCAGACTGGATGGTGACCAAGAGGTGGTTGGGAGGCTGAAAGTGTCATTAGAGGCTCCAAAAGCTTTAACAGGAATCTCCTCTGAGTATTCCAATTAGGAAGAGTGGAAAAAGAGAAGGAAGTGAGCACAAAACCCAGAGTAATAGGAAGAGGCGAAGACAGACCATTAAATCAAAACACAGAGATCCAAGATTTTGACTAATTCATTAGAAAATACGAAAATATGTTGTTTTACACATTTTAAAGGTCGAGTTTAGAGCTATTTTAAACATAAAAAGCTTCACACTTTCTATACTGTACACACCTCATTACGTGTGTGTACAGTATAGAAAGTGTAATATAAATTTAGAGGTAGATGTAACTTTGTGACCCAAGAAATGACAGTTGGGTATACTGTACTAATTTTTGTTACTGTACATGTAGGCAGTTACACATGAGAAAGTGCTTTGAGTCTGTTGCAAAGAATCTGGATGGCCTGGCAAATATTATTTAAATGTAGTTTAAGCCAACAAGATCATGATTATCCTATGCTTTTTTTTATTTCTGCTGAGTCATTTGTTTTTGCTGAGTCAGAAAGTTGTTCATATTTTAGTTATTGGACTGTCATCTGAGGACTAGCAGTTTTGTGTCTTCAAAATCAGAAAACAGAAGAGATGAAATGACTGGCAACAATGCACTTTCACGGGTGACAAAGACTAATCGAACACCAGTAAAGTAAGTGTAAAAAATCAAAGTTAAAACGTCAGATAAATGTTTGTTTGTTTTTAAAGTGAAACTATGCCTTCCAGTTTGATTAAATTAGATCAGATTGTAGCAGATGCACCAATATCTACCAAAAGTATGTGGCCACCTGATTAATTATACTGTATGTACAATTAATGAAAACATTGATTTTGCATGTGATTAAACATAATAATAACGATGATGATGATGATGATGATGATGATGATGAAGCTGGCCTGGACAAATGAATTGGTAACCCTAGAAAAGATTGAAAATCATTTGACCGTAGTGAACTGTTAAACTAAAGTGTGTCTTGTAATTAGCATCACATGTGTCTTGAATCTTGCAATTAGTTAGTCAGCCTGTTTACACAGTCACACTGCTGGTTGGTACAGTATCATGGCATGTACCAAACTGAGTAGATTAGAATTAGAATTAGATTAGAATATCAATGTACTTTTATGTGACCATAATCAAAAAAGTAAGGAGTCTCTATTTAAAATAGAATGGATGAAATAAAATAAAAAAGTATCCATGAATGTGCTTGGATACAGCACTCTGTGAACAGCCATTTAAAGGCTCAGGAAACCTTTGCAGGTGTTTTAAATGAAATAGCTGATTAAAATGTGACACCATGAGTCTCCAATATTGGACTACATCACAATTTTACATCTGAAATACTGAATTTTGGGTTTTCATTAGCTGTAAGCCATAATTATCAAAATGAAAAGAAATAAACACTTGAAATATATCAGACTGTGTGTAATGAATCTATATGAGTTTCACTACAGTATACAGTATTTAGTCTGTATTTTTTGTGTAAAAACATGTAGCAAAATGTGTTGTAGCAGGTCTCGGTATTAAGCAATTAAAAACTAAGACACCACAATTCTTTTTCACAAATGTCAATATTTATTTAACAAAAAAAGAAAAGAAAAAGAAACTTCACCATTAAAAAAAAAAAAAAATCTAGTTAATTGAGGTTTTTGGCCATTCGCTTATGCACAGCTCTCTTAAATTCCCATGATAGCATTTCAATTGGGTTGTGGTCTGGACATTGACTAGGCCATTCCAAAACCTTGATTTTTTTCTTTTTCAGCCATTTTGATGTAGATTTACTGCCGTGCTTCGGATTGTCCAGTTGCATTACCGAATTTTGCCCAAGCTTTAGCTATCAGACATTTGCCTCTGGTATACGGAGGAGTTCATAGTTGACTCATTGACTGAAAGGTGCCCAGCACCTGTGGCTGCAAAACAAGGCCAAATCAGAGCAGACATGATCATATTTAGGGAATAGAATTGGATATTTGAGGTGTCTGAATGGCTCTTCTCATTTGTTGCGAGACAGTTAATAAATTCAGTTGAAAAATGAAATACGGAAAAGGACCATTTGTTCTTTATACAATGTATAATCATAAATCCATTTAATTTGCACATCAAACACTGTGCACTACTTACACAGCACTAAGGGAATTACATATTCTTCATTAATGTACACAAATTTGTTTGTTGATGGTTTTGCTATGGATAAATACATACTGTAAAACAAAACATAGACAAAAAGTGGGAGCAAACAATAGTTTTTACTTTAGATTTATGGTGTTTGGCAGATAGCTCTTATCCAGAATGACCTACATTATCTTATTATACATTGTGACACTTGAGGCCTTTGTTCAAGGGCCCAGTGGTGAAAGCTTGCTTATGCTGAAGTGGTGAAAGATTGCAGCAACAGAAGCAGCAGCTGCTTTTCTAAAGATGAGCATGCAGGAGGGGAAACCTGCAAGGAGCAAGTTGCAATCATTTGGCATTTAGTCCTTGCCACAAGTGTGCTTGTGAATGATACTACAATTCATGGCTTTCTTTTGGAAATTTCTTCCGTTCTTTTTGACAGAATAATTTAAGGTCCACCAGCGTAGATGTTCATAGCTATTTTAAACTAGGTTGTACTAGTAGCTTGCTCGGTTGGGTTCTGTTCTGGACTCCAGGACTTCCACAAAGTTGTTCTGAAGCCACTTTTTTCTTTTTTTGGCAGTACGCTTTGTGTCATTTTCTTGTTGAAATGCAAATATTGGTTTTTACAGTATAATACATTTTAAGAATGTAAAATACCATAAAGTTTAAGAGTACTCAGAGGAAATCCATCAAGCACAGAGAGAATGGATAAAATCACAACACCAACACACTAAGTGTATAATCAACAATAAAATTTTATTTGGATAATGTACATGTAATCTGGTTGGTAATATTTTTTTTAACATATAATGGTGAAGTTAAGGAAAAATGACATCAGTGGCAAAACTAAATTTTGAACAGACATGACCATGTTTAGGGAATAGAATGGGATATTTGAGGTGTTTGCTCTTCTCATTAGCCCTTAACTGTTGGGAGACAGTTCATAAATTCAGTTAGTGAAAATATGAAAGAAGACCCTTTTTTACCTTATGTATAACATAATTTACGTATAAAAATGTATAACAACTTACTAAGCACTAAAGGGGTGACATATTCTTTATCAATGTACACACTGCCTGGCAAAAAAAAAAAAAAGTGTCATTTGATGATTCCAGATTTAACCTACAGTATTCCAGACATCAGGGTAAGAAGGGAGGTGCATGAAGCAATGCACCCTACCATTCATAGATGCAGGAGTCATCAGACACCAACTGTATTGAACAGAGCAGGTTGACCTCAGCATCATCAATAAATGGGACAGAAAATGTGTGATGTAATTAAAGTTAAATGCCAACATAATAGTAGAGTGTGACTTGTTTTTTTTGGCCAGACAGTGTATATCACAGTACCAATGTTTATGTAGAGATAAAGGTAAAAAATAAATAAATAAATAAATAAATAAATAAATAAAGCACAGTAACTTACAGGTATAGGAGGTTTCAGGCACATTCTTTACAAAAGGATACTGCAAAGTGTCTGGAAAGAAAAGGAATATTCATAAAAACATTTGAAAATGTTTAAAATAAAATATTAATTTCTTGATGGTTTTGCTATGGATAAACACATTCAGTAAACAGTTAAACCTTGGATTGCGGGCATACAGTACTGTAATTCCGGAAGTGTGCTTGTACTGTATATCAAAGCGGATTTCCTCATCATAAGATAGAATGGAAAGTTAGATGATTCATTCCATAACCACAAAATAACAATATAAAAGTAACTAACATAAAATGTAAAGTAAAATAAGACAAATTACCCTGCAGCTAACCTTTGAAAAGAATCGTGGTTGAAGTAAGACGAGAGGAGGCTACTGTATAGGATGACTTTCTCACACACTCGCACACATGCACAAACACACTAACCGAATCACTGCTCTGTCGGTAAGCCTCTTTAACAAGAAACCTCTATGGTGACACTTGTTTTGACTCCTTTTCTTTTCGCAAAATTGTGACATTGCATTGTTATTAAACAGATTCAACTTCTCACTTCTACAGACTTTTTTCTTCCGGAGGCCATTGTTGCAGTTCAGTTACTAAAGGAAAGTCACTACACTAGGACACAAAATTTAAAAAAATGCTCTACGCACATGCACACACACGTGGTCACAGTGTTATAGTAAACAGTACACGCGCACGGATGTTGACTATACTAGTGACGCATGCACACCTAGACTGTGCATGGGAGATGATCACCCACAATCCCACAAGGCACGAGAGAGAAGAACCACTGGCTCAGTTGTGATCATGTGACACTCGGCAGACAAAGCACATGCATACTACTCATATGTCAAAACTAGCTCATTTATTAAGTTAAAATGTACAGTATTTAAACATTTTGCTCGTCTTGCAAAATGCTTGCAGACCAAGTTACACACAATCTAAGGTTCCACTGTATTATTATATAGAGTTTGACATCATACACATAGGTTTGACCATCACACGCATATGTGGGCAGTACCCTCAGTTGCCACAAAGGTGAAAGCACACAATGGTTTTGAATGTCTTTGCGTTTACAGTTCCATTTGTGGTGTTTGGCAGATAGCTCTTATCCAGAATGATTTACATTATCTAATTACTGTATACATCTTGACACTTGAGGTCCTTATTCAAGGGCCCAGTGATGAAAGCTTGCTGGTGCTGGGGTTTGAACCTGTGTTGCTTGAATTTGTGTGCTGCAACGTTATGATTCTCCCTTAACAAGAAATAATGGTCCCAATTATGTTCCACTATGATAGTGCTTCATGGAAATGATGTCCACACTGTGTGCCAATGTGGCTGTAAACAACCTGAGTGGCATAAGAGGCACCCTAAACTCATTCTGACTGAAGACATTTGAAACGATTTGGAACACCAACTTTGCACCATTCTCATCCGCCATCAGTGCGATCCCTCACTGTCATAGCTGAATGGGCATCCCGATAACAGCAACAATGAGACCAACTCCATGGTAACGCCCATGGTATTTTGATACACACAGGGGTGTGATGGCCAAGTGTCAAAATACTTTTGGCAACTGATTAAAAAAAAAAAATACTCACCAGTGCGTAGAAAATCTTTAAAATCTTCATAAGGATTCTCAGGTTCATCTGTGTGAGAAAGATTTATCAGTAGCATTATTTTCTATCATGTGCATGTACACTATATTTAACTGCATAGTACAATCTTGATCATAAGTCTTGTGCTGAAACGAACTTCCGCTCTTCAGCATCAAACTGTGATTATATCCTAACTATTGAGTTTCTCATCAACTTTAAGCAAAACTGTTTGTGTGTTTTACAAATAGATCATAAACTCTTAGTATAAAATTGGGTTGTGGCCTGGACACTGACTAGGCTGTTCCAAAACCTTGATACTTTTCTTTTTCAGGCATTTGGATGTTGATTTACTGGTGTGCTTCAAATTGTTCTGTTGCATGACCAAATTTCGCCCAAGCTTTAGCTGTCAGACATTTACCTCTAGAACACTCTGGTCTACAGAGGAGTTCACAGTCAACTTATTGATTGCAAGGTACCCAGGACCTGTGGCTGCAAAACAAGGCCAAATCAGCAGCCCTACACTGCCATGCTTGACAGTAGGTTTGAGACATTTCTGCTGAAATGCAGTTTGGTTTTCCCCAAACATGGTACTGGGCATTAAGGCCAGACAAGCCCATTTTGGTCCCATCTGTCCATAGGACACTATCCTAGAAGACTTGTGGTTTATTTAGATGCAGTTTTGCAAACCTCAGTCATGTTTCTATGTTATTTTTCAGACAGAAGATGCTTTCTCCTGGCAAACCTTAAAAGAAAAAAAAGAAAAAAAAAGACCTGGTTCAGTCTTGTTGTCTTGTCAGTCTTGCTGTCATGGTCTTCATGGCCTGTAGGGTCTAAGATGTAGCTTGTGTTTTTATATATTTATTTATTTATTTATTTTAACCTTGGGGTCAATATGCTGGGACATCCACTCTTGGGAAGATTGGCAACTTGACTGCTTTCCATTTGTGAGAAACTGTTCTCATTGTAGAACATTGATCTCAAAATTCTTTGGAAATTGTTTTATAACCCTTTTCAGATTGCAGCAACAGAAGCAGCAACTGCTTTTCTAAGATGAGCATGCAGGGGGGAAACCTGCAAGGAGCAAGTTGCAATCATTTGGCATTTAGTCCTTGGGTAAAGCATCTTTGTCAGCAATGTGTGCCACAAGTGTGCTTGTGAATGATGCTACAATCCATGGCATTGTTTTGGAAATGTCTTCCGTTCTTTTTGACAGAATCATTCAAGCTCAACCAGAGTGGATGTTCATAGCTATTTTAAGCCACTGTTTTTTTGGCAGTATGCTTTTGGTCATTTTCTTGTTGAAATGCAAATATTAGTTTTTATAATACATTTTAATAATGTAAAATACCATAAAGTTTAAGAGCACTTGGAGGTGTGAGGTGACAGTGCTAACCACTAGGGTGACTTAGCACCAGTATAAAATCACAACACCAATATTTAAGTGCATAATCAACAATTAAATTTTATTTGGATAATGTACATGTAATCTGGTTGGTATTTTCTTTTAACATATAGCAGTAGAGTAAAAAGTTAAAGAAAAAATGACATCAGTGGCAAAACTAAATTTTGAACAGACATGACCATGTTTAGAGAATAGAATGGGATATTTGAGGTGTTTGCTCTTCTCATTAGCCCTTAACTGTTGGGAGACAGTTAATAAATTCAGTTAGTGAAAATATGAAAGAAGACCCTTTATACTTTATGTATAACATAATTTATGTATAACAATGTATAACAACTTACTAAGCACTAAAGGGGTGACATATTCTTTATCAATGTACACACTGCCTGGCAAAAAAAAAGTGTCATTTGATGATTCCAGATTTAACCTACAGTATTCCAGACATCAGGGTAAGAAGGGAGGTGCATGAAGCAATGCACCCACCATTCATAGATGCAGGAGTCATCAGACACCAACTGTAACATACTGGTTCTGAGAGCACTGGGAATCCTTTTCATAAATGAATTGGCCACCACAGAGTCGTGACCTTAACCTCACTGAAAGTCTTTGGAATGTGCTGGAGATGACTTCACAGAGCATGTTGACCTCAGCATCATCAATAAATCTTTTTTTTTTTGGCCAGACAGTGTATATCACAGTACCAATGTTCATGTAGAGATAAACGTAAAAAAAAATGCACAAAAACTTACAGGTATAGGAGGTTTCAGGCACATTCTTTACAAAAGAATATTGCAAAGTGTCTGGAAAGAAAAGGAATATTACAAATAAAACATGTGAAAGAATTTAAAATAAAATATCTATTTCATGATGGTTTTATTATGGATAAACACATTCAGCTAAACTTTGGATTGGGGGCATACTGTACGTTCTAGAAGCATGCTTGTACTGTATACAGTATCAAAGGGAATTTCGGATGATTCATTCCATAACCCAAAAATAATTTAAAAGAAATTAATACAAAATATAAAGTAAAATAAGACAAACTACCCTGCACCTAACCTTTGAAAAGAATCGTGGCTGAAGTAAGACGAGAGGAGGCTACTGTGTAGGACGACTTTCTCACACACTCGCGCACATGCACAAACACACTAACAGAATCACTTATCTGTCAGTAAGCCTCTTTAACAAGAAACCTCTATAGTGACACTTGTTTTGTCTCCTTTTTTCGCAAATGTTGCATTGTCATTAAACAGATTCAACTTCTCACTTCTATAGCCTTTTTCTTCCGGAGGCCATTGTTGCAGTTCAGTAGAAAAGGAAAGAAACTACACTCGGACATGCAAAATATATATATATAAATAAATGCTCCGAGACTGTGCATGGAAGATGATTACCCACAATCCCACAACGCACGAGAGAGAAGAACCACTGGCTTAGTTGTGATCATGTGACGCTCTGCAGACAAAGCACATGCATACTACTCGTATGTCAAAACTAGCTCATTTATGAAGTTAAAATGTGTTTAAATTGACATACACATAGGCTTGACCAAGGTGGAAGTATTGTGTATAATGTAGCTATAAACTCCTAAGAGTTTATCTAAGACTCATCCTGACTGAAAATATTTGAAATGATTTGGAACACCAACTTTGCACCATTCTCATCCACCATCAGTGAGATCCCTCACTGTCGAGACTGTCAATAACCAGACTGAAAAATCTGTCAGAAAACCTTCACAGAAGACTAGAAGCTGTTATAACAGCAACAATGAAACCAACTACATGCCCAATGGTATTTTGATACACACGGGTGTGATGGCCAAGTGTCGAAACTGATTTTGTAAAAATACTCACCAGTGCGTAGAAAATCTTTAAAATCTTCATAAGGATTCTCAGGTTCATCTGTGTGAGAAAGATTTATCAGTAGCATTATTTTCTATCATGTGCATGTACACTATATTTAACTGCATAGTACAATCTTGATCATAAGCCTTGTGCTGATACAAACTATTGAGTTTCTCATCAACCTTAAACAAAACTGTTTTTGTGTTTTACAAATAGATCATAAACTCTTATTGTAAAACGTCTCATTGAAATCAGTTGAGGAATATTATCATGGTTTTTATACAACAAGTGTTTCCAACCAAACAATTTGATTGGACAAATGGTTTTCCATGAGCGGTGATATAGAGCATAACAGCACTTTAACGTTTAAAACATTTAACTATATTGTCCACTCTGTTTCACAGACTGACAGTTCTGGTCAAAGGCATCATAGCTATTCAACTTGAAGGGATACACACGTGGACAAAATTGTTGGTACCCTTCGGTCAATGAAAGAAAAACTCACAATGGTCACAGAAATAACTTTAATCTGACAAAAGTAATAATAAATAAGAATTCTATGAATGTTAACCAATGAAAGTCAGACATTGCTTTTCAACCATGCTTCAACGGAATTATAAAAAAAAAAAAAAATGAATTCATGGAACAGGCCTGGACAAAAATGATGGTACCCCTAACGTAATAGTTTGTTGCACAACCTTTTGAGGCAATCACTGCAATCAAACAATTCCTGTAACTGTCAGAGACTTCTGCACCTCTCTGCAGGTATTTTGGCCCACTCCTCATGAGCAAGCTGCTCCAGTTGTTTCCGGTTTGAAGGGTACCTTTTCCAGACAGCATGTTTCAGCTCCTTCCGAAGATGCTCAATAGGATTGAGGTCAGGGCTCATAGAAGGCCACTTTAGAATAGTCCAATGTTTTCCTCTTAGCCATTCTTGGGTGTTTTTAGCTGTGTGTTTTGGGTCATTGTCCTGTTGCAAGACCCATGACCTGCGACTGAGACCCAGCTTTCTGACACTGGCCAGCACATTTCTCCCTAGAATCCCTTGATAGTCTTGAGATTTCATTGTACCCTGCACAGATTCAAGACACCCTGTGCCAGATGCAGCGAAGCAGCCCCAGAACATAACAGAGCCTCCTTGGCAAAAAGTTCCAGTTTTGTCTCATCTGTCCATAGGACATTCTCCCAGAAGCTTTGTGGCTTGTCAACATGTAGTTTGGCATATTCCAGTCTGGCTTTTTTATGATTTGTTTTCAACAATGGTGTCCTCCTTGGTCTTCTCCCATGTAGTCCACTTTGGCTCAAACAATGACGGATGGTGCGATCTGACACTGATGTTCCTTGAGCATGAAGTTCACCTTGGATCTCTTTAGAAGCCTTTCTGGGCTCTTTTGTTACCATTCCGATTATCCGTCTCTTTGATTTGTCATCAATTTTCCTCCTGCGGCCACGTCCAGGGAGGTTGGCTACAGTCCCATGGATCTTAAATTTCTGAATAATATGTGCAACTGTAGTCACAGGAACATCTAGCTGCTTGGAAATGGTCTTATAGCCTTTACCTTTAACATGCTTGTCTATAATTTTCTTTCGAATCTCCTGAGACAACTCTTTCCTTCGCTTCCTCTGGTCCATGTTGAGTGTGGTACATACCATGTCACCAAACAACACAGTGACTACCTGGAGCCCTATATATAGGCCCATTGACTGATTACAAGATTGTAGAGACCTGTGATGCTAATTAGTGGACACACCTTGAATTAACATGTCCCTTTGGTCACATTATTTTCAGTATTTTCTAGGGGTACCATCATTTTTGTCCAGACCTGTTCCATGAGTTTATTTTTTTAAATAATTCTGTTGAAGCATGGTTGAAAAGCAATGTCTGACTTTCATTGGTTAACATTCATAGAATTTTTTTAAATTATTGCTTTTGTCAGATTAAAGTTATTTATGTGACCATTGTGGGTTTTTCTATCATTGACCGAAGGGTACCAACTATTTTGTCCACGTGTGTGCATGCCTCCTCAACTTTAAAAATTGTTAGAAACTGTTCAATTCTATTTTTACAGTAGGTGACTTGGTTATTTGGTTCATTCCAAGTAGAGATCTAACATTACTAATAACTTCTTATCAGTGATAGTCATAAGTAGTAACATTAGGTTGTTGTCTTTGACTATCAAGTTAATTTATTTGGCAATTTTCTCCAAATGTATATGACAATGCAATGGAATTGTGCCCCTAAAAAAAAAAGAAAAAAAAAAAGAAATATTTAAAATGTATGAATGATTAAATAAAAAAATTTAACACAAAGCTGACATCTCTGGCTCTAATAATTGTTATTTAGACCTACTTTCAGTCATCAGCTTAATGCTATTGTAGTTCCACCATTCATAAAAGGACATGTGTTGGTGAAGTAAAATAACTGATTAAATGAACAAACATCATAATCTGTTGATCATGAAAGGCATTTGAAGAACTATTTTACAAAATCAATATTGCTTAAGTATCCAGAAGTAAATGCAACTCCATTAACTTGGATTTTTATTTTTACAGTCTTGCCATGTAGCAGGCATGTTGACCTACAATCCAGTGACTAATATAGTGTCTCTGTAATATGTCTATATCTCAGAAGGCATCAATACCTAGTCATTTCATTTAATAACAATCCAAGCTATGGTTTTAGTTGAATGGGATCAAAGAAAATTCTGTCACGAAGGCTCACCCAAGCTGAATTGTTAAATGTGGGTTAGACTGGAACATCAGAAATGATTCAGTGATTGATTTGTTTATGTGATCTACTGTAGTAGACTAGGATGCCTTTTTGTTGTTGTTGCTGTCAGTAGTAATTTTTTAATTTAGGGGTACAGTTAATTCAGATTTTTTATGGCACTGGTAAATAAATGCTAAACCTTGTCACTACAAATATGTCCTTTAAAGTACAGTATATGCTTCCTACACAGTAGAACAGTAACATATAGACAGTGATGAAAAATGTCCAAACCTGTATTTGCGCTTTTCTTTTTGAAACAGATGTATACTCCCCCCAGTGTGGCCACAATGAGGAAAACACACATTGCTGAGCCTATCGTGATCACTGTAGCATGAGAGCTGACTACTCTATCACTGCTGGCATCTGATTTGATTAGGCTTTGTGTTGCACTTTCATCTGCAAGTATGAAAAAACAACAACATTTATTTTGGTTTTTGGACTCCACTGGGTAATGAGAAAGTGGTGGTCTGTGAGTATTGAGAAACTGTTAGAAAGTTGTAATAAGGAAGTGGTATCATGAGCAAACACAATGACTAAAAGTAAGACTGAAAGGGTAGCAACTTCTTCATTCACTTCAAGTCATCAGGAGGTTATGAGTCAGCGTTGACAGTAAACGACATTTACTGTATAAAGGTGTCTGCTACAAATTACAAATGTCACAATTTCAAGTTTGAAAATGTCAAGGAAATGAAAGTCTGTACTTTTAGCTGTGTGAACCAACTTCACAATTTTCCTCTAACACATTGCTCTAGAATGTTTACTGTGACAGGTATTACATATTTAATACTTGATATTATTTTGTGCATCACAGTTTTATATGGGCTTAATTACAATTATTACATCAATATTTCAATAAGTTTCAATATTTGCCTTGTTCAGATACTTTCACTGTTTTTAAGTGAAAGTAAGAGTCCGAAATAGGGTATTTTAATAGTGTCTGAACCACCTTAGACAATTACTGTCTTTTAAGAAAAAAAATCTGAGTATGATTAGCACATAATGTTTAATTATTTGCTGTCACCTTTTTTTCAATTTAATTGTATTTTTTTTTTAATACAAAATGAAACTTTTTCGCATAAGAAATCAGAGAAAAAATTCAAAAGCAGCGCTTAATCCAAGCAGGACAAGAATAGTTAAAAGTCCAGCATTAGCATTTTTACCAAAGTAGTGCTAGGTGCATGGAACTCAGCCTGAAATTATTAAAACATAATATTGTTGTTACCGTGAGCATGAACCCTTTTTTTTTGTTGTTGACAGAATCTGTAATCTCTAATGTAAAATTACTGCTCATTATTTTAACTATTATTGCTATAATAATGTCATATATTGGGGAAAAATATATAATTAAGTCTTACCGTTATTTGTCTGATTACCTGAGGTAGTATCTGAAAAATAGTGCAAAATAAATTAGATCACAGCCCAACTGTCATCAAGTGGATACAAATGAGAGTCAAATGTTTGTTTGTTTTTTGCATTATTTGTTGAAATCCGTTCAAAAACACTTCAGCCAGTGCAAATATTCTAGCAGTTAACAAGTGTCATAAATTACAACTGCATACAGTACACCTACTGTATGTATTCATGCAATTGCACTGAATGAAAACATCCAGTGACGTGACATTTCTGCAAATAGAATTTAGTAGAGAATGACCAACTTTTTTCAAGCTGACAACTCTCAACAAGTAACTCTCTGTACAATTGTATTGAGCATGAAGGCACCACATGTGAAAAATCGAGGTGGATTAGCGACACCAGCAGAAGACCATGCTGGATTCCACTTCTGTCAGACAAGAATACAAAGCTGAGGCTGCATTGGACACAGGTTCCCCAAACAGGATAGCTGAAAGCTAAAACAAAAATGAAGCCTACTCAACTGATCTTGAGTTTTCTAAGAACACATTGAGCACTTAAAAGCAATCAATTATCACTTAAATGCAATAGCCCATTTAAACATAGTTGCTAACTGTGCGTCCCTTCGTGGCCACAATCTTCAGCATAATAATGCACCATGTCAAAGTCATCTTAACCTGGTTTCACATGACAATGAGCAATGTTCAATCCAGTGGGATGGGGTTTTACAGGAGATTCAAAGCAAAATAATGCACCTGAAAACTCTGCAGGAACTGTATGATGTAATCATGTCAACATGAACCAAAATTTCAATGGAATGTAAGTCACACATTTATTTACAATAGTAACATTTTAGAATATACTGAGTGCAATAACTAAAACCTAAGAAGATCTAATTTGTGGTTTATGGGCCAAAAAGAAACTTTTTGAAACAAACCTTTGACAGTAAGCCGAAATCTGTAACATTGTGAGGAATTGTAAAGTGCACACCAGAACCACCGAGAATCTATGGATTCCACAGGACTGATGATAATCATTCTCCCATTCCCCACTGTTTTCGTTCTGTCACATAAAGGTTTCTGGGCCGCACTGAAGGTGCAATATGCAGGGCAGCGGGTTATAGGAACAGTCATATCTCCTTCAATAGTCCCCCAAATTAACTGTGTGGTACCAAGATTCGATTTGGCCAGAGGGCACTGAAGTGTATATGTTGAGTTCAGCGTTGCTTCATATGGGCCCGTGGTATTGCATTCTAAAAAGATAAGAAAGAAATTATAAGTTTAAGTAACTGAGGGTCTTAACATGAGAAAAGTAAAAAAAAAAAAAAATTTTAAAGTCCAAAACTGCCAAGATGTTGTTTTTGGCAAAATAATCTGGATTTGTTTCCACAAAACAGTAGTAAGGGTAAAGGCAAAGCAAAAATCATGGTCACGTGATCATGTATTAAAGTGACCCAAAGGCGTCTCACTGCCACTGATAACCTGCTTTTTTCATCCTGGTAGTGCGTCCTGGTGCCATCTCATTCTGAGGTAACCAATGAATATACCAGGTAAAAAAAATTTTTACAATCAAATATTTTTGAAGCCATTACAATGATAATATATGACAACATAGAACGAGGAAGTAAAAGTAAATGTCACGATAAGAGGACCAGGATCTGAAAGTATTCTTGGAGAAAATAGCTATTTCTGCTAAAAAAAAAAAAAGAAAAAAAAAAGAAAAAGAAACCTGTGAGAACAAGGCGTAGTAATAATAAAGACTGCATTACCAACAGTAATATAATATGTAAGAAAGACAACAATTTTCCTTGATAACATCAAGGTGTGAACATCAGGTGTGAATTAACATTCCCCACAAATAGAAAAAAGTTTTTTTTTTCCTAATCAATGCATTGTAGAATTTAGTTACTGATGTACACTTTACAATTTTGTAAATGCTGTATAAATAAATAAAAGACGTGTTTATGATTGCGAATACACAAACCGCAGTGATCTAGCTTTACCTTCAATCAAACCATGTGGTTGAGGCTCATCTGAAAATAAGAGAAACAAGCCATTATAAAGCGAAATGATCAAATTATATTCAGAAACAAATTATTATTATTAGTAGTAGTAGTGATAATAATTAAGACCACTTCTGTTAGTTAACTTTAATTTGCTTGGAAACAAACCTTTGATAGCAATTTTTACTTCAGAACATGATGAATCGGTTTCGTTCTGCACTGTACATCGATACCAAACTCCATCTGTCTTTTCCACAGGTCTAATGGTCAGTGATCCGATCCCTTTTTGTGAATCCTGCCCTGTTCTCACTATACACAGACGTTGCTGTGCTCCATTGTTATCGCCTTCTGTGGTGCAGGATGAGGAGCAGTCGGTTACAATTCTTACTGTGCGTCCACCTTGAACAACTTCCCAAATTACTTCAGACGTTTGTGATAAAGGGC
This sequence comes from Clarias fuscus, assembly GCA_030347435.1. Lineage (NCBI taxonomy): Eukaryota > Metazoa > Chordata > Actinopteri > Siluriformes > Clariidae > Clarias > Clarias fuscus. The sequence goes on from CM059226.1 coordinate 14,900,312, forward strand.
AGGCAAGTGTAACTGCTGAATTCAACACTGCTGAACTAATGTTTGATCTGTTACACTCTGGAAAGACTAGAAGAAAGAGGAGACAGATAACGTGCATTTAAATGGCAGGTGCATTTTATGTGAACACAATCAAATACTTCGAAAAACAAGCACAAGTAAAGATTTTACAGGAGTATTTCACAGATCAGAAGCAAACTCATCTGATTGTACAGATTTTGCTGATCTGTTTTATACTCTTTATATTTTGGTCATTAGTTAATTTATACAGTCCTTGAATGTTTTTCCTGTAGATAGTATCTTGTGTTTAAACAAAATGAACAGCATCGTTATGCATTTATGTACTTTTTACCATTACCAACAGTCAAAATCTAATTTCTCGTGTGTCAACATACAATTGTGTTCAAAAGTTAGTATCCCCTCTTCTAAATCTGCGGTTTTGTGTAAAAACATAATCATCCAATAATATTTTTTACAGCATGCCATTATTAATTTAACAAAAAAACAAAACAAAACAAAGGGCCATAGTAAGTATTCTCTTTAAGAGGGTAATTTGAAACCAGGTGCTGCTAATAATTAGCCCTTGATTAACTGATGTGTGCAGACCTCTATAAAAACATATAGCTTCATATTAACACAATGCCAAGGGAAAAGACATAAATAATGGTCTGAGAGAACCAATTCTGTAATAAACGTGCACAAGGCATTATGTTAAGATCCAGATTAACTCTTGATTCCCAGTAGAGTGTTTTGGATATTTGATGAATCTTACATACGAATCCCCATAATTATAATATGCCTCATCTGTTATTAGTGGTTAATCTGGACTTGTGACTGCAGTCACTCAATTGTTGCTGCACATAAATCTGGAAAGTGTTTCAAAACCATTTCCAAACAATTTCAAATTCAGTGTTCTACAGTGACAAAGATTATTTCCAAGACAGTTGCGAATCTTCCCATTAGTGGATGTCTCAGCAGTTCCAGTCCAACGTTACACCATGCAATGATCAAAGAAATACAAAAGAACTCAAGAGCTACATCTCAGACCCTACAGGCCACACTGAGCATGTTAAAGTTTTTTTTGGAAGGGTTGCTCTTCTGTCTAAAAAGAAAACGGAAGCATGACTCAGGATCACGAAACTGAAGAAACCACAAGACATCCGAAACAATACCCTTTAGACAAATGTGAACAATGTGGAGTTTTCTGTCCTTAAAGCCCAGGTCATTTCAGCAGAAACTCCTCAACCACTGCAGTGGAGGAATGATGATTTGGGCTTGTTTTCCAGCCACAGGACCTGGACACCTTGCCGTCACGGAGTCAACCATGAACTCCTCTGTATACCCAAGTATTCCAGAAGTAAAAGTGTAGCCATTTATCCAACAGATATACAACCATAAAATGATATGACTTATGAAGAAAATGATTCCTTCATATTATTGCTGTTTAAGGTGAATCATGAGGAATACTTGTCTGTTTTGGGCTTTATTTTGTTAAATAAATAATTTATATGTTGTTTGTCTGAGGTTGTGTTTACCTAATAATAAGACCTGCTATGATCGGATGTTTTTTATAATGCTTGTACAACTAAAAGAGGGGGTACTAACTTTTGAACACGACTGTACTAGGCCAATTAACCTAATTCTGTATCGGTAGAGTCAATAGCACATTTGTACAATATACTGTACAGCAATATAATTCATTAAATCGATTTAACACAGAATCAGAATAGAGATTGATTAAAAATCGTGCTGGGGGTTCTGGCTCCTGAGGACATGCAGATTGTGCAGCACACCTGAAACTGTTTAATTCCCTTCAAATAGAAGCCGTGTATAATGGTTTTTGTGGCTACAGAAATTTCAATGGGGTGCAGCTCTAAAGGACACTGAGATGTAGTTAATGGGATATGAAAAAGAGAAGTGGAAAGTTCTGTTGAGTCAAAAACAGAAATGGATACGGATCTTCTTTATTTTTAAACAGTGTATAGATTTATGGAACCAGATTCATAAGAGAGTTTTATAGTTTTCTATTATACGAATTTGTCTTCAGTAATTTTGGTTTGAAAAAAATATATACATTTATACATTAACCTCTTGCTATAAGGTAAATAAATAAAGGCACAATTTCCAAATAACTCTCCATGTCTATATTTGTATGCACTTTAATCCTTATGTCTTTAATCCTTATGTCTTTAATCCTTACTGAGGTGTTCTTGACAAAATAAAAGAGCACAAGGCATTATTTTAAGATTCCGATTAACTCTTGAACCCCAGTAGAGTGTTTTGGATATTTGATGAATCTTACATACGAATCCCCATAATTATAATCTGCTTTATCTGTTATTAGTGGTTAATCTGGACTCGTGACTGCAGTCGCTCAATAGGTCAGGACTGGAATTCCCACAAAAAATTTTGCACCTGATTTTCCAGTAATTAAAGTGGACTCCATATTAACTTGGCCACGACAATAAACATTGTTAAAATCAGTATATAAATAAAACTGAATTAAATGAAAGTTTTGTACAAACAGATTGTAAATGTCTGTATATTAAACACAAAACCATCAGCTAAGAAGTCAAGCTTGCCCCAGGCCAGAACCATGAATATCTAATATGTAAAAAAAAAATACATATATTTATTGTGGACAAATATCAAACTCACCTTTGCATTCTGTTGTGACCAAAATAAGGAGAAAGATTAAGTGGTAAGAATTAAACCTGCACTGTGCCATCATTCAGACTTCCTCAGTGCACTATGTCTACCGTAGTGATTAAGCCTTCCTTAATGTATATTACTTTCTCTGTGTCCACAGATTTGTTTTTGTTCCTGGTAGTGAGGAAAGAGGAAATGCTTGCTAAGTACTAAAAAGGTTATCTTCTTGACAACTTAAAGATTTCCATAAAGTGATGCCTTAAATTTTCTTACCGTTTATAGATACAGTAATGAATATTACAAATTAAATAACAGTATGCAATTAATATATTTTATTGCATAAATAAATATATTTTATTACCTCATTAGTTTTTTTTGTTTTTTTAACCGAGGAATGTCTCCCTGTTTTATGGGTGCCCATGTTTAGCACTGAATTTATTAATGGTGTCCTACTTCATATCAGCAGATAATGGTTCATATGAAACGTTCACTAGCACTCCTGGTGTTACCATGGATATAGGGAGGTTTTGTGAAATGCTGAAAAACAGAAAAAGAAGTAGGATATGGCTGGAATTGCAGTTTCATGCAGAATTCAGCTTCATATATCTGATCCAGAATCAGAACAAGGAGAAAATCTTGGAAAAGAACATACTGTAATTTGTTGAGAAAACCTACAAAATGACAAACAGAACTATTGGCAGGAAATACCATGATCGCTCTTTATTTTTCTAAATGTGCCAGCTTTAGTAGACAGAGGCCAATCCGGCGATGATCCTGAGGCATCTACAGAAGGACCAGCTCCAGCTGGATTCTGATTCATGATTGGTTGGAGCTACACATTCTGCTCCTGAGCTCCCAATGATCCAGACCCCATCTGCCCTCTGCACCTGCTGGGTCATCAGGACATTTTGATTCATACACATTTTCCATAATTTTACTTTGATTCTGGAAAGCTGCTTTGTGATAATGCTATATAAATCAAATTTAATTGAACATGTGGTTCCCACTGTGAAGCTTGGAGGAGGAGGCATTCACAGATTGGCATTACTGTACATGCTGTACTGTTGACACTGCGTGTGACATGCCAGTCCATCTGATTTGCACTTGGGGGATAATTTGTCATAATTTGTTTCCAAAAAAGATTAATCCAAACATACCTCTAGGTTATGTAAGAGGTTATGTAGAATATTAAATTTAATCAAAAGACTGCTATGTGGGTCTGAAAATCTCGGTATACAGTGGGGGAAAATAAATACAGTGGAGCCTTGGATAATAATAATTTGTTCTTGAAGCAGACTCGTGTATCAAAGCACTCATAAATCAAAGCAAATTGTCCCATAAGAAATAATTGAAACTCAAATTATTTGTTCCACAGCACAAAAAATAAATATATAAAAATAATTAACACAAAATATAAAGTAAAAATAAAACAAATTAACCTGCACTTTACCTTTAAAAAAATAAATCCCGACAGATAAGTGATTCAGTTTGTGCGCGAAGGCGCTGTGTATGTGTGTGTGTGAAGCTAAAGTAAGAGGAGAGGAGGAATGAGCCCCTCACCTCTTCTCATGTTACACAGTAATTCTTCCTCCTCTCTTATTTGAGTTTCACACACACTGATGGAAATACTGTTTTATTAGGAAAATAAACAAGAAATCTCTCAAATGACACTCGAATGAGCGCACACTTACGGAATCACTGCTGTAAAGTAAAAATAAAACAAATCAACCTGCACTTTACCTTTAAAAAGAATTGTGACAGAACAGTGTTTCTGTGTAGAGCAGAGTGTGTATGTGTCTGTACACAGTTGTGCAGAAAAGGAGGAGGCAAGAGGAGGAGGAGTGTGTGTGTGTAAAGGGGCACGGTGTCCAATGACGGGCGTGCACACAATGTGCAGGCTGAGACAGAGAAAGAGGCAAAATGGATCTTGAACCTCTCTAATGACACTTTTGCTTTACACACACGTTATAATAAACAGTACATGCACGCTTTACACACGAATACAAAAAACAATAAAATATGTTCTAAGCGCACACACATGGCCACAGTGTTATAGTAGACAGTACATGCGTGCATGGATGTTGATTATACTGGTGAGAGACATGCACTAAGGCCGAGCAGGGGAGACGATTACCTACAATTCCGCAGCGCAAGAGAGAGAAAACCCATTGGATCAACTGTGATCATGTGATGCTCGGCATCAAAACAAGAAGCGCATGCATGCTACATGATACTCGGTATTCATAAAGCAAGACTTGCTCTTTTTGCAAGTCTAAATTTATTGAAGATTCTTGCCCGTCATGCAGAAAACACGCAATCCGAGGTTCCGCTGTATTTGATACACTGCTGATTTTTCAAGTTTTTCCACAAAGAATGGAGAGATTGTAGGTACACCTCAACTGTGAGAGACAGAATCTAAAAAAAAAATCCAGAAAATCACATTGTATGATTTAGAAATAATTAATTGTCATTTTATTGCATGAAATGAGTATTTGATACAAAAGAAAAATGGAACCTGATGTACAGAAACCTTTGTTTACAATTACAGAGGTCAGACGTTTCCTGTAGTTCTTGACCAAATTTGCACACACTGCAGCAGGGATTTTGGCCCACTCCTCCATACAGGTCTTCTCCAGATCTTTCAGGTTTCAGCTCCCTCCATAGATTTTCTATTGGGTTCAGGTCTGGAGACTGCCTATGCCACCTTGAAATGCTTTTTACTGAGTCACTCCTTAGTTGCCCTGGCTTTGTGTTTGTGGTCATTGTCATGCTGGAAGACTTCAATGCTCTTACTGAGGGAAGAAGGTTGTTGCCCAATATCTTGCGATACATAACCCCAATCCATCCTTGCCTCAATATGTGCAGTCGTCCTGTCCACTTTGTAGAAAAGCACCCCCAAAATGTGATGTTTCCACCCCCATGCTTCACGGTTGGAATGGTGTTCTTGGGATTGTACTTATCCTTCTTCTTCCTCCAAACATGGCAAGTGGAGTTTATAGAAAAAAAAATCTATTTTGGTCTTATTTGACCACATGACCTTCTCCCATGCCTCGTCTGAATCATCCAGATGGTTTTTGGCAAACTTCAGACTGGCCTGGACATGTGCTCGCTTGAGCAGGGGTACCTTGTGTGCGCTGCAGGATTTTAATCCATGATGATGTAGTGTGTTACTAATAATAATCTTAATAATAATTAAAACTGCAGCCCCAGCTCTCTTCAAGTCATTGACCAGGTCCTCCCGTGTAGTTCTAGGCTGATCCCTCACCTTTCTTAGGATCACTGATACTCCACGAGGTGAGATCTTACATGGAGCTCCAGTCCAAGGGAGATTGACAATCATCTTAAATTTCTTCCATTTTCTAATAATTGCGCCAACAGTTGTTGCCTTCTCACCAAGCTGTTTGCCTATTGTCCTGTAGCCTATCCCAGCCTTGTGCAGGTCTACAATTTTGTCCCTAGTGTCCTTAGACAGCTCTTTGGTCATTCCTTTGGGCGTGGAGAAGTTGGAGTCTGTTGGACTCTGATTGAGTGTGTGGACAGCTGTCTATTATACAGGTAATGGTGCAATTAATACAGGCAATGAGTGGAGGATAGGAAAGCTTCTTAAAGACAAACTAACAGGTCTGTGAGAGCCAGAATTCTTGCTGGTTGGTAGGTGATCAAATACTCATTTCATGCAATAAAATGGAAATTATTTTAAAATCGTACAATGATTTTTCTGGATTTTTTCCCCTGAGATTCTGTCTCTCACAGTTGTGCGTTACAGTAGGTGTACCTCAGATGAAAATTACAGATATCTCCATTCTTTTTAAGTGGGAAAACTTGAAAAATCAGCAGTATATCAAATACTTATTTGTACATCTATCCCTCCTCCTTTATCCAGGCTTGGGACCGTGTGCTGGACTGTGAGTCAAATGTTGATGATGATCTGCTGACAGTGAAGAAACTTTTACATTTAAATTCCGCTCTGTATACCAAGGTGAGCTTAGTGACAATCTGGTGCTTGCAAGATCCATTTGCAGTTTGGACACAGTGGAATGGGTCTCCTATCTGCTTTGACGGCAGCTGGGACTGCTGGAGGTGGCTACAGTGAGACCGAGTGCCTGTCAGTGCTTTGGGAGGAAGGAGGGGCTCACAGCAGCACCCTCAGCCTGTTGTGAACAGTAACTGCAGAACGATCGGTGCTTCCAGAGTTTGGAAAGTCACCAGATTTAGCAAGAACACTATCTGTGTTTGGTTTGCCCTGCTCAAGGATTTAGCATGTACAGGTGAAACTCGAAAAATTTGAATATCGGGCAAAAGTTTATTTTAGTAATGCAACTTAAAAGGTGAAAATAATATATGAGATAGACTCATAATATGCAAACAAGATAGTTGAAGGCATGATTTTTCATAATTTAGATGATTATGGTGTTCAGCTCATGAAAACCCCAAATCCACAATCTCAGAAAATTAGGATATTACATGCAATCAAAAAAAACAAGGATTGTAGATAGAACAATATCGGACCACTGAAAAGTATAAGTATGCATATGTACTCAGTACTTGGTTTGGGCCCCTTTTGCAGCAATTACTGCCTCAATGCAGCGTGGTATGGAAGCTATCAGCCTTTATAACTGCTGAGGTGTAATGGAAGACCAGGATGCTTCAATAGCGGCCTTCAGCTCTTCTGCATTGTTCAGTCTCATGTCTCTCATCTTTCTCTTGGCAATGCCCCATAGATTCTCTATGGGGTTCAGGTCAGGCGAGTTTGCTAGCCAGTGAGTGTACGGTTGGCAATGTGGTCAGGTGCCAATTCCTGCTGTAAAATGAAGTCAGCATCCCCATAAAGCTCGTCTGTGGAAGGAATCATGAAGTGCTCCAAAATCTCCTGGTAGACGGCTGCATTGACCCTGGACTTAATGAAGCACAGTGGACAGTGGAAGCACAGTGGACCAACACCAACAGATGACATGGCTCCCCAAATGAACACAGACTTCAAACATCTTGCAGTGTGTGTCTCTCCATTCCTCCTCCATACTCTGGGTCCTTGGTTTCCAAATGCAAAGATGCAAAAGTTGCTTTCATCAGAAAAGAGGACTTTGGACCACTGAGCAACAGACCAGTTCTGCCAGCTTTACAAGAGGAGTATGACATTTGAAGCCCATGTCCAGGACCCGTCTGTGTGTGGTGACTCCAGCCTCAATCCACTCCTTGTGAAAGTCCCCAACACTTTTGAATGGCCTTTTCCTGACAGTTCCCACCAGGCTGCGGTCATCCCTGCTGCTTGTGCACCTTTTTCTTCCACATTTCTCCCTTCCACATAACCGTCTATTAATGTGCTTTCATACAGCACTTTGAGAACATCCAACTTCTTTTGCAATCACCTTTTGAGGCTTTCCCTCCTTATGGAGGATGTCAATGATGGTTTTCTGCACAACTGTCAGGTCAGCAGTCCTTCCCATGATTGTGCTTCCTACGGAACCAGACTGAGAGACCATTTAAAGGCTCAGGAGCTCTTTGGAGCTGTTACTGCTTAATTAGCTGATTAGAGCGGGACACTTTGAGCCTAGAATATTGAACCTTTTTGGAATATTCTAATTTTCTGGGATTGTGGATTTGGGGTTTTCATGAGCTGTAAGCCATAATCATCTCAATTATGACAAATCATGGGTTGAGCTATCTTGCTTTGCATGTAATGAGTCTCTCATATATTAGTTTCACCTTTTAAGTTGCATCACTGAAATAAATTAACTTTTGCATGATATTCAAATTTTTCGAGTTTCACCTGTAGTATATCACTGAGTTTGCATGACTTGCAATAGCTAGGAATATGAATCTAAATAAGCATTTAATAAAAATATTCTTATAAAAACATTTGGAATAAAAACCATTCATCAAGATTTAAAAATAGACCAAACTAAAACATAATTTTCTTTCACCATCAGTGCAAAAAATACAACAAATAGCTTAGACACAAGCACATGTTTTAAACAGACGTGTTGCAAAATAATTAGTTATATTTACAAAATATATATTTATAATGTTCAAACATTATTCACAGCATATAAGAATTTGGCATAAGCACAAACAGAATTATACATAAGATATAATAACAGTATAAACAGTGTATAAAGAGCATTTGAATTCAGCTATTTCTTCTTCATGTAAACATTTAAGCAGGCCGACAATTTGCTCTAATTCAGACACCTGGAACAAAATGTGGCATTCAACTTCAACTAATAATACAGAATTTTCCCTATTAAGGTATGAAATGTAATAAAAAGCCTTGGGCTCTTTCTGCTTTTTATGTTCATGATGCTGCAGCTTTAAAGAGATTGGAAAGTAATATTACCCAGAGATACACCCTAGATTAAATGGGTTATGCTTTGCTTCTTTCTTAAACAGATAGATTTGTTAATGCAATGAATATTCATTTTCATAATTCTTGGTCAACTGATTTTGCCTCTTTTCCTACCTCAGCATTCACTAATTCTTTGCATTTCCACCAGAGGATAATGTATATATTCTCAGCTGAAGCCAATGTCCAGTGCCCTGTTCTTCACCATGTTGAATTTACAGATGAAGACTTGCACGTAGGCAGGGTCTGCACGGTAGTGATATGTTTTGGTGATACTTTGGGTTGGTTCAGGAGACAAGACAACTGAGGGCTGGAAAACTGTGGAAGGGGAGAAGTAGTGTGACACACATGTTACATAGTCCATCAACCAACGGTACTGCTGCTCAGATAAGCGCTCACGAACTCCATCGCCCTGTAAAACAGAAATATATATATTTTTAAAATATATATATTTTTTGAGACACTCCAAAAAAATAAAATAAATAATAATAATTAAAGAGAGAGTTTACCTCGTGGGTGCTGGTAACTCGATGCTGATGCAGAGTGAGTGTGAGTTTTTCAGGGTTGTGTGCATCCTGTTGGCACTGTACCTCAGTAATAGGAAAAGCCTGCTGTTGTGTGTCTTCACACACACTCACAATGAAAAGCACCTCGCCACTTAGGAGCAGGCAGCCTGCATGTTCCTGCCCTGAACTGCTCATCATGCACACACATAGTGCCATGTGTACTTCTGGATTCCCCACAGACTGCATCATCTTCCTATAGTACAACACACACACCAGTATAAATGTTTAAAATTCATTATAGAAATACATAATCACAAGAATATTAGCAGGATTATCCATCCTATAAGTGATCTTTTTTTGGAACAAGTAAATCCACATAGTAATTTCTTTTGTACCGTTTTATTTTTGCTTCCGGGTTCGCCACCTACTGTACCATTTTAGAAGGACTTGCTGATCAAGACTTTGTCTTTCTCTGTGTACATGTGTGTGGGGGTGGGGGGTGTATGCATGTATTACCAAACGTATTTCAGATGACTATTGGTAGCATCTGCTGATTTCAACTCTGTAGATGAGTACACCTGCTTTGGCAATTGCCAGAGCCCAGCACCATGTAAAATACCTGAGGATACACAGAAAATAATTATATGCATAAATGTTTGTACACACACACACAATGATCACTTATAGCATTACGACTCAAAACATTAAGCCCAATATTGTGTGGGTTTCCCTGATCTGCCAGGCAGATCTGGCCCCTTGAGGAGTGACTTCACTCCTGACATCAGGCATCAGGATGTTGGCGGCGAATCCTTGGGGTGCTACGGGTTGAGGGTGGGGCCCTCATTGATCAGACTGATTTGTCTGGTGCATTCAATAGATGCTCGGTCAAATTGATGTCTGTGGAATTTGGAGGCCTTGATGTGGTCACCAGTTTAATGGTATATATCTGTGGTATGCTGTGTAATGGTGTACCATGTTTCAGTAGATAGTACGTGTTAAAATAACATCCAGAGGACTTAAATGAACCATTGTTTCCCACTGCTTTCAACACTTGAAATCTGAGACTCGATTGTTCACTTGCTCCCTAATGTTCTGTGACAAACGCCATTGGATAAAGACAATCAACATTATTCTCTTTACCTGTAATCTATGGCTGATTAGTATCGTGGAAAAGTATTTTCGTAACTTAATTCAAAAAGTGAAACCTGTATATTCTAGATTAATTACATGTAAACTAAAATATTCCAAGCCTATTTTTGTTTTAATTTTTATGATTATGGCTTACGGGTGAAAAAAAAATTTATCCAGTACTCTCAAAATATTAGAATATTGGAGTAAATTACCATACATACCGTGTTTCTCTCAGTCTAGTAAAGTATACGCAACCACAATCATGGGGGAGACTGCTGAATTACAGTAACAATTGGCTCATAAGCAACAACAATGACTCAGCCTTAAGAATATTGACAAACAAATATGATTTAAGAACTTGGGAGAGGTTTAGAAGAAGTGGAGCGAGATTGGAGTCATTGCATCAAGAGCCACCATCCACAACCATCTTCAAGAAATGGGCTCAAACCGTTGCATTCCGAGTGTCTAGCCACTTCTGAATCAGCGACATCTTCAGAAGCATCTTATCTGGGCTAAAGGGAAAAAGAACTGGTCTGTTGCTAAGTGTTCCCCTTTTCAGAATGAACCTAGTTCCCAATAATGCTTTAGCAGTTACACAAGCTGATCGCTTCCATGTCATGTCACACTGATGGATTCATTCGTGCCAAAGGAGCCCTGACCAAGTACTGAGTGCATAAATGAGGATAACTTCATTTAAATTTATGCACTGTATTCCTTTCATGACTGTTCCTAGTAATTATTCTAATATTTTGAGATACTGGATTTTTGCACTTTTTATAAGAGAATAGCAGACATCTGTAACACTTATGTGGTACTTCAAACATAATTGCAACCTCACACACACCATATCCTGTCTGTGACACAAGCTCGGCAGCACCCCCGATTGGTTTGGTAAAAATTCCCACAATGCCTTTCCCCACTCCGGAGATGACACCACGAGCAGTACTGGCTGCCGTGCTTTGAGCCTCTATAGACCTTGTAAAGGTCTGCATTGGCTGGTCCACGATACCCGCTATTGCTCCTACAAACACACAGACACACAAAAATGCTAATCAATACGCACACATGCTGCAATACGTTAGGAATGAGATAATGATTAACCTAGATTCAAAAGAGATTGTGATAGATTGAAGAGTGTGATAGTAACTAACCCAGCAAGCTGAGTCCAAGGCAGGAAAGGCCTTGTCGCAGACCATGACCCAGAGTCTCAGGGAGTTGCCTTCTCCATTCCTCCTGGCGCATGTAATATTCCTCATCTAAAGACAGTCTGTCCATGTTCCTGGCTAGACTTGTGGCCAAGTTGGTAATGGATGTCAGAGTGCCTACATAAGAACAGATGTATGAGTAAACAGTAAAGCTTGTTCTGTTTAATAAGCAAATCTGTTTGTTACGTTATATAGTACATTTTTAAATACCATAAGCATGTGTGAAAATTCAAAGGCAATGTGCCTGTCTGTTTTGTGCATCAGTGTTTGCACTAAACAGAAGTGGAAGTTCTTTTACCTTTTGAAATGTGTCTGACAAATGAGCTGGTTCCACGAGACACACCACTGACGAAGGCTCCAGGACCACGTGTTAGCCCTTCATATGGCAGTCTGAAAAAATCAGCCACTCCATTTCCAATGCTGCGTACCAGGCTTGCAGGACTGCCCAGGATCTCTAAAGACCCCACAACCCAACCTACACACATATGCACAGCTTGTTGGAGTTTAAATAATTCAGACAATGAGTGTGCATATGCATTCTAAAATCAATGAGTAACACACCTGCTCTGAAAAGGGCCCCTGCAGCATAGTGCATTGTTAGTGCGTGTATCAGTTGACGTGGAGTGGTAAAGAGCCCCCCCCTTTCAAAAATGGAGAAGGAAAGTGGTGTGTGGTCTGAGGCAATATAGAGTTTAAGAGAAGCATGTATACTCATCAACAGATTGACTGGCTCGATTAGAAGACGCTGTAGTTGGACAGGCCAAACAAGTGTCTGCATCGATTGGTAAACCTGGACAGGTATCATGAGGCTGGGGTCTCCTGACACTCTCTTATGTCCCACATTGGAAACAGGAATGTAGGTGTGGAATAGTGTTTTTAAGTAGTATATGAACGTGTCCTCCAGATAGATGCGTGCTGGTTTAAGCTTGAAGTTGACCTGTTCTATTTGGTAACCGTTACTGGACAGTGTGAGGCCCACACACAGGAAGCACATCTGGCGTAACTCCTCCAGAGCCTCAGGACTGAGGATCGAGTCTTTGACACTCATCCAAGAGTCTGTCTCTGATAATTGCTCCTGACACAGCAGGACAGGAAAATGAAAACTGGAGCAGTTGTAAAGCTGGTTGTCCACCTGTAGGCTGCCACACAGTACTTGCACATGGTGGCCATAAGAGTTGGGGGTGTCACCTGTAGTGGGTTCTGGTAAGGGCATCACAATCAAAACCTTAGACATGGTTAAACGCAAGAGCTCCACCGAGCCAGTCGGACTTGTGATGTCGTCACAAAGTGCCATGCTAACCTCACTCATTATCGCATGGAAGGACAGCAACTGATTAGACATTCTGCCAGGAATAAAAAAATAATAATAATTAATACAGGATCAACTGCTGTTACAATAATATTGTAAAAAAAATGTCACCCTCTGAATATCTATTAATGTTTGTGTAAGGAATAATAGCTTCAGTACGAATACAATATAAAAGTCCTGGGCATATAACTAGATTTTAGTGTGTTACTGTATAGTATTTGTTTGTATTGTGTACCTGTGACATGGGCTGATCACAGCTTCATCACTCTCAGGTGCAAAGGTAAGGATAATACTGCCACTCTGATAAGCTACAGTGACATACAGATAGCCAAAACCTGGCAGAAGTGTCGCCTACAGAACACACAAAACACAAACATGTTCTCCCTAAATATCCTTGTAAAGACCTTCCCATAATCTATTTAAAGAAATATCAAAATTATTGGTACCCCTTATGAATATGCAAAAGTAAATATTGTTTATTATTAAAACACTACATAACTCTACATAATATATTTCACCTCTCAATGACTATGCAACTAAATGAACATGTTCCCAAATTACTTTAAGAAGGAAAAATGGGGAGAAACATTTTTACACACACAAACACACACAGAACCTTGGATTGCGAGTGTTTTGCAAGACATGCAATTAAAAAAACCTTAAAAAAGTACTTGATAACCTAGTACTGTACTACATATACACTTTGTCTGCCGAGCGTCACGTGATCACAACTAAGCCAATGGTTCTTCTCTCTCGTGCTGTGGAATTGTGGGTAATCATCTCCCATGCTCAGTCTCAGTGCACGTGCGTCACTCGTATAGTTAGCATCCGTGTGCACATACTGTTTATTATTACATTGTGCGGGTACTGTTTATTATAACATTGTGTGCACGTGTAAAGCATTTTTTTTTTATTTTGTGTCAAAGTGTAGTGACCATTCTTTAGTAACTGTTTGGGAGTAACTACTGTACATAGTAGCACCCCTCCTTCTGCTTCATCCCTCGTCTAATACCAGTTCTTTTCAAAGGTTGAAGTGCAAGGTTAATTTGTTTTATTTTTATTTTATATTTTGTATGAATTATTTTTATATGAATATTTTTGGGCTGTGGAATGAATCATCAGAGTTTCCATTATTTCTTATGGAACAATTCCATTGTGTTTTGATATACAAGCACGCTTCTGAAACAAATTATGCCGCAATCCAAAGTTTAACTGTATATATAAACACTACTGACAGATACGCTTATGCTTTGTGATTTAGCAAAGTCGATATCAAGAAAATACTGGTTTATTAGATCATGGACTAAGATTACTATCGGTCCAATTTTCACAAAAATCACATGGACAATACAAAATATACACACGTGGACAAAATTGTTGGTACCCTTCGATCAATGAAAGAACAACTCACAATGGTCACATAAATAACTTTAATCTGACAAAAGTAATAATTAAAAAAAATTCTATGAAATTCTACGGGATCCTGCGGCCACAGTATTTTCTAGGGGTACCATCATTTTTGTCCAGGCCTGTTCCATGAGTTCATTTTTTTTTATAATTCCGTTGAAGCATGGTTGAAAAGCAATGTCTGACTTTCATTGGTTAACATTCATAGAATTCTTATTTATTATTTCTTTTGTCAGATTAAAGTTATTTCTGTGACCATTATGAGTTTTTCTTTCATTGACTGAAGGGTACCAACAATTTTGTCCACGTGTGTATATTATAAAAGCAAAGCAAACACTCTCTACCTGTGAAGTGAAGCTAGCTTCTACTGAAATAAACATGAGTTATTACCTGTGTTCCAGGGCTGTTAATGTCAATATCATCAGTCCATTTGGGCGTGGTAAGAGTGCCCGTAGGGGTGGATGGATCAGAGTCGATGCTGAGCACCACTGTCGGGAGAGTATCTTTCTGTCTGCATTCAGGGAAACTGGATGAATGGTAGTACAGCTCATGGTGCACAGAGCACATAGGGGGCACCGTCCTACACAAGACCTCTGCCCTAGAAGGCTCTGATAAACACACACACACACATATAATTTAACAACATACCAATCTAAGCATTTTAAATTTCTTAGATATACAGTGGAACCTCGGATTGCGAGTAACGTGGTTTACGAGTGTTCCGCAAACCGAGCAAAGATTTTTTTTTTTTTTCCTCCGATTTTTCTCCCTAATTTAGTCGTGTCCAATTCCTCCCCGTCACTAGGGGGCTCCCACATTAAGGCTACTACTACCACTCAGCCGGGAGGGCCGAAGACTATCACGTGTTTCCTCCGAACCACGTGACGCCAGCCGACCGCAACTTTTCGAACTGCTCGCTCGCGCACCGCTGGGGGTGGCGTAACACACTCGGAGGACAGCGCTATCCGCTCCCTCCGTTGCGCGAGCTCACAGACGCCCCTGACTGGCTGTAGAGCCGTGATTAATGTGGGAGCACTAAGTACCTCTCATCCCTTCCCTCTGAGAGAGCTCGGCCAATCAGCTCTCTCTAGACCTCCGGCTGCGAGAGGTTACAGCACCACCCGGGATTCGAACTAGCGATCTCCGGATGATAGGGCGAGCGCCTTAACCACTGCGCCACTCGGAGGCCCCCGAGCAAAGATTTTTAATAATTTTTTATTCGGAAACCGAGCAAGTATTAGTTTACGAGCGCAGAGTATCATGCTTCACACATGCAACTCTTATTTTGACACCGAGCGCCACTCTCTCATCTCCCCCCCCCCCTCCCCCCAAACACATAGAAACACACAGAAACTCTGCTCTGACACGATTCTTTTCAAAGGTAAGGTGCTGGTTCATTTGGGTTTTTTTTTTTTTTACTTTACAGCAGTGATTCCCTTAGTATGCGCTCACACCAGGTCAGAGAGATTTTTTTTTCCTGTTAAAACGGTGTTTCCGTGTTTGTTTGTGTGTCCGTTTGTTGTGAAACTTAAGTGATTCCTTTAGTATGCGCTCATGCCAGTCTTGCTTTTATCCGTTAAAACGGTGTTTCCGTTGTGTGTGTGTGTTTGTTGTGAATCTTAAAAATCGAGGTGGGGAGAGGGAGGAGGAGTGTTACTGTGTAAAAAGAGGCGAGGGTAGGGGCTAATTCCACACACACACACACACACACACACACACACACACACACACACACACACACACACACAGGGCGCCTGCGCGCATCAACGGAAACACTTATCTGTCAGGATTTACTTGTACTTTTTTTTTAAAGGTAAAGTGCAGATTAATTTTTTTTATTTTCATTTTATAGATTGTATTAATTATTTTTATGTATTTATTTTTTGGGGCTGTGGAACGAATAATTTGAGTTTTCATTATTTCTTATGGGAAATTATGATTTGGTTTACGAGTGTTTTGGAATACGAGCCCACTTCCTGAACGAATTATGCTCGTAATCCAAGGTTCCACTGTAAATGTAAACAAACTTTACCTCGAAGATTTTCCTTCAGCAACAGGGCTATAGGACAACGATTATGGATCACCATACGGGGACATGGGTCCTCACTCACTGCTATGTAGTTGATTCCTAAGTGCTCCATATATGTCACAACCAGGGCTCTAAATAATGTGCACATACACACCATGTTACTGTAAGTAATAAGGCATTTTTCTTCCAAAGAGACAAAGAGAAAGAAACAATAGATATTCTGTGCTTCCATGCAGGGCACGACCCACCTGGTGGTGAGAGGATTGTTAGCATTCTGCTCTATGGGCACTGCTACACTTTGCCTAGGAAAGTCAGATCGCACAGGGGCTGGCAGACTCCATAATTTCTCATCCTGTTTGGAATCTGCCATGCAGCTGAGAAGAATCCGCTTCAGGGGTAGCAACGATGCAAGCTCTTCTATGGGACACTCTTTCAACGCATCCCAGGAAGGCAGTGCACACTTGGAAGGACTGTCAGCCTCTGACCCAGGGCCCAGTGTCCACACACTTGTATGTGAATGACTATTTGGCTAGAGTGGAGTGTAACATGCATTAGATTAAGGTAGTTGACTAAGGGAAATACATTCTCTGATTAAAAAAAAAAAAAAACTATGGCTATATGTTCACATTACCTGGTCAGCGGAAGATAGTGGATGTTCAGACAGCAGTGCTCTGTAATGAATGGTATGCTTCGTGTTGTTCACCAAAATGGTTTTATCCTCAATCTGTAAGATCTGAATCCCATACTTCACTGTGGAGGACACGCAGAACTGGCACAGCTGTTTTGGGGATGAGACAGAAGATTGAAGTTGTGTTACTTGTTACATTATGAATTACACACGTGGACAAAATTGTTTGTACCCTTCGGTCAATGAAAGAAAAACTCACAATGGTCACATAAATAACTTTAATCTGACAAAAGTAATAATTTAAAAAAATTCTATGAATGTTAACCAATGAAAGTCAGACATTGCTTTTCAACCATGCTTCAACAGAATTATTTAAAAAAATAAACTCATGGAATAGGCCTGGACAAAAATGATGGTGCCCCTAGAAAATACTGAAAATAATGTGACCAAAGGGACATGTTAATTCAAGGTGTGTCCACTAATTAGCATCACAGGTGTCTACAATCTTGTAATCAGTCAGTGGGCCTATATATAGGGCTCCAGGTAGTCACTGTGTTGTTTGGTGACATGGTATGTACCACACTCAACATGGACCAGAGGAAGCGAAGGAAAGAGTTGTCTCAGGAGATTTGAAAGGAAATTATAGACAAGCATGTTAAAGGTAAAGGCTATAAGACCATTTCCAAGCAGCTAGATGTTCCTGTGACTACAGTTGCACATATTATTCAGAAATTTAAGATCCATGGGACTGTAGCCAACCTCCCTGGACGTGGCCGCAGGAGGAAAATTGATGACAAATCAAAGAGACGGATAATCCGAATGGTAACAAAAGAGCCCAGAAAGACTTTTAAAGAGATCCAAGGTGAACTTCATGCTCAAGGAACATCAGTGTCAGATCGCACCATCCGTCGTTGTTTGAGCCAAAGTGAACTACATGGGAGACGACCAAGGAGGACACCATTGTTGAAAACAAATCATAAAAAAGCCACACTGGAATATGCCAAACTACATGTTGACAAGCCACAAAGCTTCTGGGAGAATGTCCTAAGGACAGATGGAACTTTTTGCCAAGGCACATCAGCTCTATGTTCACAGACGGAAAAATGAAGCATATCAAGAAAAGAACACTGTCCCTACTGTGAAACATGGAGGAGGCTCTGTTATGTTCTGGGGCTGCTTTGCTGCATCTGGCACAGGGTGTCTTGAATCTGTGCAGGGTACAATGAAATCTCAAGACTATCAAGGGATTCTAGAAAGAAATGTGTTTGCCAGTGTCAGAAAGCTGGGTCTTAGTTGCAGGAAATGGGTCTTGCAACAGGACAATGACCCAAAACACACAGCTAAAAACACCCAGGAATGGCTAAGAGGAAAACATTGGACTATTCTAAAGTGGCCTTCTATGAGCCCTGACCTCGATCCTATTGAGCATCTTCGGAAGGAGCTGAAACATGCTGTCTGGAAAAGGCACCCTTCAAACCAGAAACAACTGGAGCAGCTTGCTCATGAGGAGTGGGCCAAAATACCTGCAGAGAGGTGCAGAAGTCTCATTGACAGTTACAGGAATCGTTTGATTGCAGTGATTGCCTCAAAAGGTTGTGCAACAAACTATTAAGTTAGGGGTACCATCATTTTTGTCCAGGCCTGTTCCATGAGTTCATTTTTTTTTATAATTCCGTTGAAGCATGGTTGAAAAGCAATGTCTGACTTTCATTGGTTAACATTCATAGAATTCCTATTTATTATTTCTTTTGTCAGATTAAAGTTATTTCTGTGACCATTGTGAGTTTTTCTTTCATTGACCGAAGGGTACCAACAATTTTGTCCACGTGTGTAAGTGTTCTTACTCCAAAGTTCAACAACAACGCTATAATGAAAACAGCACAGTCAGCACTTTCAGCTCCTAGTGATGGTATACCTCACTCTTAATATCAGAATATTTATAGCATATAATTACCTTACCGTATGGTTGGGTTGGTCACCAATGTTCGTTTATTTTTCGGGGTTCCTGGACTCCATTTTGAACGTGGGTTAATGTAATCACACCGATTTAAAACTAAACCAATGTGTAGTTTTACATGTTTTCCCTGTTTACACACGTAATTGTCTGGTTTTCTCCCACCTCCAGAAAAATGCAAGTACTCACTCAAGAATTGTCCCCAGGTATGAATGATTGTGTGCATGGTACCCTGTGATGCATTACTAAAGATGCATAAATGTCTGTTTTTTTTTTTCAATATGAATATAATGTTGTTGTTTTGTTTTGTTTTTTTGATAAAAGGGTGAAACTGCATTTTATTCAGGTTCTCTCCACTTTGCTAAAAATGCGTACTTAGTTTTGGCTTGATTCTATACATTGCGACAATAAAAACAAAATTGTCACATAATATCAAACCCTGGGCATTAAATACAGTCTGAAACTTATGGACATTGCTACGTGTTTTCGCCATTTGGCCTTTCCTGCATCTCCGGTTTGTTTGTAGGACTTACCCACTAAAAGCATGCTAAATTGGGTTGAGGTCAGGTCATTTAAGAACATTCCATTTCTTTGCCTTCTTTCCGCTTAAGTCACTTTTGCGCTATTTTGGTCAATATCCATCTGTGCTATGAAGCACCATCCTATAAAATTTGCAGCATGTGACAATATGAGCAGAAAGTATAACTCTATACAGAATGAATCTTGCTTTTTTATCAGCAGTCACATTATTTCCCCATGCCATAACACTGAAATCATGTTTGACAGATGACGTGGTATGCTTAGGATCATACATTCTTCCTTTCAGTCACTCTCTCTTCTCATAATTTCGGTTTATTTAAATCTTGGTTTCACCTGCCTAAAGAGTCTTTTTTAACAGAACTGAGCAGGCTTTATAGATGTTCTATTCTTTTCATTTTTTAGTCGGATCTGTCCTTTCTGTTCTTGTGTGTCATGAGTGGTTTGCATCATGAGGTGAATCCTGTTTATTTCCTTATTCCATAAGAAACTATACAATTAAAGACTATTAAGTATTTGCTTACTTAAATCCAAACAGCGACTTGTTTAGCCAGACAGTGTGCTCAAAGACACAACTATTTGTGTATAAGACACATGCACTTATTATGTGCCTACTGTATTTTATGTCCCACTGTACAGTATAAAACAAATATTGGTCATACAGTATTCTGGGGTGGACTAGATGCATCCATCCATCCATCTTCAACCGCTTATCCAAAATCGGGTCGCGGGGGTAGCAGTTCCAGCAGGGAACCCCAAACTTCCCTTTCCCCAGCCACATCAGCTAACTCTGACTGGGGAATCCCGAGGCGTTCCCAGGCCAGTGTGGAGATATAATCTCTCCATCTAGTCCTTGGTCTGCCCCGTGGTCTCCTCCCAGCTGGACGTGCCAAGAACACCTCCCTAGGAAGGCGTCCTGGTGACATCCATACTAGATGCCCGAACCACCTCAACTGACTCCTTTCCACGCAAAGGAGTAGCGGCTCTACTCCGAGCTTCTCACAGATAACTGAGCTTCTCATCCTATCTCTAAGAGAAAAGCCAGCTACCCTTCTGAGAAACCCCATTTCGGCCGTTTGTATTCGCAATCTTGTCCTTTCGGTCATGACCCAACGCTCATGACCATAGGTGAGGGTTGGAACGAAGATCGACCGGTAAATTGAGAGCTTTGCCTTTTGGCTCAACTCTCTTTTCGTCACAACGAAATGGATACCCTCTCCTCCACGGCTGCGCCTTGATATCCTGTCCATGAAAATCACAAACAGGATTGGTGACAGAGCACAGCCCTGGCGGAGGCCAACACCCACTGGAAACAAGTCTGACTTACTGCGGAGAATCCGAACACAGCTTTCACTTTGGGTGTAAAGGGATTGGATGGCCCTGAGAAGTGACCCCCTCACCCCATACTCCCGCAGTACCTCCCACAGGAAATTCCGAGGGACGCAATCATATGCCTTCTCCAAATCCACAAAACACATAGACTGGGGAAAAAGGGGAACCACCACCCCCGTCTGCCACTCCTTAGGCACTGTCCCCGACTTCCACGCAATGTTGAAGAAGCGTGTCAACCAAGACAGCACCTCAACACCCAGAGCCTTCAGCATTTCCGGACGGATCTCTACCTCAGTGACCTCACCCAGGGAAATCAACATCGTCCGCCCGTCATCCTCCAGCTCTGTCTCTGCAACAGAGGGTGGCTTAGTCGGATTCAGGAGTTCCTCAAAGTGCTCTTTCCACTGCCCGATTACCTCCTCAGTCGAGGTCAGCAGCGTCCCATCCTTGCTGTACACAGCTTGGGTGGTTCCCTGTTTCCCCCTCCTGAGGTGCCGGATGGTCTTCCAGAAGCACCTTGGTGCCTGCCCAAAAGTCCTTCTCCATGGATTCTCCGAGCTCCTCCCACACCCGCTGCTTTGCCTCTGCTACCGCTGCAGCTGCTGTCCTTCGAGCCTGCCGGTACCTTGCAACTGTCTCTAGAGTCCCCTGGGATAACATATCCCAGAAGGACTCCTTTTTCAGTCGGACAGCTTCCCTAACCCGAGGTGTCCACCATGCTGTTCAAGGGTTACCGCCCCTTGAGGCACCCAGAACCTTAAGACCACAACTTACAGCTGCAGATTCAGCAATAGAAGCTTTGAACATTGACCACTCCGATTCAATATCCCCAGCTCCTACAGGGATGCTGGAAAAGCTCTGCTGGAGGTGGGAGTTGAAGGCCTCTTGGACAGGGGCCTCCCCTAGACGTTCCCAATTCACCCGCACTACACGTTTGGGCTTACCAGGTCTGTCCAGTGGCCTCCCCTGCCACCTGACCCAACTCACCACCAGATGGTGATCAGTTGACAGCTCTGCCCCTCTCTTTACCCGAGTGTCCAAGACTAGAGTGGACTAGATGCATCTTTACCTAAATGGAGTCACTTGCCCAAAAATACTTTTTAAAACTAGACTTCATGTTTGATACGCATGGACCTGAGTACTTGGCTGACTTGGCAGACTATAATGTCCTTGTTCACCACCCTCTGGTCACCCTCTGCAACTTATTGGGAAACTGAAGTGATTCTTTAAGGTGCCTTCTTTTAAGACCTAAACTTTCACATGTAGGGCATTAAATGATTTTGAACTCAAACTGACAGGTGGCACATAAATAAAATATATTATTAAATCACAGATACACATGTGGACAAAATTGTTGGTACCCTTCAGTCAATGAAAGAAAAACTCACAATGGTCACAGAAATAACTTTAATCTGACAAAAGTAATAATAAATAAGAATTCTATGAATGTTAACTAATGAAAGTCAGACATTGCTTTTCAACCATGCTTCAACGGAATTGTAAAAAAAATGAACTCATGGAACAGGCCTGGACAAAAATGATGGTACCCCTAACTTAATAGTCTGTTGCACAACCTTTTGAGGCAATCACTGCAATCAAACGATTCCTGCAACTGTCAATGAGACTTCTGCACCTCTCTGCAGGTATTTTGGCCCACTCCTCATGAGCAAGCTGATCCAGTTGTTTCCAGTTTGAAGGGTGCCTTTTCCAGACAGCATGTTTCAGCTCCTTCCAAAGATGCTCAATAGGATTGAGGTCAGGGCTCATAGAAGGCAACTTTAGAATAGTCCAATGTTTTCCTCTTAGCCATTCTTGGGTGTTTTTAGCTGTGTGTTTTGGGTCATTGTCCTGTTGCAAGACCCAGCTTTCTGTCACTGGCCATCACATTCCTCTCTAGAATCCCTTGATAGTCTTGAGATTTCATTGTACCGCACAGATTCAAGACACCCTGTGCCAGATGCAGCAAAGAAGCCCCAGAACATAACAGAACCTCCTCCATGTTTCACAGTAGGGACAGTGTTCTTTTCTTGATATGCTTCATTTTTCCATCTGTGAACATAGAGCTGATGTGCCTTGGCAAAAAGTTCCATTTTTGTCTCATCTGTCCATAGGACATTCTCCCAGAAGCTTTGTGGCTTGTCAACATGTAGTTTGGCATATTCCAGTCTGGCTTTTTTATGATTTGTTTTCAACAATGGTGTCCTCCTTGGTCGTCTCCCATGTAGTTCACTTTGGCTCAAACAACGACGGATGGTGCGATCTGACACTGATGTTCCTTGAGCATGAAGTTCACCTTGGATCTCTTTACAAGTCTTTCTGGGCTCTTTTGTTATCATTCGGATTATCCGTCTCTTTGATTTGTCATCAATTTTCCTCCTGCGGCCACGTCCAGGGAGGTTGGCTACAGTCCCATGGAGCTTAAATTTCTGAATAATATGTGCAACTGTAGTCACAGAACCATCTAGCTGCTTGGAAATGGTCTTATAGCCTTTACCTTTAACATGCTTGTCTATAATTTTCTTTCGAATTTCCTGAGACAACTCTTTCCTTCGCTTCCTCTGGTCCATGTTGAGTGTGGTACATACCATGTCACCAACAACACAGTGACTACCTGGAGCCCTATATATAGGCCAACTGACTGATTACAAGATTGTAGACACCTGTGATGCTAATTAGTGGACGCACCTTGAATTAACATGTCCCTTTGGTCACATTATTTTCAGTATTTTCTAGGGGTACCTAGAAATAATTAGGTTGAAGCATGGTTGAAAAGCAATGTCTGACTTTCATTGGTTAACATTCATAGAATTTTTTTTAATTATTACTTTTATCAGATTAAAGTTATTTATGTTACCATTGTGAGTTTTTCTTTCATTGACCGAAGGGTACCAACAATTTTGTCCACGTGTGTAGATGACCCTATACAAATTGTAATAAGTTACAAGTACACCTATTTCTATTTATACAAACCTTTTGTTTGGGCGGGGCTCCAAGAAATATGTCAATATCCACATGGCCCTCCTCATCCAAGCTTAAGACATTGGCTCCTCCTACCTCCGTCCAGCGTGGTGAAGTTAGATCATGCAGCAGATGCATTGCTTCAGACTTGTGGACTGTATTTGTGTCGGGCCAGTAGAGACCGATTTGAAATGCCTTCTAAAACACAAACAAACCGAAACAGACCTATGACCACGAGACATTTTGTCTCTATACAGCAAACTACTAAAGCCATACTTTTTCTCTCTCACACCCTACAGTATATCATACATATATACTGTACATACACACCTAGCCATAAAGACAGACACATTAGATTCATGCTGGTTCAACCAGACTACCTTAAAGTTTGGAGGGACAATTGTCTTGCCAGCGGGAATCTGGAGAACAATGCTCTCGGCCTCAAAGAGCCACAGGTCCCACTGAGAATGGTTGGTGAGCAGAGCCCAAGGCAGCAACTCCACGAGAAGAGTGCTCAAACCTGCCCTCCATGCACACAAGCGTACCTGAATGGGACTGTCCCACTGAGCTACTGGCTCAGTCTCCAGCCTGCATAGATATCATAAACACATCATGCACTTAGTTAGAGAAATAAACAAAATTTTCAGATTTGGAGTATTTTTAGTTGTATTTTTTTATTTTATTTCCAAGTGTGTTGGAATATGGTTTTCAAACTAACTATAGTAAATAGTTTAACTCGAAATGTTTTGACACGCTCTCCCTAACCTCTTTCTGAAATTACATATATTTTAATTTAACCACTGCAATTTTAGTGCTTTCCTGTTCTTACATGAAAACATGTGCATGTGGCACACGGTATAGTCTTCTGCTGGTGTAGCCCGTCTGCTTCAAGATTTGTCGTGTTGTCCGTTCAGAGATAGTATTCCACATACATACCAAATTATAGTTAGCCTTTCTATAAGCTCTATAGTTTCTCTTTTTTCAGGCCACTCTATGTAAACCCTAGAGATGGTTGTTTTTGAATATCCCAGGAGATCAGCAGTTTCGGAAACACTCAGACTAGCTCGTCTGGCACCAACAACCATGCCATGTTGAAAGTCACTTAATTCATCTTTCTTCCCCATTCTGATATGCTGTTTAACTGCAGCAGACTGTCTTGACCTGGTCTATCGTGCCTACATGTATTGAGTTGCTCCCATTTTAACAATCATGACGAAGTAGCCAGTGAGTTTACAATTATCTGAATTAGTTCAGGAATGTTGCTTTATACATTATACACTATATGTAGTCACTTGCACAAATCATATAATCAAATAATAGCACAAATCTCAAAATTTTAGTACATAATGCAGAGCTAAATAAAGCAGTCACACACTCAGAGTCCCGTGCCTGTCTGTGTCATTCAGTGTACAATATATTCTTTTTGCTTACCCGTCTGTGTTTTCGTAAGTGTATGGCCAGGGTGGCCAGGTAGAAGGTTTGCGGCCATAGAAGTGTTCTAGTATTTTGCCGAGGTTTTCAATCTTCTCTGGGTCAGCTTTACTCAAAATCTGCTTGATAAGAGCTGAGGAGATAGGTACTGCACAGTGGGATACATCTCCTTCTTCACTGTAATACACATACACATGAATGCACATGGTTAAAAAAGATCTACCATCTTTTCGCATCATCATTTCAGCAGGTAAGGTTATATCAATTATTTCAAATATTTAAAAAAATGTATAAATACACACAAAACATTAAATTATGGCATTTTAATTATATGAAATGCACCTAATTCCCATAGAAATAAAATTGGAGGTTGAAATAGGAACAGTACTTAATACGGGGAAACCTTCTTAGCCAAAACCTAACCACACAGGCATGTTGTGACTGTATGATTTATTCGGCTATGTAACACCATCAATCAAGGGCATCAACAGCGAACTGTCACTTTATTCCTTTTGCCATTTAAGAATATTTTTGAGCTGCCTAAATGCAGCGCTACAAGCAAAGATTGCAAATCTACAAGCAACCTGGTCTCAAAAGATGCAGAGGGAACTAAGATACAAAGATATTAAACGAGATACAATTCCTGGAGAAATTGACACACTGAAAACAGCTTGTTTCTATCCCACACAGTTACCGATACCAGGCAGTGTTGTGTGTATGCAAGTCAAGGGAGCATAATTGATGCAGACGCCCCTCCCCCTGCACCCCAAGTTCTAGAGCTTTGGTTCTTAGAATGTTTGAGAGAAAAAGCCTTAATGTTGCGAGATGCCAAGTTTTATTTGTGTGGTCCAAAAAGCATTTTTTAGTGTGTGTCCACTCTACAAGCCCCATTATAGTGTATGGTAATTTCTGCAGTAAATTCAAGGCCATTTTTGAGGGGGTGAATTATTGTTGATGGACATGACATACCATGTAGTAGAGTTTTTTCGAGACCTGACGTGCCATGTCTCAAAAAATAAAGTGAGCTAGGAGTCTGGAGTAAAGTGATTGGGCACAGGTACCAAATGCATTATCAGAACTTGAAAAAACAGTGCAGAACATTTCAATATAAATTCCATGCATGCAAAATTCAGAGTGTCAGTCGGGTCAGTCGGATTTCTTAAAAAAAGTCATAGCAAACCATTCCCTGTGGGGAGGAGGGATCGGGCTGCTTCGTAATATTTAATCCTTAAAGTATTTTGCACTTTAAAATAACAGAAACAAGGCCCCCCTACTAATGAGCTTCTAACACCCCTTTTATTAGGAATTATCTTTGGTTTGGCTCTTTCATGCTGAGTTTTTGAAATTATGTCGAAAAGCTGGTGAAAACATCTGGGAACTGACTGAAACTGCAGTACTGCCAATGGAATAATTGGGCCTGGATGCAGGGTGGCTCACAATCTGTCTGGATCTTGGCATGCACAGGTTATGGTTAGCATATCTGGCCCAAATGGAACCTGTCAAAGATCCATATTGGGAGACAGCCTGTGGCCACTGGCCCAACCAATCTTATAGTACTTTTTGCTGTGCAACAACTGTAGATCTGTGTTATTTTTAAAAATATATTTTCACATTGTGATTGCTCGGAACACAGACTTTTTTTTAGGTTTGCCTTCCAAGGACAAGAATTTCAATTCAAAGGTTCACTCATTGGCCATTCACTAGCACCAATGCTAATGCCCTGTGACATAAAAAAAATAAAATAAAGATACTTCCATAATTAGATGTTTGGCTTAAGTGGCCCAATATACCTGAAACATATCCAGCCACACATTACTGTTAAGTACTGTATGCTAGGCGTATGAATCTCAGATGCAGCAGTAGTTCCCAAAGTAATTGGTATAAATGGGTCATATACAGTACCTGTGACTACACCTGTGGACACTTACCATTACTTTGTTGTATTCTACTTTGTTGACATCCCCGCCTAACTCTACATTTTTATTCTAATTATGCCATGAAGAAAAAAATTGTGACACTATCCAAGATTATAAATCTGATACTGTACATGACTTTGTGAAATACAGGTAAGTATGAACATAAGTATATTTCTCTTTTCTGTAAGTACTTTGTCACTCAGACTTTGTATTGCTTATAAAATATGGGGAGATGTACAGTATATACCTGAAACAATCTGAAATTATTAAAATATGCTATTTTGCATCAATTTACAGTAAATCAGATATACTGGGTAAAACTAATAAGCCAAATATGATTATCAAAAGGTTGAAAAGCCTGAATTGACAATTTAGAATTTTTTTTACAATACCACTATACTGGTTTGGAGTGCAGGCATGACTACGGTTTTCCCTTATAAGGTTAGTGAAACTGATCAGGTGAAGTGTGTGATCAGTGGCCTATACTATGTGAGTGATGTGGTGTGTTTGATGTACCTTGCTTGAAAGGTGAGGTGGTGTGTTATGTTTGGCTCCACGTTGAACAGAGCTTGCTCCTGCCCTTGACCTTGAATGAGCTGGTATTCCTTCTTCCCCAAACTCCGCTTTTCTACCTGCACGAAGACAGGATCTGGGAGATGGCTCCGCATTACAAACAGAGGGCTGAAAACCACCTGGAAAGAGGAACATGTGTCAACATATATAAATAAAAGACTGGTTATAGGGTATATATATATTAATTATGTAACAGATGTAAGAGAATATGATTGTGTTTGATTTACACTTTATATGTCCTTATAGGCATCTGTATCCTGATTTAAAACCAAACAGGGTGTGATCGAAACTAAGAGATTTTTAGATATGACAGTGCAACAATCTCCACTTCTTCATTCGAGTTTATAACTGGCCTTAACTGTATATGGTATGTCACCATTTTTCAATCCATTGATTACATTTTTTTGTACCTGACTGCAATAACCCGGATGGAATTTCCGTTCCATTTCTTAAATTATAAATAAATAGGCTAACTTAAACAACGACTACTCTGACAAAGACGTATGAATTAATGTGGTTGCTCACTCAAAAATCCATCTCTAACTTTTTCACCTTCTATTTAGATCTGCATGTGCATCAGTTTAAAATAATAATTTCAGTCTATTCATGATATACTCACCACTCTCTGCTGCATATGAGAGTTGGGTTCCAGAGTAATTATTGTGCAGCACACCGACACCAGGGACCCGGTAGAAGAGGGGAACTGCAGTGAGAAAAACCAACAGATGAAAGGTTTGTTCTAGCAAAAAAAGACAGTAAAAAGAAGACTAATGGGTGTTAAACACCCTTCGCTTCTGGAATCAGAATGAGTTCCTGGGGACTACAGAAACATTCTTGCCAATTTATGAAGGGCAAAACTTTATAATTCTACAATGATCCAAAACATGTTGCCAACACAACAGAGATTAAAAATGGTCAAATTCAACCACAAAAAAAATTTACAAGATAGAAATGTCCAAATTCTGAAAAGCAGCATGTTCATTTATGCACTTATTTTTTTTTGTACTGTATTTTTTTTTTGTGATTGATCTTAGGAAATATTAAAATATTTGGAGATACTGTAAATTAAAACTTGATGTGTAATAAATATAGATTATATATGACAGTTTGACCCTTTGAACTTAATATAAATAAATAAATAACCCTATCCTAAAATATAAAAATTTTAGGTTATGCACCATACATTCACTGCCGTTCAAAATGCATACATGCATAAACATCCACACACAGGCTACTTCCCTCTTCCGTCCCTGTGAGACCCTATTATCATGAAACTACTCCTTACCAAGTAAGGAGCTACCCCCTCTCCTCCTGTTCCTCTTCATTCTGCTTGTCACCCACTATTGATAACAGTACACGCCTACTGTTTACCATGCCTCGCCAACTGATCGGTCACTGTCACCTGTTTTGTTCACAGGAGGGACTATAATACATAACATATGTTGCCTCAATAATTTTGAGTACCAAGTGCAGTACAAAGCGCATTCGAGTAGTCAGGACCTTAGAAGCTTATGAGAAACGTATGATTATGTGCCTCGAATTTTCACAGTGTTTCCTTATTTTGATAGGTGAATTGAAGTATTCATTGCACAATGCTGCCATATTACTGGCTACATACCTGAAGCACATAGCTGTTGTTTCCATGAGTGTGTTTAAGAAAGACATCCTGGGACCACTCCTGGCCATCTTGTTGACGCACACAGAGACCAGTCACCTCAGTGTCCTCCAGGACATACGAGGGTAATTTGCTTTCTGGATCAACAGAAGACTGCAGATTTCGCAGCTGTACCTGGCCCTCCAACCCGACAGAGCGCTGCACCAACTGTACCTCGATCATCTCACTCAAGTAGCTACATATTACTTGCCTTCCACAGATGATAATCTGGGGGGAGAAAGACACAGGTGTTGGTATCGAGCATAGTGATTATAATCAATGACAGTGTTTAAAGGTGAAGGTACTGGCTTTTGCTTTTCTTCTGTTTCTAGAAATTCATTCATACTGTATGTACTACGCATCTACAAGTAATTTCCTATCTCTACACAGACAAGTGTTACTGCACACCAGATGAATCAATTTCTTCCCA
Organism: Clarias fuscus; assembly: GCA_030347435.1. Lineage (NCBI taxonomy): Eukaryota > Metazoa > Chordata > Actinopteri > Siluriformes > Clariidae > Clarias > Clarias fuscus. The sequence goes on from CM059226.1 coordinate 14,930,298, forward strand.
AAAGTAATATACTGTATATGCAGTTCTCAGTTCTTTATCAGTGTAAGGCCATCATGTTCCTCACTCACTCGCTCGCTCACTCATCTTTTATCCTGTATTCATGGTAGCGGGGGGCCTGGAGCCTATCCCAAGAGACTTAGGGCACAAGACGGGGTACACCCTGGACAGGGTGCCAATCCATCGCAGGGCACACACACATACGCTCACTCACACACTCATTCACACACTACGGGCAATTTGGGGTGCCATTAAACCTAATCTGTATGTCTTTGAACTGTAGAAGGAAACCGGAGAACCCAGAGGAAACCCACCAAGCACAGGGACAACATAACTCCAAACTCCATTTACGCAGAGAGACGGGATAATTATAAATGTTTTTTTAATTAGTATTATTTTTAATATGCATCACATGGATTAGGCACTACTTTTTGAATAATGTTCAGAAGTTAGATAAGGTATGGATATAATGACAGTTTCACTAATCAGTTCACAAATCATGCATCCTCTTCACTGGCTTAAAAGAAGTAAAGACAGCTCAGAAGAAGTTAGATTAGTTTTATTAGTCTTACTTGGCTAAATAAACAAACCAATAATTTCCTGATTTCCATAAACATTTATCAAAAACTTAAGTGTTTGGACCTTCAAGCAGCTAAAATGCTTTTGCACTTGGTTAATGTTACAGACTGCAAGACTGGTATATACTGTAATAACATCTAATATCGTTATAATTATCTCAAATTACCCTTTAAACTACATTTATAAAACTGTCCTAGTTAAGACACTAAAATGAGTAATTTTTATAGTTTTATTATTAATTAATGGCAAGATCATTGATTATAGTTGATAATCATTTATTTTCCTTTGCATTTCCAGTGGAATGGTAATCGATTTTTAAATCATTAACAATTTCTAAAACATGGTATGGGGCATTTTAGGGCTCAAGCACGATAAGGTGTGCAGGATCCTCTTGTTTTCCTAAGGATTATTTTTTTCTTTTCACTCTTTGGGATTTTTCCAGGGGTTTTAACATGCTCAAAAACTCATGAAACTTGGCAGACAGGTTGGAATCTGCTGCCATTAGGATGCCTCAAAGTCATGTGGCCAAGAGATTTTGCTAAATAGCTCATACACACTTTCATGTAGGCACATGAAACTCGGTATACATTTAGAGCTCATCGAGTCGAACAACTTTCTCACTGCATGTCCTGAGCTCAACTCAACAGGAGGCCGGTTATTTTGGGCCGTTCGAAAAGACGCACCGGATTGATTTTGATATACTCCTCCTAGGGAATTTATACGATCGCCACCAAACCGGGCCGATGTGATCTAAAGACATTGAGGATGCAAAATTGCGGAGGGATTTTTGATATTTCAAATGGGTCAGCCGTGATAATGTATTAAATGTATGCTGAAAAATGATTAATAACTTTCTGTGTGGCATTATATTGAGTGCTCATGCTCACAATGGCAAACATTCTATAGTCACCGGTTATACAATTTTTCTGGAAAAAAGGTCTCTCTCGAATGTGGGATATAAAGTGTGATATGCGAAGTCTGTCACCAGGCATACAGAATGTGTACAATAGTTTATACTAGTATACTAAGGAGAATGTACTTCTGCTTTTACGACTGGTTGTGTTTGTAAAAATAATATATTCGGTAACAGATGCTAATGCAAGTAATCCTAGTTGATGTACGTATATGTAATGTATGCCGGGTGTAGTAGTGAATGATGATGGGATTCATTTTCAGGAAGTAATTAAGTGCAAGGAGCACTGACCTCCGTGGTTAAACCAATTATTAACCACTCATTAATTTGTTTAATCGAACTGGTGTTAAATTATGAAATGGTTACCAACTCCCATCACTAGTGCTAATTATTAATAACAGCCCAATAAAAAACATAAGCAAAAGTTTAATTGATACTCTTTTCAGAAGGAAAAATGCAATTGTGGGTTCTCCTGCAAAAATGCCTACTATGAATGGTATTATACTTGCATTAACAAGCATCAGTTTTTTATACAATGGACTGTTTAGGAGTACTCTACCTGCTTCTGCACGCCGCTGAGCTGCTGGATTTTAATAATGAGTGATGCAATTTGATTCTTCTTATGGATGCATCTGAGCATTGTCCCCACATTATCAATACTGAAGGGCTCTGACCAGCGCCAGTTACCCCAGCCCTCGATACAGACATGCAGCAGCTGTGGAAAGAGCACACACACACACACACACACACACACACACACACACACACACACACACACACACACACTTTAAAATATGAACTGTTCCACTGGATTTTAGTTAGAAGTGTCAGAGTAAAGGGAGGTTGGATATAAATAAATGCCACACTTCTCAGATTTTTATTTGTAAAAGATTTTGAAAAACATTCTTCGTTTTCCTTCCACTTCACAATTATGTGTCATTTTGTGTTGATCTATCACATAAAATCCCATTAAAATAAATTTTACGTCATATTACGTTTCATATTAAATACAATTAAATGCCGTAGATTAATGTTTTGAAATCGGAACAGCCTGCAAAGGGCCTAAAGATACAAAGTAGTCTCTTTGGAAACAAAATATAAAGAAATGAAGGGGTGGCTCAAGAGTTTCTCTGTTGCACAGCTGAAGGTGAAGAAATGCAGCGTGATAGAATCCCAAGGCACAGATCAACAAAGAAATAGATTTTTAATTAATTAATAGAAGATAATGATCAACACTCTGGAAAACATCAGATCCCCAATCTCAATCCTATTGAATGCAGAATGATTTGCGCAGGAACGGAGTATCTGGGTCAAGATGTTCCTGAAGGTTCTCAGATGCTTACACTGCATCTTGCATGCATTTCAACATTAGATCATCATTAGATCCAGCATGATTTGATGCAAAAGGAAGAGAACAAAAATCCTGCTTACCTGAGGGGCTTTGTGGGATCTCCAACAATACTGATGGCTTTGGCCACTGGACAGCACCACACTTTCGTCCGTATCCACTTGGCCAAAACATAGAGTCTCCTGTGTGTCATTACAGACTACATAGTGACAGAAAATGAGCTCCTCATCCTCTGGTTTCAGGTTCTGGATATTAAGCACAGATACAAACGAAAAAAACACTTTAATGAGATTATAATAGTAATCATTACACATACTAATAGTACAGGGGGTTTAATAAAATCACAAAGTAAACACTTTCACCAGAGTACAGTTTCACAAAGTAGCTCTTTGTGGTTTGAAGTGAGACTGAGAAACAAAGCGACGTGTAATTTATATCGATGTTGATCATGGATGATTGTTGAATTTGGTTAACGATGTCTAGAAACTTTCTCTTTAAGCAAAATGGAAAGCACAGTGGAATGAAGAACATACAATATACTGTACAGTCTCCTCCGAAAGTATTGGAGCAGCAACTCTTGTGTTCTTGCTCTACACCCAAGACCTTGTTTTGGTCATATAGTGTACATACTGACAGTATATATTTGTGTGTGTGTAAGACATCTAAGTGGGAATTGTGTACAAGTGGGAATCGAATAAAAGCCAAATGCATGCGTGTCTGTACTGTATATCTCACCTGTTGCCAAGCTTTCCGTGCTGTATCCAATGTATGTATAACGTGCTGCCCCACTGTAATCAACATAGGCTCCAAGAAGACATTAAAATGGAGAATTTGCTCTGTTTGCTGGGAGTGTGTGTATTTTTTAGTGGCATGGCCCTGTAGGCTAAATGGTTGAAGGAGAGGGAAGAGGGTGAGGTTCTTGTAGTCCACCAAGTGGCAGTTCAGTGTGGAATGCAGGTGCAGCTCCTGACCCAGTCGAGCCCCCTCACTCCATTCTCTGACAAATGCCTTTGGCTCACGCAAAGACACCACCGCATACTCTTGAACAAATGGCAACTTCCTGTCTGGGACAAAGGGACGGAGCCACTGGGATGGAACTGAAAAGACAAAAACCATTAAATTAGGAAATATAGCTTCAAACACCTAGGACACATCAGTGTCGGTTTCAACAATGCATTTAAACGTGTATGAAATAATGTTACATGGTTTGACTCCAGATGTCTTTTGAACTCTCTCCCACATTGCATAATTTACTTTTGACCTTTTCCACACTTCCCCATTGCAATGCCTCACCATGGAAATGTTGATCCAGATTTATGTTGATCCAATAAAGTTCAGTATTATAAATAATATACAGACATCAGACATGACTCGGACATTAATAAGACATTAAAACAGCTGGTTAAGTACCCTGGTTTTTATGTAGGCGGTTGGATGTGCTATGACAAAATCATGTTTTTATAAGCGTGTGCATTTTTATACTGTATAGTCCCAGATTACATGTCACCACATATTCATTGATATTCTCACCATGGCAACTGAAAGATCATTATTTATTAATTTTTTCATTGCTCTTCTGTCATGTTAAACAATTCTCAAGGTTTATGCACTAAGAAAACTTGTATAATGATGAAAGGATGAAAAGATTACTCCATGGTCCAGTACTCGTTGTAAGCAGGATATGAGTGAGCTATGGTGCTTTTTCAACAGGGAAAGAAACCATGCTCGGCATAAACTTGTCGCATCCTGATGATGACTCATTGAATGAACATGCATTCAATAGTGTTGAATTGAAGTGATGTGACGAGAAATAACTGCAGGCGACAATGCAGAATACAATTACTGAATTATACATTTAGGTGAGCAGCAGATTAGACTAAAAAGGCATTGTGAGTAAATTCACATTGTGAGTGGACGTGTTTAACCAAACCATGATGTCTGTTTCTGTTCTGTTTTAATTAAACTGTGTGTGTGTGTGGACATCTAAATGGAAATTGTGTACAAGTGTGAATCGAATAAGCAGAAGTAAACCCAAATGTTATGCCTAATAACAAAACTCATGCTGCTTATATGGCAAGTGAACTCCATGACATTATTAAAAAAAAGCCACTGAGTTAGCAAGAGTCGAAGAGGAGTTGTCTAAAAAACATGGCGAAGCTCATAAATCATATGCCATTGCCATCAGGAAAGAAAAATGCATTGACGAGATAACCTGGTCGTTCAGTATTGTTCGCACAGTCAACTGACTTCATTTCATTTTAATGCCATATATGGTTGCTTAGCCTAGACCTGGCCAAATAAGCAACCCTAGATCATTGGGGACCGTTCACATGTCGCATCTAAAATCAGGTGAAAAACACCTCCTTCTCCTTCTTTCCAAAGTGCTTGGGTGCTAACACTCCTGTACTGTCTGCAGTTGCTAAGATATGAGCTGCAACTGTATGATGACTAGGAAGTTGCAAGATATAAAGGGATCATGAGCACTAAAAATTCCTTGCAGTAGTTCTGCTACCAGATTTATCTGAGCACAATAAGGAAAAACCCCTGTATTTTCTTTAAGCATGGAGAAAACACTGAGAATGTCCTCAACTCATCAAGCAGGACAATAAAATGGCAAAAAAAAAGGGGGAGGAACATCCAGAAACAGAAACCACATCCTTGATACTTTTGGTGCTTTGTCCCTAAAGGTCGTCAACTCTGTATACAAAAATGCTAACTTTGCACAGAGCTATACTAAAAATACAACACAGGGCTCACACAATTTGTAGATTAACCAATATGTATGGGTTTTCCAGGACTTCTAGCGAAATTTTCAAGATACAATAAAATAAATAAATAAATAAATAAATAAATAAATAAATAAAAAGTTTTTCCATTTTGTTTAAACACTCAATATTTTAAAATATTATGAGCTGATGAGCTGGCAACCTATTAACCATGTTTTTTTTTTTTTCTATTAAACTCTTTTACCTAGCACAAGCTGTTTTCCATGCATTTATTCCTTATTTTGCAGAGCAATTACTTTAAAATTGTACCATAAAATTTAATGATCTTCTTTGTGAACATCAAGCATGTCACAGTAAACTAATACATGTGTGTTTGATTATCTAAGAATTTTGAACATTCTTAAAATGCATTAAAATAACTCATTCGGTTCAATTATATTGACAGACCCAATGATTTAAATTCTACAGTGAAAGTATTTGATCTTCATTGTAAGCATAAGAGCAGGTCACTGAGAACTGAGACGTATGTTCGATTGTGTACCGATTTAAACAGTCTTTTATTTAAAACATCTGAATTTTCTCCTTGCTCAATTATGTTGACAAACGCTATAAATCTGAAGAGCACTACTTCAAAATTCTTCAGTGAAATAAATTGGTCTTCACTATAACCATGCAGTAGATCACGGTGAACTGATCCCAGCAAGTCTTAAAAATAGTTAAAATATCCTCAGTAGTTTTCTTGAGTACTTCCTATATATAAAAGTAGATTTAAAAAAATAATAATTAAAATAAAAAAATAAAAAATCTAACTTTTCCATTATATTCTATTTTTAAATGCACTTGGAATAATTTTATAATAAGAAATAGTAAATAGATTATGAAAAGAATTTTCACATGATTCATTCTGCAATATTTTATATATAACTTTATGAAGGAAATAAATAGCAGAAAAAAATTATATTGTTGTCAAATAAATCAGAAAAATAAAGAGGCCAATACGCTGCAATAAGGTAACCCTTAACCTAAACAGTTAAATCAATCCTCAGAAATGATTGAACAACACATGATAGTAGTTGCGTTTTTTCTAGTAGACCATGTGGTCAGTAAGGGGTGCAAGTTAACTGTGGCTGTTACCTGTGCCAAGTTGTTCCAGATGATGGCACAGCCGCAGCTCCAGGTGGGCCAGTTTCAGAGACACACCGAGTGATGGCACAAGCCACGGCGCAAAACAGGAGTCGACCTGCATGCATGCTGCCAGCGCAGTAGGAGATACCAACTGATCGCAGGGCAACTGGGAACCCGACTCACTTTCTGAACTAAACAAAGATAAAAACATACAGTAATGTATAGTAATGTAACTAGTAATGTAGTAAAAACTGGATATAATAACATACAGAATATAATAATATACATTATTGATATAATTATTTTTTCAGCTGTGCAAACAAAGTGCTTTTGAAGCTGTTGGATTTAAAATTAGTTCATATTGGAAATGATTGATATTGTAATACAGTTGCTGTCAACTGTATTACATGACATTCATTCCATAAAGTTTTGAGTTTGAATATGCCAAATATGCTAATATTTAGGTGCACCAACAGCAGGCCAAGGAGTGTCTTAAGGCTCAATATCCGGAATAGCACGCAGGATACTGTACTAAACATTCCTGCCAATTCTCAAGTTTATACACCATTGTGTTTTAAAGGTAAAATGATGAGGACTTATTTATTACCATTTGGAGGGCGTTCTGACACCATTCAATCATTTCCAGCATTAAATTTTTGAGCAATTGAAAAAAAAAAAAAGTATTTTGAAAGAAACATATCCTTCTTTTTATATTTTGTGATCCCATTTAAATTCAAGACGTTCACTTGCCATAAGCAAATAATTGATTTCAATCATTTTTAACCAATACACACCTATCGTCTGCTCCATCTGCTGTATTGTTTACGACAACTCTCCAGAGATCAGAAGGTACGAGGTCACTTTGATGAGTGTGGAAAGTTAGTGAGGGCATTTTAAGCTCACACACATTGCTTTCAGACAAGCTGAACTCTTTGTAGGGTACAAAGGCTCTTCTTAGTTCGTCCCAGAACTCCAGACTACACGGAACCTGTATAAACAAATGATTTAAGACAGTTAAATGCACATTCTCATACACAAGTTGAGAATACTGTCCATATTACAGTTATGAAGTATTTATTAATACTGAGCAGACCAAGAACACATTTTGTATTTTGTGCTGCCAATTCTAATAAGGTATTTTGTCTTGGGTTTCTACATATTTATCCTTCAAAGCAGTTGAAGGACTTATATTGTCTCCTTTTATCTGTTCAGGTTATTTTGTCATTCTTTAGGCTATTTTGTGAAATTCCATGGATACTAGTGCGAGCTGGATTCAGGTGTTTGTGTCCTCACTAAACTTTTAGCACAATTTGTTTCTCAACTCAGCGGGCGCATGATAGAGTTAGAACAATTAAACAAATGTTTTGTGCATGGGAGTGTGTGTTTGAACAGTTCAAAAATGTACTTTGTTTGCAGAGTTTAATGCTCAGCATTGATGCACAAATCTAATGCCATATGGCAGCAGTAAAACTGGCAGTATTTCACACTATTATGGTTAAACACTGAAGTGAATCAATGCTTATGCATATTAAAATGGGTACTATTTTCATATAATAATTTAACACAACACAATATTCTATTATTATTATAGCATTAAAAGCTTAAATATGTAATGATTTATTATTAATCCTAAAATAACAATATTTAAACGATATTTAAAAATTCTAATTTATAATTTTTTGTTTAATGACATAATTTTAACATATAACCTGTGATGTATTTATTTTTACAAAAATACAGCTTAAGCAAGTCCAAGCTGAATTTCGGTGGCTTTAATAAGGGTTTGCGTCAAGATTTTAAACTCTTACATGAAATTGCACCCCTAGCGACCAACAGTGTTACTACCACACAGTAGAGCACAATACCATGAACCTCAGGAAGTAAGATAATAGTTTCTTTCATAGTGTTAATGTTTTTTTTAAGCACCAAACAATTCATATTCTTGCAAGCGTTAACATGGTAGTTCTTCTAGTCTTTGTATAGATCATACTGAACGTCTTTGAGAAGAATTTACCATTCAGCCAAAAATTGAAAGAATGCAACTCTAGACGGAAGTAAATGTAGAAATATTCAGTCACTCACACACACACATACATTTCACTTGCTAGTATAAACCTTGCGTGCAGATGGATGAAGCACGTGCACTTACAAGACATACTGTATGTCTGTGCCAGTATGCTTAAACCGCTTCATTAGGCCAGAACCAGATTTTAAAGGTGTTTGGTCTCTTATGCATTATTGGGCTAACAATAGATGACTGCGTCAATAACTGAAACAACTTTGTATTTTGTCAAAGAGTCTTGCAGCAGCCAGTTATCCAGATAAAGGAATGCATACAGTCTCCGGGCATTACAGGGACTTTAAGGTGACATGAAGACCTTTTTTTTTTTTTTTTTAACATTTTGCACTAACAACTAAATGTGTTTACTGAAAATGCATATGGAACAGAATGACAAAATTTCTGACTGAGATTTAAATTGATTATTTTTTTAGGCACCTCCGATTCAAAATGAGGCCAAATAGTTTTGTATTTTGTCTGCTTTGGTAATGGGGATGTCAACATTGTCAACAACAATGTCAATTGTTAAAAGTACTATACAAATAAAATTGAATTGAATTTTTAAAAATGTATTTCATTTCATTAGCAGGACAGAGGAAGATGTGTTTGGTGGTGATCAATGATGATAAATAAGAGAGCATGTATTTTAAGATACTACAGGTCAGGTTCATAGATATTGGAATTTATTGATGTATTTCACATTTGGCCTCTACACCAACGGATGCATTTGAAATGAAACACTCAAGATGTGAGTGAAAGCAAGGCTTTCAGAATTAATTCAAGAGATCTGGCAAAAGTGTGGCATTATACAATCAGGAATTACAGCCATTTATACACATGCCCATTTTTGCAACGTGCAGGTGTACAGAGACCAAATATATTTGGGGGGTGACCAGTTATATCTGTTCCAATATTTATTGGAAATCGTGCTTGGCACATTTAGGAAATTGGGTCTGACGTGGAACATTTTAAGCTTTTGGGATGGTGTAGTGGTTCCAGCATGGCCCACACCGAATCCCATGCATCCCTTTGACTCCTACATTTCCATACAGTTCCATATTCGCCTAATTTATGCTGATTTATTAAACTGAACTAATGTTTGCTTAAATCATCTTGAATCCATTTCAACTTCTTGAAAAGCTTGCAAAGACAAAATCATGACGTGACATTTTCTCACTTGAGGTCAGGGTCACAAAGTGACTTTCCTATTGGTACTTGGAAGGGAAATAAGCAAATAGGAACATTCCTCTTGTTCTGGAGAAAATGTCACTGGTGGTCCAGAATAAAACAAAAAACACATTCTCCATTCTTAGGCACTATACTGTATCTCATTTCCTCAGCGCTGGAAGCCTTCATAGCCAACCTTGATATATTGTGCAACAATCTCACAAAAGTCTCACAAAAACAGGGCATTTTCAATGCATCAACCACAGGCATTTTACTATAACCTACTGGTGAACATGTAAGTATATCCTGTATGCTCACTGCCACAGAATGAACTTTTTAATCCAGTGACTATATATGGTAGCCTTTTATGGATTAAAATGCTTTAAAAATATTTGTGTATAGGCTGGGCTCCAGACGAACAAATATTTAATGTAAGAGCCAAATCCAGTATTGGAAGCCAAATTTGAACTCCTTTCATAACTTCACCAGATGAACTCATGTAGTCACAGTGATGTAAACTGGAGCTGTGGGTACAAGAAACTTATCTGTGCTTTATCTGTGCCAGCTATATCTGATAATGATGACTGAATATTGCCTTATGCCTAAATACTGAGTAATGATGAGTCTAGCTGGAGTGACTACCCCTGAGAACCTTTACTTGTCAATTCAGTATTTGAATCGAAAGCATCTGATGTAGAGGAGGCAGGGTTTGGATTGGCAGGAAGTGAGGAAAAATCAATTATTTTTTGTTTGGCCATATAGTTTTCTTGTCAATTCTGGCTATTCCTATTCCTGTAACATTAGCTAAATTTGGCTAGCAAGCCAGCTAAGCTAAGCACATTAGTTAGCACGGCACTAAGCAAGCTCCCGAGAATAAAAAGAAAAGATATTATTAACAACATTCAAATACAATACATGTACCACTTTTTAGAAGATACTACCAAACTAAGTGTTAAATTAATCTCTTTTGTTTTTCTGCAAGTGACTTCACCACCTACAGATACTGTACATGCAAATACATTCACTGTAGACAGATCACAAGATTAAAGGAGTACACATGATGGTGGAGCAGAGGGCCATTCAATAACAAGAGCCATTGTTAAACATCTATAAGCACATGACAGATGAACAATCTGAAGGACTGTCTTATGTTCTAACTCTCCAAGTACTCTCATTATTTAACACAGCCCTGCTGTACTATCGAGCACGCTCCTGTACTCTCATGATAGGCAGGCAGACACAGCCGAAGAGAAAAACTATAACAGGATTAATCACTGCTGCATCTTTTTGTGGGGGAAATTCGTACCCAGTCACTCTCTGGATAAAATAAATTGCAATGATTGCAAAATAAAAGCATTAGGTGCCATTTGGAGCACTGATAATGTTCATCATTGGCATCTTTTAATGCCCTCGAGCATCTGATACAACAGTTCTCACCTGTAGCACATCCCCTAGGTCAGCAGTACTGATTTCTGGGTCTTCAGTTGTGTTAAAAGGCACAGGCGTGATGCGCACAAAGGTGATAATTCTAGGTTCGGGATATCTCCACATCATTACACCAGGACTGTCTTCTGTCTCATTATGGAACATAACCTCATGCACTCCTGGCAGCTTGTGAGAATCTATGGACACCAAGATACATCAGGGTGAATTTAAATGAAAACAATTAATTCGCTTACACCAAGAGTTAGATAATAAGTGAAGTACATATAGTCCCCCGGCTTACGAACGAGTTCTGTTCCCGGAGCATGTTTGTAAGTCGGATTTGTTTTTAAGTCTGATAAAGTGAATCTTATACGCCTTTGATACAAATATGCAATGTAAAGCATACAAATCCACTTGATTAAATCTCTGTCCCCTTTCCTCACACTGCCATCATGTGGCCAAAAACCATAAGCGCACCTAAGGAAATTAATCTCTTACGTGTTACAGTGTAACGGTGTCGTCTCTGCGTCTGCGTCTTAAAATGCGTGGGGGGGATCCCGGACGTCATTTTGCTCAGGGCTGTTTTCCTCTGTATTGGACTGTGAACTTTTGTTGAGGATTTTCAGAAATTTATTCATTGAAACCGGTGAGGCTGAGGTCGACTAATTTCTCCCGCACCCCCACACTAGACTAGACTACAATACACAATATACTATAATATATTTTATACATTCACTTACACACCGAAAACATTGTATATACAGTGGAACCTCGGATTGCGAGTAACGTGGTTTACGAGTGTTCCGCAAACCAAGCAAAGATTTTTAATACATTTTTAATTGGAAACCGAGCAAGTATTAGTTTACAAGCGCCGAGTATCATGTATCACGCATGCGACTCTTATTTTGACACCGAGCGGCAAGTGATCACACTGAGCCAATGATTTTTCTCTCTCTTTAGCTGCGGGAATTATGGGTAATCGTCTCCCCTGCTGCGTCCCTTGTGTCAAAATAAGAGTCCCCTGCAGCGTCTTAGTGCTCGTCTCTTATAATCAACATCTCCCTCTCCCTTCTGTGTGCGCGCGCGTAATTTGACACTGTGCCCCACACACACCGACACACACACAACAAACAAACACACACACACTTTTTACACACACACACTTACTTTGTGTGTGCGTGCACGTAATTTGACACCGACACACACACACACACACACACACACACACACACACACACACACACACAACACACACAAACACACACACAAACACACACACAAAAGGTATCCCCGGCTGCACAGACACACATTATTTACACAGAAAACTCAGCTCTGTCGCGATTCTTTTCAAAAGTAAGGTGCTGGTTCATATGTTATTCTTTTATTTTTTACTTTACAGCAGTGATTCCGTTAGTATGCACACACGAGTATCATTAGAGAGATTTCTTTTTTTTCCCCATTAAAACAGTGTTTGCATTGTGTATGTTAGTTGAGAAACTTCAAAAGCGAGGTGGGAGAAGGGAGAAGGAGTTTTACTGTTTAAGACGACGCGAGGGTCTAATTCCACACACACACACACACACACACACACACACACACACACTGTAAATACACGGCGCCTGCGCACACAAATGGACACACTTAACTGTCTGGATTTATTTTTACTTTTTTTTTTTTAATGTTAAGTGCAGGTTAATTTGTTTTATTTTTACTTTATATGTTGTATTAATTATTTTTATGTATTTATTGTTTTGGGCTGTAGAACAAATAATTTTAGTTTTTATTATTTCTCATGGGAAAAGTCTATTTGGTTTACGAGCACACTTCTGGAGTGAATTATGCTCGTAATCCAAGGTTCCACTGTAATTGTAAATATTGCTATCAAGTGTCTTTTTTGTACAATACACATTAACGACTTCCATGATTTGATCACATCTACAAATGTTTGTAGAACTGCGATCCATTCGTACAGTATTTCTGGAAATTCAGAACTCGTTCCCCGTTCTTAAGTCAGTGACTACCTGTATAATAATTTACAGATCACTGGTTGACGTTAATAGTACTCCTCTGATCAAATGGGTTCCTGAAACTGCTTCTATACAGACATAAAGATTAGTATAAATTCGACACTACCCCTCACATATTCTGGCCACAGCATACCTGAACCCTGAATGTACCGAAATACACCAGTGCGCAGATCGTCTGAAGAATGTTCAGCGTGATGAGAGCGTGAGGTAAGTGAGGTTGACGGATGCAAGGTGAGAGGAATTTCTTTGTCTTTCTCCTCTTGACTTTCCACCTCTTTCATGTAGCTCTGCAGGTACTCTTGAATCAGAGTAAGACAATTGTAGTGCTCCTGACCCCAAAATACCTGAGAAGCAATGTGAGAAAGACAGAGAGAGAAGAGAGAGTGTGTTAACTGCTGCACACAAGGTGTGAACTACTACATGAATGTGGAGTTCATTAACTATGTTGACTGAAATATATATATATTTAATATAGTGTGCAACATTTCAGTAGCAAAAAAGAACTTACTTAAGTGTTAGGTTGGAAAGCATTGTTCTCAGAGAAAGATTTTTTATTCAGTCGTCTACATTTTAGCAACACAATTACATACAAAAACACTTACATATCTCTAAATGCAATATTATTGTGTAATCCCTTAAATTAGAGCAGAAAATTTACATGTTGATTATTTCAAATCCATTATAGCGGTGTAACATTATGATCACTTATTAAAGGGATTGCAATATAGATAGTAATTCATTCTTATTTTTATTATTTTCGCACTCCGGTAAGTTTTAGATAAAGTTAAGCCATGAATAGTTCATGCAAAAAGAGGTTTGTGTACCTGTAGTAATCCTCCTCTCAGTTCCAGTAGAATTCTTGGTACACCAGGATCAGGGCTACCACAATGTCTACACCAGAGCACTTCCAGATCCAAACCGCAGGAGAATGGCCCGACAAATGCACTTTGGCTGCCCTTCAGACCCGTCTGAATCAACACATCCTCACACTGCCATAAAACGCTCACCTCCTTTGCACTGTCTGCTCGGAGATAAAGAAACAGAGGAATATTTCTGTGACAATGACCACTGTTACGTAAAAGCGCTGCATTGTTAAAATTGAACTAAACTGAATTGAACTCAATATAATCCAGGAAAAAAATGTGACAAAAAAAGGAATTAAAGTATTTTTTCAGTCCAGATAAAATACAGAAATATACAGTTAATTCAGGAAAGACATGGTTCATTTGACCTTTGTACACCGCAAGCTGATTGTGATCTGTTACTGTATATCTACTTTGTGTCTTTCCCTCAACATTCTAAAAATACTTTATGCCTTCTGCTGTCATTAACTTTTTTTTTTGTATTTCTCTGAGCATTGCACAGCTCTTTCACCTTGGGGTGAATGTCCTGGGACGTCCACTCCTTGGAAGATTGGCAAATGTCTTGAATGTTTTCCACTTGTGAATAATCTTGCTCACTGTGCAATAATGTGCACTGTCCAAATTTTTTAGAAATTCTTTTATAACCCTTTCCAGATTGATGTGCAGGAACAAAGGCATCTCTAAGACCATTGTTTGGGTCTTTCCCTCTTGGCATTGTGTTAACACACACATGAGTACTGCAGATAAGTAAACTGTCAAAACTTCTGCGTTTATAGAGGTCTGCACATCTGGCTCATGATCAATTAATCAAGGGCTGATGATTAGCAGAATCTGGATGAAAATTACCTCTTACATTCTGTGGAATGTAAAGGGGATACTTACAGTAGTATTTCCCACATTTTCTTTTCTTTTTGCATTTTTGTTAAATAGATAATGGCACTGTGAAAAAGTGTTTTAAAACTAATAGCATTGCAGAGTGTCTGTAGACACGCAGAGACAGGGAGTGGAAGTTGCAAATGCAGATAATAAAAAAAAGAAAAACTTTCCTTTAAATTTAACCTGCTCCTGAATTATCGAGTGTATTCATTTTTGCCTAACTGGATCCTGAATGTTTTTTTTTCTTTTAATTAAACCGACACATTCTTTGTTTCCCTGGACTGTATCTCCATGAAACCATCTAAACCAGCTTTTGTAGTTCTCTCTTTACATGGGTTTGCACTGAATGTTAGGCTAAATATTTTAATTAGTACTGGCTTAAACAATCATGTTCATGTACATTTTTGTGATATAAAAACTACAATAAAATAGAACATAACTCATAATTTTCCCCAATCATCACTTTAAACTATGAATACTGTACCATGATATAAAGGATAATTGAGGTGACAGCAATAATATATTATTTATACATTTATATAGATTTATAAATACTCTTCATGTCCATCAAAGAATAGGTAAAAGTAAAGCCTATAGTGCTTGTATAAATATACACCCTCTTGAACCTTTCTACATTTTGCCATGTTAACAACCTAG
The DNA here is from genome assembly GCA_030347435.1 of Clarias fuscus. Lineage (NCBI taxonomy): Eukaryota > Metazoa > Chordata > Actinopteri > Siluriformes > Clariidae > Clarias > Clarias fuscus. The sequence continues at coordinate 14,946,060 of CM059226.1, forward strand.
AACTGAATTTGACTTAAGTCAGATGACATGTGAAGAATCTATATAAAGTAGTGTTTAAGTTGATGATAAATTAAACAGATTTATTAGTTTAAACCAGTCAACCATGTGCAACCATAAACACACTGCTGTGGACTAATCAAATTAAAATAAATCAGAAAAGTGTCTCAGAGAGGCCACATGAATTGGTAAAGTATTGTGCTTAACCAAAGCATTTAGTAGGACTGGTTGGATTGCAGTGGAAATATTGGAATGACAAGTCTTTTCTGGCAAGTTTTTATTATACACTTATGATAAATGTAAAATGAGATTTAAAAAAAAATAAACACAAGAAGATAGAGTTAGATATAGCACTTAAAAAGTTATGCACTGACCAACTGGTTGCTGTCCACTCTTAGTGCTCAGAATGGCTATCATACTGGACACAGAAAATGTGACAGTAGGTCGGAGAGGGTGCTCCGTCTCCATCACGAATACCATCTGCACAGTCTGAAGAGAGACCTTGTGAAAGGGGCCGAAAGTCTGAAGGATGTTTGCTACGTGGCTGGAGACTGAGGGAGAGACTGCGTTGCCGTCGCCCAGTTTACTGCTGTGAGGTGCTTCAGGGAACGAGGAAGAAGTGCCGAGTACATTAACGTCTTCTAGGAACATTTTCCTCCACATCTTAACCTGCTTCAGTTTAGTGGGTGTTGGGTTCATTTTCAGTGGCCTACATAACTCCACCTTTAGTTCAGCTGTAAAACAAAACAAAAAAAATTCAAAAAGCATTACTACACAAAGAAAGTAAAAATACCATAGGAAAGAACAGAAGAAAGAGGGAAAATATGTAGTTCTGAGGTACATCAGTCTTTACATGTACTAATCTCTCAAAGGCAGGTTGTGTTTAAATGCAAGTCAGGTGTTCTTCTTCAGACAGTAAAAGAATTTACCCAGACCTTCCTTAAAAAAATCTTTACTAAAATACGGTTCAACAAGCTGTGGTAGATAAGTAAAAGAGACTGTTCTGTGTTGTGTAAATGTATTAGATATACATTAGCATAATACAGTTGGTCTATTCTGACTATTAAGGAAATACACAAACAGCCATAACATTAAAGCCACCTTCCTAATATCATGGAGGTGCCCCTTGTGTCTCCAAAACAGCTCTGACCAATAAAAGCATGGACAAACAAGACCACTTTCGGTAGGTACTAACCTGAATACTGGAAACACACCGCATGACATGCCAATTCTGGAGATTCTCTCTAACCATAACCAATTTATTCTTGTTAAATTTGGTCAGATTCTTATTCTTGCCTGATGAATCCTGACATCAACTGCATGAACTGACAGGTTACTTGCTACATAATTAACTATATGCCATTTGTTGTTGCCTTCACTTCATCCATTGCTTAAACTGGTATAAAGGTATTTTTAAAAAGGGTATAAAGTCTATGTATTTTTAACTTTTTCTTTTTTTTTTTATTCAGAAAAAAAACAATTATTGTACCTTCAGTGATGATGCACTGTACTATGACTCCCTCATACTTACTGCTGGCAGGTTCTCTGGATTAAAAGATTGCCTGAGCATTAATGGATGACAACTGCCCTTTCATGCAAACATTTTCACTCAGAAGCTTTACACTCAATGAATCGGCAGGGTAGCACATTAATGACACAGAGCCTCACCACCTTCGATCTAATGTGCAAGCAAGATCAAATATGATCATGCATTTAGCCAGTGTTTGGTTTCAAGAAGACAAAAGAACAATTCTGTGTGTGTGTGTGTGTGTGTGTGTGTGTGTGTGTGTGTGTGTGTGTGTGTGTGTGTGTGTGTGTGTGTGTTGGTGTGTGCAGCTGTGTGTGGGTGTAGGTGTGGGTGTGGGTGTAGGTGTGGGTGTGTGTGTTGGTGTGTGTAGGTGTGTTTGTGTGTAGGTGTGTGTAGGCGTGTGTGTGTAGGTGTGTGTGTGTGTGTGTGTGTAGGTGTGTGTGTAGGTGTGTGTGTGTGTAGGTGTGTGTAGGTGTGTGTAGGTGTGTGTGTGCGTGTGTGTGCGTGTGTGTAGGTGTGTGTGCATGTGTGTGCATGTGTAGGTGTGTGTGTGTAGGTGTGTGTGTGTAGGTGTGTGTAGGTGTGTGTGCGTGTGTGTGTGTGTAGCCCCACCTGGCCCATTGAGGAAGTCTCTGACGCAGAGAGATAGAAGAGGTGGTGGAATTCCGGTCCTGCTGTCTATCTCTCCTGGCACTGTCTCTAACCAAAAAACACTATAGTCCAGAGATTCTGGCAGAGACTTTCCCGTGTCTGAGAATAATAGAAAAGAGAGAAATACAGAATGTATTTGCACAATGCTAGAAAGCAGATAGGGTTTCCCACCAAGTATGCAGCACTCTTGTACTGTAAGTGGTCATTTACAGGCTTCTCCCACTTCAGCACATTTAATGTTCTAGTATAGCAAACTACAAACATTGATCCAACATTTCATACAGCAACAAAAGTATATAAAGTGCATGCCAACAATATAGAATATTGTGAAAAAAATATTTTTAAAAATGTGAATATTTCAATTTGAGTTAAGTCTGAAAATACTGTCTTTTTGTATAGTTTAGGAAATGCAACCAAAATCATGAGGAAGACTGCTGACTTGACAGATCAGAAGACAATCATAGATGCACTCCACAAGGAAGGTAAGCAACAGAAGGTCATTGCCTAAAGGTCTGGCTGTTCGCAGAATCCTGTACCTTAGCATACTCATAGAAAGTGTGGTAGAAAAAAGTGTACAAGCAACAAGGATGACCATAGCCTTAAGATTTTCAAGCGAAGATGATTCAAGACGTTGGGAGTGCTTCACAAGTAGTGGAGGCTAGAGATCACTCAGGAGTGCATCGAAGTCAACGCAGTCGTCCACCCGGAGGTTTTAGAGCTCTTGTCTTGCTTCTGTCTGCTGACAAGCTTTATGGAGATGTTGTTCCAACAGGACTTGGCACCTGGTAACAGCGCCAAAACTACAACTAACTGATTTGCTGGCCATTATATTATTGTGCGTGACTTACCTGACTTGAACCACAAAGAATCTATGGGCTATTGTCAAGAGGAAGATAAGACCCAACAAGTCAGATGCACTGAAGGCTGCTAATAAAGTAATCTGGCCCTCAACAATACCTCAGCAGTGCCACATGCTGGTCGCTCACTTGTCATACCACATTGATGCTGCAATTTTTCAGAAGTTTTGTATTGTATATTGTTGTTTTACAAATTACATTTTCTTGATGAACTGTGCATAATGGCACATATATTTTTTGCGCAACTTGGCTGGACACTCATTGAACAGAGAATGAGACAATCAATCTGAGTGAAACATAAAAAGTAAAAAGAAAGGTGGCCTACCCAGCTGAGCATAATCAGAGGCAACGCCCTTCAATGTGAGGTCAAACAGCGAGAGCTCCAGGCGCTGTCTGCGCTGGTGGCAGCTAAGTAGCGTTGATGGCTGCGTGAGCTGCAGGAACAGAAGTGGTTGCAACAGGCCACCTACTACACCTCGTCTCCCAGGCTGTCGGACAACGGTGACGCCCAGCAATTTCCTTGAATGCTCCCTGCTAGGTGAGGACAAACCTTCCAACATGAGAAATCCTGCCCCTGGAGAAGAACTGACCAGGTCTGCTGCTGGGACCAACTCAGGCACCTGAGGCTCTGAATCCCCCTTAGGTATGTTTAGCAATTTCTTGCTTAGGTGTTCAGGGGGTTCTGTAGTAGATCCTGAAGACTGGGTCATTATATAAGTCATGAGAGTGAGGCTGCTGGCAGTAAGAAAGATATCAAAAGGAATGAAGGATAGATTCTTGGTGATGGTAGGCTGGCGGGAGAGGCATGTTAATTGGCGGTGACTAGTAGTGCTCTGTTGGTCATAATGAAGAAAGCGCAGGTGTTCACTGTCACTGCCAAAGCCACTGTCCTGACCACAGGGGACGCTGCTCATCTTTGAAGTCTCCACATGTCCTGCAGCACATACATTTCCACGGTGAAGATTGTGCCTGTGCTTCTAAACACAAAGTAGAGGAAAAAGGAAAAAAAAAATCAGTCAAATAAAAAAAATACTTCACAGTAAATGTATTTTATTTTCTGTAATGACTGCAGAGTAAAGGAAAGGCTGCGTGTATCATTTAATAATCATTTTGGAAAAAAGTGAAAAAATACAAAGAAAACTTTTGCCATATGTTTCTACAGATGTCCAGTACTGTCTTCACAAATATGCTGCAATAGCCTGGGAATGATACAGTATGTTTCAGCAATAACTTTAATAACAATCAAAATGCAAAGGCAATTTAAATTAAATAAATCCTTTCAGGATCTTGTAATTAATTATTATTTTTAATTACACCTATTAAACTGAATGTGACCTTACAATCAATTACATGTGGAACAAAAACAAAGAGGTTAAACGAACACCACAGATTACCCAAGATTTGCTGCTGTTTCTTTGCTGTCTAATCTGTGAAACATATTTCTACAGTAAATCAGGGATGTCAAACACACAGGCCATGGGCCAGGACTAGACCAATAAAAGTTATTTTACAGCCCAAATGAAACTAGAATCCTGTCTGCTGTGTAGCTTCCTGTGGACTGCCTTGGTATTATGTATCCAGTCCAGTCTGTAACTGTAACAGTAAACACCGGCTGTGCTGCAGGAGGTCCATCCCTGCTTGTGGATATTTCTGAACTCTATAGCATCTGAGCTCATAGTGACCATGCTGAATACTAGACTGGGCCCAGAGAGGAGAGTGTGCTGGTAGGATCTAAAGATATGGAACAGATGGGAGTTGGGAGTGCAGCTGTGGGTGTTTACAGTGACATGTGAAGTAGATCAGTATGTGGTGTAGGATCAGTCATTGATCCACTGCTACACCTGTTTAGGTACTCATCAGGTGATCCTCATCTTGCCATCTTACTCATCTTGCCACCACTGCAGATCGTGAAACCAATATCTGTTTTATCTCTGATGTTCTGTTGCAGCTTGTTTTCATACAGAAATTAGCATAGACCGATTTCAGGTTTCAAGATGTTAAGAATAAGACTAATATGGAAGATAAACAAAGCACACCACACAGAGCTGCCAGCATGGACATCTAATGTCTCTCTTTTATTCTAAGGTAAAATTTGTAACCTTTACCCTCAGGTACAATAGTCCTAAAAAATAAATACACAAATAAATAATACGAAAAGTGCCTCAGTTCAAATATTATCTCCATTATAAATCTAGAATTCAAATAATAATAATGGAATTTAATTGCACACATTATGTACAGGGCATCTGTTGAATTTTGTAATGAACTAAAATTTTTACATGTTACTGTAAAGTGCACGAAATGAAAGTGTGAGATCGTGTTAAGCAGATTACAATTGCACACTCATAAGCATGTATTAAAAAATTTACAGCGCCATTTGTTAAATTTTGTTTTCAAGGTCGATTGTTTTTTATAATATAAGGATATTTTCCATTAAAGTTTCAAATTAGCATGTCTTCTCTTCCCATGGGCCGATTGCAATGAAACTATACCTATATGTTACCTAATGCTCAGGCAAATACACCCGTGAAAACCCCATTAAAAAATTGTTCAGTAATTTTTACGTCATGCGTGCACAAAAAAACAGACATTGCATTTATAGACACACCAACTTTACAGTTTTATTATATGTAGAGATAATATTAATATTATTATTAATTTACAACAACGACAACAACAACAACGTATGGTGGTCAAGGCTTGGGGTCGCAGAAAATGTCCGTTTGGGACATTCTGCATGAGAAAATGCTGTTTATGATTGTCTTCTATGAAGTGCCAGAAGACAAGTGACCATCTAGGGCAAAATGCACTGCTTTTGTTTATTTGGGAGTATGGCTAAATTCTGTACTGTTGTTTACCTCTGAGCTTTTTTCTGAAGACCCAAGAATAACCATGTTGGAAAGTATCAGTTGTTGGATGAGCTGCACCTGAGACAAACTTAGAAACATCTCCAGGGCTGAAGTGACATTCAACTCCAGACTGTGTCCACATACCACAATATCCTATAGAGGAAAACAATATGGGAAGGAGATATATTAAAACGGTGAACACACATTCAGTACAATGGCAGGCTTTGGGACACACCCACATGTCCCCAACTCACAAAATAAATACTGTTGGTAGAAATATTGTACATGTCAATGGATGTGACAGATCTATAAATATAATTTACTTAATACTTGTTTCTAAAAATGTATCTCTTGTTTGTACCTCTATTGCACTGTTGTCAGAGGACACAGGTTTACTGTAGATAATGGCAGGAGCGGCAGTGATGCGTACGGAGAAGTCGGTAAGGATTGGCGTGAGAATTGCTCTCCTCTCCTGGTGCTTCTGAATACTAAATAAAGACACACAGTGTAATAAAAAATTACTCTTCTGTTTATAGTATTATTTATGCATTCTCCCTTCCATTATTTACTCTTTACATGAAATATAAGAATAAGGAAAAAGTGTAAAAACTGCAAGTAACTTCTGCGAGGTCTGCGAGAGTTTTGCAAGGCGAGCAAAAATTTGTAATAAACTTGAACTTAATAAACGAACGAGGGCTTGATATACAAGTAGTACGCATGTGCTTTGTCTGCCGATCGTCACACACAACAGAGTCACTCACAACAGAGTCAATGGTTCTTTTTTCTCGCACGCTGCAGGATTGTGGGTAATTGGCTCTCTTATTCTAACATTGTTACCGTGTGCATGTGTGTGTGTGTGTGTGTGTGTGTGTGTGTGTGTGTGTGTGTGTGCGCGTGCGCGTGCGTGCGTGCGTGCGTGCGTGCGTGCGTGCGTGCGTGTAAAGCAAAAGGAAGTGTCATTAGAGAGGTTAAATGTTAAAGATCCAATTTACAGAGTCTCTCTCTGTCAGACCACAATGTTTCCGTTAGAGTGTGCGTTTGCGTGTGTTTGTGAGCGCACGCTCATATGCATGTGTGTTTGTGAATGCACACATGTGTTTGTGTGTGTGAGTGTGTGTTTGAGCGAGCACGTGCATATGTATGTGTGTTTGTGCATGCACGCATGTGTGCGCGTGTGTGTGAGAAAAAGCCTTCCTGCACAGTAGACCCATCCCCTCCTCCTCTCATCTTATTTCAGCTTCACACATACACACTAATGGAAACACTGCTCTGTCGGGATTCTTTTCTAAGGTAAAGTCCATGTTAATTTGTTTTATTTGTACTTTACATTTTGTATAAATTATTTTTATATGAATATTTTTCGGTTGTGGAACGAATCAGCTGAGTTTCCATTATTCACTGTGGAAAATGCACTTTGATATACAAGGGCTCTTCTGGAACAAATTATGCTCGCAATCCATGGTTTAACTGTATCTGTAACTTTTGGTTGTTAAAACAGATGGGCTGATTTGAGTTGGCAGGATGTCTATACTGTAAGTAACTCTTTACCTTGATGAGCAGAAAAGCATCTCTAAATGCACAACATACAGCATATCAAGAATCACCCCTGTCAGCCAACAACAGGAATCTGATGCTATCATAAGACCAGACTCACCGACACTGGACAGTTGTGAAAAGACTGTCTGATCCAGTTTGGGTGAGCCTGTGCCCATGATAGTCTCAAATTCCTGTTCTTGGCTGATGGTGTAAATCCAAAATGGCTGCAAGTTTCTTGGCAGCTTCATATCAACTGCCTAAATCATGAAATACCTTCCAACCTAAGAACCAACTGGTGTGCTAAAGATGGTGTGAAACATACTGTACCTGCTGGCCATATTCCACTCCAGCGCTGGATTTTGAGAACTTCTTTCACTCTCCGGTGATGTGCTGCCCTTTGTTCCTTCACCCTGAGGCTGCAGCTGCCCCCATTGTGCAGTGCCCACATTGATGCTCTGGAGGTCGATCTGATACTGACGGTCCTCCACCTCTGACCCTGGGTCACGCAGAACACCCAGATTCAATGCTCTCCTGAAGATAGGGAGAGGACAGCTGCGTTAACAGTTTAGTGTTATATTGTACTGTAGTCACATCAAGCCTTTGTTTTAAACATACAGAACATTTTTTAAGGAATACAGAGTTTGACTGTCGTCACACAGCAGACTTGCTCAGTGTTGTATGAATGAGCCTAGATTAGTTCCAATTCCACCCACATCTGGAAACAGCCCTGGCGGTGGTGTCCGTGACTGAGTGCCTAGTGACAGTGCAAACTATATAACAGTCGCAATCTTCGGAAGATAGGGTAAGCACTTTACCACTGCGCCACTCAGGGCCAATCTAGTGAAATTTCATTCCAAACAGAGCTCATCTCAAGATGAAGGGTGAGTCATGTATCTCCAGGTTTGCACAAAAAATCTCAAGCAGGTGTGAAGAAACTCACCAGCTCCCATATCAATGGCCTGGCAAAGTATATTGTACTATTGCACTTCATTTTTGTTATAAGATAACAGTTCATAAATGGGAGAATTGCAGTGTGGAAAAGTTAAACCAAAAGGTAGGGACTGCGTGATATCTGCAGTATGGTTTTCTTCGACTAAACAGTGGCAATGCAGGGTAACAGTGGCAATGGGAATATTGGGGACATTAAACATTAAAAACAATAAGGGACGTGACAATAATAATTATTAGCCAAATACCTTTTTTAATAATATAAGCTGTTTTTTTTTACTTAATGTATACTACATAGGTGCTGATATCAAGCACAACAGCACTGCCCCTAGTGTAACATTGCTAAAAATATCTAAAACATAGCATGTACTTTACATGTAGGTTAAACAGGAAATGTAAGAAAGCTACTATAGGAATTTTGTGTCAATTAAGGGCCATTTTAAAACGGATAATCAATATTTCAACAACCAGTGATCACAATATCCTGACATGTCCCAAATGGCACTACAATGAAAAAGATTGATGTCAACTGATACTGTATATCCAGTGAGGCTGTGCATGTCATGGTAGAGACAGAAGAAGTGCTGATGAATGCTGATGTGCTGCATGCTGTGTTTGTTGTTGTACATAACCAGTGTGATATGTGTGTGCGAAATATTGTTTCATTCAGCATTTTTTTTTTCTTTTCAGAACTGAATTTCTGATAGATATTGTCAGATAATATTGATAATCAATTAAGGTGTGTATGTGTGTGTGCATGTGTGTACAGTATGTGTTGTGTTTCTGCACATGGCACTCACTGACAGATGACCCTGAGAAGTTGAGTGTGAGGAGTGTACTCACTGGTAAATATCTTTTCGCAGTATGGTGCGGGTGAGAGGATTATCTGCCTGAGGAGCCATGCTGACTGATCCTATCTTGAGCACAAGTGTGTCCTCTGTCTTTTCCTTCAGGTTAGAATCTGTATAATCACATCATCAAATCATCAGTTGAAAACAATTAATGTCTTATTGAATTTTTTTTTTAAAATCAAATAGACACTGTATATTGCCGGTATTCGTTAAATCCCTATACGGTATAACCTTGGATTGCGCGTAACTCGATCTGCGACTGTTTTTCAATATTTTTAAATACATTTTAACTTTATTAGCCAAGCGAGGTCTTATATATTCAACATTATAATATACAAGTAGTACGCATGCGCTTTGTCTGCTGAGGGTCACGTGATCACAACTGAGCCAAATGGTTCTTCCCTATCTCGTGCTGTGGGATTGTGGGTATTCGTCTCTCATGCTCAGTCTCAGTGCGCATACAGTACGTCATTCGTATACTCAGCATCCGTGCAAGCGTGTACTATTTACTATAATATTGTGACCACGTGCATGCGTGCCTGTAAATATATATTTTCTACAATTATTATTATTTGTCCAAGTGTAGTGACTGTTCTTTAACAGCCTACAACAACGGCCTCAATGAAGAAAAATGTTAAAAAGGGTGTAGCATTGCGGGAAATCAATCTGTTTAAAGACAATGCAACGTCGCATTTCCGTGAAATCCTCAAAAGTAGGATTAAGAGGGTTCGTTGTCACAGAAGTTTTCCGACAGAGCAGCGATTCTGTTAGTTTGTATGTGTTTGTGGGTGTGCGTGTGTGTGAGAAAGTCGTCATACACAGTAGGCCCCCTCCTCCTCTCCTCTTACTTCAGCCATGATTTAAAGATAAGGTGCAGATTAAATTGTTTTATTTTTACTTAATATTTTGAATTAATTATTTTTATATGAATATTTTTGGCTGTGGAATGAAACACAGTTTCCATTATTTCTTATGGGGATATTCGCTTTGATATACAAGCGAAATTATGCTCGCAATCCAAGGTTTAACTGTATTAAGAACTCACTGCTGTCCTGAAGGGGGCAGAAGACTCGGATCACACTGGTATTAACATAGATGAGTGGCAGACTGCTTGAGCAGAAGGCACGCCCTCTCATTGGCTGGCCAGCTGACCGGTACTCTTTGACTGTCCGTCTGGAAGGTGGAGGCGATACTGTGTGGAACACCTGGGTTATGCTGGCCAGCAGAGGGCATGAGAGCACCAGGTCAAACGGCTGGGCAGTCAGCAGGATTTCGTGCAGATGCTGTGGGGAGCTGTCCGGCCCACCACCTCGCAGCCTCTGGGGTCCTGTTCTCTCCTGTCGTGCTGTTAGCTTATGGAGAACATTGCAGGTCACGGCCTGTGTGTATGTCAGTGACAGGAAGCCATGAGGCTGGTGACATGCCTCCAAAGCTTTTGCTGCCATCTGTTCAACAAAGAGCAGTTTATTATAGTAAAAAAATAAGTTATCTAATAGGAGTAGACCAGACCAAAAAAACCCATTTAATAACATTTAAAAGAGGTGAAAAGGTAAACCCTGGACTTCCACGAGTTCACACTTGGTCGGACTTTTTCCTGTTAAATGTGTAATGCTATACTTAATGATGAAATAAATTACTATTTATAAAGACAGTTTTTTTTGTTTTTTAATATAAATGTCTCTGGATTTTATGTCACAGGATTTGCATGTAAAACACTTTCATTGTCTTCATTGTCAAAGTTATTATTATATTCATTTATTTTTAAAACACAATTCATATGAAATTTTCCAGCACTTTTTCACACAGCATAAAAAACAAACTTGTAAAGGATGAACAAAATTGCAAAGCATTCATTAGATTTGCCTGATTGCTGATTGAGGAAACGGAGCATTCAGCAGCCTACTGCAAAAACACACACAAAGGTCTGGCTCTAGAATTTTATTTTAGATTCAGCCAATTACATTTTTAGCCAAAAGACTGGTGAGTGTTTGAAATCGTTTACAGACTAATTCTAAATGTTCTGTGCTCAGTGTGTGTAGGCTGCTGGAAACTCTAGATTGCCAAAACAGAGTGGAAACAGAAGCGCTTACAGGAGAAAAGAAGGCAGAGAAGTGGCTCAAAGGGTCTTGGTGCTTGGCTTGGCGAAGCAGCAGGGTACGTCGGTTCAATTTGTCCGTGCAGGATAGCAGCACCCCACTACACGCACCTGGCCACATGGGACCAGCCTTCCCACTAGAACCCCATTGAAAAGGTTTAAAAAAGAGGGGGGGGAAACGTAAAAGGTAAAAAGACAAAATTTTCATGAATTTGTAACACTGAAAAGAGATGAAGCAGCACCAGTATGATGAAATTAAAGACAGATCAAGAAGACGATTTCCTCTGCAAAAGGCCATGGGAGGGCCTAAATGCACATTTTTACAGTAATATTCTTGCTGTCTATGAATTCTATATCTATTTTGATCAAATTTAAAATGTATGTTATATTTCCTATATTACTCTCCTTGTATACTACGATATGCAAGATGTGATTAAGGTTTATTTGCAGCCTTAATGTAAACATCTTAGTAAAAAATGCAGGAATTAAATATAGGAAATAATTACTTTTTTCAGACTCAATACTCTAAACTAGATATGTGTATCATTATGGCAGTCTACAGTTACGAGATGCCTTCATGAATGTACTGTAAATACAAGGGGTTTATTTCAAAATGCAAACAGCTGGAAAGACTCAATAACATTAAGGCCAGATTATAATTTGCTGGGGAAAAATACTTTTTTAAAAGTCTGTCCAGTTCTGATACAAGATGAACTTGTTCCAGAAAAACTGGAAAAGCACAATATGGAGGAGGAAGGACTCATGTTCCAAAGCATACTAAACCATCTGTTAACATTATCGCGGTTGTGTATATTGATGATGTGACTGCTGATAGAAGCAGCAGGATGATTTGGGAAGTGTATAGAGCTATACGTTCTGCTCATGTTCAGTAGAACGCTGCAAAACTAATAGGACAGCTCTTCAAGGACAGATAATGGCTATAGATGAATGAATATACAGGGATAATTGCTCTAAACATACTGCGACCCAAGTAAATAAATAAATAAATAAATCGTTAAAAAGGCTTAGTCAGTCACCTCTCTTGAACCCAGTTTAACTGTATTTATGTATATTACTGAAGATAAAACTGAAAGACACTGAAGGCAGCTATAGTAAAGGCCTGTCAAAGCATCTTGGGGAGGGGGGACTCAGGATTTGGTCATTTGGGTTCCAGACTTCAAGCATTCATTGACTGCAAAGTTTTTGCATCTATGTATTTAAAAAAATATTAAAATGTTATGGTCATGTTGATTTACCTATTCAGTTTGAGCCTGAAGAACTGAAGGGACTTTCTAAAGAAAAAAGTCTGTTATTCCTAAAGTTTGTTCAATATTTTTGTTGAAATAAACTGAAAGTCCACACGTTAATCACATTTTGATTGTTTGTACATGTGCAGAGGGGACAAAAATACAAAAACCGGGTCACTGTCCAAATACTTATGGACCAGGCTGTACAGTGTTTGAAAATGTATTTTATATAAATCTCAATTACTAGTAAAAAAAATTTTTAACTATACATTAATGAAAAAATTTTATTGTGTAATGCTGCTCTGCGACAATAACGATTGCTAAAAGCGCAATACAAATAAAATTGAATTGAATTATATTAAGTCTACTGCGATCTTGCTGCCAGCATACACACTGCCAGTGCAAGGACCAACTCTATAGCTGGAAATATTATGCCTACCTTCGTCATTTTAAAGGTCCAATGCTCATTTGACTGTCTTTTTAAAACTATATGTTTGTATGATGATTGAAACGGATGATCATCAAAGTAGATTTTTTTTTTTACTGAAACTCACTTGCAGGGGGGAAAAATTTAATATTGCACAGGCCAAATATCTGTAGATGAATGAACATGAAAAACGTGATCAAGTAACCAAGTAAGTTTCAGGAACAAAAAAAACACCCAGCTTCAACCAATCTTCAGCACCAAGAGAATGAATCAGCAACTACAGTAATTACATGAACCGGCTCAGTCAATCAGAGGAGATGCAGGGAGGACCACGCAAGAGACAAACACTGCAATGCACTTTTGGATCTTTCTGCAGTCAGTCTGCAGCACATGTATAGTCTGTGGATGAAGATTGTGCTAAAATATACTGCATGTGTGTGCTGCAGAATAACTGTGTCTGTTCCTCTGTGCAGTTTTAGCAGCAAGTTCTAGAACTGCAGGATCTCACCACTGCTTTCTCTTTGCACTGTAGAATCACTCCTTCAAAACAGTCAGGCTCACCTGGTCTAAAACATAAAGCTAATCTCATCACACAAACTCAGTATACACAATGAATAGCCTATGGTGTTTTCAACCAAACAATGCACCACAAGCTAATAACCAATACAAAAACCATCAGTGCAGTATATCAATTATTTTCTTTGAACCGTTCTCCATTTCCTACTCTCCGCATGGGTCCTACCTTCTTCTGTAATGGTCAATGTTGAAGCTGCTCACTTTACATTTTAGTTTTGTGTACACATCTTGCATGTCCACTGATGCACTTAGATCCTCCAGTTCACCAAGCACACAGATCTCTGTAAAAATAAAAATAAAAAAAAGAAGAAGAATATAATAATAATAAAAAATAAAAACAGCATCCACTACTACCCTAACCCTATCACACACGCTACAAATTATGAATAATTATACGCTTCATTAGATAATATTAAATATAATAGTAAATAATGTATAATCCTAAAACATATTTCATACATAATATAACATACTAATCATGTTTTATTACATATACAGTATTCATATTTTTCTAATGCTATTAAAATATTAAATATATAAAATGTATATATTAAATTTGGTGCTATGCTATAATTAGTTTATTTGTTTAGGCTCTATGTGTGGTGATAATGGACAGTAACACCACTGGGACGTTTAACTATGTATCACTCCGCTTCCCAGGTGTTCTAATAACCGTTAATACACTAACTCTCGGTCACAGCATGGGTGAAAGTAGATTGGTATTGAACAGAGAGTAACTGCCTGCCAAAAACCACATTCAAAACCAGAAGCAATTTCAGCAAGAACACACCTGATAATGTTGCATTATCTTTAAAAAACACTTTGACTCCTTAATAATTGCTTTTAAGCAATTGCAAAATGCCTCTGAACCATCCATGTTCCGGTATTTATTCAACCCCAAAGCTGATATTTTAAAGTGGGATAAATGGAAATATATAGACTTATATAAGAAACCACCTCCATGTTTTATACTTTTGGCTACAATACGGTTTGGCTGTAGCACCGGCAAGAATTTTACTTTTACCCCCCTCAATTACACTAACTGTCAGGTGCCACCTCCGCCAACCACGGTTTGTTAGTTCCACCATGAAATGATATGGAGCAAAAGAACTGTTAAATAAGAAAAATAATCAGAATCTGTTGGTAATAAATGGTGTTTGTAGAACTTTTGTATAAAAGTAATATCACAGTTAAGGTCATGCTGTTGTGCTTAATATCAGCACGGCTGTGATGTCTTCAGCATTTGGGCTGCGCTCTTGTGCATACAACCGCATCACAGCAACCTGCCAATTATCAGATCACGTCAATTAGCTATGTGTGAGAATATAAATATTCACAAGTATGAACAGCCTTGTCATATACAGTCCCCTCTAAATGTAATGGACAAGCAAGGCAAATTCTTTTTTTTTTTTTTTTACACATTAAAAACATTTGAGGTTGGGATTACAAAACATTAATATTAGATTATAGATCACAATTTTGTCTTTGTTTTTCCTGTTACAGATCGACGTGTTAAAAGAAAAAAAAAATTAAAAACATGTCACACAACCATTTCTTAAAATGATCAAAAATATTGGAACATGTGACTGATGTGTCAATTTACAAAGAACAGTGCAACAGTTTGTGATAACAGTGGGTAAATGGCTTGGTGCAGTTCTTGTAACCAAGGGACATGCAACCAAAAAAAATCACGTCTTATTTATTTTAAGATGTTCCAGTACTTTTGCTTGCCGTAATCATTTTTGTTTTATGATTGACCTGTCATTTTAGGATTTGGACACCCACTCCTGGAAAGATCTGTAATTGCCATAAAGGTTGTTTATTTGTTTACATCATCATATACGCTGTACGTCATTCTCACTGTACAATAATGACTTAAATTGTTTGGTGAAAGTTACAATGTTGAGCTCTGTCGTGCATGAAATTTGATAGTCCAAGATAATGAGCACTGAAACCATTCTACTTTACATGTATCATTAATGTTAGTTGCTCAGTGATGACACATTGCAAGACTAGATAAGAGGCATACTGAACAACTTTACCTGTTTTTGTGGTTGAGTCTGGAGCGAAGAGTTTGACAGTAAGTTTGGGCAGCATCCACTGCATCCACAAACTAACCTTCCCACTGGCCCCACCAATCGTGCTCGTCTTCTGCTCTAAAGTTAGAGGTTCACAGGATGGGTCCTCTCCAGTTGGAACAGAGCCACCCTGAATAACACACAGCCATGACATTTTGATGAAATGGTACATACTTATATGTGAATTGGGTCAAAACTGTGGCCTGTTTGTACAAGACTATGTAATCAGATTAAAGCCTATATAATGGCATTTAGATCAGCTTAATTGTTTTCCTTGGGTAACTGTCTGACCCCACAGACCTGAATGCTTAGATAACTAAATGTTGTATTGCATTAAAAAAATTGATCTACTTAAAGTAAAAATAAATACAGAGAAAAAAAAAAATACACGCACTATTAGATCAATCAAAATCCATAAAACACACCTTTAAAAATTGTTCAATGTTAGCAAATTATCATCATAATTACTTATATTACATAATTATATAAGCCTTTGAAAAATACGTTTTGAAATTGAATCACTGTTGAATTGTTAATTTTGAAATTTAAATACTACTGAATTTATTAAACTGAAATATTTGACTTTTAAAAGCAACATCTTTGAATTCAAGTGCTCTGAATGTCACACGAAATTTTCAACAGTCCATTTCAAGCTGTGAAATTCAGAAAGAAAAATTCAAGCTTGGAAATTCAAGCACACATTCAATACAGGAAAAGCAATCGAGCCAGAACGGATTCCATTCGTCAGTCACGTGACCCAGGGAAGTGGACGTCTTCGATACCGGCTCGCAGTGAGTCTAGACAGAACACACCTGCAGGAGAAAGTGCTTCACTGTGATGACGGAGGGCAGCGGCCCGATAAGTGCACCTGCAGTGTGTTACACTAATTATATATTGTCAGATATTTTGGTCATTTTACTGTGATGAAGGAATTTAGTCAAAGTGTGTGTGTGATGTTTGTTACACACACACATTGGTGGCCATAGGTAGTAAGACAGCATGTGCCATGTATTGGTTCTCTCTGTGCACAGAACAGGTGACGTCACCAGTTAGTTCAGGTCTGGGTGAAAACTTGTGTTAATTAAAATCAGCTGCTTTAGTTAATTGATGGAACAAATAAGTGGCAGGACTTATACTTTCTAAAGCAGTGGTGTGCACCTCTTCAGGTACAAAATCTTCAGGGTTAGAAAAAAATGACTTCGGACTAAATACTGATAGTTATGTGGCAATTTATTGGTGTAAAATAAGTTATTCTTATTTTCTGTAGTCATTATTTAAATGTTTGAGATTGTTATGAAACTTTCATTTTTTGTCCACCACAATTATGTTGAACTTGTGTGAATATAATGCCTCAGGACAACTTGATTTAATCCCTGATCTTTTTGCTTTTGCTTTCAATATAGGTTGTTCTCCAGGACAATGGAGATGAGGATTGTTCACTTGATGCGTATGTCAGGCTATCATCGTCAGATCATCAAATATTTTATGTGATTTATGTAGATTTACTTTTTTTGTAATATGCTATACTTATGTAAATGTGAGTTGATATTACTTAAACATATTAAAGACATGTCCAGTAAGCAGTTTTGGGGTTGATACTCATGAAAAATTAACAGCAGTAGATGGTGTCCAACTTAAAATGAAATTGCAAAATAACTGCATTTTACATGCCAAAAGCACAATCACTTTGCTTAGTCACCAGAGCATGTATTTATACTAAATTAGTCTACAGGTAGGTTGTTTGTTATATCTCATGAGGTGGAGTTTGTCTGACAAACTGTTCCTCTTTGGAATCAGCTCTTCACTGCCCAGGCATGCGTCTTCACAGGTCTTACTGCTGATTTCCGTGGATATAAACTTACTGTAGGGAAATGGCTCAGGATCTCCCTCTGACTAATATTTAATCACCTCAGTGTCAAATTTGAGAGAAGCTGTATTCTCATCTAAAGCGAGTAAATCATTCTCACTGAAATGCTGCATCCTACAGCCCATTGTGGTGAGAAATCAATTCACCCAGCAGTCAGCAGAGATCATTATGCAGATAATCAAAGCTATGTAATGCAAATCAATGCAAGTTGATTATTAACTAATGTAAATACTGAATTTAGGAATAGTAATACATTACTCCATTACTATAACTAGTTGTATATATTTATTTGTAATGTACTACTCTGTAATATATTACTCCAACACTGCCTGCATTTGTAAAAAAAAAAATATATATATATATATATACACATACACAGTATATACATCATCTTGAAATGAGATGGAAAGTAAGTATACAGATTATATATGGGAACAATGTATCAGAGGTGCTAGAGCATGAAACATTTTCTGACCACAAAGCCTTTTTTAACTCTGTATTTTAGACACACATCCATTCACATACTAGTTCAAACAAATAACTGTTTTATTTTAAGTATGAACAGGGCCAAACCGTCACAAATATTACTAATTGTTCAAAAGATTCACAAGACTGAAATACAGCAATGTAAATGCCACACCCAAAGGACTGGGATGCAGCCCTTGGATGTACAGCCTCTTATTGTTGTAAAATTGTCCATGGATGAGGGGGATTCCCAGACTTGAAACACCACTGGAGTGGTCAGAAAGAGGTATTCTACGGTCCTCCCAATCAGCAGATTGTTGAGAGCCTTAAAAACAGGGAAAAATCATGCTGAATAAATTAATTGAACATCACATGCAATAACAATCAAACATACCCAGTATAAATTTTGTAATGTATTGGCGTTTGGCCTCTGTACATCACCACATTTAATTTGAAAAGAAACACTCAATATGCCAGTGAAATCGAAAGAAAAGTGTGGCATTAACCATTCAGGAATTATACATGTTCACATACACACATTCATTTTGGGGGTTCGAAATAATGTGGAAAAACAATTAAACTTAAGGATTGCCTTTAATTCTTGAATGAAAATTCTTTGCAGTCAACAACTGCCTGAAGTCTGAAACCCATGGACATGACCAGTGCCGAGGTTCCTCTCTCTACATGCTTCACCAGACTTGTGGGTCTTCCTGCCTTCAGTCTTTGCTCTACTTTTATTTACTTGCTTAGGTCATGCTACACGTGGCCATGCAACTACTTGTCAGACTTTTCCCCCCCCATTATTTAAGAGCCCCAACCCAACTTTAGTGACGGTTTTAAATTAATTAAAATACTTAACCTAACAGTTAATGTAAGATCACAGCTAATTTTCATGCAGCTGCACACGGTCAGAGCACCCTGACAAACTCTGACGTGTCAGTTCCTCCCCAATTATGCTTAAAAGTGCTATCAATTTACCAGTGACTTTTGGTGGTACTGAATATGATTTAACTGTTCCATAAATACTTGCAATAGCCATATTTATTTGAAGGTGATTCATTTCAGAATCATCACTTTTTTTAGGCACTTTAGTAGCAGATGCTCCATGCTAATAACTACATACATAACTACATTTATGACCTTTCTCACCTGCTATTGTCATTACTTTGCCAGGAATTAAAAGGTAGGGAAGATTTGACAGGATGTGTGGGAACATGATCATCATGTACACAAATTTTCCACAAGTTCACAGTTCACGCCGGAGTTTTAGGCACTTTGTACAGAGGTGCACACCACTGCTTCAGAAAGTATAAGTCCTGCCACTTATCTGTTCCATCAATTAACTAAAGCAGCTGATTTTAATTAACACACCTGTTGACCTAACTGGTGACGTCACTTGTATGTGCACAGAGAGAACTAATACATGGCACATGCTATCTTAATACTTTTTGGCCACCACTGTGTATCTCTCTCTCGTGTGTGTAACAAACATCAGTCTGGGTCTCATGCTCACTAGCTCAACTTTAACTAAACTTTGAATTCCTTTATCACAGTAAAATGACTATATAATTAGTGTAACACACTGCAGGTGCACTTACCGAGCTGTTGCCCTCCGCCATCACGGTGAAGCACTTTCTCCTGCAGGTGTGTTCTGTCTTCTAGCTAGACTCACTGCGAGCCGGTATCGAAGACGTTTTTCTTCCCTGGGTCACGTGACTGACGAAAGGAATCCATTCTGGCTCGATTGCTTTTCCGGTATTGAACTTGTGCTTGAATTTCCAAGCTTGAATTTTTCTATCTGAATTTCACAGCTTGAAATGGACTGTTGAAAATTTCGTGTGACATCCAGAGCACATGAATTCAAAGATGTTGCTTTTTAAAAAGTCAAATATTTCAGTTGAATAAATTCAGTAGTATTTAAATTTCAAAATTAACTATTCAAAAGTGATTCAATTTCTAAATGTATTTTTCAAAGGCTTATATCATTCAAGTAATTATGATGCTAATTTGCTTCCATACAGTATGTTCCACGTTAACAGATTTAGAATCTTTGAATTTTTATACTATGTATACTAGATTCCTAATTTACAGGTTTTCTTAAACAGATACTATATGGAGCAATAAAATCTCTATTAAATACATCACCTCCTAACCTAGCTATACCCAAGTACTGTATGATAACTGTTGCACTGATTAAATAAAAAACTGACCACAAACCCATGTCTCCTGTCTAATTATGGCCAATATCAATGTCAAAGTAGTTGGGTTACACCGACCAAGTAAGCCGCACGCTCTATGTTTAGATTAGTGGTTAAGTTAATTGCATCTGTTTGCAACTGCTTCATCTTCTGTCCCTGGATAATTCAGTGAATGCGGAATTGACTTGTGTCCGTATATTCTTCAGCTGCCTTGAATCTTTTGAACTTTATTTTGGTTTTGAATGTGAAAATAACCTGTTGCATTTACTATGCCAGTGGGCTACTGAGCCTTACCTGTCTGCCTTGGATAATTAACCTGCTCTGATCTTCCTATAGCTAGTGCTAGCAAAACCCTGTTGCTCTCACATAAAGATTGGCCATCGGAGTTTTCTTCAGCTGAACTTCACAAAACTGCTTCTGAGCTTGACCAAGCGTTGCTTTACAGGGGTAACCGTGATCTCCATCAATGTCACTGACTTCAGAAGACTGCCTGCCATCACCATGCAGAGGCCATAGCTTTACAGGCATATCCCCAGCTTTCTTATTAACTTCGTATTACAAGCTCGCCTGTCAATCAGTGTCTCGTTTGTAAATCAGTGCCGAGTATCTCTGACCCCTGTTAGACCTCCTATAAGTAAACCAAGTTTCCTGTTGCAGTCCATTTACAAACATAACGCATGGTTCCAAGTACAGAACCCGTCTGTAAGCATTAAACTGCAGTCGATACACTTCACTGAAGTCATTATACTTATTGCTACTTTTATTAATATTTCAATAGACAGCAATCTGATTCAGTTGCATCCTGCTTTCGGGTCCTACCTGTCTGCATTCCCTCTGGCATGTGAACTCAAACAATAAACGATAGAACAGTGCGAGTACACTACCTTATCATTAATTAGTTTTTATTTATTTTTTATAGTCTTAAAATATCACAACTTCAGAATAAATGCCACCTTCAAAGTAAAGCTGTTCTCTAATGAAGGAGGACAATTTCTGTATAGCTGTGTGTTAAAGTCTCTGCTCTAACAGGACACATTTTCGGTTTATGCTGAACCATGTTACTGAGACAAACACGTTACCAGCGCTTGTCTGGTTGCCCTGAATGTGGCACATGCATCACAGACCTCTGTGGGAGAGCCCGGGTCAGCTGAACGACTGACACTGCCGTTATCAGGAGGAATGGTGCCTGCGCTGCTGTGAAACGGAGAGGTAGGTCCAGCAGGCTGAGGAGGAATTTCCCCTTGAAAGCCGGATGCATGCCACAATATTCCTCTTCTCTGCAGACAGTCCCAAAAACTGCTCCAATTTAGATACAACTCGTATAACAGCTGTATCTGAAAACAAGTAAAATAATTTAATCAGTTTATAAATAAAAGCCGTTGAATAGTGGAGTGAAGAAAAAAATAAGCAGCAGTGAGTATCTCATGTTGTGGCCAAGGAACAATATGGTACCCACAAAGTAGAAAGTTTTTTTCAGTACGCCAGAGTCATGATCAGCGTGCCTACTTCTTGTCTAAAACACTGGCATTCAAGGAGTTCCTTTAACAGCCTGCTTTAATGAGTGAGGCCCGGGGGGACGTGGCTAAGTTTCACCGCTGTACTGTGCTTGAAGTCTTAATGTCAATCAGCTTTTCAAATCATTTTAGAGAAAAACTTCATCTAATGGCCACATCTTAAGAATAAATACGAGTTTGTAGAGAGTTGTATATACTGTATATAGTCTTTTCTTTATGAGTATGCCCTTTAGATTCTTTTGTTGTTAAAGAGGTGTTAATTTAAACTTAACTCAACATTGAACATAAGAAATAAAAGGGGGGGTACAGAAGCTCTCGGGAACCACAGACAGAGAGACAGACATACACAGATTTAAGTAAGTAAAACTCCATCGTATTTAAAATAAATATTTATATTTTCTGATCCTTGGTTTAATCCTTAAGGATCAATACTTTCTCATTAATACTTAGCAACCAGTAAAAAGAGAGTGAACTTCTAATCAGTTTCCACTATTAAAAGAGGGCAGGCTTGTGAACAGTTTTGCATTTAATTGTAGAATTGTAGGACATGCCGTGTTCTACCTGTGAATTGGAGACTTTCAAAGAAAGTGGTTGCAGGTCTACATGCAGGCAGACGATGAAGGCATGTCTGGAGTCGAGAGAGGGGGAAGTTGGCTGCAGTTTGTGGGAGGTGACGGCGAGGGTAGAGGTGCAGCCGACTGGCTCCAAAAGAGAGAAAGAGCTCTGATGCCCCAGCAATGTATAGACACTGAATTGGCCTACTGTCACTGTCCAGGGGAAGGCATCACCTACACACACACAAAAGTACATTCTTTATTAACGCCTAGACAAACATATCGTAAGGTTTCATTTGGTCTTTAGCTTTGAATACAGCCCTCATTGTGGTGGCCATTTTATGTGTGAAAATTATTTCTTATGTTCATAATTTCTTGGAATATGCCATCAGGGAAGAAAAAATGTATAGATATATTACTCTGGTCATTCAGTATATTCAGGTCAACAGGTAACATCAATTTATTTTAGACTTTTCATTACGTGTGAAAATGCTCTTACTTTCACTTGACTTATATTAAACATAGCTTTTGTTTATTCTGTTCATTTTTTACAATGCAACATCAAATATTGTATTAAAAAACACTGATGCTTATTCGAATCACCACTATCAGTAAAACCTGACACCAGCTAGAGTAAGACACACATGAACACCATCTTACCTGAGCGACTTTTGATTAAGAAAAGACACAATCCAAGCAACTGCAACTCAACCTGGCAATTACAAATCAATAGCTAATTTTCCTTAATTCCTGAGCTATCAAAAGATGTGATTTAAAAAAAAATAAATATTGTGCAAATTGTCCAATAATGTCCGAAAAATTTCTGATAATGCAAAATCACAAAATTGCATCCTGATTCCATCACTATTTCCGGTGACTTTCCACCTTCCCCAGTCTTCACCTGTAACTCTATTGAATTTCATTTTTATTTCATTTGAATCTAAATAAAATCTATAACAATTATTGCATGATTGATTATTTTAGTAAAAATGTAGTCTCTGTGTGTGTGTGTGTGGGTGTGTGGGTGTGTGTGTGTGTTCTCCATACCCTCTTCCAGTACAGGTTTTGGCACAGTGAAGGGAATTTCCTGTAAGGGCTCCATGTGCCTATGCCCAGCACTCATCACACTGATTTGTGGCAGACAGATTACTAAAGTCCCCGGCATTGATGTCTGGCTGTGGTACCAGCTGCGCACAGTGCCTGGGATATCACCACACACAATGGTGCAGGGACATGGCATGGTGTCCTTAGGCACAAACACACAGCATGACTGCAACTCCACCTGTGATTGGGGTCACATACAGTATAGGTTTATTAATAAGACCCAGAGAAGGAACCTTTTTATGATTGAAATGTTTAATAAAAGAGATGAACGCACATGGACATCTTATGTGCTTCCAAAAAAACGTACTGTATAATGCTTGTTTGCCATCCTAAAATTTTCATTTTCCTCTAATCTAGGATTAAGGCCTAATAAGTCAGGATTGTGCAGTTTAGAATAACACACATCCTTTTTTCAGCACAACCCACTGTAGGCAACATGACTAACTGAATTTTATTTCATTTTAAACACACAGACATGACTTAATTTAAAAAAGGGTCACATATGCAAAGAAATAGAACATTGCTTTTAGCAATAAAATGTACACATTTTAAAAGTGATAACAACTTTGGAACCCCATGACATATCAGAAAACCCAAATGCACAATTTGACGTCTGAAGCCTCTGATGAACCTCTGCCTAAGCATTTAAAAAAATTAATCAATAAAATGAAAAGAAACAGTCTCTGTGGATTAATCCATGTTCGACCATCAGTACGGCTTTCTTTTTATTCTCTTTACGGCAGCTGGCATTCGCTGCATTTTCTGCCCCTCAGTACACCGCACCTGTACCTGTTTATTGTGCAAGCAAGAGGGAGCTGACTGCTACTAATTAATCGATCGCGGATGGCATGGTTCTCCCAGACAGATTTTGGCTGAAAGGATGAATAACTCTATTTGGGCGGCTGTCAGTATGCTTGGATGGTCACCCAAGTACAATGTACTCAATATACACTGCATGTGTGGGGAAACACACAGCTCTTTATTTTAAAAATCAGAAAAAACTTTTACTAGGTGTACCAAAACTTTGTATATGACTATAAGTAACATAGCTTGGATAAAATGTCTGCAGATGTGTGAGCAAATGAGTATTATGTGAGCGTTAGTTAATATAACTATATCTCTCTTACATTCCCAAACTTTTCAAGATCTCAAGATCACAGGAAATGCTAAGGATGTTTTTAAAGTGTGTGTTTGTGAGACACATTTATGCATTTTTGTCACATAGAGTTTACAATTAAAATGACAGTTAACTGATAATTTTTTTATCAAAAGATTAATCATTTTCAATAGTTTTAATCGTTGCCCAACCCTATAAACAAATAACCAAATAAATACACACACCTCATTAGGTATGGAGCTGGTTTGGTCTACAGCCACTAACCCTAATCAGTTTTTCATAACAGTTTAAATAATCGCACTGCACACGCGGTCACACTCAATCCTGGCTTACTCAATCCATGCAAACAAAACTAGAACTGCGTGGTTGGTGGAGAAATATCTTGCTCATCAATGCATGGCAGCTGCACTGGCCAGGTTTATTTTTAATTTTACCATGGAAACAGACTATTGTGTTGTGCAAGATCCCATTTTTGTATGGTTTTGATGTGTAGTGGCCTACACACACCATTGTTACAGATTTTAAAAACGTTTAATCCTAAAGAACATAGGTGAGCTTCATAACTCTCAACTGCCACAAATACCACAAAAGCATCTTCAGTCATTTCTTTATGTGAAAAGCTTGGTTTAGTACTTGTACTTGAGTGTAATACTGAGGATAATGATTTATGGCGTTGCTATTGGTCATAAAGAGCAGCACAGAAGATACTAACCACTAGAACAATTTGTACTTCGAAAGTAAAGATGAGAAAAAACCTTATCTTACATGATAATGATGAATTATACATGATGAACTAGTTGTTTACCTGCAGTGTGAGACGTTTCACAGCATCCCAGGCCTGTGTGATTAGGTTCTTTATCCATTGATCTGAAGATGCTGAACCCTCGGCTGTTGACTGTGTAATCTTCAATGGCATTGAAAGAGGACGAGACTCTAAAGATATACACACACAAACATGTAAGGACAATTTTGACATTATATCACCACATCATTTTGGTGTTTTAAACTCTACGTAGCTTATTACAGTTTATTTTTATTTAGTAGACAATGACTAAATATATACACAGATAGCCACAAGACAAAAAATGAAGTGATGGCTCTAAGCATGTGATATTTCATTTCTACCAAGGATACATTGTCACATATTGCAACTGTGATATGCTTGGCAGTAGATTAAAACAAACTGGTGAAATCATTTCAACATGATGAAACATTGACCTGGATTAGTTTATCTCATTCTGCCTTCTCCTACCACTCACTGGTGCATTTAAAAAATATGTTTTGTTCCACCCTCATTTCTGTTAAAGTGCATCAACTACAGGGATTAATGACAGACCACTAAACCTTTATAATCCACGGTTCAGACACTTTCCTTGTTTGTGATCTTATTTTCTCTGAACATTAGTGTGCACGATCAAAAAGGTTGCATCAGAGCATGACACCTAGAAGGGAAGAGACACTCACTCTCACTCACTCACTCATCATCATCATCTATACCACTTTATCCTGTATTCAGGGTCACGGGGGCCTGGAGCCTATCGCAGGACCACCCCCATCTACACTTACACATCTACATCTACAATAGCACACACAAAGACCATAAGACTGCATCATATTCAAGGTAACCACAGCTAGAAAAAAAAATCTGCCACTGTCAAACACCACTAGAAACTCTAAAACACCCTGTTTTATGTTTTAAGGCAACGATTTTCTTAAAACTATGAGGTAAATTGCTTTAAATGAAAATTGTTCAAATTTAGTTATGGAGAATGTGTTATGAATCTTCTTGTTGCCTTCATTGAAACGGTCATGATTTCTACAAATTAAACCAGCTACTCTTAAACATCAGGATAACGGACAACTGTTGTCCTGTCCCTGTTAGAGACCTGTTATGGTCTTTGTCTTCATCGGGCTGCTGATGTAGTCTGACGCCTGATTGGAAAGCTGCTTTGCCAGCAGAGTACTAGCCACCGATGCTTCGTCCTCCCTCGTCTTCATCATCAACACAGACCCACTACCAACAGTCTGCACAGAGTGAGACGGAAAGCAGATAAGCAACACATACTTTTACATGTTGAAACAGTTGAATTGAAAATTCTACAAAAAAAAACACAAAAAAAACAAGAATATAGGCACAGAACACTAAAGGACTTCCAGAAAAAAATATACACTGAAATCATACTGAAGTAACACACAATAACAAATTTTCATCTTGACCACAACTGTGCACATTATTTTTACTAATTTAAACGTTTCTCAGACACGTGTCTAAAAGATAGAGGTACTGTCAAGATAAGAGGTTGTGAAATTAGAGAAGAGTTTAGTCCTAAAGTTGCTTATTCTTCCAAACTCAGTAAACAAGCTAGAAGGGCTTTGTTGAGAACCTGCTGGAAGGACCATCAATGAGGCCTTTATGTTAGCGTGTTCAAACAGAAGCTAGTCCTGAGACACAGTAAATATATATATAAGTTAACTCAGATCTGTCCTGGTCCTGAAGTAAAATAAAAACTGACATAATAAATAATAATAATAATAATAATAATAGTAATAATAATAATAATATCACTATGTTTTATCCACTTCCCTTTTCCCAATGCTACTGCAATTTATTGGAAACATGAATCGTTCCCTGATAGCCTGCCACTAAGCAGTATAGATGAAGAATGAAAACAAGTCGTTTGTGTTTTGAATGATTTCACTTACTTGTACTGAGCAAATGAAACCATATTCAAACTTCCATTCTGAGATAAGGTAGTAGTGCAAAAAGAGGCCATGCCCATCTACAGTAACAGGCTAGGCTGAAAACCTTTAGCAAGCTTCCATTTCAAGTGAAAACATTCCCATTCCATTTGTTTGACATATGCTATGACTGATTTTCAAGCACTTACAAAAATGTTTATGAATTTCATTAGGATTATATGAATATTCTTTTATAGGAGATGTTGAAGGAGGAAGGAACTGCTCATGATCTAAAGCAAATCCCATAACCTTATGGCTTTGACATGTAAGGCTGTCAATGGAGCTGCATCAAGTGCATCGTCTCCGATCTCCCTTCTGGTACAATTTAATCTGTACAGGTTTTATTGGATTTTTATCTGCGAACTCTAATCTAGTCTTCCTGTTTGTGAGGATTACTACTGGTCTACATTTTGAGGTAAAACTTCTGTATTTAAAAGCATTTGCCTTGATTGTTCACTTTGACACAAATATGCCTTTCTCCTGGAAGGTGTTCTTGATCTTGCCCACCATTGTGAAGGGACATTTCCTCCACAGACTTTTCTGCTTTATAACACCATTTTTCGTCATATTCTTCTGAGCTCACCGAATCAAAAACAGGGCAAATATTTCATCAGTGAAACTGGGATTGTCGAGGGTTAAGAGTAACAGATTCCAAATTTGGTAACTAAAAATACCGATAATTTTGAGGAAAAAAAGGAGAAAAATACCGGGCCATGAAATGGCCGAGTAGCCAACTGTCCAATTTCCACTGTCCACAGAGGGACTATGTCTAAAAAAAAACCTGTATTTTTATACTGTTCATGTGATTTGTATATAGTCCCAAATTAATGTTAAAAATTAGCATTTTGTGCTTATATTTATTTTTTTTATTACGTCTTTATTATTTACTATTATTATTACTGTATTATTCACCTCCAGTATGCTATGTGAAAATATTCATGGACCCGAGTGTGTATATATGCAGTAAATGATTGTAAATACCTGTTGTGTCTGGCGGTTTGTTGTGGGTCTCTGAGAGTGGTACATCAGCCAAGTGGATAAAACAGGATCCATATTTACAGCAATGCCCTGAACACCAACAAGCAGTACAGCACCTACAACATAAAAAGAAGCCAATATGGACCAAGTCACATTTTCTCCATTTTAATCAGTTTAAGTCAGTCTATGCGTATTGTAACTTCAGATGCCTCATATGCATTCAGTACATTCAGGTCACCCGAAGTCATTTTATTGCCACATAACCCACTGAAAAAAAACCCAGATCATAACACTGCCACCAGAGGCTCGTACAGCGTGCACTATGCATGGTGGTTGCATCGCTTCATGTGCTTCGCTTCATACCCTGACGTGCCCATCATTCTGAAATAGGGTCAATCTGAACTCATCAGACGAATGGCATTTCTCTATTGTTCCAAAGCCTGAACCTGTGTTTGCCTGCTGAGATATTTAAGGTGTTTAGTGAAGGGTATTACTGGATTTACAGTATGTGAAGGGACATACTCTGTTGGACCTGAACAACATCAGCAAATAAGTCTGTTCAAAAGGGTAAAATAATGAAAAAGAAATATGACAGAGAGCAACTAAATACATCATGAAAAATAAAAATGTGTACCCTAGGCAATATGGTGAGGTATTAATGAGAAACTAGAAAAGTTTCATCAGATCTATGAAAAAAATTGCAATTGTAATACAGATCAATTTGTCCACAAAACCTGGATATAAGTACAATAAGCCAGAGTTATTAAATTCCTTCACCCAAAAAAAGAAGAGGCAGTAATTATGGCAAATGGGTTAATGGCAGAAGGGAAATACAAATAGAAAAATATAAAATTAGCATATAGAAGAAAATTGTGACGATGATGCATGATGTACGCCGACCACACCAGACGACAGCTAGTGATTACTACATGTCACCTGTGCTTAAAAAAAATAATAATAATTCAGTAATTTGTCCCGTGATCTTAGTGTGTATTTTAGTGTACAGATCTACAAATTGCCACAGGGGGGCAGTAATGTTATAAAAATATATGGTCACAAACCCTATCACCAATCTAAAAAACATTTAATGTTTTGGAAGTAGGAATCTTTCCCTGACACTAACAGGCAAGTTATGTACAAAATTGTGTTTCCATCTGCTCAAATGAAAAGCACAGAAAGGAAAATGTGACAGAGTTTTAAATCGATAAGATCAAATGAACTATGAACTCTTTAAATAGAAATCAAATGCTGATTCCAATCACAGATAAAGGTATGCAAAAACAATGCTATGAAGGTTTAGCTTTTTAGTATTTGACACTGTATATATATTTATTTTGTTTGGCAGCATTTGTTGAATGTCAGTCAGTACAAAACTATGCCTGAGCATTCACGAAAGAACTAGCATTTTCAACAGCACAGAATTTTTGCACAATGTGAGCAGAAAGCCAAAACTCTGCTTTTAATAAAAAACACATCATAAGCTTATAAGCAAGTCAGCCATAGTACAGCGCTCCTGAAGCTCACAGTGCTAACTAAGTGAGGCTGTGATTTTAACCTTTATCCCAGAATGTGCTAAAACTTGCTATGAATTTCTGTTCTGCAGCAGTTATAAACACATCTTGTATCAGTAATTACTCATATGCGATGCAAATCAAATCAAAAATATACCTGCCAAATACTCTTACTCTAAACACAAGTCATCATAAAGCAGCTGCACACACAAAGCACTGAACTCTGAAAAGCGCATTTGTTATTATAATTCAAGGTTCTGTTTTTTTTTTTTTCATTCAAAAGCCAGTATACATTAGCATTAGTACATAAACTCATATGAGTTTATTATTATTATTATTTTAGAGAGTTTGTTTCCAGCGTTTCCAGTCCAAGATTCAAGTGTAGGATCTTTGTTGGCTAAATGAAAGCTGGGGGTCTGTGCTATGCTTGTGCTGCTGATGACAAGGCGAGAAGCAGGACCTGATTAATGATGACCCGAGGACTCGCAATATATTTTACCCTCAGCGCCTCTTTGCCAGGTTACATAAAACAATATGTGACATCTCCTCATGAAACCTGCTGTCTGTACACTAAAGTTTTACACCTCTCCAGTAACTTTAAAATCCTTAATGCATACTGCTCTCAGTCCTTTAAAATCATGTATGCAAAAACACAGATAAATCACAAGTCATAGAATTTTTTTCATCATCATACATTAACATGGGCACAAACAGAGATATCCACACTCTTATTGCATACATTCACTACACCTCATGTCTGCTTCTTATCAACTGGCCACCAGAGACCTTGCAATTGAAGTGGGAGTTGACATGCAGCCTACCTCCCACTGGGCCTGTGGCAGTACACTACGGCTACTAAGATCTAATTGAGCACAGGGTGTGTGTATTGATAGGAGTTAGGTTTCCGAGTGTGTGTGAGTCGACTGGGGAAGTTACATTGTTGATTTTTGTTGGGGTCACAGGAGTTTAAGTTTTGTTTTAAGTGCATGCTAGGATTGTCAGACAAGTGGTGCGTGTATGGTTAGTGGGAGTCATTTTGTGTTTTTTTTTTTTTTCCCCCAGTACCTCCTCCTCCATACGGCACTGCAAATCCTCTCTATTATCGTCCACTCCCCTCATACACTTATTTATCTACTTGTCACTTCGAGGTGCCCTTTCTCCCCAGATTCACCTTCTATATACGTATCTCCTCCTACAATCTCACTGCTATTTTTCTTTTTTTCTGACCTACAACCCCAGTCCACACCGTCCCAACCCTTACCCTGCACAGACACAGAAATAGTCCATCTTTCCATTTTTACTTCATCGTTGCTCCAAACATCAAGCACTTTAGTCTGACACTATTTCTGTTAGTATGCAGAACGTAATGCATAACATGTTGTTGGATCAGCGTTAGCTTTGATCATAGCACTCATGCGCTGTAGCAGTGTCTCAGTAACTTTATGCAACATCGCAACATTGGTTCTGTCCAAGGTTTTATTCATTTTTGTCCTCAAATCATCCTAAAGACCTTCAAATCAGGTTAGAGTCAGGACTCTATGGAGGCCATTTCATGTGTCTAAATAATTCATGCTCCCAGAAGTGAAAGCCTGAAGAATACAGTATGTTGTCCTGGGGAAAATAAATAAATTATATATATATATATATATATATAGGTTTTCCCATTTATGGGAAAACCTAGTCATTCAATAAATGTAGGGATTCCCTTTATTTTATTACCACATACCATTACTGAGCCGAGATCTGACCAACTGACGCAACACCAGACCAGACACTGCCTCCGTTGTTTCTTGATGCAGTAAACTTAAAAAGCAAATCACAGTACACGTTACAGGGCAGGCAGATGCACGAGTTTACCCATCTGTGCTCAAAAACAATTCTCACTAAAGGCTTTCTCTCTAAAGACTTTTTTCCCACATTAGCCGTGCCTCCCCACACTATTCTGCATGGGAGGAGAGAATGAAAGATTATGGGAATGTCTAGCCCTGACTGGGCAGCAGGCAGGCTCCCATCCATCCCACACTGCATTTTGTTTTTACATCTTCAGTCAACCATGGAGACACCAATTTGCTCAGCTACTAGCACAGAAAACTACCATTTGGGTGTCGAGCTCATCTGAACTGCAGTTACTTGTTACCATGAATCAGTAACTCAACACTTTAATAGTGATTTGCCTGATCCAAGGAAAACACACAGACATCTGCCGTTAAAAACTGACAAATAAAAAGAAGAAACCAAAAATATCAGCCATAACACCACATAACATTAACATATAAAAATTAATTATCAAATATATACCAGTAAACTGGTGACAGGATCACGCACCCGAAGGTTCACCCTTGCCTGAAGGAACTAAAGGCCGTATATCCGGGCCAATCCCACAGAAAAAAACAGTACAAATCGCCAAAAAAAAGTCTATGCTGTCCACGATAGAAAAGCTCCAGAACACTCAGTGCATCACAGTCAGGCCCACCAGGCAAGAAGCCCAACCCCACAGACCCAGCCTTCCAACTTCTCCAAATCCCAATACTGACAATCCATCACTCATGGAATGCACGGGACAAATTCACTGAGCCCCCACCCACTGCACCCAAAGGATCCACTGCCAACATCCTGGTCCCAGACACCACAGCCACCTGCAGAGGTCTTGTGGAGTCGTCAGAGCAGCCCAGGCAGAACAAGGGGAACCGAAAAACGGCTGATCAGTTTATACTTCATGCAACTATGTATTTCACACTCAGATCATCTATAAATAAAAGATACAGATGTATAAAAATATACAGATGTGTTGTCACTAAACAATTCTGTCTAAACCTGCAACATCCAGATGCAATCCAGGTCCTATACTTACTATCCTGAGGAATATAAACTCCTCCATCATTCATGAATTTGGAAGGTTACATCTACCATACAATCCGAAACTATTGGAACAGGAGTTTGGCTCAAGACTTTTGCTCTGTACTGGCGGTGTATACTGAAGTGCATCTTTACTGTTCAGAATGTTTATCGTCATTGCTGTGATCTAATAAATATAGCAGTTTAAAACACAGATTGATCTGACTCGTGAGTATCTAACCAACTTTAAATCAAGGACTCAAAAAATAAGCTTATTATATACTCATCCCTCCTACCCTAGACGAAGGCTAAATTTTATCATACACTATACAATTAAGCAATTTCGCATAAGAGGGAGTGCATTGTGCTGGAATAGCTGATATTCAGCACAACAGCATGACCTCGAGTGTTCTTTTACACAACAGACTTTTACACACCGTCCATTAGCAACAGATTATGATTAGTTTCTTTATATAAACAGTTATTTTTGCTCCACCAACACACGTCCTTCCACGACTGGTGAAACAAACTAACCGCGTCTGGCAGAGCTGGCAACCGACAGTGTAATTAGCCTGGGGTGAACGCATACTACAGTATGTAGCCAAAAGGTTAGGAGAATAAACCGTGGAGGTGAATGACAGTCCTGAGAAATGTACTCTGCTTTAGAATATCAGCTCTGTTCATTTCTGGGTTCCGGCATTGAATCCCAAATAGCGTTAAATTGCACTAGAGTATTCAGTTCCTTGTCCCACACACTCCTTGTTAGCTTCGTAATCATAAATAAAAGAACAAGGATGGTGTTACGATTCATAGGCGTTTCAGAACGATTTAAAAGCAATTATTAAGGGATCAAAGTATTTAAGCTAACTTCAGATCAGGTCAGATGTGTTTTATTGCTGAAAATGCTTCTGTGACTGGTTTGACAGATAGCTTCTCTTTCCTATGGCATTTTATGGCACAGACAGATCTACTTTCTCCAGTGTTAGTTACAGACAGTTGTATAATAAACAGTTGTATACGTTAACCGTCCTAGTGCCCTTACAATCCATTATCACCACTCTTTAAAAGCCTCTCATCCAATCAGATTGCTCAGTTGGAACTAATGGTTGTAGTTACTGTTAACACCTGTGCAAAAGCAAATATATACACTTTCACATAACCATACTGACATGTATGTCATGTATTTTTTCATGCTGCAGGAAAAAAAAAAAATCAACTTTCACATGCCTCATCAAATCAAATTTCACTTCCGACGTATGCAGTGCACAGAGTAGTTAAAGACACAGAAAGGGAAACAAAATGTAAAGCTGTCTAGATTAATTTGATTTGGCTTTATTTTCAATAGCCACAATGCAAAACAAAGATGTCTTAGGGGCATTTCAACCAGCTAAGAGTCATTGTGATATTTAATGAAGAACTCCTTAGTGAAATATACCACTTCACCCAGTAGAGTTGAGTCATGAGAGAGAAACCAAAAGACCACAGTCATTGGATCTGTTCAAAATTAAATATATAACCCTATATTAGATATATAGGATAATTATGAATGATTACTCAAGTAAGTTATTATTCTTAAGGCTATAATCTGTGGCACCTCATGCTTTAGAACAGTTTTCAAGGCTTATCCAGAGGAAACTCTTCACACTCTCAATATGAAATGTAATTCCCAATGTAGAGGCTTCAAAACACTTCTCACCAAGTCAACTGACAGACCGTCATCTGAACTAACAAACATTAACTTTGTCGTCTTCTGGTAGGAGTTGTAGACACGCTCGATTTCAGACACAGTGACCCATTTCCCCAGTTATTTTGCCCTCAGCTCTGTGGAGGACCATGAGAAGAAAAAAAAAAAAAAAGAAAGAAAGTCTGCTTGGAACGCTGCCTGTGTGCCGTGTTCAGTGGTCAGGAGCAGTGCAGATACTACGACGTGTTCATTGGGTTAAGAAGGCTGTGTTTTCTCCTTCACATTGGTTTAAACATTAATAGCATTCAGAGATGTTTTGATTACAATTTTATTTATGTATGTACATCAATTAGCCTTAACATTATGAACACAGAGGTGAAGAGAAATGATTTTCTTGTTTCCTTGAAAGTGGTTGGGATATATTAGGCAGCAAGTTAACTTTTTGTCTCTGAAGTTGATGTTTTAAAAGCAGAAAAAAATGTGCAAGTGTACTGGACCATGAAGCAATGGAAGAACGTAGCTTGGTCTAATGAATCACATTTTCTTTTACATCTTGTGGATCGGCGCATTTTTTTTTCTTTTTCCGCGGAAAAGATGACACCAGAAAATATTATGGAACGCAGGCAAGGTGATGGAGGCAGTGTGATGCTTTGGGCAATGTTCTGCTAGGATGTTACTTTGATACCATCACTTTTCTAAACATTGTTGCTAACCAAGTACACCTCTTACATGGAAACAGTATTCCCTCATGGCATTGGTCTCTTTCACCGGGGTAATGCACGATATCGCGCTGCAAAAATTTTCAACAATGGTTTGAGGAACACAGTTTAGGGTGTGGACTTAGTCTCCAAATTTCTTGCTAAAAAAAAAAAAAAAAAAAGTCTGATCCCTCTACTGATCCGTCTACTGACGGCTTAGTGCCAGGTACCATGGCACACTATCAGAGTCCATGCATCTACAGTTTGGCAGCAAAAGGTGATGAAC
Organism: Clarias fuscus; assembly: GCA_030347435.1. Taxonomy (NCBI): domain Eukaryota; kingdom Metazoa; phylum Chordata; class Actinopteri; order Siluriformes; family Clariidae; genus Clarias; species Clarias fuscus. The sequence goes on from CM059226.1 coordinate 14,981,250, forward strand.
AACACTGATTGTTTACTAGCTGTGGAAAAGTACATGTTCAACTCTGTGAGTAATTGATATTCAGTTACATAAAGACAGCATTGATGAATGGAGCGTAGCCTTGATGAGTATTTAATAAAGAAGTGTCTAACAATGCCTAAAGAATCACACACACACACACACACAAAATGGTGCACTATTGCTTGCACACACAAAGATAGGGTTTCAAGCTGGCATGGCTATGGGGGAGATGGTGGGGCTCTTAGGTCTCTCTGGGGATGAAGTGCAGTACTTTAAAGACAACAGGAAACCTGTCCCACCTGCTTCCATTAGATTCTAGCCTGTTAGCTGGAGACTTCAGGAACCAAAATGTGTGAAAAACACACTTAAATCAGCACACAGAGAATTGAAAGCATTTATCTTTCAAACTACCTGATGATAAACACTATTCCTCCATTAGACAAAGATGCTGTGAAAGTGGAGGTTGAAGTCCCTTGGTCAGAGACTTTGTTTATTTAATTGATAAAATTGTTTGCCGAGCCAGACCACAGACCAGCACGGCCAACCTTGGAGCTCTCTCCAGGACCTTGGCCTCTCGCCTCACCCCTGATTGTAAATCATCGCAAGTACTTCATAGTTTATTTGCGACCCCAAGTAAACCTCTGTGTGTGTGTGTGTGTGTGTGTGTGTGTGTGTGTGTGTGTGTGTGTGTGTGTGTGTGTGTGTATTACAGTATATCATGGATGATGGGCACAGCCCATGAGAAATGTCAAAACCAAACATGTCTTAGCACCTAATATGGCAAGCATACAGACATCTTAAAATAACTTTTTAAAAATGTAAAAAAATAAAAAATAAAAAAATAAAAAACAAGGTACTTGCTCCATCCTATCTAGTTCAAGCCATACTTCATTCTTCTCATGTAGCATCTTTGTGCTTCTTCTTCCCTTTCTCTAACCAGGACCAGGAGCTATTATTCAAAAAGACTTAAAGAGTTTAGAATTAAAACATCTAAATAGAAATAATTCATTGTTACTTCATGATTATTTTCAGTCTGTTTACTTGAAAGTGTCCTTGTTGATGATGTCCTAGCGTAGGCTTTGAAAAAAATGTAAGACAAGTACTTATGCATATAAATTACAGTCTTGCAGCTGCTACTGTGGCCAGGAGTACAAATGTCCTTGCCCTTCTCTCCTCCCTTCCTTTTTTGTTTTAAATAATTATAAACTTAGCCTTGGAAACTCCCACCTTTAATTTTTTTAAACAAGGTCTAGAGAACACCTGCATATCAAAAAAGCAATGCTGAGTTGACAAACACAATATGTGTACATATTATATATATATATATATATATATATATTTTTTTTTTTTTTTTTTTTTGCTGTTATGCGTGGTTTCATAAGGAAACCCTAAATACCAAAAATGGTTTATGCCAAAGTGTCATTCATGCTTCAGTGGATATGCTCATTGTATACTGTAATCAAAGACTTCTCCAAGGATTCATAATATGCTCTTACTGAATGTCTTCCTAACACACCACCAAGTTAGGGATTCCTTCAGATGCCAGTTTAGACCCCATTAAATGTTCTGTAAAGCCTCCATATTGTACTTAAAATTTTCCAGTAACTGGAAAAGTAATGAACAAAAAAAATCTGTATTTAGAAACTGAATAATTCAGCTGTGCTCTGCCCAACTGTTAGACAGCCCGGCAGGGTTGCATGATATTTCTTCTCAAGTTGTGCAGCATTGCTTTAAAGAGGAAATTCTCCTGGAAAGTCTGGGATCAGCAAAATAAGGGTTGAAGGCAGAAACAAAGGTTTTCGAGTTTCACGCAAAACTTTGCAAAAAAGGAATCACCCTTGTTCTCCCAGCGTGCCAGATCAACCACAGAGGAAGAAACTCTGGAAGCTGTTGGCACACAGCCAGACCGCTTGAGATTTGGGCAGACAACTCGTGCAGAAGAAAAAAGATAATCAGTGCATAAACACTTGCTAGGATAATGTCAGAACTCTTGAAATAGCAGTGGATACTAAGAAACTCCAAAACGATGTTGCCGAGTGGAACAAGTTTTGCAGTTAGGTGAAGATTTTTGAGAGGAATGTCTGGTAAGTTGGAACGATGTGACGTAAAGCGTATGAGAACTAGAGGGGAGGTGGTTACAAGATATGATCATCGCATCAATCCACAACATAACCAAAACAGTAAAGAAAGTAGCTCAATCTAGCAAATAATACGCAACAGAAAACTGACCAATGTCTACACTGCAACATACAGAGCAAGGATCTCTGCACAGCATCTGCCCACTACAATCTTCTAATATTATGCATTTTAATCCTGTTTAACTCTAACCCTAGCCCTATTTCCTACCAGTGCAACCTTTCTGAGCCACAGGGTGCTTAAACAATATACAAGATCTATCACTGCAAAAACTCAACATGCACAGAACTGGAGAATCTACGCAAGATGCTTCGGGCTGCATATTACAGGGCTCTCCATTCCGTCCCTTGTGCATCCTTAAGGGGAAGAGAGACTGTGAAATACAGAGAGACTAACATGTCTGATGACCTAGAGGCCTATAATGTTGGTGTCCGATTCCTGTGAGCTATAATAAATCTGTCTTCAGTATACTTTCACATTCCCCAAGATACTGCATCTCTCATTTCAGTCTCGGACATTAAAGCAACATGCTGACATAGCTCTAAATGAAAGATTGAACAGCACTGTTGGTTACTGTGTGTGCGCGCGCGTGTGTGTATACATATCGTATGTGTAGATGTATAACTTTATAAACTCCTGTCAGAATTTGTGAAAAATTTTGGGAAATTTGACTGGGTAATCTTGTTTGTGTTTTTGTGTTGTTGTTTTTTTTTTTTTTAAGGAATGCAGTCAAGTGAAGCCAGTTATCATCACATAAAAATGTTTTCCCTATTATAAATCTAGATGATAACTAAAATAAACTCAAATGGCCCTAATCTAACATTTAGATACTTTGGAAAGTTTGGTCTGATAATATACATGCAAGCTGACAGACAAAGGTTTAAAAGGCTATTACGTTTCCACACCTGTGACTTGTCTGAGTGTAATTAGTGTCTGCGTATAAATAGCCAATGAGTTCTCGGAAGACCTTGAAAGACCTGCACACGTTTCATCACATTCCACGGCTGCACTGACTGGGCTGAATACTGGGCTGAATATGGGGAAGCCAAAAGATCTTAAAGAAAAATAGTTGATCTTTATAAATCAGGAAAAGGACATACTGTAGGAAGATATCCAAAGATATAACACATTTCAAACACAACTACTCATACTCTGCTGGCAAAGTGTAAAATTATAGATTCTGTTGACTGTCAGGCAGACAAGCAAATATGTCAGCCACAACTGCCAACAACTTTGTTCGAGAAACAAAGAAAAACCCACATTTCAGCCTTCAGCTGAAAAACAAGGTTTCTCTGCAAAAAATTGATATGGCTGTTTGAAAAGGCATCTTCAAGGTGCCAGAAGAAAAGGTGCACCAATGCTTCAAAATACCCCACTTACAATATACCAAACAACCTGGAACAGATCTGTTTGGAGGAGCGAACAAGGCTTGAGATAAGAAGTACATGATCCCTATTTTTTGGGAAACATGGGGGATAATCTCTGATGTTCGGGGTTTGTGTTAGTCTAAATGAATCACAGCATGTTTAAAGGCGGAATACACAGCACTAGGAACTGATGATATTACAGGAAACTTTTTAATAGGACCATGTCATTATTTTCTTTATTGTCATGATGTTATTGATTGTGCTGTTCTGTAATGTCTTATAGTTAAATCCCATGCAAATCAAAGGAAATGTGGTTTTCCCTGATATTTATAGATTGGTATACAGTACAGACCAAAAGTTTTCTTTATTGTGTTCTTTATTGTGTTCTTTAGCCCAAACAAGTCTCTTCTGCTTGTTGCCTGCCCTTAGCAGTGGTTTCCTAGTAGATATTCTACCATGAAGGCCTGATTCACACAGTCTCCTCTTAACAGTTGTTCTAGCGATGTGTCTGCTGCTAGAACTCTGTGTGGCATTGACCTGCTCTCTGATCTGAGCTGCTGTTAACCTGCGATTTCTGAGGCTGGTGACTCGGATGAACTTATCCTCCGCAGCAGAAGTGACTCTTGGTCTTCCTTTCCTGGGGCGGGCCGCATGTGAGCCAGTTTCTTTGTAGCACTTGATGGTTTTTGAGACTGCACTTGGGGACACTTTCAAACTTTTCCCAATTTTTCCGACTGACTGACCTTCATTTCTTAAAGTAATGATGACCACTCGTTTTTCTTTACTTAGCTGATTTTTTCTTGCCATAATACAAATTCAAACTCTTTGAATGGGGAGGTGTGTCCAAACTTTTGGTCTGTACATCATCAAAATTTTGCCAGGGTATGTAAACTTATGAGCAGAACTATAAACAGAACTGTTGTATAAAAGTAATATCACACTTGAGGTTGTGCTTGTGCACTGAATATCAGCACCCTCATGCCTATGACGACATTCACAAAACATTCCAGCTGTGATCTAATATATATGGTTCTGTACCCACCAGAGTTGTGCCAGTCTCCGGTGGGTTGAGGGATCTGTAGCGAGAACGTGAGCAGGTCTGGAGCTAGAAGGGACTGCGGACGGCGGTTCTCACTCAGCCAGTGTCTACTGTATAGCTCTCGTGTGTCTGCCGGCCCCTGAAGTACAACCACCAGCTGCTCCTTCTGCCGCTCTCCCATACCTGCAGCACAACACACTGTCCCACTGTACTTCACAAACACACAAGGCATCACCGGTCATTACAGTGTTTAGCTGTACTCACCGTGGATCCTGGAACACACTGTGACCGCTCCCAACATTCCTGACGCACACCATAGCATTGCCTTCTGGCACACCTTTAGTTCCACACTCTGTACGGATACCTCCAAAGTGGGAGCACATTTCACACCTAAAAACAAACACAAGATTAAAAAGAACATTAAAAAAAAAAACGTATTATATTATATTATATTAATTGATTTATTTCACTGAAGTGAATGCAAACTGTTTTAGCATTAAGCTATTGTGATTGCCTGTGGTCAGTGTGTTCCTACACTGTCAGCATGTTTCCATGTTTCTCATGCTGAAATGGTCTTAGGTCATTAATACAAGATAATTAATCCATCTAAGGAAACCAATGTTTGGTGAAGCAAGCTGTTGGATTAGTATATAGTGTACTTCAATGCGACGTCATTATTGTGATTCATACCACCATATAGCACATAATAAAAGAAAAAATAAAACACACCAACTAAAAACATTTACGTTGGATCAATTACTAAGTCTTTTATCTTCCTCGTATTTGGTTACTGAATGTCATCAATAGTGCTCGTTTGGCTGCTCCGGTCCAGGGGTCACCACAGCAAACCATCTGAACCACACACAACTTGGCATAGGTTTTATGCCGTATTGTATCAGGGCTTGGGCCTGGCACTGTATCCAGTGTTTGGGTTTGGGCATTGGCTGGGAATTAAACCTGGGGCCTTCTGCATGACAGGCAAAAAAATAAAAAATAAATCGACCAATTACCCACCAGTACCGATGTCTGGTTATTGAATGTGGCAAGAAAAAAAATGCTGGTGACCAATACTGACCCTACAAGACCCCTGAACAATTAGGAGTAAAACTAATAGACTGACCGGCTAATTTCCTTTCCAAAGCATGACATATGGAAACATTCTCATGGTTGCAGTTCAGAATCATAGCAAATCAGTGTATTCCTGGGATACAAGTTGAAGTCATTTAATTTTTCAACCTCCCTGTAATAACAGCCTCCACTCTTCTGGCTTTCTGGATTTTGGAGTTTGGCTGTGGAAATTGGTGCTCTTTTAGCGATCAAGTACTGATATTGAGCAAGGAGTGAGGTTTAGAATTCATCCCAAAGGTGTTGCCTTGTCCCAAAGGGGCTGAGGTGGGAAAAGCTCTCTTCCAGCCATTCAAGTTGTTTCATATCAACTTTGGCAAATCATGTCTTTATGGACCTTGAAGTGTGCACGGGGACACCGTCCTGCTGGAATAGGAATAAAATGCTACATAATACTTCCTAATGCTACAGCATGCAAAGATATTCTAGACAACTGTGCACATCAATTTTGTGATGACACTTTTGGGAAGGCCTACATATGTGTGTTATGGCCAGGTTTACACATACTTTTGGCCATACAATGTGCATACACAGTTAAATGCAGGCTTATGGGCTATAATGGACTATATAACGGTTATAAAGTGCATTATTCAAAGTTCCATCATTCTGGTGCTCCAATACTGACTTAGCCTTAGTATTTAAACCAATTTACAGTAGGTTACCACTGCATGTGCATGCTTGTTCCAATGATCAGAAGGTTTCAAGAAAAACATGAAGACAAAAACAAACCTCAAAAGACAAAAAGGTAAGAAAAAGAACTATAGAAAATTGAGCGAGATGGATTGGCTTTCTGTCTGTTGGCTAAATTCTAGAGTTACATGATGGGCGAATGTTAGCTCCGTGTTGAAAGCTGGCTCCAAATAGCTATATAAATGATGCTTGGATGACAAAAATCAAAAATTGCTTCTCAAGCACCATTTCTATCAAACAGCAGAAGAATGTTACAGGGAGTCTGCAACTTGGCCCAATCTACTTCCATCACCTGTTTCAGTCCACCCACAAGCCCTCTGTGCCAAATACACAGCTTTCAATTTCTTCACAGATACACTGGGCAGAGTAGTGGGGGTGACTTATCAGAACTTAATAGAAAGAGGCCTCCATATGAGCACCACTTCATCACTCCTAACAAATCTAACATCACTCTCAGAACCCAAAGGTGGAAGTAAAGATGAAAAAGAGATTTTCGTTTCTCCTCACTGGGTACCATCGTTAGCCTTCTGGGGCTAAAAGTAACTTAACAACTGAGGAAGAATGTGTGTGTGTGTGTGTGTGTGTGTGTGTGTGTGTGTGTGTGTGTGTGTGTGTGTGGTGTGTGTGTGTGTGTGTGTGTGTGTGTGTGTGCGTGCACCACTGCAGGTGCAGCTGTGCTTAAACATACAGCTGGGTATCGAGGGGATCAAAAACCCCATCAAAACACAAAACATCAAACAGTTTTCGGGTAGACCCCAACAGCTGGCTTAGTCATCTCAGTCACACTCACACGCTCTCTCACACACATACAACTCAGACGCACTCACACAAAGCATGTTGAGCCATGAGAACAATTACTTTAACTTCAAGTACTATGCAGAGCACATGTATGAGCTGGTGCACATGCATGGGACATCTGCTGTATCATTACCACCACTTGGCCTTTCTGTAAATAAAAGCACAAGAACACTGTATTTCTTTTTTGCCTGCACCTTTCTTTTGGTTTGTCTCATACTGCTACAAAACACACGGTTCTGACAGAAATATAAGAGCTGGTAAAAAAAAGAAAGAAAAATGTGTGCGCACTTATGTATAAGCTGCATTCCAGGTGTAGGTGAGAAGTTCTGTTAGTTACTCCCAGCACTGAATTACCTCTAATGAGAGCACTGCTAAAACCATCACAACTGAGTAAGAGGAGACAGCAGAGTCTTTCAGTCAGAAATTAAATGAAAGGGGAGAAGAGAAAAACGTTTATACAGCTGAATGACGACACCGCTCCAAGAACACTGTAATACGTGCCATCCTACAGTGCTCTACAGGAAAACTACAGACCTCACACGAAGCCAGCATCACAGGTCACATGTGACCCCTTATTAGTCACATTACTTTTGGTGAAAATGTGCTACTAAGGGGCTTTACAAAAATGCATGATTGGTGTTCAAGTCAAACTGGGACTGCATAAAACCAATTGATATTGTGTAAGGTGGCTCAGAGCCTGCTTCAGTCGTTCCCGGGACCATTCAGCAAGTGGAAAGACTGATCCTTGACAATCACTGGATAACTTGTCACCTTGTGGAAGGGACGCATCTGTCTGTGTGAACTGTGTACACAATAATTTGTGAACAATGCTTGAATGCTACACGAACTCTGCTGGGAGTTATTGCCACATCACCCGTACAGTCCTGACCCAATTCCAAGATACTTCCACATGTTAGGGCAATTAAAGGAGTTCCTGGGGGGCCAGCGTTCAAATGTGAAGCAGGCAGTCCGATAATGGCTATGGCATACTGACAGAACGTTCTACCTTGATGCTATTGAAGCACTAGTAAAAAGCTGAGACTAAATCAAGGTAGTTTTTACTCTCATAACTGTATTCTATTATTCTGCACAATTAAAAGTCCTGGTTTGATCTGAACGCCCCTTGTACGAATATGCCATTGACAGAACAGTTTAATGTTCATAACAACATATACAATGAAAGGATGTACAGCATTTTATTCCCTTAGACTAAGAGAAAAGCCGAGCAATTTCATCAAAATCCAAAAACTTTTCATTCACTACCACGGTCAGTTGCCTGTTGCCTAGATTTAAGTAAGGGATTAGGATAAGGCAATAAGACGGTGTTCCCAACTCTAGTCCTGGAAGATCCCATGTCCTGCATACCCACTTCTAGTAATAAAAGGCTGTTAATTAGGTGATTAGTTAAACCATGTGCTGGTAACTGAGAAAACACTAAAAAGTGCAGGGTCTAGGTTTGGGAGCCACTGTGATAAGCTATGGAGGCATTTCTGTGGGTGCAATGTTAACTTCATACTCCTCTATTATACTAAACTAAGGAATTCTGTATATTTCTTTCTAATTAGCATGAACATCCCTGATGCATTGCTGTAGCAATGTTTGAACTAGCCTGTGTTCACTTTCATAATTCTTATTAAACCGATAACTGCTAGACATATGCAAAAGGGCAAAGTCAAGTGGCATGATAACATGATAAAGCTAGGAAAAATATAAAAGAAACAAGAGAGAAGACCCGAAAAACCATTATCAAGTTTCTCAGTCCTTGCTACTGGAATTGAATAACCATGAAGAATTAGTGGAAATCTAATAAAACTTAAATTATACAACAGCTGATAAACTGCTACCCAGTAGTGTATCCTCCATTGCTGCACCTTATCTCTTCTTTACAAGGCTGTCTACAGAAAGTAATAATGTGCCCACTAGAAGACGATGAAAGTCAAACCTACAAGCAGTCATGAATTTATATGAAACACCTCCAGCTCAGAAGTAATATAGGGGAGCATGAAAAGCTGGAAGAGATTAATGTCCACATAAAGGCTTTCTTCTAGGGAGGTGTACCATATGGACAGTGTCAAAGAACCTTGGAAGCAGTCCAGTTGAAACTCTTCACAACTTATAGTCAGCACGAATAATTGCAAGTGTACGGCCCAATAGGGCAGCAACACCAAGAACAGACCTACCAGATTGCAGCTCATCAGACTTAGCAAAACTGTGCAAATTTATACAGACCACCTATTAGAATGAACAGTATAAACACTGTCAACAGAGCTTGTTAGTACAATGCTGAGCAAAGGTCTTGAGTCCTCCCTCATTTCTTCCTATTCAATTAAATTATGTCCTTTTAAATTAAAGAACTAGAAACAAATGTTTTACTGTGACAGACTGTGCCTAAAGAAAAATTATTTAACAATCTAGGCAGCAACCTCATTTCCTTTCTTGTCTGCTCCAACCAATCAGCGTTCAGCATCACCAGTACACTAATCACCGGCCTGATCATCGGTCATCATTTTATCACTTGGTTCCTGCCATAAGGTTGAGGGTCTTTATGCTTGAATAATTCATAGGTCCTGGTATGACTTAATGAACAAACAAAAAAATTCTCTAAAACTGGTCAGATACAGAGACTGGGCTAAAAAATGCGAGACAAAAACTTGCCAAAAATGAAAGTTAGAAAAGAGAACTATTCCTCAGAACTACATTAAAAAGTGAAAAACGTATGGCTATTTGGAACCAAAATATGAAGAAAGGAGAGGAGGCTCCTGACCTTTGCATCGTACTGTATTATTTGCTGATATTTAGGTGAAGCATATGGGATGTGATTATATTAGTCAGCATATGTATGCATAGCAACTTTTAATTAATCAAACATCAGAAATTAGTCAAATAAAAACCTTTTTTTTCCTTTCTTAAAAATTATCAACAGTGATTATAAATTAGAGTAACACTAAAAATCTTGAATGATTTACATATTGTTTAACCATTAATAGATGGTAAGACTATGCGATTGAAACAGGTGGAACAGACCATGCATCAGTGGCTGCATATGTAAAAACCAAACACTTATTACGCACTGGAACATTGCACTCAAAGTGACCTCCTGGTTTACAAATGGTTATATAAGATCCACGGCAAGTTGCCCATATATCAAAAATATTAAGTATCATTAAATTAAAAAAAAAGAATCATAAAACAAAGAATAAAGAATCAAAAACTTCTTTTACAATTTTACACATTTATATTGAAATCATTTTAATCAATTTAAACTGCAGATAATGTATGTAACCGAGCCGTTTCTATCGTAACATACAGTACAATACTGCAAAGACTGGAAGAGGAGAAAAAGGGATTCCTGATCAACTGCTACAGAATCAATCTACTCGGACAGGAATTTCTAGACAAAAGTTAGTTTTTTTAACACAGATTAATAATGACTCTTATACATATGAGATGTAAGAGTTTATAGTTTATGATGAGTGTGATGTAATGAGTGTACCTGGTGTTCTGTAGATCTCATTGATGAGAGAATCGCTGACAGTGGGACCGACTCCACTCTCCGTACTGTGTGTCCAACTCTGCCACAACAAGTGTAACAGCAACACCTGTGCATGAGTGGCCTGCACTGTGAATTTGGGTAACTCAAACAGGTACTCTCTTATGGACACCGAGGACCTCTTTGGCCTGAGGGGGGGGATCGAAAAAATATTAAACACATCTTATGCATACTGATGCTTTCCAGCCTTCTGAAAGTGTGAATGTAACAAACAACCTGCCACCAAAACAAATATTCTGAGATTTATATCAAAACCAAAGCCTGACCGGGACACGTGTAGCATGATCTTTTATTGCAATATGCAGATAAACAGACAAGCCATCCACACCATCAACCTCATCCTGGCACAACCACTCCGTCCATATTAACATCTGAGCAGCAGCTGCAGAGATGTGAGAGTTTGGGTCTATCCATATTTCTCACTAATGCTGGACAGTACACTGGGCCTCAACGTTTGAGTAAAGGCAAACCAAACCAAGAATTTATGCCAGACGCTTTGTTCCTGCTGGGGGTTTTGGTTTTCATATTTTATATTGGTGATTTATTTTTTGTTTAGAGATTTCAATACTATGAAATAACACATATAGAATTATCTAATTAAATAATACGACCAACAAGAACAGTCAGTTGTTATTCACATGAAGGTAAGCTGTTCTGGAATAGTTCTTGCAAGAACAGTATTGTTAAAGCATTGGCAAAACTCATCAAGCATCATGATGAAACTGACTCTCATGAAGATAATCCAAGGAAAGCAAGGTCAAAATGTACTTCTGCTGCAGAGTTCATTTAGAATCACCAGAATCAATTTACAGCACCTTAGATATGAGCTTTACGGAGCATAAGTAGCAGACACGTCTTGATATCCACTGTTCAATGGAGATTATTTCATACACAAGAAGTACTTTTGCCAATAAAACAATATTTAGTAGTGTATCCAGTGGAGTCCCATAACCAGAAAAGACAAAAAAAATATAGAGATAAGGTCTCAGTGCTCTGTACAGGCTACTCGAGTTCACATCAACTATACCCAAACATATGCTCCAAATAAGTCCCCCCGATATACTCAAAAAATACTTCACACATTTAAAAAACTACACACCCCTAATGACTTTTACAGTATAAACAGTGTAACAGGCTCTGGTACCACCCAATGGACCTGAGCATAAAAAAGTGCTAAAAGTGTAGTATTAGATTCAGGAACATTTCAGTCATGTGGAGACTGAGAGGAAAATGTTGAGAAGCTAGCAAGATGTAAAAAATCTGACTAAACTATATAAACTTACCAGAGTGTGGGGAACTGAAGTATCTTCCCATAGAGGGCAGTACTAAAGGAGGGAATTATGGGTAAGAGAGGAGGTGTGCCCTCGTTATCCAGCAGGGTCAATCCAACCTGCAACTCAAATACCTACAGAGAAAGAAGCAAGAAATAAACACAAAGAGAGAAAAAATTTAAATGGTACACCATTAAATCAACCAAACAAACAACTCTCATAAATGACCAGGTCCAAAAACACAAGGGCAGCAGGGTGCTTTTTCATTGTTTTCTTGTACTTATTATAAGTATATATCGAACTGTTCTGATAGCAAACAATTAGAGATGTCAAATTCCTTTAAAAATTACAATAATACAATAATATTTGCTGTGATCAAAAGTTTACGCAGAATTGTTAAATTGCACATTATTATGAGGTAAGGTTCACCTAAAACTCTAAAATGTTCTCTTATCAAATTTCTAAAGAATTGACCTCGTTTATTTGGTTGTTGTTGTTGTTTTTTAATTCCCCAGTCATGTGGAAGACATGGCATTTCCTCCAATCACGTCACCTTGCTTCCTTTTTCCATCATCAACTGCCCATTCCCCATGGCCAATAACTTCCTTAAACTAAATTACACAAAAAAAGAGATTATCCTCATTGCCTGCAAGTCTACACCATCTGAAGCATGACGTTTTTACTCCTGCATCAGTGGCTGCCTGGTACCTCTCTCCCCTCCCATAAAAAGCCTTGGTGTGATCCTAGACATTAGACTCACATATGAACCATGACCATGGCGAGGCTATTCTTCCTGGCACTCCAAACGTCATCAAATAAGATCAATGCCATTCAAAATGCTACTGCCTGCATTAGTGAACACATCGCATTCAGCACCACTGACTCCCAGTCCAATTCTTCCAATTCCAAAAAATCTTGCTGTTTCTGTTTAAAGTGCTGCAAATCTCACTCTGAGATGTTAATTGCATCTTTTGTTACACTTTACACACTCACTGATGATACATGATGATTATAGATGATAAACCGTTGAAAGCAAATTAACTTTTTATGCAACTCTGGGATAATTCTTAATTCCTTCTATACATGCCAGATGATTAACCTACAGAGACATCTTTTTACCATTAATTAGGTCATCATCAAAAATCCCCATACAGGTTAGCAGGACTATCATATAAAAATTCAGTTCAATCAGACTAACAATTATCAAGAAACATTTTTTACTTTAGCTCCACCCTCTGTATGACCATGTTCCAAACTCCAAACTTTACAAATGACCTCTGAATAGTTTCCTGTGTACGAATTTAAGGCGTGAAGGTATGAATTTATGCATGCAGTAATAAGGGCAGAAGTAATACATATTAACCAAGTTACATTTCGGCGGGACATATCGTTTGGTCTGGATCAAGAGAAGAATAAGGAGAATGAGAAGAAGAGGAACTTTAAAGAAATCAATAGGATTCCAAGCACAATGTTCATGGCCCATTAATACTCTCACCCTTTCGCACTGCACATGCATTCCTTATGGTGTAATGCTAGTTCCAGATTGTGACACCATTCTACTGCTGTAGATCCTCACACCCTACAAATCACCTATCCAGGTTTAATCGCCTGGACACCTTAAAGAATTCATTTCCAAGAAAGAGAATATGTTTTGAATAACCTCACCTGGAGATTGAAGATTTGTTCATTAGAACTGCAGCAGTAACTATAAAGACAGCCGACCTTTCCCATGACTCATTCATAACTTGCTCACGCTGAACATCCTATTAACACACTCCGTACTGCTCCCCATTGAGACCGGTTCCCCTAAAGGTTACTTCCTTATGTTGTCTCAGGGAAATTTTCTTGCCCCATCACATCTGGTATGCTCAGAGGGATATAAATCTACATATGGATTTAAGCTAATGCATGATTGCATATTGTTAAAAAAAAAAAAAAAAGACACAAATCAAATTGAATTAAATACATTTTCTACAAGCCTTAGTATAGGCATATATAAATAAAGTTGGAACCGTTGTTTTTGTTGTAGACATAAAATAGATTTATATTTCTTTAAAGCTTTTCAAATTGGGGATTTTCCACTCGGTTACACACTGAAACTATTAGTAAGTAGGCTGCTGTATAACCTATATAGCACATCATATTCAACAGAACATCATGCTGAGCAAGGTTAAAAAGTTGTGCAATTTGACAAGTCTTTAGTCTCAAAATGGATTAAAATTTGTCTCTTGGTTTAAAGAAAATAATAGTTGTTTTTCTTTTGTATGTAATTTCTTTGTAATTCATTTTTTTGAGCTGCCTGCTGCCAGTGCAAATTTATTTTAAACCTACGAGAATTTCTAAATTCAGAATTCAGCTAATGCTTCTTAAATGATGGGGGGAAAACAAGTTAAAATAGAATTATTTGGGCAACTTTACTCTATTGCTTTCACTTTCTGGGAACATATGTTGTTTTTGTTTATTATTTGTTAGAAGACCACAAAATTAAGAAATAAAAGTATGCCATAAATGACAGGTGCTTATTCAGAACCGTAAAATACTCAGAGACAAAACGGATCTTTTTTTTATCCTTTGACTACGATTAAATATTTTCTCATATTTACATATTACAAATTGACATGCTTCATGCTATTATGATTTATGAAACACCAAATAAGTGAGAAGAGCAAAATGAAATCAAACGTTCAGAGAATTAACCCTATATTACAGTGAAAATATACAGTAATCATCCATAACATTACAATGGAAACTATTACGCCCAGTAGGGTAGCTTTGTGCCGTCTGTGCAGCTCTGAAGTTGTACTTTGGTATCTAGTGTTTTTTTTTTCCCAGCAAATTGGACTGCATTGGCTTTTCTGTGGGATCAGACTCAACGAGTTGGCTATTGATGCTGGCAGGCATGGATAAGCGCTGGGTGCTCATGATCCTGTCACCATTTTACTGGTATATAATTGATAATCAATACCATTAACAAATTAACATCGCTAATGGGTGTATATCTCTGCACTAAATGCATGGACGGGTAGAAGTAGCTTAGTGGTTAAGACGTCGGAGTACTGACCCTTGAGCAAACCATTAAGTCTAAACTGCTCAGAATTACAATGAGTCGCTCTGGACGTACCAATCTGTCAAATGCTTTAAAAGCAAATAGAGGAGTGAAACCTGTTACCAGTACTGTGTAAAACAACTATGCATCGCTTCATTCGCTTTCCTTCTTAGCCTGACACACCCTCGCACTAGAACGGGGTAAATCTAGACTCATCAAACCACATGATCTTTTTCCATTGTTCTAAAGTGTAACCTTCCTCAGTTTAATATGGGCCAATTTAATACCTGTAAAACTGTGATTTTTTTCACTGTATATAGGTTAACATTAAAAGTATTTTTTTTTAACATTACAATGCTATTTTTTGTCTGCTGAAGTATTTGTTAACAGCTTTCATCTGCAGTCAGAGGTTTACATAGCCTCTTTGTGAATATTTTATGGCAATATTGTGTTTGCAATTAATTATTTTGACTAGTCTTTATTCTATGGCAGATTGATTGCACAATGCACACCTTTAATAAACAAAAACCCTGAGAATTTGAATGACAGGCATTAATTAATTTAGAATTTTCTGATATCAAAACAAGAGCACAGTTATACATGTAGTGTCAATATTTACATGCTCAGCTCTCCTCTTTAAATAATAATTCAGTGGTAATTAAAGTCCTGAAATGTCCTGTTAGTGATCATGAATACTCAATATTTCTAAGATATTCATGTTGATGTTGAAAGCATGTAAACTGACCGTCAGACAGTGCACATCTTCTGTTTCTACAGTGGCATTGCTTTAGTTAGAATTTATGGGATTGTCTTGGCTCCTTTCCTGTATTTTTATAGTCCTTAGTATAAGTCATTGTCCAAGTGAACCAGCATATGCATATGCTTTTGACAAAGACTCCAAAGCACGTATAAGTCGTCCCACAACTCCAATTTAAAAAAAGTTGGAACATTATGAAAATTTGTAATAAAAACAAAAAGTAGTCATTTACTATACCTTGTACTATACTGAAAACACTACAGCACCAAATTGTTTCATGATTTATTCAATTGTTTGATGAAAATTTGCACTCAATTGACTAAACCATCCTAAAAAAAAAGTTGGAACAGGGCTAATTTAAGACTAATAACAATGTAACAAGAAATGACAGGTTGATGAGAAATAAGTGCTATTAACAGCGCAATACAAGGAGTTTTGCGAGAAAGGCCTAGTCCTCCTAGAGCAGGGATACTGAAGGGCTCGCTGATTCGCCAATAGATGCACCAGTGAAATAGCCATACTTTCAGGATAACATTTCCCAGTTAGTACACAATATCATCAAGGAATTCAAGGTAATCTATATGCATAAAAGGCGGGACAAAAACCACTTTGGAAACCGTGTGAGCTTTAATCCCTCAGACGTCCAATCCCTCAGACGTCACCATCTGAAAAACCCATCATGTTTCTGCAGTGGATATAATGTGGGCTCGGGAACACTGTGGTAAACCTTTGTCCATTAACACCATTCATCACAGCATTTACAGAAGCAACTTAAGGCTTAAGTAAGTCATACATTAATACTGTCTAAAAGAACCAAAGATTTTTCTAGGCTCTGTCTCTAAACAGATGGTGGCACAGTTGGAAACGAGTCAACATTTCAAATAGTTTCTGGAAACAACAGCAGTTGTGTTCCCCAGGCCAGAGGAAAAGGCCCATCCAATCGGTTATCAGTTTCAGGTCCAAATGCCAACATCTGTCATGGTGTGGTGTCAGTGCCCATGGCATGGGTAAACTACATATCTGTGAGGGCATCATTAATGCAGAAATATATGTACATTTGTAAGCAACATATCCTGCCATAGAAAAGAAACGCCAGCTAAATAAATAACTGGTGTCTTAAAATCCTTAAAAAGTGTTAACATAAATGATGTTACACATTGGTAAAAACCTCAACTGATGCTTAAGCCACCAGATTTGAAACGAGTGCATATATTTAACAAAAAATTTATGTACATGTCAAATAATGGGTTGTTGCAGTGTTTTTAATATAGTACAGGGTGAATGGACTTAACAGTTGACTCCTTTTTGTTTTTATTACCGTTTTCCATACTGTCCCAATTTTTTTGGAATTAAGGTTGTTGATAATGGTTTCAGCTCAGTGCTGTAAGCATAATTAATACTTTTTTTTTCATGTAAAAAAGCTATTTAAACTTGAACAAAAATAAGCATGTAATATAAAAGAGCAGATGTAAAATGTCATAATCTAAGGTCAACCAAGGTAAAGGTTACATTAGATGGTTTTCTTATGCATAGCTCAGGGAGCATTAGTGGGATGCAAATGTTGTCTCTAATTGACCTGATTGGATTCATTGGACTGGAACATCAAATATCTTGTGTAAATGCCTCATAAAATGTAAACAACTATATACAATTCATTTATATCCACTTTGATAAACCATGCTCATTGTTACTACCTTTAGACAGCAGTGTGTGTAGCAGTGGTGCAGCAGGTTGTCTGATGGCTGGCTGAGGCTGCTGACAGTGTGGATGAGCTCTGTGCCATACATTGGTACAGAATGCTCCAGATTCACTCTCTCTACTTGCAGACAAAGTGCAGGCAGTGGTCTCACTGGATGGAACTGTGTGGTAGTCAACTGCACAGCCGAAACCTGAGAGAAACACAAACAGCCAAGCGCAGAATATACCAAGACAGCTGGTATGAATGTTTGCACAGGTGTGTGCATGCAAGTCTTGTACCTTCTTGCCCAATACAGCAGGAAGTAATATATGCAACAGGTTGAATTCTGCCATGGTGACGGTAATGGTGGCCTTCAGCAATGTCACGCAGGTCAGCCGTGTTGGGACAAATTCCTCCAAAGCTTTCTCATCCTCTAGTGGAATCTCCTTGTTCTCCTCTGCCATATCTGTCCACCCAGGAGACAGAGATATACAAAAAGAGAGATGGAAGGACTGAGAAAAGGAGACAGGATGCAGTTGCTGTTTCCATAAATGAAGACAAAATTAAATGAGACTGAATCCTGCGTTCAGCTGACAGCTGTGCAACAGTCACCTGGCTTCAGTGTGTAGTAGGGCTCATACTCGTGGTCCACGGCACAGGCCACCATCTTCAAGATGCGATGAACAGCACTGCTATTTAGCAGGAGATCCAGGGGGCCAATAACTAACCGTTTGATCGAAGTTTCCTGCACTGACTGACTACAGTCCCCCTTACCCATCTGAGAGAAATCCTGCTGCCCTGTTTACACAAGTATACAAAGTATTAGATGCAAGTCACAGAACACAGTCATCAAAAGCAAAAAAAAACAAAAAAACAATAGCATTCATGATGCTGTAATCAGAACTTTATATAACATTAGTAACTAGGCTTTGGGGATTCTTTCAAACATTAAACCAATAGATATACTTATTATCTTTACAACGTAAGGTACATGATCAACAAATATTTTGTTTCCTGCCACCGTCCATATGGGTATAGCATACAACAATGAACAACTCTCACTTAAGGTTTAAAAGATTTAATTACATTAGAGTGTCAGACTAATAGAGCACCACTCGTCTGGCCCTTTCTCTTATTCTGTCCGTCACTACGTTAATTCCATAGTGTCCTCATTTTTCTTTACAGCTGACCTTTATTCCAAGCTGTCTCTATAGGTCAAATTCCACCTGTCGTTCTATCTATAATGAAGCAAGTAGCTGCGAGTATGAGACATAAGTTGGGTTTTAGAGTGTGGAGTTAAAGGGTTCAAATTACAACTTGAGAATAAAATGGCAGTGAGCAACAGCACTTCCTCTTCCCCACTGATCTGAGCCAGATTAGTGCTAATATCAAACATATGCCCATTCACTGAGACTTGGAGAGGCCAGCTAAGGAAATTTAGCCAGGATTTAGTGGATTAGGGGCCTTTTGTCTGCTTCTCGCCTCTTAGCATGAGCGTAACTGAGAAATGAAGTCAGCACAGAGCACAGCCGCGTTTTGGGTTTCATTTTTGCAGAACTGACAAAAGTCACAGAGTGGAGCGTGGGACAAGCCCTGCATCACACCATAACACATTCCTACAGGAAAGTGTTTCTTACACACTCCACTGGAAGAGGCAGAGATTGACAAGTGTCAGGACTTTAAAAATAACCCTATGCTTTAAATAAAAAATAATGAATAATAGTGAAAATATCATCAAGATGAGCAAAATGTTCTGAGATTATTATAAATCAAATTCAATATTATTCAAATGTGATCTGTGTTTTCTTTAGGTGTTAAAACATTTTGCTTACAAGTATTTAGATATATAATATTATTATGGAACAAGGGATTGTACACCCTATTTTTCTTTTTAATGCTATTTGGAATTCAACCCTGAAACCGGGAAGTTAGCTGATATTCCAAAGTGGAAACAAAGTAAATCTCATGAATTTCCTAGAACTATCCAACATCTCTGTGGTTTATTCTCCTCACATTTTGGCTACATAGTACTAGTAAGAATTTAAATCTACCTTCACCCCTGTGAATTACAAGAACTCTTTTAGTAACTATTTTAATTTTTGGTCACCAGCTCAATCCTAGTACAAGGATAAGTTGATGGCAGAAAAAATATCTGATTTAAAAAAAAATCATAATTGTAATTGGGCTGGGTCATCAGGCCAACAAATGCATCACAGTCATGCTGATATTCAGTGCAACAGCACTCTCGCCCACGTGATATTGCTTAATTATATACACACGTGGACAAAATTGTTGGTACCCTTCGGTCAAGGAAAGAAAAACTCACAATGGTCACAGAAATAACTTTAATCTGACAAAAGTAATAATAAATAAGAATTCTATGAATGTTAACCAATGAAAGTCAGACATTGCTTTTCAACCATGCTTCAACGGAATTATTTTAAAAAAATGAACTCATGGAACAGGCCTGGACAAAAATGATGGTACCCCTAACTTAATAGTTTGTTGCACAACCTTTTGAGGCAATCACTGCAATCAAACTATTCCTGTAACTGTCAATGAGACTTCTGCACCTCTCTGCAGGTATTTTGGCCCACTCCTCATGAGCAAGCTGCTCCAGTTGTTTCCGGTTTGAAGGGCGCCTTTTCCAGACGGCATGTTTCAGCTCCTTCCAAAGATGCTCAATAGGATTGAGGTCAGGGCTCATAGAAGGCCACTTTAGAATAGTCCAATGTTTTCCTCTTAGCCATTCTTGGGTGTTTTTAGCTGTGTGTTTTGGGTCATTGTCCTGTTGCAAGACCCATGACCTGCGACTGAGACCTAGCTTTCTGACACTGGCCAGCACATTTCTCCCTAGAATCCCTTGATAGTCTTGAGATTTCATTGTACCCTGCACAGATTCAAGACACCCTGTGCCAGATGCAGCAAAGCAGCCCCAGAACATAACAGAGCCTCCTCCATGTTTCACAGTAGGGACAATGTTCTTTTCTTGATATGCTTCATTTTTCCGTCTGTGAACATAGAGCTGATGTGCCTTGGCAAAAAGTCCCATTTTTGTCTCATCTGTCCATAGGACATTCTCCCAGAAGCTTTGTAGCTTGTCAACATGTAGTTTAGCATATTCCAGCCTGGCTTTTTTATGATTTGTTTTCAACAATGGTGTCCTCCTTGGTCGTCTCCCATGTAGTCCACTTTGGCTCAAACAACGACGGATGGTGCGATCTGACACTGATGTTCCTTGAGCGTGAAGTTCACCTTGGATCTCTTTAGAAGTCTTTCTGGGCTCTTTTGTTACCATTCGGATTATCCGGCTCTTTGATTTGTCATCAATTTTCCTCCTGCGGCCACGTCCAGGGAGGTTGGCTACAGTCCCATGGATCTTAAATTTCTGAATAATATGTGCAACTGTAGTCACAGGAACATCTAGCTGCTTGGAAATGGTCTCATAGCCTTTACCTTTAACATGCTTGTCTATAATTATCTTTCGAATCTCCTGAGACAACACTTTCCTTCGCTTCCTCTGGTCCATGTTGAGTGTGGTACATACCATGTCACCAAACAACACAGTGACTACCTGGAGCCCTATATATAGGCCCACTGACTGATTACAAGATTGTAGACACATGTGATGCTAATTAGTGGACACACCTTGAATTAACATGTCCCTTTGGTCACATTATTTTCAGTATTTCCTAGGGGTACCATCATTTTTGTCCAGGCCTGTTCCACGAATTTTTTTTTTTTTTTAAAACCCACCAAGCCCAGGGAGAACATGCAAACTCCATGTGCAAAGACGCGAAGAAGGAATTGAACCCCAACCCTGGAGGTGCCAGACGACAGTGCTAAACACTAAGCCGTCTATTATACAATATTTTATGTTATGTAATATTACATTATACATTTTATTTTGTTTGTTTTCCTCAAATAGTCTTTGAGAAAAGAAGATTGTAACCAACTTCAACAGAAAACATGGCAAGCAAACATACAAAACAATTATCAAAATTATAAAAAAATATATTGTACAACGCCATTGTGAAAATGTGTCAATTTCAGAATATTGCAGAGAGCAATTCTTTCTGATTTAATATCAAATTGGACAATAAAAAGAAAAAAGAGGAGAGAGAGAGAGATGAAGGATGACTCAGCATTAGGCGAGTGAATGTGTAGGGCAGTACCTTGTCCACTCTCGGTCTCCATTGTGTAGAGGTAATCTAGATAAAAGGCACCGAAACGCTGTAACCCTGCTGCTTCAGTGTAGGTCTCCTACCGTAAGAACAGTGTTTATTGCAGATTACACAGAAACACAAAAAACATAATGGATGCCGTTTTAGCAACACAATCAGCAAAGGAAGCACCTTCTGTCTCCCAAGATCAGTTAAAATGAGCTAATTAGCAAATATGAAGTTGGTTGTTGCAATACAAACGTTAAAAAAAAATTAACTGAACATTTTTTAAATTGTAGCCAAACCTGAAGAGATGTCCAGCATGGTGCAAGATATAATATGGATTTTACAGTAGTTGCAGTAGCAATAATGGGGCTTTTGATTCTTATGCATTCTTTCCTCTGCATAAGACAACTGATGATCTAAGGTCTTGACAAGTGTTCATTCTTGACAACTAAGCAATTCACCATTGAAAACCATTCCAGGTGACTATCAATCTGATCCATGAGTGTGCCAAGCTCTCATCAAAGCCAAATGTACTGCAGCTACTTTGAACAAACGAAAAATATAAAACATATTCTGGGTCGTTAAACTTTTTTTCTTGTTTACTACATAATTCCATTCATGTTCCTTCATGGATTGGATGTCTTCAATATTAATGTACAACATTGAAAATAATAAAAATGACATGCAAGTGTAGAATAATAGACAGCTAGTGTATTGACAACTCTAATAAATTAAGCCAATTCAGAAGTCCCAGAACATGTATGCATACGTACACATTTTATATAAACATGAAACAAAAAAACTAAATCAAATCAAATACAGTATAGTGATTATTCACTGAGAGTAAACAGTGTTTATTTTGTATTAATTTTCTTTTGGATTTTGGGTGCTTACATCCATTACTTTTTATTGGTGGACTTTTCATGGTCATTTGGCAAAGTAATTAGTCAACGGGAAAGCTCACTCAGTCAAGGCCAAACATTCACACAGTCTCAGGTTTTCCACAATACTACACATAATAGTTCATGTTACCAGATATTTCTTTTGGCCCTTTAATTAGGGCATTTACTTCATATCAGAGCTCATGTTGATTAATCAGAATTTCATAGAAATAAAACATTGATATACACCATGTTGACTGACTTTATAACTGTAAACATTTTAGCCACTGGAATTCTGCAAAATCTTTTTGATTTTCGAAAACTGACTGGAAATTGCTGTAATGACTTTACTTTCTAAGTAGCAAATTGTCATGTTTTTTTTCCCCTGGATACCATCGGAAAATGATACCTTGTGGAGGTTGCCATCAAGTATAAATTCA
Organism: Clarias fuscus; assembly: GCA_030347435.1. Lineage (NCBI taxonomy): Eukaryota > Metazoa > Chordata > Actinopteri > Siluriformes > Clariidae > Clarias > Clarias fuscus. The sequence continues at coordinate 15,004,197 of CM059226.1, forward strand.
GCACGAACATCGTTGTTTTCTGGGCTGCGACTGTCAAATAGTGAATTGGTCAGGTAGGTAATTCCTTTAGAGCTTAGATTCTCTCCACAGAAGAAAAACACAGGATCCTGGAACACATCAACATGATGACCATTCACATGCGCGCGCACAGACACGCACACAAAAAAAACATAATTAGAACTAGTTTTAACTAATTTCATTGTTGTATATACTGTAATTCTACATTGTATATTGATTTGTTTCTGAAATTTACACATGTGTGTATACATAAAATGGAAGTTTGTGTATGGTGCATATACTGTGTATTATTGTTTAGTATGTGTATATGTATAACAAGAGCATATAACAAAAAGAGTTTGATAAAAGTTTAGAGTGTGAATACAAATGAATGAATTAGCAGAGCATTAGACCCAGTGTGTGTCCATTTGTTTGTGTCCAAAGAGTGTGCTCACACAAACGCGCACGCTCACACTCACGCGCACACTCACGCGCACACTCAGCATTACCTCTTCATTTTTGCCAGTTTTCTTCTCAAAGTCCCAAACGCCCATGAAACCTTTCAGACACAGTGCCCTGCAGCCAACCACCCCAATCTGACAATCAAAAAATTCCTCTCCCATCATCAATGCCTAAAGAAGAGTAATAAAAAAAATTGATTACTCCATTAATCTAGAATCTTTAAAAATGAATTACATGGATTAAAACTAAAGATCATGGATTTGTCTTTCTTTTACCTCCACGGTGATGCCTTCCTGTTCCACACACAGTACCTCCTGTGACTTTACTTTCTGAGGACTATAATAACTGCTCTCAGAACTGCTCTCGGTCAGCTAAAGAAAAAGAAGGAGAATTAAGACCAGTCAGTAATACTACGTGAAACATAACAGTTAACTGTTAATAATCAGCTTACAGGTCTGTGATTCGGACCATCATCACCAACACAGAAGGGCACATCAAATACTTTTCATCTAGCCCTAATGCAGAGAGCTCAAGAGATTTAAACAAAATCCCCACTGAAAAAGCCAGGACAGCTAGACTACTACAGTACATGATCGCACACACTGCCCGGCAGTGTGTTTTCTGATTAGTCTCACTAAGACGTGGTTTTCATATGGCCACACAGCTGTTTCGTCTCAATCCTGTGAGTCATCATTACATTGGACGTACAAAAGGAAATGCTCTTACTTTCTTTATTAAACATAACCAAGTCCATTTTCTCATGATGCAACTTCACCAAGTGTTCAAGTGATTTCATATCACAGTTATTTATTCGGCAAAGTTGACAGTTCAGCATTATATGTTCAGATATTAATAATGTGTTGGATGGTTCTTTTTTTTTTTTTTTTGGATTTTTCCCCGAATTTCTCCCTAATTTTAGTCGTGTCCAATTCCTCCCCGTCACTAGGGGGCTCCCACATTAAGGCTACTACTACCACTCAGCCGGGAGGGCCGAAGACTATCACGTGTTTCCTCCGAACCACGTGACGCCAGCCGACCGCATCTTTTCGAACTGTTCGCTCGCGCACCGTTGGGGGCGGCGTAACACACTCGGAGGACAGCGCTATCCACTCCCTCCGTTGCTATCCACTCCCTCCGTTGCGCGAGCTCACAGACGCCCCTGATTGGCTGTAGAGCCGTGATTAATGTAGGAGCACTAAGTACCTCTCATCCCTCCCCTCTGAGAGAGCTCGGCCAATCAGCTCTCTCTAGACCTCCGGCTGTGAGAGGTTACAGCACCACCCGGGATTCGAACTAGCGATCTCCGGATGATAGGGCGAGCGCTTTAACCACTGCGCGTGTTGGATGGTTAATAGCCCAATTCCAATCATTCTGATGTTCACTTGATGCAGACCAATAATTTAACTCTTCCCAAGCAATGACTTTATTTTTTTTAGGTCTGGTGGTATACATGAATATATTAAAAGGCCCTAGCAAATATGTCTCAAAAGCTCACAAAATACAGCTTACATAAAGTTGTTAGTAATGTAAAAGGTACCCTTAGCATATCTGTGGAAGAGAAGCCATATCAAGACATTTGAATTTGCAGTGACCTTGACATTGTTGCCATTAGTTTTTCATTTGCTGTTTACAGTTATAATTCTATATAATAAAATAAATATAAATATATAATATAAATCCTACAAAAAGTTTATTACTTGTTCCTTTGATCTCATGCTTGTGAGAATCTCAGACAGTCAAAAGGGTGGAGGGACAAATGGACAATTTAGTGTCTCCCACCTTGAATGTGATTGAGGCTTTGGTGCAGTAGAACCCTACAGAGACTATGGGTTCCCTGAGAGAGGGCTGCAGTGGGCTAGGACTCCCAGAGTTCTCCATCTCAGCATAATACCCCTCCTCTTCCTCAGTGTTGATGATGGCTGGGACAAAGGACCAGGCCCACGATACCCAGCCCTGATCCTCGTTATCAGTTTGCATGCCCTGATCAGGTACTGAATATTGACCTGGTGCATTTGGATCCATTCCTTCACTCACAACTCCTGATGAAGGATAAAAAAAAGGACAGGGCTAAAACTATACTCATGTGGGTGTGATGATGTGAGCAGAGAAGAGAAGAGAACGAGAATAACATCACATTGGCCTTGTTTAATCTTTCTGAAGACATGAAAAAAACATATCTAAAAAGCAGACATTTACATGTATTAAACAATGTACACCAATCATCCATAACATTAACAATGATTATTAATTATATACCAGTAACCTGGCGACAGGATCATGGGCACACCCATGACACTGGGAACCAAAGGCTAACTGAAAATAAGTCAAAGACCCAGTGCACTCCACTTATGGAGGCTAAGATGTGGAGTCACGACCCGGGGGGCCAAACCAGCTCAGGTGGCACAAGCTGAGTGTACACATTACTGGGCAGAATGGTTTGCAGCATTGTGATGTTATGACTGTCTATGTGAAAGGAAGATGGGTTAAATCTGTCTTCAAGATGTGCATTTGCGAAGAAGGGTATTCTTGTTAAATACACTAACCTGGAATATTAACTACAACTTCAGCAGTAGAGCTACTCTCTTCTCTCTCTCCATCCTTCTGAGCTCTAATCTCCCCATAATATAGAGCCACTGCGAGCTCTAGCAGCCGCACAAACATGGGAAGCTGTTGGTCTGTCAAAGACAGCTTTAAGCTCTCAACCATTGTGTGTATCTGAAAAACAACAACTTGAACACTTAAAAAAAAAATTTATAAGCGACATGCTTACATACAAAGTATAGCAAATGAAAACAAAAAGACTTTTAATTAAATAACCAAGCTTTTTTATGCTGTGTTAGTTATTCAGAAACAGCTTTCACATAGAAGTCACACTATAAAGTAGATAATAAATGTTGAACTTTCCCCTCACATCGTCATACAGATACCCACAAATTCGGCATTAAGCCACCTCAGTGTTTGTTTTAAAACAGTTGTGCAGCTTTCCGCTTTCGGGGTTATCATGGCATTTAATACAACACAATGTCCGCATCGCACTCTAGGATTGGCTCCTATTTCACAGCCTCGGCGACCTAACCAATCAAAAATTCAGTCAAAATCGAGTAACCTAATAAAGGGGCAAAGCAGGAGATTTTTCCAAAAAATAGACTTTAGGTTTGTTGGGTTCTTTTTGTTCTCCTGCATCTCATAATGCTAGATTGAGCCAAGTGCTGTTAATTTTACTTTGAAAAACTTAGTTTTAATGGAATCCAAAAATCTGCTGATCAGTCTCAATCAGCTGATCCTTCAGTTACACGCTTTAGCACTAATTGTCTGGTGGGGACATCTGATCTACTCTGTACGAGATATCAGTGATCAGATCCACTTTATACCCATCGATACATCTAGAAACCTCTGTTGTCCAACCAGGGACCGTGGAGGACAATGGTGACCATTGTATTTATCCCCAATTCATAAGCTGTGGGAGGACCTCCAACATCCACAACCCATATTCACACACTATGGGCAATTTAGGAATGGCCAATTAGCCTAAACTACATGTCCTTAGAAAAGAAAAAAAAAAGCACCAAGCACGGGGGGGGGGGAACATGCAAACTCCATTCACACAGACCCAACATGGGAATCAAACCCAGGATCTGGAGGTGCAAGACAACAGTGCTAACCACTAAGCCACCGTGCCACCCCACTTTAAATATCAGTGGTCTAATCTACTCTGTATAAGATATAACTGGTCTGATCTACTCTGTATAAGCTAGAGATCTAAAGTACTCTATATAAGACATCAGAGGTGCAAACTTCTACATACAATAACAGTGGGTTAATGCTAACCATTTATTGATTTTTTTCACACAGCCTCAGTCACTGCATTAAGTGCAACAACGACAAAATATTCCTGCCCTGAACCGGCGGTGTGAATGGGGCTAAAGTCTAGTGCCAATAGTCCTGCTAAGGATGCAAAAAGAAGAGGGAGAAAAGAGGATAGAATGATAAAAGAGAGATGCATCTTACCTTGATTATGGCTGGGATTTTATAATTGATGTTGTGGTAAGTGAAGTGGAGCCGGGTTCTGAAGGAACACTTGTAGAGCAACGGGTCCTGATAAAACTCAATTTTCCCACTGGCATTGCGTTTATCCAAACACACTGTGCAGTCTGCAAAATTTATCACCTTCCTCAGAACAAACTTTGGTGCTGCAGAAAGAAGAAGAGTAAGGGTATGGGATCAAGAAGGTCAAGAGAAAGCACCACAAAAAGAGCAGCAGTAAATCGGGGGGGGGGGGAAGAGGGAAGGTAAAAGGTTAAACGTTGTCCTGCTTTAGAAGTGAACTGAGTCAACCCTCAAAGCAATGATGCCTCACAACAACAACAAAAAACAAAAAAACTTCATTTACTGAACCGTAACACTATGATTGCATTTAACATTCGTTCTAAATGCCAGTTTTCAACAACTTGGAACCATTTATCTCCCTCACAGCATGCCCAGAAGTGGTGTAGAAAGTCATTATGAACTCTATATACACAACCAGGCAGCATTCGGAAAACTCACAGGAGATGTCCATGAAAGCTCTTTCCCACTCCTCATCCACTGTGTAGCACTCTGCTGATGTGATGTTGACAGACAGCACTATGTCATCCTCCACGTACTTCAAAATCAGGTTATTGATTACGACATTCAAGTTATTTATTACGCGGCGGATCAAACTCTGTACGTAGCCTGCAGAGTTAGAGAGAGCGAGAGAGAGAGAGAACACAAGCAAAAATAATGAACTATATATTATTTACAATAATATTATTTATGAAAATTTTATTTGCAAAAATGCAAAGGTGGGATTTATCAGAAAAGATGGGAAGCTTAACCCAAAAAGTTGGAGGAAAATATTTTTTCTGTTATATTAGATTTTCTTACAATTCTGAAGAACATTAGCAAATAATTCAATCCTATCACAAAGGATGCTATGCTGCCTGCCAATGAATAGTTTAGAACACACCACCTGTAAAATTATAGAGCTATGGCAATATTTCATCACCCCAAATGCAAACATACAGAAATAAAATACAACTTGCAAAATTAATTCAGGGTCGGTGTGGCATGGTTTTGCTCCATTTCTAGTATCTCTTCATTATATTATGTTGTTTGCTTTGGTTTTACTATGGATGCTATGAATGTATCAGCCTTTGGAAACCAATTATAAACCACAACCAATTTACCAAAAATCCTATTTAGGAAGACTGTTATTTCCTGGTGCTTGTAAAGGTGCTGATCTTCAGTAGAACATGACACAAAATGCCGTATTTAAATTTTCGCAAACTTGCTCCAGCATGACATACCCCTATGCACAAAGCAATGGACCTCAGGCCTTCATATGCAACGTGAGTGTCTGAATAGGTTAATTCCCAAAGGCAAACTCCTAGATACACACGTGGACAAAATTGTTGGTACCCTTCGATCAATGAAAGAAAAACTCACAATGGTCACAGAAATAACTTTAATCTGACAAAAGTAATAATAAATAAGAATTCTATGAATGTTAACCAATGAATACTCCAACATCCGGTATGACGAACGCGGACACGACTCTGGCAGACGAGCTGAACACCTTTTATGCTCGCTTCGAGGCTGCAGCTAAAGACGCTAGCGTTGCTAATGCTAGCGCTGCTAATGGCTGCAGACAGGAAGTCATTGCCAGCACCGGAAACGCGTTTATCATCTCCGAGCATGACGTGAGGAGAGCCTTCAGGAGAGTGAACACCAGGAAAGCAGCAGGACCAGACGGCATCTCAGGTAGAGTCCTCAGAGCCTGCGCTGACCAGCTAGCACCAGTGTTCACAGAGATATTCAACCTCTCTTTATCTCAGTCGGTGATCCCCACATGCTTCAAAGAGTCCATCATTGTTCCTGTTCCGAAGAAACCACATCCTGCTTCCCTCAATGACTATCGACCTGTAGCCCTCACATCAGTGGTGATGAAGTGCTTTGAACGGCTGGTCAGAGACTTCATCATCTCTTCACTACCAGACACACTGGATCCACTACAGTTCGCGTACCGTTCAAACCGCTCTACAGATGACGCCATCGCTCATCTACTCCATACTGCTCTCACTCATCTGGACACTAGAAGGGGGAATTATGTGAAAATGCTTTTCATCGACTACAGCTCAGCATTTAACACCATAATTCCCTCTACACTCACTACCAAGCTGGAGCACCTGGGACTCAGCTCATCTTTATGTCAGTGGATCTCCAATTTCCTAACGGGGAGACCACAGGCAGTAAGGATGGGTGGACATGTCTCAGCCTCCATCACCCTCAGCACTGGAGCCCCACAGGGTTGTGTTCTGAGCCCCCTGCTGTACTCTTTGTACACTCACGACTGCGTAGCCACTACCAACTCCACCACCATCATCAAGTTTGCTGATGACACCGTCGTGGTCGGCCTGATCACTGACAACGATGAGACGGCCTACCTGAAGGAGATTGGAAATCTGGAGAACTGGTGTCAGACGAACAACCTCCTTCTCAACGTCAGCAAGACAAAGGAGTTGATAGTGGACTTCAGCACAAAGCAGAAGAGGAACTACCAGACCCCCGTCATCAACAAGAGCCCAGTGGAGAGAGTGGACAGCTTCCGTTACCTCGGTGTACACATCACGCAGGACCTGTCTTGGTCCTGTCACATCAACACCGTGGTGAAAAAGGCCCGACAGCGTCTCTACCACCTCAGACGCCTGAGAGACTTCAGACTGCCCTCCAAGGTGCTTAGGAACTTCTACTCCTGCACCATAGAGAGCATCCTGACGGGAAACATCACGTCCTGGTTCGGGAACAGCACCATGCAGGACAGACGAACTCTTCAGAGGGTGGTGCGATCAGCTGAGCGCATCATCCACACCGAGCTCCCTGACCTGCACTCGATCTACAGCAAGCGGTGCTGGACCAAGGCCAGGAAGATCATGAAGGACCTCAGTCACCCCAGCAATGGACTGTTCTCTCTGTTGAGGTCAGGAAAGCGATTCCGCTCCCTGAAGGCCAACACAGAGAGACTGAGGAGGAGCTTCTTCCCGCAGGCGATACGGTCTCTTAATCAGTACAACACACAGTACTGATCCATTTTGCACACCCACACATGCTTCTGCACTCACTCTGGACACTCTGGACATTCAGGACATTTGCTCACTTGTCCTCACTGCACACCTGCTCACTCATGGGTAGTATGCACACGTCACTTAAATATGCACACAAGCCACTTTATCATTTAAAATGTCACTTTACTGTATATCTGCATATTCAATATTTTTATTTCCACTTGTGCAATTTCAATTTTTTTAATTTTTTACTTACTTACATTTTATATTTTTATATTCTTACATTTTACATTTTTATATTCTATATTTTATATTTTATTTAATTTTATTTTTATTCTCTTAGGTCAGGGCAGTTGCCTAAGCATTTCACTGCATATCGTACTGTGTAGGATTGTGTATGTGACAAATAAAAATTTGAATTTGAATTTGAATTTGAATTTTTGAAAGTCAGACATTGCTTTTCAACCATGCTTCAACGGAATTATTTAAAAAAATGAACTCATGGAACAGGCCTGGACAAAAATGATGGTACCCCTAACTTAATAGTTTGTTGCACAACCTTTTGAGGCAATCACTGCAATCAAACGATTTCTGTAACTGTCAATGAGACTTCTGCACCTCTCTGCAGGTATTTTGGCCCACTCCTCATGAGCAAGCTGCTCCAGTTGTTTCCTGTTTGAAGGATGCCTTTTCCAGACGGCATGTTTCAGCTTCTTCCAAAGATGCTCAATAGGATTGAGGTCAGGGCTCATAGAAGGCCACTTTAGAATAGTCCAATGTTTTCTTCTTAGCCATTCTTGGGTGTTTTCAGCTGTGTGTTTTGGGTCATTGTCCTGTTGCAAGACCCATGACCTGCGACTGAGACCCAGCTTTCTGACACTGGCCAGCACATTTCTCTCTAGAATCCCTTGATAGTCTTGAGATTTCATTGTACCCTGCACAGATTCAAGACACCCTGTGCCAGATGCAGCAAAGCAGCCCCAGAACATAACAGAGCCTCCTCCATGTTTCACAGTAGGGACAGTGTTCTTTTCTTGATATGCTTCATTTTTCCATCTGGGAACATAGAGCTGATGTGCCTTGGCAAAAAGTTCCATTTTTGTCTCATCTGTCCATAGGACATTCTCCCAGAAGCTTTGTGGCTCGTCAACATGTAGTTTGGCATATTCCAGTCTGGCTTTTTTATGATTTGTTTTCAACAATGGTGTCCTCCTTGGTCGTCTCCCATGTAGTCCACTTTGGCTCAAACAACGACGGATGGTGCGATCTGACACTGATGTTCCTTGAGCATGAAGTTCACCTTGGATCTCTTTACAAGTCTTTCTGGGCTCTTTTGTTACCATTCGGATTATCCGTCTCTTTGAGGGTACCAACAATTTTGTCCACGTGTGTATAGTGGAAAGCCCTCTCATAGGAATGGAGGTTATTATAACAGGCGCATCCAAGTTTCACAGTCAGCTGTGCACAAATGCTTGTCAATATAATGTATTATAGTACACATAATTACATATACATCCAGTACTTATCCTCCACATTTTTGTAAGTGCAAACACTCAGTTAATGGGTGCATGTTAAATACAGAAGCAATGTGTATGAAAGAGGTGTCTGGTCTGATGTATCCCATTTAAGCCCACACAAGCAGCTTTTTCTAAACACAATTACCTTATTTGCTTACCTGCATTACTGAACAAGGTAAAACTCTACATTGGCTAAACAAACGCTTTTAATAGTTTAATCTGTGCTTGTTATGCTCATGATGTCTGTGTAGGCTGACAGATCTTCTTTTATTTTGAATGCATTTTATTGAAAGACAAAAAGAAAATGTAAGCTTTTAATCTTGGTTAACAAGTCCCACAACAATCAAGTCTCACAACAAATCCAGACACAGGGTGGTTTTGTGTTTGTCTAACAAGCGTCTGTCTCATAAGAAATAACACTCTGGCCCTGAAGACAGGACTCACCTGGGGGTAAGTCAGGGTCAGGGGTACTCTGCTGGATTCGTCGAGGTTTAGGCACACTTTTTTCAGAGGCACTCCAACTGGATGCACTGCTCTCATTGTCATCCTTGAAACACACAACATACATTCATACTTAATTTTCACAAGGGGAAGAGATCAAAGTGGAAAAAAGAGCAGCGTGGCAGGTGAGAGGACAAAGAGGGGACTATGAGTGGGGTAATGGGCATGCTGAACAGCCACTCCTCATTTTATAGCCCCTTCCAGGTTGTATAAATAAACTTTAAATCCAGGGTCAGATAGCTGCAGTGTGTGTGTGTGTGTGTGTGTGTGTGTGTGTGTGTGTGTGTGTGTGTGTGTGTGTGTGTGTGTGTTGGAATTCTAGTACACCACAGGAAGAACGAGATGCAAAGGTGCTGTTTAAAAGCTGTAACAAATAGCAATAAAGGCCACTCAAGTAATTCACTTTTAGAGTTAAGTATAGGACTGAGATAGCAACTGTAACTACACGAAAATATCTGATAAGCAGGAGCTAGGCAGCACAAATAGAATAAATAATACAATAAAATAATAAAATAAAATAAAAAACCACACACAAACAAAAGTACGTAAAAAAATAAATATAGATGCTAACTTTATTTTGCAGACTGTTGATTTGATTCGATTATTTTTTTTGACATTTTTTTTATTCTTTAATCAAGTTTACTGTCTGATTTTTTTAAAACCACCTATATTTCTTAAAGGAAGGCATTAAATGCATAAAAACTTCTAAAGATATTTAATAATCATTGGAATTCTCTGCAAGTTGTGCTATTGATTGTTTAAACATTGCAGGTTGCGATAATACACCAATTAAAAAAATTTTTTTAAAAAGACGCCATACTCATGAGTATTTAGACCATCTAATGTTTGTAAGATCGAATAATTTGCACCCTGATGCCAAATACAACACCACACTTTCAGAGGTTTTGTGATCAATAACAGGGTGGTGATTTTCAATTTATGGCTGATAGTGTAAATGTCAAGCATGCATGTTCATACATGTATTGTTCTAGAATGTAGACAATAAATTCCTAAACAAAAAATATTAAATTAGAAGGTATGCCCAAACGTTTGACTGGTACTGTAAGCGATAAAAAAAAAATGTTTAAAAAATATTGTGTGTGTGTATGTGTGTGTGTGTGTGTGTGTGTGTGTGTGTGTGTGTGTGTGTGTGTGTGTGTGTGTGTGTGTGTGTGTGTGTGTGTGTGAGAGAGAGATTGAGATGTTAAATCAGAGCTCTGACACACTGCTGGCATTGGGTCACAGTGAAATCTAATATACCTGGAGATGTGCACAAGAATGCTATGCTGAGGGCTTTATGCATCTAATTCCACTCAGACCTCCACCCATTATGAGAGACATTACTATGGCTAGTTCAGAAGCTTTCAGCTACTTCAGGTGGTCAGCTGATCCTGATATCTTGTTGGATGCAGTGTTTGCCATACATTCATGTATTTGTGACAGTCTGCCACAATATCACCACTGACTGGCAAATATTGATTTTCTGTTAAAGTTGATAAAATCTTGTTTCCTTGTACAGCTGCAAGCTGCACATAGATTGGCTCAGTCCCTCAGTGCTCAGATCGTGTTCTCGCAAACACTTTTATAGTGGACAGGTCTGTGAAATGCCGCTCCTCTCAGTGCAAGCCATAAATAAAACCACACCCCTAGGTTCAATAACAAAAGCGATTGCAAATAGTCTACAGTTTGTGTTGTTGAACCGTGTGTTTGCCCAAAGGGTTTTTAGAAGACATGCGATTGGTTTTGAGATTTAGGTTTCTGTGAAAATGTGGCAGAATTAGTAGTTTTAAGGTTAAGTGGTTCATTTTCAGATAGGATCAAATAAAATCATTTTTCATAATATGTATTGCTCTTTATCTCTCCATCCATGTTTAGTTTTTTGTAAATATGCATTCAAATTTATATTTTTATCAAATAAAAATATACATGTTTGCTAAATAAAGTGTATGCCTTTTTATGTACAGGTAAACTTTTTTGAATTGATAATTTAAAATAAAAGTTTTGATGATATTCTAATTTATTGAGATGCACCTGTAGTGTCCGTAACCTTTTTAAAATTAAATGTCAATGATCTTAATTGTCACTCAGATGAAACTTGGTAGACATATACCTGAAAATGTGTATTATTATAAATGCAAAATTGCTAAAATATTGCCACATGAATTTGACATGGTTACAGATACCACATATGGTTTTGCCTTATAAGCTTTTACCAAAACAACAATTTTTGCAGGTCATGTGCTTCTAAAACCTTGCCTCAATTTTAATATCAATACCCATAAAGAAATATGAATAATGTGCATTTTAAATTACTATTGTTTGAAGCGAGACAGTATAATGCTGAAAAATTTGGGGGGGGGCACATATAAAATCATCTCTCCAAAGCGGCTGAAATTAGCACCTTAAAATTTTTAGGGACGCAAGATCAATTCTATGTTGCAGAAACGTCACAAGCGGCTTATTTGGCACACACATTTTCTGTATTATATGTAACATAAAAAAAAATTATAAAACCCTATAGCACAAATCTTTGCCGTATATTTACGGGAGAAAAAAAATGATTGTAGGATTGTTATGTAATAAGTCTATGTTAAGTGACAAATAATATTATAATAATATTTAGTAATTATATCCATTTACTTTGATAAATTACGCAGTAAATCAAAGCACATATTCACTTACAAAGTTATTTTATTTTTAAATATTTTTTTGATTTATTCTTTATTCGTTAATGAATTATTAGATTCATTCTGCAGACACTCAAGTCCTGCTGTTTAAAGCACATGTGCAAGATAAACTTTGCGTTATGTAAGTATGTCTGTCTGGCCGCGTGGGTTACTCACCTGAGAACCATCTTTTAGTTTGAGGATGCACTCCATGGTGTTGATTGTGACGACCACTGGTTCTGAGCTCAGCTTGGTCCATGGCACGTGGATTCGTAACTCATGTATATGACCACTTAGGAAAGTGAAGGGAAGCTTCAGTTCCTGTAAGACATGCACACGAATACAAACAAGAAACAACAAGCCATAAGCCAAAGATTTATCCCTTTGCAAACAAAGTAAATAACACAAAACAAAGTCAATAGCTGATATGGTGAATGTTTGGTCCAATAAAAGGCTGTTAAAATTAGTGAGAAACAATTCAATCTGTCCTGTTGAAAAGTGCAAGAGCAAACAGAGTGCTGCGTTTAAACAGGAACTTGCTACTAATAGGTGCACTGTGAACACTGACAGGTTAAATGCAAACATTACAGAAGGAGCACCATTTTGAAGGAGCAGAGACACAAATTCACAGAATGTAACCTGGGTCAAAGTGAGGCCACAGGAACAGCTGGAACACAAAGGGTGTTCCAACAGATTACAAGAATCCACAGCGTTCCCAAGCGCTCTGAGGACAGTATCGCCATTAACACTTGTCCACCAACACGACTATGTGCTGGTTCAGGGATGGTGCTAGTCTTGGTTCCAAGCTGGTGGCATGCCTTCTCAAATCCGGTTTGCTTTTCCACAAGGCTACAAAAGCTGTGTCATTATGTCACATGTGCACTCGGTGCCCGTCTCAGATTTCAAAGACTTCAACATGTCTTTGAAAGTTTTGCTAATAACTGCGACCTCGCAGGTGAAACTGTTTGGGTCAAATGGATTTTAAACACGTTGCAATGATCATGGCGGAAATATTTTTCCTGTGGCGTCAGGGTGATCCAAACTGTATCTCATTTTCCATCTCTTACAATTTTGCAGTTGACTACACAGCGTGTCTCTGGCTTGTGACTAAAGGTTCAAGCCCCGATGAACATCTTTCACTTGTGCTGGACTGGAAATATGGCAACTTCACTAATTATATCGCTTCCACAAGCTCAGTAGAAAGTTGTACAATCAAAGTTACTCATACCTGCTCCAGAACATCCAGTTTGAGATCCAACTTGCTGAGCACGACATCACCCCCCCAGAGTGAGAGCTGCAAGTCTGAAGGCTTCAAGTTCTTGATGTAGCGGTTCACATAGCTCATCAACAGTGGGGTGACATATGACTCCAGCATCCTGACGGTCTCTCAACCCTGCACAGAGAAATGGTTACACTTTCACTGATATGAACTTACTCAATTTGTCATAAACAAGTGTTGGGGTAATGAAGTGTAGCGTTTAATAAAACTTATTATTCTGCACTTAGTATTTGGTACATTATACAGGAGACAAGTACTCCAGTTCTAGAGATAGTTTGTTCATTTTATCTCTGAAACCAAACAGCATCAAAATAATCAAAAAGCAACTTGAAAGTAGCTCCAGCCACACGTGCTCCCAGCAGTGAAAAGGATGTTGCGTTGTACAGTTGCTGTTGGAAATGGAAATTTCCAACACGTTGGAGGAAAAAGTATTCATAGTTGAGTATTATTTCCGCTCATATGGAAGTGGTCGTGCACACACTTCGAGCACTTACATTACACATACCATGGAATCAAAAGAAATAAACTCTCAGATGACAACAAGGTAATATTGTTCGTCTTTTCATTTCAGTGCTGTATATTCTGACGCATACTGTATTATTATTCATTCATAAAAAGATTTTACATAAAGGTTTCTGGCTTCATGAATATGAAAAAGGAGCAAGTGTGACAAAGTTACCAGAAGAACTTATATTATATTAACCAGCATGTTCAATAAAACCTTCCAGGTGTTGTACTAAAACTGCACAAAACAGTGTTCAGACCAAATATTGACTGTAGTGCTCTTTATAGAAATTTATTTTATGTAGAAATGTTTTCAAAGGCAACGTATGGCGTTTTTTGTATTTGCCCAAGACTTTTGCAAAGTACTGTAAGTAAAACAACTGTTGTGTTTTAGTTTAGTTTAGTTTATTTATATAGCACATTTACTACAGCCACAAGACTGACCAAAGTGCTGTACATCCACATAAACGTCATAAAAAAAAATAAAAAATAAAAATAAAAAAGTACACAACTTCAGCCTAAGAAAAGTGTTTTACTGAGCATGCTGGAGAATAGGACCTCATCTGGATACTTAGTCACACTTGCTCCTTTCTATTTTCAAAAAAATTGAGGTGGTGAGGGCTAATATTAATTAGTCCATTAAAAATTTTGAGTTAGGACACAAATTAAATGAACTGACCACACAGCATGGACAAAATACAAGAGCTGTTTGCTGTTTGAATTCAACAGCACAATAAAGTATAGAACTGGAAGGAACCAAGTAGAGCCGGTTGAGACACATTCTCTGAACACAACAAATAATGCTGCAAGCTCATCGCTGGAGCGGTCTGAAGAGTTAGTGCAGAATAAAAGCTGCAGCACTGCATATGCTGCAAACTGATGTTAATACACACAGCACCAGCTGCCACTCGTACTTGGACAGGTCTTTGACTAACAGACCCAGGAGCCATTAATGCATTGCTAGCTTTCCTCCACAATATAAACAAAGCACATGAAGCAACAGACTTCATTTAGCTGTTGATCTTTATTTACCCCTGCAGGTCCAGGAAAAGGTTTTATAAAATATCAGTGTTTGGTTATTTGTTACACCAATTCCGATATTAAAACCTTTGAAATTCATGACATTTAAGAGACATCCTTATCCAAAATTACTTGGGCTGCTTTCATCATTTATAAAATTGTGGTACTTAAAAGGTCGCAACACAAATCAAATCAACACCTAGGTGTCATAATAATGTTGCACTGACTAATCCCTGGTGATTCCCATCCCTAGTGTTCATGAACATACGTGGGAGCATGTAGTCACAACAGTGTGTGCCTCGCAACTGTACATGTATTTATGGCATTTCTTGTGCAGGTTGCTGTTTTAATTCCCTTTGGGGCCCAAATTATAATCAGAGTTGCCAGGTCTCTACAACATTCCCAGACCATCTATATCTTAAAACATGCACACAAAGACCCACAACTATACCAACAATGAAACGAGGAGAGAAGTTTTTCCTTCTTTCCCTCAGTGCTTGTGGTGCTGAAGTTTCCCCAATATCTTTATTCCCTAATATTTCGAATGTCTAATGTGGACAATCCATAATGCTTCTCCCACTCCATCTAATCCTTCTCCCACAACATTATTTAGCTTAAATGGACAACCTGCAATAACACATCCAGATGTGTTTTGAGAACATATGATTGCACTTGGTCCCTTGGCTGTTAAAATAACAAAATGTTTCTGGCCAGGCTTTCCAGTAGATTTTAAAACTTGGTGGTGAGGATTTGCCCATTCAGCCTGGCATACACTTGTCATTTCAATTCATTTAAATAGTGTTTATTGGGTTGGAGATCAGGGCTCTGTGGCCTGCAGATTGGCAAATGTCTCAATGAACCCCTTTTGTGCAAAGAGTCGCAATGATAAAACAGGTTAGTTCCAGTGACGACAACAAATTATATCCACAGGATACAAAAAACGTTCTAGATAATTGTGAGCTTTCATCTTTGTCGTTATGGTTATAGAAGACCCTAAAATGGACATAATAGTCCTCCAACCACTTAAATTTTGGCCATATTGTGTAGCAACATTTATTTCCAACCTGGAGTAACTTGATTGGATGAGAGACATTCCATGAGTGATGATATAGAGTATAACAGCACTGGGACGCTTAACTACAGTATATATATTACAGTGCATCACAGGTGTTAATTACACTAAATATCGGTCACCATCATGGGCGAAAGTAGTACAGTAGTACAGTCAGTGGTACTGAAAAGCCACAGTTAAATTTAGTCACAGAGTCACTTTCAGAAAAAAAAAAACCCACATATGGTTATGTCAACATATGGTTAACTTGATAACCTGGATAAGATTATCAGGTCTATAATGTCTAACCTGATGACATTTTGCCTTCTTGCTTACAAGTCGTTCGTGAATCGCCTCTGAACTGTCCGTGTGGTTCTGCTCACAACAAACACTAGTGACAAAGCTAAATAGCTTCTAACAAGGCAAAATACGAAATTCCTCTCTAACCACTGATCAGGTACACTACTTGGTGTGTGGAAAACGTTATTTTACACCCTACCCTGCGCACTAGCTTTCCATTTAACTTTATGTGGGAAAATTAGCCGACATTCTAAATTGGAATAAGTAAACAAATAACGTACATTTCGTAAGTTTCTCAGGATTGTTCAACACCTCCATGTTTTATTCTCCTCACCTTTTGGTTACATAATACCGGTAAGAATTTACAACTACTTTCACCCCTGTTAATTGCAAGTGTCAGTCCTGGTTAGCCCCTAGGTCATGGGGCACCTGGAGCCTATCCCAGGAGTCTTAGGGCTCAAGGCAGGGTACACCCTGGGTGAGTTGCCAATCCATCGCAGGGCACACACACACATACACACACAACCAGCAATATGGGAAAATTAGTCAATTAGACCCAGACCCTGGAGGTGCAAGGTGACAGTGCTAACCACTAAGCCACCATGCCGCATTGCATTTGTGGAACTGTTGTCTCAAAGCAACATCACATGCCATTGGGCTGAAGATCATAGTCTGAATATATGATTATTTTTTATGTTGGTCGCATACTATCTGCACTATACATACACTTTCCTAACACTTTTATAAAAGCAATATCCCATGAGAGGTCAAGAACTTGACAGATGAATACTCTTAGCTTAATAATCAAACACACAGGCTTTTCCATCTTGTTCCAAAAGCAGGTTATTTTGGATTTAAATGACCAAATGGGAAAATCATCCAGCTTCAGCCAGGCAGATAAGAGAAACCAGTGTTCAACAAGGAATAAGATCAAGTTAAATGAACGTTTGACAGAAAGGTTAAATATCAGAAAAGGCATAGTGAGTGTGCATCATTTATTACTTATGAGTGAAAATAGAAAATTCATCTAACACTAGTTTTACTGATTAGAACTGACGGTTACTCAGTCTATCCTGGTGTAGCACAGCTAACACCCAACAGCATAAACACTCCAGAAGTTACTGACAGAACACGTTACTGCTTACAAACTGAGCACAAATACCGCGACTATAATGCGTGTATCAATACGACTTACCTTGGCACGGTTAAATCAGCGTGATAAATTAGCTTTTATTCATTGTCTTCACTGTTTTTAGCCAGGTGTCACAGTACACACAGTTACAACTTCCGCATACCCAATCATAAGCCCCGCCCCAAAAGAATGACCTCACTTCCTCACGCAACAGGATACGGTGACTTGCAGCAAGACAGCTATAGTTTATTGTGTTTTATTTGCATGTAACGTTAGTAAATATATGGAAGAAGTGTACAGGGTTACACAGCAGTCGAGGGGAAAGAGAAAAGAACAGAGGAAGAGGAGAATAAGAAAAAAAGGAGTAAACCTGTTCCGTGTGTGGGGGGAATTGTCATGAAAACAGCGCTTATACAATTCATTTAATTAATTGTAAATCTAAACGCACCCGTTTCAACTAGTGTTGAAAGGAGAAGGATTTTATAAAATAAGCACTTCAAATAAAAAAAATAATAAGTTGAATATCATATTTTGCTTTAAAAAATAATAATAAATTCCTCTTGTCTCTTATTCCTTTTTTTTTTATTCAAATATCAGAAAAGATGTTGCTCGTGTTGACAGGACCGTATAAAAGCACGCTTCAATCATTCATGCACACTCAAGCTACATACAGGTGTAGTCTGGTTCAGGAATGGATAAAGAGACAAATCTGAGTCTTTATTTTATTTTATTTTTTTTTTTGGCACAAAAATTTTCACCACTTGCACTTCAGTATAAGGTCCAAATGAAAAGATTTGATTAGGTGGCTAAAATCACTTGATATTGCATAATAAACAATCAACAGTAGAAATCCCAGGTATGTGTAATGAAAGTAAGAGCATTTCCATATGCACCATGCAAGAAGAACTGAACAGAAGGGTGGTCAAAAGAAAACCACTTGTTAGTGAGGCTAATCAGAAAAAAAGGCTTCAGTTTGCTAGACAGCACAAAGTTCGTACTTTGAAGCAGTGGATATAGGTCATGTGATCTAATGAGTTCAGATTTACCCTATTCTAGAATCATGGGTGCATCAGGATAAGAAAAAAACACATGAAGCTTTGGACTCGTTATGCACACCTGGGATTCTGGGAACTAGGGTTGCTTCAGTTGGTCCGGTCTAGGC
This sequence comes from Clarias fuscus, assembly GCA_030347435.1. NCBI lineage: Eukaryota > Metazoa > Chordata > Actinopteri > Siluriformes > Clariidae > Clarias > Clarias fuscus. The sequence continues at coordinate 15,022,870 of CM059226.1, forward strand.
TCAGTCATATTATGACTGATAATAAAATAAAATATCTGTTGACTACAGAGTGTAATGAATGACCAGGTTATCACCTAAATAATTTTTCCCTCATTACATGGGTATATTCCATCAATCAAATTGTGAAAGTGGTTCTGGGAGCATGAGGATTATATATATTTTTTTTTTTTACAAAAATTAGCCTCAATAATCAAAGCAAAAGGGGTAAAATGTTTCTTCTGTTAATGGGAGACTTTTTAAAATGAACTACACAGAAGATTAAGTTTGAGAAGTATGCTCAAGATGTTGAAAGATCATAGTAAGACCTGACAAACAACACAATTTCTGTCCTCCTATTATCATATGGTCAATGCAATATCTTTAATAAAATAACTAATAAAATAGTTATGTGGTCCTCAACAACTTCCATATAAAAACATTTTTATAAAATGCAGATGCAGTCATTTGGAGGAAAGCAGACCTAGTGGCAGTTTAGAGTTCTGGAGCACTCAGGAGAGTGTTCACATCATGCCACATGGAAACAATTGCTCAGTGATTTGGAAAGGAGTGTAAGGCCATTTCCAAACAATTTGAAATTTACTATTCTGCAGTGAGAGATACTGTTTGCAAACGAAAAGCCATCAAGACTTCAGTCCAAGGTTAGACCATTTAATGCTCACAAATATAAGGAAATCCCCAAAAGCTACATCATGTGACCTTCATGCCTCTATGAGCACATTAACTGTGTATATTATTGTCCTTGACGTCACACAGAACAAATATGACTTTTATGGCAGCATGGCTATAAGAAATAAAGAAATAATGGCATAGCGAAAAAAAAGGGTGATACAGTATGTTGTTGTTCATCTGAGGGTTTTTTCCTAATACTAAAATCTGCGAGTTTTATTGCGTTTTACACAAAAAAAAAAGATGGAAATAAAGATGGTGTACTAACTTTTATACCTGACTGTACATGGAAATTGTTCTTTCAGTTATATTAATCAGTAAGTAAACTGGTCAATAAGTAAACTGATTGATCCCATTTAAGGGACAGCAATAGGTCTTTGCATGGACTTGGGCCAGGGTCATTTGTCCCCTTGGACTTCCTGGATACACCCACGCAGATTATTATCTCAGCGCTGCTGAAATTTCCAAATGTCTTTTAAAATATCTTTTCAATTGTCAAACTCAATGCCTTCCAACTTCATGTTTGTGAGCACAATTAACTACAGCATGTAGCTTCTCTGTGGATACATGAAAAGGGCTTAGTCCAAGGAGCACAGTGCAGATCTGAGAAGGAACAATTAACAAATGCAGATTTCAAGATTAATTCAAAGAATTGTACATAATACTTTTGTGGGATGTAGCAACTTTGCCAGGGTTGGAAGAATCCTAAAACTGACCCCGCTTAGCTGAGAGAACATTGATTCAGATGATCAGGCACACCCAAGCAACTTAAAAAAAGACACAGGCCTGCCATGAACTGGCAATTTCTGGAACACCTTTGCCACTGTCTGCGGTTTGACAAGATTTATTTCACTGTAAACTGAAAGGCTATTGTCTATACAGAAGACTCTGCTCCAAAATTGACACAGACTTTGCAGCTGATTACATGGGCAAAGAAGCCTTCTGGAGGAAAGTTTTTTCACAAACAGTATTTTTGGAGAGATGAGGCATTCAAACGAAGAACATTGTACCAGCTGTTAAACATGTTGATGGTACCATCATGTTTAATGGCTGTTTTGCTGCCAGTGGAACTGGTGCTTTTGACAGAGTGGATAAAATAATTAAGGAGGAGGACTACCTCAAAATTATTTAGCATAACTACAGAATTCTTCATCCTAACCTAAAATTATGTGGCCTCGCACCTCCAGGGTGGAGGGTTCGATTACCGCCTCGGATTTGTGTGCATGGAGTTTGCATGTTCTGACCATGCATGCTGTGTTTCCTCTGGGAGCTCTGGTTTCATCCCATAGACATGAACATAAGGCTCATTTTCATTCCCAAAATTGCCCTGTTGTATGTTTGTGTGCACTGTAATAAATTGGCACCATGTAGAGTTAAGTTAAGTTTCCAGCCCCCCCCCCCCCCCCCTCCTCCGCAACCCTGTAACAGGGTGAATATTATAGAAGATAAATGGAGAAATTAATGAACAACTGTAGAATTCATGGCAAGGCATATCCATGATTGAGTGTGTGCAGTAAACAAACACCAAAAAAACATATATACTTTCCAAGCCATGACAGCTTGACAAGTTTCCTTTTCTTTTGGATTTTTAACTCTTCTCTGGATCAATACCTGTTTCCAGTGAGGTTATACACATGCTTTTTTTTTTATAGAAGATGACTTCAGAAGATGAATGAAATTACTTTTGAACATGAGTTTGAATGTGATTGGTTAGGTCGGTACATTGTCACGTGACCCATTATACAAGGGTGTGCATGCAATAAAGAACTTTTCTTCCCTTCTGAAACGTTTTCTTTCTTTTTAATTTGAATTTTTGTTGGTTATTATATCACATTCGTCGTGTAAGAAGATACGGCATGATTTATCTTTGTTTCATATTTTTATATCACCAAAACATGAAATTTTAACAGAGCTGTGTAGATTTTTTTTATGTCGTTGTTTATATAAACCTCTGACGTTTGATCTAACGGACCATCAAATAGTCAATGATCAAATCGAATTAACTCGAAGTAATCCATGTAAACTACTAATAGCGACAATAGGTTATTTTATTAATACTGTCACTTTTATTATATATTTTGAAACTCTTTATTGTACCACGGCGCAGCCCTATGGTTCTCAACGCTTTTTATTTATTTATTCATTTATTTACAATCATGGAAATCACAAAATGGGTCCGTTCTTGAGTATCTAATATGTTAATTAATAATGTTTGGTAAATTAATGCAAAATCCAAACGGCAATATCTCAAACACAAGCAAGGCTTGCAAAAACCTTTTTAAAAAGGAGAAAGATGAGAAAGATAAGAGACAAACGTGTCATATACTATATAATGTTATACACTGTTATATAATTGTCCTACAGAAATATATACATTACATAGGTTTCTAAAACTGTGTTGCAGGAGCTTCTGCGTCCTTAGAGCAAAAGGTTTGAAAACCCGATGTCGACCATTAACCGCCACGCTATATCTGTATTTCCTATGCAAACCTAAATATTTCTTATGATTAAAAAAAAAACCTTCACAGAAAAAAAAAATCTGAATTACATTTCGTTTTAAGTTACAAACTCTGGTTCTAAAACAACTGACTCCTCATGATTGATGCTTTGTGCTGGCAAACTGATTAATTTGGCAAATTTGTGTGTTATATACCCTACTGTCCTGTTTGGAAAAGTTCAAACGCAGTTCCGTGGATTAAAGGGTGCAGTTGAAATATCCATACTGCTGTTGTGCGTGTTGCACTGGGCATGGACTGAGGAATATTACCCTGTAATTAAATACGATGTCTATTCGCATTAAATTAAATTACTGACTAGCTGTAATTACATGTTTTAGTATGTAATTTACTAAGCCTGTTACAAAGCCTAGTGAATTTTATTAACTGTAACTGAAACATATTCGATTGTTGCAGGCAGCACTTTTTCGTCAAACAATATTGACTGACTTTTAAAATAGACTTACTGTACTTACCTACAGTAAAGCTATTAAACCTGTGACAATCACAGGACCAGGCCTATCTTACAACGAGTCATATGATTACAAGTTATATCGAAATAATTTATAGTATCTGAATACCTAATGTCTACGTTTTCAAGCTGATCAACGTAGTGTTATTATACCAGCTACATGAAGTTTTACATTTTATAGTAGCCCTTATAATTATAAAAATAATCGTGATAATAAAAATAATCATTACTAATATCAGTATTCCTATTAGTTTGCTATTTATCCTCCTTCTATACTAATATAAGAACACCACCGCCGCCATTAATAATAATAATAATAATAATAATAATAATAATAATAATGCTGTCGTTTTGTATTTTAAATGTTGAAAATTACACTTGTACTCAATTTACTGTCTAATCTGTCAAGTAACAAATAATAAAACACAATCAATATAATAATCAATATCAATAATAAAATTTACATGGATAAGTTATGATTAAGAAGTAATGATTCATTACATACTTAATTTAAATATATTGAAACCAATTAAATATCAAAGGAAAAAGAAATGTAACACTCAAAATCCTAATTGTAACTTATAAGCTTATGGAAACGTGAAAAGTTACTATAATAACTCATTTTTTACACACAGAAAATATGGACATACCCTCTATATAACTTAAAGGCAACGTTTTATAAGAAGTAAGTGGCTGACTTGCAAATTACAAAAAGTCATTTAGGCTGTTTGATTGCGAAACTATGATATTTTATCATTTGACTGTACCTTTATATTATAGTGATCATAATGTAATTTTAATTAACTGGCGTAAAAAATGTCAACTCCCGATAACTTTATTTGCCATTACTCATTTTACCCTAAACCGTTACAGTGAACCTCAACTGAACATTAGTTAACCCTTGTTAAAAATCGTCCTTTGGAAGCTTGAGGTTAAATATGTGCAACGCTAAAACATGTTGATTACACTTGATTTCCAATTTCTTCTCTGAAAGTTGAAGCGAACATTCCCTGTTTTTAACAGTGGGGCAGTAACAGTATTACCCCGGGGGATTATCCAGATATCCAGGTGCAAGCTCGGGTGAAAGCGCAGTGCAGGCCATTGTATTTCAATCACTGACACTGCTGATAATGTTAACTATGTTTGTGTCTCCTTCAGAAGTTAGAAATGTGATAGTTTATAATGTCTGGTTAATATTCTTGGTGGATAAGCTGTGATAATAATAATAAAAATAATAATAATAATTATTATTATTATTATTATTATTATTATCACAAAGATTAAAGTTTGCTCACGTGTCACATTTGAATATAAAAACCGTTTTAAAAGATCTAATAAAAAATAAGCACTCAAACAATGCTTTTTTGACATGCAGATGCGTTGATTTTTATCTAGGCTGAGAATGCACACGATAATCATTTCTAATTCTTTTACAAGCATTCAGAACAACATAAAGGATAGTGAAGAGAAGTAGTCTAATTAGTTTAATAATCCATTGCAAAGCGCCATGACACAGCTCATCATCTTCACTTTATTTCAAGAAGTCTAGAAGACTTTTATTTCATCTGAACTTTATTTCTACAAGTCATTACAACAAACATCCATATTTCAAACACGGCTTATACCGAGTGGCCGAAAAGTCTAGATCCATAGGCAAAAATATTTAAAGGTATAAATTACAGAAAATACTCAAATTGACGGGGTATGACTTATTGGCACTTTTGTATAATACCAATACAAGAACGTTGACCATTTGTTAATGCATCAGCTTTTACATGCAAAGATGATTTTGTTCTGTAGGGCCGGGTGCGATACGGCTGCTGACTTCAGAGCAACACAAAGAAAAAAGCCAAGTGGTGTTAGGTCTGTTCGGTTCTATTTGATCTTTTGTTGTTAGTCTCAAAGCCATTTTTTTGTGTCCGAGATAAGAAAAAAAAAAAGTTAAATTTCCATATAAGTAAAATACTTATGGAGCTAGTTCTTGGGGCCACCTTGTGTACTCATTCATTTTCAGTAACCGCTTTTTATAAATGAAGCTAATAAAAATTTAGCATCGCAAAGTTTCCAGTTATCCTTTCTGTGTCCGATAATTTTGTCCATAAGTATCCGTTGGTAATTCTGTGCCACGGTTTTTTCTAGCTGCTACTCCTGGTGGAGCGAGTGTGTCAAACTATGCCGTCGCAGGTCACAGTTGCGGCGAAACACCTTTCCGCAGCGCTCACAGGTGTAGGGCTTGATGTCTGTATGGGTGAGAAGGTGAGTTTTCAGATTACTTCTTTGATTAAAGGTTCTTCCGCATGTGGGGCATTTGTGAGGAGACTCCTGTTTTGGTTTGAAGCAAGCAAAGTATTATTCCCTTAAGCTTTAATCATATATGTGCTGAAATAATTCATGTAAAATGTATAATATATAGGTCTACTACAGTGTAGAATGTAGAAAGTATCCTCTTGTATCCCAGTGACTTAAACAAGACTTTATTAGCTGTCATAATGAGTTGTCCAAATAACGAAATCTTACTGCCGGGACCCATTGTATTGTATATGAAATATTTTCATATTGGAGTTTTGATTATTCTGATTAATCAAGCTCAAATTACATCATAAGGAGCGTATGCATTTTCTGTATCATACGTATACATTTTCATTACTAAACTAAGAGAGTTCATGCATTAAATGAATCCGAGACCTAGAGATAATATGCATCATAAATGATACAATATCACGACAACGGCAATATCTCACCTGCATATGTAAAGTTTTATGAACTGCTAAAGTCCGCGACTGACAAAATCCCTTTCCACACTGTTGACATTTAAAAGGTTTCTCCTTGGAGTGGATGTATCTGCAAACATAACAAACATGTTTGTTATCTGTCTGACAACAGGTAATCATTCAGTGATATATTCTTAACCATTAATCGAATTATAAATAATGATGACAGTTCTTAATCGAAATGTGCTACGACTTCAATACAGGTCGATAATTCAGATTGACCAAATGTGTTGTGTATAACCAAAACAAGGAGTAACTTTTGCATGAGTGTTACAAGTGAATTGGTATATAAAGATAAAAAAAAGGAGTAACCACCATTCCAAAGTCATTTGCTTTGTAGAGAGAAAGTAAAGGCATATTCCCTTACATACCGGTGATCACGTAGGTGGTCCTGTCTTCTAAAAGCTTTATGGCAGATGTCACAGGTGTAAGGCCTCTCGTCTGTGTGCGTGCGCTCGTGTATAAGTAAGTTGTAGGACTTTGTAAAGTTTCTTCCACAAAATCTGCAAATGAACTCCTTTTTGGTCTTTGATGGAAGCCTTCCTCGTGGGGTCTTTTTGCTTGGAGACAGTTTGTTCAGGTCTGGACTTTGACCTGTTGTGAGATTTAACAGCTCATCGGTCCTAGACTCGTCCTCTTGTGTAGCCGCAATGGCAAGATTCGCGAAGTCAAATCGGGGTCGATCTTGGTGTATGGCTGGAATTACGTGAGTTATCATTCCTTGTTTAGGATGAAAAAAGTGAGCAGTGAGGGGTAAAACAGGGAGCGAGAAGCGAAGATCCGTGAGGCCCTGCGCAGCGGACATTTCAGTGATGGTTGATCGAAGTCCCTGCATGTGGGTGTAGCCCAGGCTCCAGTGGTTCATTTGCATTGTCTGCACTGTCGTGAGGCCGTAGAGTCCTTGAAGGTGGTCGGCAGCCTGAGGAAAGGTTGGCCTGTTTGCTGCCTGTAAGAAGGAGTAGTTGGAAAGGTGGAGGGACGGATGAAGTGGGATCGGAGCCGGAAGAGTCTTACTTCCCATTTTCCAATCGGACACAAAAGATAATTTTCAGAAGGTCCTGTTAAACAAAAAAAATCAAACAGCACTCCAACTTAGCCGGTAGTAACGCAAACAGGTAACCAAATCTATTCCGTATCGCAGTGATGCGTTATTTTTAAATCATTGTGTATTTTTATGAGAGAAAGAAGAAAGGGGGAGGATTCCTTCAGCTTGCCGTTTCTCTTCATATAGATTACAGAGCCACGTTCTTCACAAAATAAACAGAATCTAATCCAATTCCAACAAGCACAATAATAATAATAATAATAATAATAATAATAATAATAATAATAATAATAATAAAAGTTTTTTTAATGTCCTATAAATCCCGCTGACCTGACGGACATTGAACCTCAAATAAACGGCATGGAACGCTACTACGCTACTCTCCGAGAGACTTCTCGCAGCTGGAGTCACGCTCGGTCCAGAAGCTGACTAAACTAGTGAATGCTACATCGCAGAACATGAGGTCGTTAGTCTTAGCCTAATAATTAGAATTTGCTGAATTTGCTTAGTGCACATTTACTGGGAACCTTAGGCCATGATTTGATATTGTTTTGTCAGGATAATAACATACGAATCAAGACAATATATTTATTCAATTCGCACCACATGAGAAATTTAGTTTATGTCTACATTAGAGTCAGTAAATAATGTGTTATATAATAGTCAGAGGAAAATGTTATACAACTGATAATGCTTTAATGCTTTAGCCTAAATATTTCAGACGATCGTGTTTATTTATCAGTATAAACAATTATTCTGTGCTGTTGAATTTTCGATTCTGACGGGTTAGAATATTTCAGCAGAATTGTAGTAATAGGCGTTTTAGCCCAAACAACGGTACTACAAGACAATTTTGTTGTCTATATTAATTCGTTAGATCTGAATACGCCAGATCGAAATGATCTCGTAATATTCTTCATATTGTTGTTATTTTATATATATTAAGGGCTGTTTTTTAGAAACTTGTAATGGCGAATGGTTCATGTGGGATTCACTGCCTAATAATAACAGGATTAAGAACGTATTCTTAAAACTGTAAAGGTTGAATCTTGCTAGAAGGAGACGTTACAATTATTTGGCACAGTAGATTCGCGGTTTGAATATGATGTTTAATGTTTGTTTGTTTGTTTTTTTGGCCTAAACATATAGATTTTTTTCAAGCATATGTCATTAATATTGCTTTACACAACAATTTTTTCCCCTCCCTATTGTATACACAGCAAAATTCATAATGCTGAATTAACACCTAGAGTGGTCTATTAACAGTGTAGTGTTTACATAGGTCTAGTTGGATTCAAATAAACTCTGCAAGTGTTAAATCAACACTGATTTGACTTTTCAGTCTTGAAAATAATGCAGGTGGATTGTGAGTAATCCTCATTGTGTTTTCTGATCCAGTAATTTGATCAAAAGAAAAGCTTCCCACTACGTAGCTGTCATGTGATCACAGACACAACATTATTAATGGTAACAAATTACAACGGATACACAGAAGCATAATTCGGGTTCTTACCCAGCATATATGGATGCCAAAATTCGCGCTCAGTGAGTGCCGTTTCTCAGTAATCCATAGTGCTCAGAACAAAAGAGTGTCGAGTGTGAAGTCCAAACTAATCACAGATTATTCCATGTGAGTTTTATACAACTTTCGCTAACCTTACTAAACATCAAAGACTGAGCATAAAACGTGGTTCGCTGTGTACTGTTACATGGAGACGCGTGCGCCCGTGTGTGTGTGTGTGTGTGTGTGTGTGTGAGAGAGAGAGAGAGAGAGAGAGAGAGAGAGAGAGAGAGAGAGAGCTCTTTGGGAGTTTGATTCAAGTGAGTAAAGCGCAACAGGTCCAGCACTTTTCAAGGCCACAAGCTTTGCGGCGCACAGCCCGCCCTCGGCACGCCCTCTGCTCCAGTGTTCTGCCCTGTTTATCTGCCCTTTTTTAAGCTTGGACACAGATGCACGATCACCTTACACCTTAAATCAAAAGAGGTAAACTGTGAGGTTGCAGTTGGGGAGGGAACACGTTTTCAACACAAATTCAACTGCCTTTAAACTATAGTCTCTTCTAAATTATTATGAACATATGTTGACTTGTAACTGATATTTCACACGCATAGGCTGCAGTAGTTATTTACTCTCTTTGAGGACACACACACACACACACACACACAGTAGGCTATGGTGTTAATTATATCAGGTAGTTTTATTTTTGTATGTAACCTATCGAATTCCAGTTATTCCGAAATCTTTACTCTTACACCGTTAATTCTTAAAACCACGAATGCAATTAATATAAAATGTAGATTCATATAGATTACCCGCTAAATCGCTGCAATGAGATGCTCATAACATTGGCAAAATTTTAAAAATGAAAAAGAAAGCCAAAATAAAAATTATTTAATAAGAAACGTTATTTCATTTTTTATCTAAACTTTATTTTTTTTAGTTTGGAGGCATTTTGATGATTTCGTATAACAATACACTACAATGCACTACAATTCGAGTTTGAATACAAACTTTAAATTCCTTCCTCAAAATGGCAACATTTGAACATTTGTATTCTTGTCCATTAAAATAAGAAGAAGATGAAGAACTTAATAATAAGAAGACTACGTAATAATAATAACACTGATAATAAAACTGATAATAAAAATAATAATTAATAATAATGATAATAAATGAAAATTATTTACTCTCTTTTTGAGCACACCAGAACTGTAGAAGTTCCTTTTAAAACTAGAATTTTTGTGTCAGATAAGAATCACTGAAAAACATAAAAAGTTAATCAAATTTTAATTTCAGTAATATATTTGTAATAATTCATGAAAAACAAACACAAACCTAATATTATTGTCCCCAACACACACACACACACACACACGCACACACATGCACACACACACACCCACACACATATATATACTATACCACCACCTGCATTAGTAAAGACACACACACACACACACACACACACACACACACACACACACACACACACACACACACACACACAAAAAAAAAAACACTGAACACTGTAATATGTGACTAAATTTCACTATTTCTTCATCTAGTCTTTTAAAAACCTTCAGATGTCCCCTAACAGCGAGATCCCAGACCACTGGGGCTGACATTCTGTCTGTCTGGACAAGGTTAGCCCTTAGTACAGCCGATGTTAATCCCTCTTACACACACACACACACACACACACACACACACACACACACACACACACACACACACACACACACACACACACACACACACTGATTTCCCAAAAGTGTGAAACGCTGTAGCAGCAACACACTTCATCTGTAATGGCTGCCCCTAACAATCAGCCAGTGACAGTCTGAACTCCACCACCCAAAGAGACATTGCTGATTCCCTTAGCAGCTGTGTACACACACGTGTCTAAACGGTTGATCCTGCAGTCCCGACATTTTAACTCTCATTATCTCAATTTCTCTTGGGACTCAAAAAAACATAGAGGCAGTGAGTCAATATTCTTTCTGGCCTTAAAATAAACGATACGCCATGTCGGTCTATTCAGATAGCCTAGTCTAGGTATGTTGTCCGGAACTATGTACTAAATCGAGTTCAATATTGCATAAAAAATCGAGAAGAAGCCTCTTTTTTTTTGAGTAAAATTTGTATTTACCTTTAGAACAATGCCAACGGGGTGGAGAACAGATAGTGTTCTTTGACAGCTGAGGTGGGTTCTGCTTCAGGCAAAGTGAAGAATTGTTTCTCCAGTTTCATAGACAGTAAGAAAGCGACAGGCGCATGGTGAGACAGGATGTCGTCCATGATGGTGGTGGGTTGATCTGCCCTGCTGTGGTTATACTCCCCCTCAGTCACTCTCATCTTGCTGCTGTGTAGGGGGCTGCTTTTATCTTCTTCTCCCTTCAACATGACATTTCATGTATATTTAATCCTCATAAAGTTTCAACCCTTAAGAAGAGTTCCTGAAATGCATATCTCCATTCTATCTTGCTATAATCACTAAAGTTGACTTGGATTATTGGGCTTAAGTTACATTTCACAGAAGTGTAACATAATGTCCAATAACTTATTATTTAACAAATTGCAATCTAAACAAAGGCTATAAGTAAAATAATCTCTGATTACACATTCATTTGAGTTTTTACTATAATACTACAGTTGAGTATGATGTTTAGCCAAGCTGTTCACACAAACAGCAAGCTGCATGCATTGCAGAAAAATGTCAGCAGGAGTGCAAGTGCAAGCTGTATAGAACATAAACAGTTCACTGACATGAACTCTGTTCTGTGAAACACTAGTGAAAGTTGCACTCTAATAATTCCAGAGAAATAAATAGCTTTATATATCATGCCTCATTTGCCGTGAAAAGTTGTATTAAAACATTCAGCCTACTTTGACACAAAAATATTGTATATTATTATAATATAATATGACAGAACACATATATATCCCAGCAGCTTTTTAACAGGAGAGCACCATAAAGTCATGGATTATTTATATTTAAAAAAAGAACTTGACAAACTGCAAGTGTTTTAGGCAAAGGATTCTCCTTTACTGCTATAGGTTGCGGCAGAGTATGTTTTTAGTATTCTTAAGACTTGAAAACTGTATGACGTGCTGAACATCCTCCTTCCTGTTGACAGAGTTTTGGGGGGTTTGGCTGCCATTTGGGGTCTGAGCAGCATTACGAACCTCTCAAGTACTGCCGCAAGATTATGTATTTATGGTATTACAGTAAAGCAATTCGATTGTGAAAATATCAATGTAAAAAGACCATTAAAGCCATTTTAATATCAGCTATGTGAATAGTTACAGTCCATTCATAAATGGATGGCAATGCATGTATTCCTTCACAATGAACAGTAAGCTAAAGAAATAACTGGATTATTAAAAATGTTAAAAATTGTAGACAGAATATTTATTCATTTAGCCCATTTTCTAACATTGTGCTATATATTTGCGTTATTTATATGTTGCTTATTTAGATTTTTATTTGAATTTAATTCCAATGATGCTAGCTCTTTGCTTTCTAATAAAAGGTGCATATGGACTAAAGTATGTAGACATCTGACCATTTCAACCATATGTGTGTGTAATGCTGTGCAGTGCTCATTCCAAAACCATGTTCATTGACACAGAACAAGTCACACACACCCTTTTTTTTACATTAACTGGCAGTATTCTGGGAAGGCTTTCCAGCTGATTTTAGTACATGGCTGTGGGATTTTGTGCCGGTTCAGCCAGAAAACCCTGAAAAGCCTGGTTGTAAATGGATGTCAAAAGAGAACGCCTGGTGTGCAATTGGCCAGTTCATCATAAAGGTGTTCAGCTGAGTTGAGGTAGGGCTCTGTGTAGACCATTTGCCATCTTCCAGTGAAAATGCTGTGGCACACAAAGACATTTTAGACAATTTTGTGCTTCCAAATTTTGGTCAATACTTTGGGGAAGGGCGACATATGGCTATGATGGACATAGCATATTTTTAGATATAGATCAATATTGCATTCAATATATTATGTGACATCTGATAGCAACTGTTTACACCAGAACTAGACTGTCAGACAATTGGTCTCCACCAAAATATAAAACATACCCACTCAAATTTGTCATTCTATAATTTAGGGTACATTTCACATCCCTAAAAAGTACAAAAGTAAACGCTTTTTCAATTGAACAAACCATGAATCAAATGAGTAAAAATCAAATGAAAATCCAAAAAATGTTTTTTTCTTCTCAGTTTTGTTAGATAAACTAGATGTCATTTTAGTCAATTGATTAACCCTTTAAACTCTAGTAACACAGAATCGTCAATGACAATAAAATATATATGTGCTTATGTGTAAGCCTTGCTGGTGTGTGTTCACAGGGGAGGCTTTAGACATCAAGCTGTGCATTTGCATTTTTTGTTATTTCCCCCCTATTGGAATATAGGAATGATGTTGTAAAAAGTAAAATTATTATTTTGATCATGAAAACAACTGAAAAACAACAGTAAAAACACATGATCATTATCTGTGCTATTTCTTTGCCTGTGTGACCCATTCTAAAATATCTTTTGGTCAGTCATATTTCTATAGTTCTACAAAAAATGTATAAAATGCTCTGGCTTTAAGAGCTACATGGTACACTTGAAATAAAATAAAGTGGAACATTGGATTACAAGTAACTTGATCTGCGAGTGTTTTGCAAAGACAAGCAAATATTTTTTTTTTGTACTGCAACAACAGCCTCTGGGAAGAAACTTAAAAGTTAAAAAGGCTGTAGCAGTGCTCTGTCGCGATTCTTTTCAAAGGTAAAGTGCAGCTTAATTTCTTTTATTTTTACTTTACAGCAGTGATTCCATTAATGTGTGCGCTCACTCGAGTGTCATTAGAGATGTTTCTTGTTAATTTTCCAAATGAAACAGTGTTTCCGTTAATGTGTGTGTGTGAAACTCTAGGAAAGACGAGAAGAGGAAGAGGGGAGGGTCTCATTCCTCCTCTCCTCTTCCTTTAGCTTCACACACACACACACACACACACACACACACACACACACACACACACACACACACACAGCGCGTGCGAGCACAAACACACACACACAGACATACACAGCATACAAACACACACACGGGCACAAACACTAACGGAAACACTTACCTGTCGGGATTTTTTTCTTCTTCTTTAAAAGGTAAAGTGCAAGTTGATTTGTTTTATTTTTACTTTATATTTTGTATTAATTACTTTTATGTATTTATTTTTTGTGCTGTCGAAGGAATAATTTGAGTTTCCATTATTTCTTATGGAGAACGTCACTTTGAACTATGAGTGTTTCGATATACACGCCCATTTCCAGAATGAATTATGCTCGCAATCCAGGGTTCCACTGTATATTTAATATGTTCATCACCATCATTAAGGACAGATATAATTTTTTTATTACAAAAACTACCATAAAAGTAATTTCGATAGTTGTCTTGCAAAACTCCAATCAATATCAATGTACAGTCCACTTTAATACATATCAAATGCATTATTTTAAACAAACAAACAAACAAAATACGTGTAACATAGTTAACAATAAAAAAGTAAAAATTATCTCCACACTTTGCCAGAAACCGTTGGGTCCTCTGCTGTGCTCTCCTTCAGTATGTATTTTTAGCATCTTTTTTCTTTCTAACTCATCTCTGGGACTGTTCTCACCTCTTTTTCGGAGCTTGTGCCATGGTTCTCTCTGTTTCTCTATTTGCTCACTCCACTGTTGATTATCTTTTATTTAAAATGACTGATAATCAAGTACATGTATATTTGCATTGCAGCGGTCAGGGAATTTATGAGAAGTAATGATATGATAATGATAATGACCTGCAGTAATAAGGAGCAGCACATTTTTCTTTCTCATTCCTCCCTGGATGTCAGGTGTGTCAGGAATGTACATTCCATATCCTTTGATGATGATTATGTTTATTTTTGTAATCAATATAAAATGTTTTTCTAATTATTTCCTGCAACAAACATCACACAAACTGTATATACACATCCGTATATACATAAAATCAACCTATGATTGAATCAAATGAAAAAACATCGAGTTTATTCAGCATAAAATGGTCATTTAGGGTCTTGGAGTTATCACGATATTACAATCACAAGGCTGGATTTTTGTAGTGATGTGAACCTTTTGTTTGATTTGAAATGTTCTTTGTTGAGAAATCTGTGGATCTTTTTTGCAGATCTTTACAAAAATATATATAAATTTCAGTCAGATGATAGAGATATTCATTCCTCTCACTTGGAGAAAATGGAGTATTGAAGCTTATTGATGTCATGAGTCTAGCTGGTGGTACTGGCTGGCTAGACCGGCTGATGTAGTAGCCGTGGGCATGTATTAGAGCAGGCAGAGGGGTTCAACAGAAAGAGTCTTTTATGTACAAACCCAAAAAACAGACACAAACAAACAAAGAAACCAAAACCACAAACTCAAACTATAACTAAGGCTCTTTAAACAGACGTAGGGACGAAGGACTGACACAGGGAACCAGGAGCTGGAATAAGGAAACCAGGAGCTGACACGGGAACTAGGAGCTGACACAGGGAACTGGCATAAGGAAACATGGAGCTGGAGCTAACTAAAGACACATAGGGGAACTAGAGACAAGACTGGACAGGACGTGGCGGGAACTAGAGATGGGGACAGGACTGGAGAGACAGGGCGAGACTGGAGACAGGGCTAGACTGGAGACAGGGCTAGACAGGAGACAGGGCTAGGGGCAACAGAGACTAGAGACCAGATGGGTTAGTGGTTAGTTAGGTTAGTAGCTACATGGAATATGGACATAGGGAATGATGACCTAACCAGGTTAGTATCTAACTGGATTAGTGGCTAACCGGGTTAGTACTGATCTAGGGGACCGGAACTGGAACACAAGAAGCAGGGCACACATGAGGCTATACCAAACTAGCGGCTAACCGACTAGCGACCAGAACTACTAGCAGTCAATCCCACTAGAGGCTAGCCTACTGGAGGCTAACCCTACTAGCGGTCAAGGTCTACTGGCTAACCCTGCTAGCGGCTAAGCCCTCATGTGGCTACACATACAAGAGAAGCTTTAAACAAAGAACTAAACAAGAAGACCAACACTAGGGACACAGAATAGTACTTACACAAGAGGAGACACTGCCTAACTAAACATGAAACAGGACAGCTCCATGAATCCATCCACACAGAATATAAAGTAAACCAAAAACAGAGCCCTAATAAAACCAAAGTTACAAAACATAAACCAAAACAAACTTAAAGAAACCAAACAAAACAGAATGCCTACATGACTGATATAAGGATATATACAAACATACACCAATTAACAAACAAACCAACAATGCTCGACCCAGTTTCCCAGAACAAACTGCTATTTATAGAAACTTTAATGAGCCACCTCGGTTCAGGTGAGCCCTCATCACCTGACTGAGGTGCCCTCTGGGAAACTGAGTCGGCCAACAAAACTACAAAAAACAGACAAGAACAGTGACCTCTAGTGGAGGTTCCTAACAATTGAAGACCCAAGTCTGTAAGGCATGGTGCACTACTGATGTGCATTGCTAATACATTAACAAACAATTTTGAAATGCTTAACATATCAGTCTTGATTGCTCCAAGATAATCAAAAGTGCCCAATGACCCTAAGAAATCAAATCCTTAAAGTGTTCTGATTAAAACCTGAACAAATGCTTTGTGTAAATTGTAAATTCTATAAAAGTTAATACAAAAAACCTGTCATACCCCACCAGAGGTTGAAGGTAACTGTAGATTGACTTTGTTACTGTAGTACTTTACTTTAGTAGTTTTATTAGAGGATACTTTTTACTTTTACTCCACTACATAGTACAACAAATATATTGTACTTTTACTAGCATGATAGTGGGAAGTGGGAATTTTGCCACCTGCTGACTACTATGTGTAATTGTGTGACTTGCCTTTCTTTTGACACACACTTAATAACGCAACAGGGGTTTAAATTAGAAACGGAGTTGGTTGCAGACAGGGAAGAAAACAGCGTGTTCACAAATGGGAAGCACTCAGACAGGCACTCAGAGCGAGAGAGAGAGAGAGAGAGAGAGAGAGAGAGAGAGTTTCACTATCTGGTATGCAGCCTCCACTGGCAATGCACAGACTGCAGCGTATCATTCACTCTGCACACAGAGGGATTGGGTGCAGTCAGCCGTCACTCCAGGAATTACACAACTCCAGGACACTAAAACACACTGGAAAGATTGTGGTCAAGTCCTCTCATCCCGGACATAAACGTTTTGTAACATTAAACCACTCCACATAATCAGCTTCATCCCAAATGTAAAAGACACATTAGCTGCCTACTGACAGTCATTTTTAAACTTCCTCTGTGGACATTATATGCACCTACACAATGTGTTGCATGAACATAACTTGTTGCACATTTTGCACAACACACACACATTCTGCACTTCTGTTTTGTCTGCACACTGTGCAGAGTGACTAACTAAACCTATATTCATCATAGCCTTAATGGAATATATTTTAAGTTTCTATTCTTCATATATACACAGCACCTGGACACCTGCAGTCATTGAGATCATCATGAATTCCTTTGTATACTAGAGGATTCTGTCCAAAGCTAAAGCTTGGTCATAATTGGGTCATGCAACAGGACAATGATCCAAAGCGCACCAGTAAATCTACATCAGAATGGTGGAAAAATAAAAGCACCAAGATTTTGGAGCGGCTGAGTCAAAGTCCAGACCTCAACCCAAATGCTGTGGTCGGACCTTAAAGCTGTGCCTGAGCAAATGCCTTGGTGATTTCTGAAGCTGGTCACTTGAAACGATCTTCTCCTCTGCAGCAGAGGTAAGTTTTGGTCTTGCTTTCCTGGGATGGTCCAGTTTCATCATGGTGCTTCATGGGGTTTGCAATGACAATACAGTTCTTGAACAGGCTACCCTTAATGTCTTAAAATGCTGAATTAGCAATCTTTGGCTGTTCAGAATACACGCTGCATCTACCTTAAGCCTTACAAAAATCTTTGATGCTCAGTATGAACACTTCCAAGGAAAGTAATTTTAACAGACTGGAAATCTTACTCTCCTCTTGTTTTCAAAGGTGAATCTTGGAAATGATGTCTATTATCCAGATGGAATAATTAAGGTACACACATCCTTGGAAAAAAATTTAACAACAGGACCGCTGTTTATATTTAATTGTTCACCGCCTACTGATGCATGCAATATTTACTGTACCCACCTGGCAGCGCATTTATATATGTTTTAATATATAAAATCTGTTTATTTATTTATTTTTTAAGGTATGTACGCAATTTTTATAATAATGTTATTTTTGGTGTATTTCTTTTAGGTACTGTGTTGAATTTTGAATTATGTTATCTGTGTGCCGATTATTATTAAAATGTAAATCCGGAGATCGCCAGTTCGAATCCCGGGTGGTGCTGTAACCTCTCGCAGCTGGAGGTCTAGAGAGAGCTGATTGGCCGAGCTCTCTCAGAGGGGAGGGATGAGAGGTACTTAGTGTTCCCACATTAATCACGGCTCTACAGCCAGTCAGGGGCGTCTGTGAGCTCGCGCAACGGAGGGAGCGGATAGCGCTGTCCTCCGAGTGTGTTACGCCGCCCCCATTGGTGCGCGAGCGAGCAGTTCGAAAAGATGCGGTCGGCTGGCGTCACGTCGTTCGGAGGAAACACGTGATAGTCTTCGGCCCTCCCGGCTGAGTGGTGGTAGAAGCCTTAATGTGGGAGCCCCCTAGTGACGGGGAGGAATTGGACACGACTAAATTAGGGAGAAAACCGGGGAAAAATCCAAAAAAAAAAATGTAAAATTACTAAATCTAATATAAAAAAAACAAATTATCTCTTGATAAGGCACATGAATCTGATGAGAGAATGCCATGAGTGTGCCAAGGCTGCCATCAAAGCTAAATGTATCTAAATTCATAAAAACATTTTCCAGGTTGTTTAACACTTTTGTGTTTACTACATAATTCCATGTGTATTCTTTGATAGTTTAGATGTCTTCAGTATTAATGTACAATGTTGAAAAGAAAAAGAAAAAACGTGAAGATTACATGTTCTGCCTGTGCTTGGTGAGTTTCCTCAGGGCACTCCAGTTTCCTTTCCACTTTCCAAAGACATACAGATTAGACTAATTGGCATTCCTAAATTGCCTGTCATGTGTGTGTGTGTGTGTGTGTGTGTGTGTGTGTGTGTGTGTGTGTGTGTGTGTGTGTGTGTGTGTGTGTGTGTGTGTGCGTGTGTGTGTGAGTGTGTGTGCGTGTGTATGTGTGTGTGTCTGAACTTTTGACCTATGTGTGTGTGTGTGTGTGTGTGTGTGTGTGTGGCAATAAACCTGTAAACCAAAAAATGCTGCTTTTTATGTTTGCTTTTTATGTTTATTGTTATTCACAATTGTGATCGCATCTCATTACTTTGTGCAGGTGGAATCCCAGATACCAAAGCATCAGTTTAAATATCACACTTCATGACCATTTCAAGGATATCAGGACATCCCTTGATGGCATGCATGGCAGTGTTAGTTATTACAATAAACAACAATATCATCTAGATAGACAGTGACGTAAGTGATGTGTTGGTGGAGAATTCTGTCCATGAGACTTTGGAACAATGCTAGATCATTATCTCATCTCATTTAAAGTGTGTCTTAGTAATGATGTATGTACTTTATCATGCTGCCACATTAAATGCATATTCACCTTAGCTACTGCACAGAGCTTTATCAGTTATCAAATTTGATTGGATCATTGTCTGACACCATTAAAATCGATCAAGTAAATGAATGTTTAAAATCAACGTTCAATTATAATCTAGATAATGTAGCTCTACTTAAAAGATAAATAATTTTGAGTGAAAAAAATAACACACTGGTATAACAATCTCACACATACACACAGCTTAAAACAGATCACCTGACAATTAGAATACAACATAAATAGGTAATGGCATATCTCTCCACTTTTATGGAAGGTATCAAAGTCATAGATCCTTATTTATTAGTGTAGTAAAATTAATTAGGAATAAGACCACCTTAGAAACATGCACACCATGTAGTAGTGATTACTTTTCAAAGACAAAACTGAAAATATCAGGCATAAAATCATACTCTACATGTAAAGTCATACAATTTGATAAATAATGATGTAGGTGATAATTTATCTATATCAGGGTGAAAATTTCAGAAATTTTAATTTAAAAAAAACACCTAGTTTATCTCATAATCAATGGCTGCATACTTAAATCTTTGAAACCATCAGTTATCGAACTCCTGATTAGGAAACCTGACCTTAACCCTGACAAGCTGTTCAACTATAGGCCAATAGCAAACCTACCTGTTTATCTCCAAGATCCTGGGGGGAAAAAATGTAGCACAGCACTTATGCTCATACCTTCATAGGACTAGCATTCTTGAAACATATTGGTTACTATTTAGGCCCCATCACAGCACAGATACAGCACTAGTTAAAGTGGTAAATGACCTACTACTGGCCTCTTATCAAGGTTTTGTCTCCTTGCTTGTGTTGCTTGACATTAGTGTAATGTTTGACACTGTTGTGTTTTACTATTACTATCACTACTGTGACACTATCTCCTTGATAAATTGTCAAATGTTGTAGGAGTTAAAGAAGAGGCTCAAGTCTTCTTGACTCATAAACTCCAGGTTATCCAGAATGCAGCAGCCAGAATCCTATCGAAAACCTGTAAAAATGTAAGCACATCTCATTGATCTTAAAATCTTACTACTGACCTATAAAACAGTTTATATACTGAATGGTCTCACACCGTGATTTGTGAGTGAACTGCTGGTATTTCATAATCTGCCTTGCATATATTTATTCAAAGGTGCAGGCTATTTGTTATTGAATTGTACATGTGTAATTGTAAAGGTATAATAGAACCTTCACCTGGAGGCAAAGCTTTTTTACTTTTTATTTTTTACAAAGCCTGACATTCATGGAATAGCCTTTCAATTAATGTTCTGGACATAGTCTCAGTGTTTAGGAAAAGACTGAAAAACTATTTGTTTTGTGAAACATTTTTTTGAATAGTTTTCCTTAGATAAAGAAGCAGAGCTTCTTTATCTCATGGGATGACTTTCCTCACTTCCATGAGTGAGTGCACTTGTTAATTCATGTTTGTTGATGGAAGTTACTGATTGCAATAATTCCCAGGAGTCCTTTATGTTTCTGTTTCCTTTCGGATGACCCTTTTAATTTTGCTGTCAAAGGTACTCTTGCCAGAGTCCTTGCAGGGGACTTCAGAAGTTTTTTTTTTTTTTTCCCCAGACCAAATTCTGTGCTTGACTTTTTTGCCATTTTTAGGTGGTTGAAGACATCTTAAGCCAAAAACAAGACAGTCGACTTGTTATTTCACTGCACAGTGCATTTGTGATCAGAACTGCCATATAGTCAATAACACAATCTTTTGTTGTCAACAAGTCACAAGAACAATAACACTTTTCAACCCAGGAAACAGATTAAGACATTATATTTCTTTTTTTCAATACCTTGACTTTCCGACGCGTCAATGTTTGTAGTTTGAATCCCGAGATGATGATCTACCTTTTGACTTGCAGTTGACTGGGAGTATGGTGACATCAACAAAGGTCACATAAACAGTCACATCACTTGCATAATCTCTATCCTGGGTCTGAGTGACCACAGGCAGTGAGTGTTAAACTGCATTTAGTTTAGTGTAAAATAGTGCCACCTTCTGGAGGTTTCGATATACCCATCTTTCAAGTCTCCTTCCTGTTAGATAGGAAGTATCTAGTTAATGTACAGAAGGGTAGAGATAGCAGTATGTGGACCAGTCTTTGTTTGTTTATTCCCATTCTGTCTTCAAATGTTATATGCAGTGTACTGTATGTTTGTTGTTATTTATGTTCATTAGCACTATCTTTGTCATCTCAGTAGATTTGAACAGGTTCTATTTTAAAATGAGAATATTATATATTTTAAATGTATTTCTTTTTTTTTCCAATTGCTTGAAATATCCAATAACAATCCAATAACAATCTAGTGTTATTGCATTTTTGCAAGTGCTCTGTAGCAGTATTAATAGTTTAATGGCCATTTTAACAGAAATGTTTTGTGTGTGTGTGTGTGTGTGTGTGTGTGTGTGTGTGTGTGTGTGTGTGTGTGTGTGTGTGTGTGTGTGTGTGTGTGTGTGTGTGTGTGTGTGTGTGTTTCCTAGTGAAATGGTTAAAAATGGTGATTAATAGTCAAAATTCTATCAACACTATGTAATTTAGCCAAAGTGACCAAAGTTGGCCTGAAGTTACCATCAACACTAAGCTTCAGGGGAGGGCTGACTGCATAGAGTGCAAAGGTGTCCAAGGTGAGGAATTTCCCCATACTGTGCTCTGATGAAAGGCCAACAATTCAATTACGCACCCATGGCAAGTTCCTGTCCAGTCTATGCCACATTAAGACACGGGGCACAAAAGTTCCGTCTAATTCACGCACCAAACTCAGTTACAGTTTCCATGCTATGCCCCTGGCCAGTCCAGTGCTTCCATTCCGTCCTGTGCCAAGCACAGCCACAGCCCCTGTGTTGCAGGTAAATCGATGATAACAAAGAATTTAGACCTCTCATCCACACCCACACCAGCACCACTTCCAACCACCATTAGGTCCAATAAAACAGGGGCAGTTTCAGATAGGTGCTTGGCCATCAGTCTTGTAGTGACACACAGGTGAAGTCTCTAGGGTTGTCTTTTACAGATTCATGGTTTTACTCTCATTCAGGACATGCTCCAGTCATATATAATCCATACAATTCTAAAGGGACATTTTGAAGGGGTTTAATTCACTGATCATCAGTACAGGAAAATGAATGTAGCTCTGGAGGGAAAGAAATTTTATGATAGTGCATAAGATTGTTGACAAACTGCCACAGCAGATATGTGCTGTAATCAAAGCTAAAGGTAATCCAACAAAATGTTATGGGGTATGACACTTTTTTTTTTTTTTTGGCTTTTTAATGTTTAATTTAAGCCTACATGGGCAGTGTATTTTATATAATTACAGCTGAACCATTCAACACCTTAATATGGCATTGTAGAAATAGAATAGATTTATATATATTTTTTTATATTTTAATTCAGAAATAGACTACCATTATCTTATATTCAATTCAATTCAATTCAATTTTATTTGTGTAGCGCTTTTATCAAAAGTATTATTTAAATTTGTATGAAATGTGAATATGTATGAATCAAAAAATGGCCAGATAGTCCCTGATGAGGCAGTAGGAAGAAACCTTGAGAGGAACCGGACTCAAACAGGGAACCCATCCTCATTTGGGTGAAACAGAAAGCAGGAATTGATCTGCATTCATACTGTGTGTTGGGTGGCAGGCAGTTCAGTATAATAGTTGTTAATAGATGTTAATTGATGTTAATATGGAGTTAATATGGAGTGCAGCTCATTATATAACATGCAGCTCAGCTCTACATCTTTTGCTGCCTTCTTGCAGATGTATCTCTGTTAAGACTATATTTTCTGTACTGGTTTCATCTGGGGGATTATTTTTGCCATCTTCATTTAGACATCTCTGAATTTCCACAATATCCCTGACACCAACCTAAGCCTCATAAAAGCCCAGAGTTTGCTTTTTAATTGACTAACATTTACATTTGGTTTTTAACAAGTTTTCTTATAAAGGCAAGGGTGAGGAGAGGCTGTTAGTCATAAACATAATGGAGAAACGCACCTTATTTTTATTGAGGGGCATAAACAGTAGTTTAAGACATAAATTACTGTCACATTGCATAACAAGTTGTTAAAAAGTTCAGATGGACCAAAGCATGTTCAGAATGATAACACAAAACTATCTTAATAAGCGTTCTGAAACTTTTGCAGTCAAGAAACCTTTCAGTTGTCTAATAAACCCCTTACCAGTGGTGATGAACTGATGGTCATTTAAAAACTAACAGAAAAAGTGCTCTTGTAGCTGAGGATTCCACTGCTGTCTTGTTAACATATTATCTCTTTGATGCCTCTTCCCTCTGCCACTGTGATCAAAGAATTTTAGAACATTCTGTTAACACAAACGCTGTGCAAAAGTAGAGATCAGACTGTCAGATGAAGTACAGAAGTGCAGTTTGCTGAGAAATACATAGTGTAATACTATAGCAAAGTAATTTTGAATTGAAATGAAGACGTACATTTTATCCACGATCTATATAAGAGAGTCTGCCAAATGCCTAAATGTAATGTAAATATAATGAAATGATTGAATAAACTTCTGATGAAGAGATGAGTCATTTAGGCTATTTCTCCTGTTGCAATCCTAACATGAATAAAATTATTTTTTAATGTCAATTCATCTCTACTCCTGTCATTACACAACGTATTTATGTACAAACTACATAAAAATGAGGAGCAGTGCACCTTTTTTTTTTTTTTTTTGCGTGTATGCAACTGTACTGATTGGGAAAGATGCATGACTTTATTCCATGGGCTACTGCATTTTTAATAAATGCAACTGGTATTTAATGGAATTAGATCCTAGTTGGTGTGCTGAAAGGTCAAAAGCAAATAATCGCATTTCATTTTCAACCTATTTCCTTCAACCAGTTCCATTTGGTGATTTAGTGCTGGGTGTGATGTCTCGTTTGATCATGTTCTTAAGTTGATATATCAGAATCAAAATCAGGAAGAGCTTTATTGCCAAGTGTGTTTGGAATTTGGTTTTGGTGACAGAAGCTTCCAGAGATGCCAACTAAAAACACAACACAAAACGGAAAAAAAGAAAAAAAAAAGAAAAAAAAAAAAACAAGAAATAGAATAGGATATATAATGTTGTTAATTAACCTATGGATTGGCTTCCTAAAGTGCATGTTTATAATCTGCTGGAGGTGTGTGTGTGTGTGTGTGTGTGTGTGTGTGTGTGTGTGTGTGTGTGTGTGTGTGTGTGTGTGTTTGTGTGTGTGTGTGTGTGTGTGTGTGTGTGTGTGTGTGTGTGTGTGTGTGTGTGTGTGTGTGTGTGTGTGTGTGCGCGCGCTAAAGTAAACAACTGGCAGTTGTTATGACAGTAATGTGGCTTGTGAACTGAAGTGAATTAGGCCATAAATTGGCTTACTGGTAAATGAACAAACCTCTTGAGTGATAGACTTTCAACACTATCTGCAATCATTGAGTTCCTTTTGAGTGACTACTGGCATTTGCGGTTTCTTTTCAAACCCTTCTCCATCCAACTGTTGAATTTATACCCAACCCCCCCCCCCCTCCCCCCCAACCACACACACACATACACTTTAGCATATATTCAAATTCAAATATTAAACTCATTAATTAAACAAGCTTAATACAGTAGGATTTATTCAGGCTAAAACAGTTTTATTCATTAACTTGCCTTCATTCACTTAACATTATTTATATATATTTGATATAAAATTCATTTTCTTTAATGGGTTTTGGGTCTTACTTCTTGCCTCTTTGTACTTGTACTCACTGTATAATTTTATCACCTTTTGAATATGATTGCTGATGTGTGATAGTGTCCAAAGGTGTTCAAGCAAAAGATAATAGTTTACAGTAGTTAATTGGTGATTAAATACTCAGATGCCACAGAAAGATCCTGCTACCTGTGTTATATTTCTTAATTCTTAATATTTCTTAAATGTGGTGGGCTGTTAATAGGTATATCAAGCTATTCAATTTGCCCGGAATAATCAGAACGCTAACTAGGATTAAGGTTAGTATTAACTAAAACTAGTACTTTTTTTTTTTTTTGGCTGAATAACACAGCTGTTGCTTATCTCGATTCTACAACTCTATCCATAAAACCATTCACTAGGATAAGATCTACAAAAACCAGTCTTACTTTTTCCTCTGTAGCATGTTGTAGTTTGATATTCTGAATGACCTTAGTGTTCTCAGTGTTGGTTAAAATCAGATCTGTCAGCAGATGTCTTCCAAGGCAGGAGGATTTATGAAGGGCCCATCTCTCCTACTCTGACCAGCTTATAAAAAAAATATAATAAAAAAAAAAGTGCTGGCAATGCTCTCCTGCATTATTTATTTACTTGACTCATACCACATGTGGAGGACTAGAGAATGAAAACCTAGAATATGTTTATGATTTTTATCAAAGATGTATGGAATATAAAAAATTATGGGTTGTTCAGAATGAGAATAGCATAATGTTTTCTGCAATGAGTGGGTAAAATGTGGATAATAGATTTTTATTTGTGCTTCCAAAAAAAATATCTCAAGATTCATAACGTAAGGTTTTATGTTTTTTGCAATAGGTTGGACTACAAAAAGTGGGAAAAAAATAGACAAGTGACGTTGACTTCAGACCATGTTTCATTTTGAATAAAGCTGTGCTTATGCACCATCTCGCTGCCTTCTATTTGTGGCTGTGTTTCTATTTTCTTCAGGCTGTTTCAATTTTTAAAAAATGTCACCCTGGTTGGTCATTGCAACTGCATCAAAAAAAAATCACAGTAGGTCACACTATCATTCAGGGATGCATATTTTTACCTTTAACCCATTTTTAAAACAAAGTTAGTGTGAATAATTTTTATTAATGTTGCATTGCCTATGATTCAATAAAATAATGTTTTAAAAAAATATTTTGCCTGGTTTAATAATTGGGGTTACCTTTGTTAGTGCTCTTTCAGTTTTCCAACTTATGCATGAGTAGACCATGTCCTCAGCCACTGCAGAACTATTTAAGGATTTATGTCTTTTGAACATGTGCGCAGTGTATGCATTCGGTCCAAAAATGAGATAACTTACACACCCGGGTACGTGAGCAGAGCTAGTACATGCAATCCAGTCAGACTGCCGGATTTGTTTAAGTGTTATTTAAGCAATATCACACGAAAGGGAGTGCTGTTTTACTGAATATCAGCACAGATGTGATGTGGTCATACTGTAGATATCACGGCCATGCTGATATTCAGTACAGCAGCATGACTTGAGTGTGAGCTTGCTTTTTATACAGCATTTCTACAAAATACCTTTATTCCTTTATTTAGCTCCATGACTAACAAGGAAGTTGTTTTGAATTCTTATCAGTACTATATAACCAAAAGGCAGTGAAAGAAAACCATGGAGGTGGTGGACAGTCCTGTAAATTTCAACAATTTCTATTTATGTCTCCACTTATTACACTTTAAAATCGCCTCAGTGAACTAACTGTTCAGGGATTGAATCCCAAATAGTGTAAAATGTAGGTTGTAGAATCCTTTGATCCACACACTAAGTAGCTCCCTTATTTGGGAGTTAATGATCATTAGATTATTAGTTGAATGCCCCAGTGCTGTTATGCTCTATATCAGCACTCATGCAATGCCTCTTGCCCAATAAATTTGTTTTGGTGGAACTAACCGCTGTATAATTATGATTTAACACGTACCATCCCTTACAAAATTGTGCCCCATCCCAACATGCAGCCATGCGCGACCTATCTTCACATTCACAATAGCCTAGACATGGTCTACTTGTTTGTTTTTTCTTTCCCCTAAAAAAATAGCTGATTGATATACATTAGCCATCAGCTTAGGGGTGAAATATTGAGTCTTATACATTTGGATCGTGGAAAAGAAGTAAAACACTGCAGGATCTTACAGCCAATTTCAGGCCCTCAGTGTGAAATTGTGTGGGATGACCCCCACAGTCTTTCTTTTCAACCTTCTTTTACTCTTCCTGTCAAATATTTATAGTAGATGGAAGATAAGATAGCTGTGACCAGGACCTTGCAGTGCCAGCAGCTGCAGACCTTTGCTCGTAATAAAGAAAGAGATGAATTCCAAGCAAGGAGGAGCCTTTTATTTAGACCTTATCCTTGGCTCAGTGGAGACACAGCTTAAGACCTTACCTTACCACAAAGCTAAACTTCTTATAGCACAGTTTGATACAATGATAGAAATGAATACATCAGGAGCTCAGCAACTATTTTGATAGGTTAGAAACCAGGGATGCATCTTTGTTTCTGATCTACAGCAGATATTCTTAAAGAAACATAAAATTACATAAAATGCATAAATGCGAATGTTATATAATGGAGTGTTTCAGTACCCAGTAGTAGTGGATGAACTGCCCTAACACTCTCAAGTTTCTTTCAGCTTATTTGTTTCTTTCTTTAAACATGCAATTAATGCATTTTGTTGCACTGATGCATTTGTTGTGATTTCCCTACCTGTTTTTCCAACATGACTAGCATGTGGGGTGGGGTAGGTTATTACTCTGCTACAGAGTGGACTTGGAAAAATAAAAACGCAGCTTATCACTAATAGCAGTGATTCTCCAGACGAACTGATCAGTCAGATAAGACTGATAAGATAACAGGAGCATCCATATCATTGCTCCCATCAAGCCATTGCCCATTCGTTCAGCACTTCAAATCTGGCGTCACATTGGCTGTCATTAGCTAACGCTCGTGTGCACACCTCTGCATGCATGTGCTCGCATTGATTGAGCAGTCTGACTGTCTCTGTTGGCAATAAAAAGTATCTGTGCAGCAGACAGTCATGATGGAATAAGTCATCTCCCAAAGCGATACCATCATCACAAATGCAGTAGACATCAGTGTTTAGACACAGAGCTGCAATGTAGAAGCTTCTGTCTGTTTGGTGGGAGACAAACAAAATATATCCTCTCCAGTTCCATCATCAGCTCTCTAATGATGGATATTATCATGTCACCTTAATTGTTTGGGACAAAGGTTTGTTTTATAGGCTGCGGTTTCTGCTAGCTGCTGGCTGGAAATAGAGGTTGGATTATAAAACTGTTATAGTGGCTTTATCGGGGGCCACAAAGCTACCAGCTTCCTCTGCAACAATGGTATCAACCATGATAAGATCAGGGAGGGACAGAGCAAAGGGTATTCCCAGCACAGGTCACTTGTCCAGTTACTCTTTACACATGCCATATACACACACATAAACACACACTGCATGTTAAACTTACCGCCACTGACAGATGCAAACATGCATGTAGAAGGTTTGTCCTGTATCAACGGCATACAGCCAGTAGAGTAGAAACAGTCACACCTGGAATTTAACAATATTTTCTTATTAATTATTGATTTGAATATTGATTCTGAATTATTTGGAAAAAGCATATAATAAAATAATTTTAGAGCATTTTTCACCAGTATCAGCGGAAATGCAGGAATCTACTGTATCAGGTTACACTATTCCATTGGAAGCTCAGAAGAAAATATTTGGGGGGAAAAAGATCAAAGGAGCATGCTATTTCACTATCACTGGGTTAATAAGGAATTCTGATTCTCTTTCAGATTCAGATTTTTGGATTCTGTGTTCTTTGGGTTGGTTAAGGCTGCTGAACTAGTGCTTGTCTTATCTACAAAAGAGAGAGAGAAAAAGGCCTCCTTATGCACACATCACTTAGGAAACACTAACTGGCCACATTCCAATGCGTTCACCATTTTTCAGGGTTTTTTGGCGCTTGAACAACACCTTTTGTACCTCACCGGTCGAGAGGAAGGACGGGGCAGCTGAGATGATTTGTTGTCTCCAGCCATGCTGCAGCAGCTTGCTTCCCCCTGTTTTCCACATGCATTCTGTCCAACAACAGTGCCATCCAACAAAAGCTATTTGGTGAGGAGCATACGGTTATTTTGGTGAGCAGCACTGACACCTACCATCAAAAAGTTTAGCTCACACAATTCATTGTCGGCCCACACAGTTCACTGTTAGCTTACCCACATATCACTGTTAGCTCATACACTTCATTTCTAACCCACACAGTTCAATATTAACCCACACAGTTGACTGTTAGCTCATGCTATTCACTATTAGCTAACAAATGGTGCACCATTAGATCACACACACACACACACACACACTGCACTGTTAGCTCTCACAGTTTACACTACAGAGTTTACACTGCTGATCCTTTTGATCTGTTTCTTTTGTAACAAATGAGTAAGTGGTAGGACTTCATGTCATTGATGTCTATTATGCAGTTTAAACTAGTTGAATTTTCACACAATCAAGTCTCCTCAAGACATTTCACCAACACACCACCAGAGAGCAGCCTCCCTGAATTCTAAAGATACAGTATGTCCTCACCTAGTCTAGTGATGAGCCAATAACCTGTTTGTTTGTTTGTTTGTTTGTTTAGATCTCCATATGCCTTGAGTCCATGCCTAGTTATAATAAGTAGCAGCGATTAAGGGCAGTATAGCATGGGGAAACCACGAAAGCATGGGGATGGAACAAACCAATTTTCAAATGTTTGTTCAATTTGCCAATCAATAAATAAAAACATAATCTGTTCTGTAGCCTTTTTTTTTTAAGGCTAATACTGTATGTACAAATTTCAAACTAATTTTGCAAGGTTTTCCTACCCATGCTTGTTTGCAGAAAACTAAATTTTTAAGTTGGATTAATGTAACGCTTAACTCGCACCCAATTTGATTTCATAGGTTGTTGTTTTTTATATCAGAATTAGTTAAAATGTTTCAGTCAACATTGTGTAACGCGGATGTAAATGTGAGACTACAGACTTTATTCACAGAAGTACAATATTTACATCACATAACCTATCCCTTTCTGCCTTAATTGCAATTATAGCATTATTTTGCAATTTAGCATATGGTAGACAATTTAAACATATTTTGGCCTTTGTAGTGGATGCTATCCACATTCCAACCTCTTCCAACCTTTTCCTATTGAGTCAAATAGCTTAGAAATCATTGATCTGGGTGATAATGACTTTGATATTGGGATGAGTTTATAAAATCAAGTAGGAGTTCAAATTCCACCAAACTGACACACCTTGTTCTTTAAAGTGAATCCACGTTTTTTTTCCATGTGGAGCCCATAATATTAAGTACTCCGGTTCTGATTAATAATAGATATTCTTACTTAACAAATACATTTTAACAATTAAAAAACTAACAAACAAAAAAAAACCGTTGCAGAGGTCAATATGAAAAATGGAGAGAGGGCCGCTTTTGTGGAGTTACATTTATACAATCTGAAAACGTATAAAATATCATTTGTATAATACAGTCTATGTAAATCCTTGATGAACTGGATAAGGTAGTAATGGGGATTTATTGAGCATGAATCTTCCCTAGGCATTAATTTTCATACCAGGCTCTTTCACCCATAGCAACCTGATACCATCTGTAGATGGCACCTGATAAACTTGCTGGAAGTTATAAAGGGGAAATATTTGGTAGCCAACACTGATATTCAACTTGAGCCAATTTTCTGTTCCAAGACCAATATTGTTTTCATAGGGTTTCATATAGATAATATTTTCTTTTATAGTGCCTGATGGTAGGTATAAAAATAATTCCTTGCGAGGCTTCCAATAAAGCAGGGATCCATTCGAATAAAAATCACGTATAACCCTAATGTCACAAACCTTTTCAAAAGCAACAGATACTCTAGATGGCATAAATCCTTTTAGTCTTTAAATAAGTCTTTAATTATTGTTCAAATTAGTTATTTGGTATTTACACTTTTAGTAGCCATCAGCAAGCTTCAGAATTTAGGTTGCATATTTGACCGTCCTTCCAGTGTAGTGTTAAATTAAACTTGATTGTTTTCTGGCAGGCACCCAGTACATTGTTTTTAAGCATAGTTATATACATTTTATACATAGTATACTTTTTTTATAGGGCTGATGCTCCAAAAGTGGGGAGTTAGCCTGCTTTATCCATTCACCACCGTTTGATATTTGTGTTTGGGCTCACTGTCTCTTTGGAACATTCAATTTTATCCAATCTTCACCTGTCTAGCTGATGATTTGAGGTTATGCTCAATAATTCTGTTCCTCCTGCTTCACTATTCTATCTGCATTTTTCAGTGCACCAGTTCTTTCAAAAAAGTTTTTTTTTTTTCTTCAAAAAAGCACTAAAGCATGATGCTACCACCACCATTCTATGCAGTTTGTAGTGTGTTCTTGGGGTTAATGCCTTACCTTTATTCCTTCAAACATACCTCTGGTCAAAGCTTTCCCCAGAAAACATTAATAATTCATTTTTCCACTCCATTCGGGTTACACCAATTCATAACACAGTTCAGTTTGTTTTGGGCTCCCGCATCTCATGGACCAAATGCTGCATCCACATGCTGTGTAAACAACCGCTTATCTAAACAGCATCATAATGCATAGTAATGATTTGCAGCCGGAAATACAACCCCCTGGGGCTGTCCCCAAATTTAGACTGCAGTGATTGTGTTAGATTGGTAGGGATAAACTTTATATGTATATGTATTTCTTTGTGTTGGCAGAAAGAGAGAATGACCGGTGTGCTGAGTTTGGTTTATTACATGGACTAGAATAAAGAAAACTAGACTCAACAAGGCTGTCCCCAGAGAACATCACAGAAGTGTTATACAGCCTTATAAATTAAAATATGAAAACATTAAGAATACTAACTACAGATGGCCTAAGCAAGCTCAGAGAGCAAGAAGAGGTTTGTGTATGTCTTTTCCATTCTACTCATATCTGACTGTGTCTTTTATCTATCTATCTATCTATCTATCTATCTATCTATCTATCTATCTATCTATATATATATATATACACACACACACACACACACACACACACACACACACACACACACACACACACACACACACACACACACACTCAGGAATGATAAGAAGACCAGCAGAAGGTGTGATCAGGTTCAGAGAATAGAGGCCTTCTGCAGCCCTTTCTTGTTAGTGCAGTCCAGTCTGTTAAGACTTAAGTATAGTATGAGGTAATACACATTTGAGCCAAGATCAGGATTTTAAAATACTATTAAATGCACTCTCTCTTCCTTTCTTTCTCTCTCTCTCTATCTCTGGAGAGCCCCAAACATCTAACCTTAACTAATGCATCACTGTGCAACATAGAAAATCATGCACACTTAAAAGACTGAAACACAATGTCGAGTTGTCTCCATCCCCTAGGCTTTCCCCAGAAAGTGCTGGATCAAGTCAGACTGCACATTCTGGGCTTTTGATTTGAGTTTGCCCATGAAGGAGTAACTCATAACCTTTAAACCACTCAACAATAAATCAAGATCAAGATCCACGATAGAGGGATCGGTAACAGCATCCATCCAGTTTTCATAACTACCACCAGGTGTTGTTAGATTATGAGAACAACACAACAACTAACCTGAGCAATGATCTGCTGGAGAAGCCATGCAATGTGCACTACTCAGGACCAGGTCTCCAGTCTGAAAGGTGATGTGCAAGGGCTGTTCTTGTTCTGTGCCAACAGGAATGTAGCTCTGTTTAGCAAGGCAGTGGTGACTTATAGTGTGTTTATAGTAACACAGTATGGTGCAATAACTGTAGTATTAGTGCACTAGTTTCTAGTTGCTGCTCTCTGCTGGTGGAGTTTGTGACTATTAGATGCGGACCATTTTATTTATCATGGTTGCTTGTGACAAAAACATGACCATTGGTTCCTTTACAGATCAGCACACACCCCCAACAATAGTAGATGCTATACGTAGTGTCTTGTGTGGTGAGCTTTTAGGTGATGGAGCCTCCAATAGCGAACTGGACTCCATAATAGTCAATTACCCTCAAGAGCCATCTTAGTCAGTTAGTTGTCTGTTAGTTTGGGGCCACACGTGTCCAAGGCCCTAGTAAAAGCCCAGATACCGTTCCTCCAGTCACACACTTCTTTGTGTTGGCCATAAACCCCACCTGTCTCAAGAATCTCTGGATCACTTTGAGGTGGTATTGGCCACAAAATTAAGGAGGTCAGTCACAGGGAAGGCTACTCAGGTATTGCAGGGAAAACAGAAAAGGTCACAAGAGCTGAGGTACTTTACATCCTTCATTGTCAAGCACAAACATTCCAGGTGTGTAAACTCTTGGGCAACGATTCAGGATAATATTTACACACTTCTCATGGATGTGGATGGAGGGGGTGCACTGGTACTAATGAGGTTTTTAAGGTGGGATGTCTGCTAACAGTGTGTAAGCTGAAGAAATGTGATACCCATGACTTAAGTCAAACCAGTGAGAGATGGAGGAAAAAAGGTGCAAATTAACTTGAACTAGTTCATTTCCTTGGGCTGTGACATTAGCTCAAAACTTAAACATGAATTAGTTCATTATAATGTGTGTGAACTGTACTATGAGCCATCTCTCGTGAAGTGTGAACTTGCACAGCACTGGCCAATTTGACAATCCACTGACCTCACCAAACTATTGCAATTCCAACTTTCAGTCTCTTCTATAGGAGATAAAATGCATGCTTCTCAGCACATCTAAAAACAAATGTGTGCACATTTTAGGAATAAACACTTTGTGCATCACATAAACTCACTCATCATATTTCAAAATGCAAAACATACTGTATATTCAGAGCTGTAAGGAATCTTGTAACTGACATGTCCAGATAGCCCCTCAGGGAATAAGATTCAAATTACTTTAAAAAAAATCTTGATCCCCAGTAACTTCATAAACAGCAGACAGCAACACGCTTTAAAGCTATTATGACTATTATGCACTCTAATTAGATTAATTAACTGATTTGTACAGACTACAAAATGATTCCAGCACTGTTCTTGTTAAAAGTCATTATCATCTATACTGTATGCATTAACATATAAGTGAAAATGTACTACAGATGATGCTTAAAAGGATGCGCTTTGCATGGGTTTCAATTTTACTTATTTATAACAAAGATGGTGGTTCCTTCTTTTTCATTTCAATGACAGTTAACAACTACTATACCTCAAAGTGGATTATTATGGACTTCTGGGAAACAAATTGCAACAGCACCACCAGCTGTTGTAAGAACAACATGCAGAATTGCTATTATACTAAGCCTAACCAGTCTTATTAAGCTCCAGACGAGAAAATTGTCACACTCCACTGGGCCTCGTGTTGACTTGGACTAATATGCAGTACACTACATAAAAGTGTAAAAATAAAAATATGCCAAAATAAAAGTGGACATCTGACAATCACACTCAGATGTGGGCCTTCCCCAAACTGTTGTCACAAATTTGAAAACTCTCAGTTGTATGTCTTTGTATGCTGTAGCATTATAGTTTCCAAATACTGAAGCTAAGGTGCTTTAGTATGACAATACCCCTATGCACAAAGCAAGTTTAATAAAGATATGGCACATAAGAGAAGCCCTGACCTCAAATAGGCAACCAAGCCTTTTTACCTGACATCAGTTTATGTATGTCAAACACATAGCCTTGAGCTTGCTGGTAATTACTTCCCTGAAATAACATTGACTTACCATTGTAAATAAAACACTTCATTTAACAATTTTTGTCATACACTCTTCTGTGCTGTTGCTGACTGCCATCTCTTCCATATTTTTCACTAAGTGTCAGTGGTGGCTTGGTGGTTGAGGTTTTGGACCCTTGAGCAAGGTCCTTCACCCCCAGATACAATCAGGCATCTAGCTGGCAACCCGACCATGTAAATAACTGCCACAAAAACAGCGGATGTATATCAATTGTCCAATGGGCTGGGTGGCACATAGATGGAACCATCCATCTATCCACCCATTTTACATCGAGTACAACAGCCCCCCTAAATTTTATATGGTGAATGCATAGTAAAACTAACTAATATTATGTCAGAGAAAAGGCCATGTTGTCGTTCCTTCATGAAAAAAAAAATTTAAGGATTAACAAACCAAATGAAGCTATCATTATACCATGGGCAAACTGTATTATGCCAAGGGAGGCTTCACAACAATCTAATCACGATCACTTTTATCAACATTAGGAAGTGCAATAATGGAGGGTAGTTTGAAGTTTTCACTCACTCACTCATCATCTATACCACTTTATCGTGTATTCAGGGTCAGGAGCCTGGAGCCTATCCCAGGAGACTTAGGGCATGAGGCGGGTTACACCCTGGACAGGGTGCCAATCCATCACAGGGCGCACACACACACACACACACACACACACACACACACACGCACACACACACACACACACACACACACATGCTCATTCACACACTAGGGGCAATTTGGGAACGCCAGTTAGCCTAACCTAATGCAAGCCTAATGGAGACAGCCTGGGGATGCAAGGCGACAGTGCTAACCACTACACCACCGTGCCGCCATGAGGTTTTTAGTAAAAAAAAAACCCTTTAAATTAGCAGCTTAAAATTAAATCTGATGATCGGTCAGTGACAAAACAAGAGCTGTGAAACAAGAGATTCAGACTTTGTGCTGCTATTTTGGTTGCCGTGAACTCTTATATTGTGCCTTGTTCCTAGCTTGACTGGATGTAGCTGTGGCATGTGTTAGTTTACCAAAGTAGTTGTTTCATTGTGTTTGTTTGAGGGCTGTCAGTATCAACGCGTTAACGCATGTGATTAATCTATAAAATTTAACACATTACTATTTTTTTTACGAAAATTAATCATATGACCAAGTTTGACCCTTATGGCTTCCCATAATCACAGAGCAGTTACCTGGTTGTGTGTGATAATGGCATGGTTAACACGGAAAATAAGATGACTGTGGAAACATCACCAGGTGTGCTGAACTGCAAGTTTCATTATGAAAAGTTTCCGGTTGTAAGTTTGGATAATATTGTTACAAGAATACATTAAATTGAAATTGTCTATGAAAGTAAGGCAGTTGGCAGAAGCTACTTTTATTGCACTTCCAGTAGACCACTGGACATCAGTAAGTGACCATAACTACCTCGGTGTAACAAAAGATCCAATTAATGACAAATGGCAACTTCACTCATCCACTCTGGGTGTGTTATTTTGCCAAGGCATGTTGCTAGCCAATTGAGCTAGGCAAGTTAAAATGCAGATGAGAGACATGGTCCTCACTATAGGAGCAGACAGACCTCACAGTTTACAATTGAAGAAATTTAAATTTAACACTTATTGAATGTGAATGTTTGAGATGTTATAAAACTGCATAATCGGTTTCCTCTAACCAGTTTGTCATGCATTTCTTTATTCCAACACTGCACGTTTATAATACAAGTAAATCTGAATATATTAAAATTGTGATTAATCATATTAAGAAGATAAAAAAAAAATAATCAATTGACACCACTTGTTTGTTTACAACCAGAAAATAAGCACCATGTACATAATAAACATTTGGTCTAGTTTTAAACAACAATAAAGTATGGAAAATATATGTGCATATCAAGTTCATGCAATGTTTTTTTTTAATATAAATCATGGATTTAATACATGTAGCCTACTTTAGACACATGTATAACCTTTATGATATGAATGTAAATTAAAGTCTCCTGAGCAAGCTTGTAACATATGACACATTAAGTGCATTAACCAGTTATTCCTTTGGGTGGGGTGTTTCATAAATAAATAGATAAAAAAGCAAAAATGTCAAATGTTTAGAATCATGTCTGTGGGCCATCTGGAGTGTGTACAATTATAACAGATGCTCAACAAAGTTCTGTTTACATTCCTGTTAAAGTTGATCTTGTTATCAACAACACACATTATATAATAATAATAATAATAATATTAATTAATTAATTAATTAATTCATTCATTCATTCATTCATTCATTCATCCATCTTCTATACTTCTATCCTGTACAGGGGGGCCTGGAGCCTATCCCAGAAGACTTTGGGCATGAGGCGAGGTACAACAGGGTGCCAGTCCATCGCATAATAATAATAATAATAATAATAATAATAATAATAATAATAATAATAATAATACAACACTGTGTCCTTGCACCTCCAGGGTCAACTGGTCGATTCCCACCTCAGGTCTATTTGTGTGCAGTGTTCAACTTATGCTTGGTGGATTTTCTCCATGTACAGTTTTCTCCCATAATCCAAATACATGAAAATTAGGTTTGGCATTTCGAAATTGCCTGTAGTGTGTGTGTGTGTGTGTGTGTGTGTGTGTGTGTGTGTGTGTGTGTGTGTGTGTGTGTGTGTGTGTGTGTGTGTGTGTGTGCTCCCTGTGAAGGATTGGCACCCATGGTGTACCCCGTCTTGTGCCCAAAGTCAACTGGGACCTCAGGCCCCCAAGACCCTTTACAGGATAAGCAGTTTAAAAGATGACTGAATGAATGAATGAATGAATGAATAGAATAAATAAATTATTAATACTACTAATAATAAAGGACATAGATAAGAGGTCTTGTCTCATCTGGCTTCTTCTTTCCCCATGCCACAACACTGGTGTAAAACAGTAAACAAACCTGACCAGGAATCGAACCCGGACCCTGAAGGTGCATGGCGAGAGTGCTAACTGCTAAGCTACCTTGCTGCCTTTAACATTTTAACTGTAACTTTTTTCTTGCATTCTTTTTTATATTCTATTGCTGTTAATTTTTTTAAACTGTATTATCTCTTAATTTCTCAGCAGTCGTTATTAAAGATGGGTTACTTGAATGTTCATAGATAAATGGCTCGTGTTGATTTCAGCACTTTCACAAAGTGTAGGACGCGGCCCCCTGGTGGGTCGCAAAGGTACTGCAGATTTCAAATTGGACAATGGCATTCTTCTTCAACTTGCCAATGGCTGTGTTAGACACATTTAAAACAGACAGCTGCCAAGTAAATGTACATTTGCCAAGATTCCTTGTGAATCAAACTTCTGAAGGGGAAAAAAATGTCTTTATACATTTATGTACTGTACATCTCCGACATGGTAATGTCACATTATGCTGCACTGCAACCTGTTTAAATGAAATGTACAATTAAATGTGGATTATACTGCCAAGATAAACTAAAATGTTATTGTTTGGAATCTACTGCATTAAGTTAATCAAAAAAAAAAAGCAGTCAGATACTTAATAATTATAATAAACTAGAGACATGTCTTTAATTGAATATTTAAGTCGGATGTTTAAGTAATAAATTTAAAACATGAATGGGATCTATTTCCTTCATCCTATCCTTTATCATAAAACAGCAGTTAATTAGGATATCACTCCATAGTTAGTTAGTCATACAACAAAAACACTTCCACTGTAGAACAATGTACATCCTCATAATTAGAAATTGCAAGAGGACTATACTGCAGCATATTTTGCAACAACATATTCAGAATTTTACATCAACATTTAGATATGTATGATCGGAACAGTCAACACTGATTAAACTTTGCTTTAACAGCATTTAAGTACAGAACTCCAACAGACATACACATACACAGGCTATTTCTTTAAACCACTCCCTTACAGGCAGATGGGGATTGTTTCAGTATTAAGTTTAGCAAGTGGATACGCTATCTGTTTTTATAAAATGGTATTGATTGACTTTGGGGATATTTTTCCAACACACTGAACGAGACAGATAATACTTGATCACTAAACACATTTGAACTCAGTACAATACAGTTAACATCAGGTAAGAAGGTTTTGCTGGTAAGACAGAACTGTACTGCATGATATTAAATGTGTGTTCTGATGGAGCCATACACACGAGAGTCCTGTCAATTCCCCTGAGCTACTGCAGTGACCCAGTCAAGCTGTGGTCACTAGGAAAACTGTGACTCATATTGGACAGACTAGCCATTAGAGACTTCACTTTGTGTGCATAATAGTTCCTCAAGTTCACTGAAGGTACCTCCTTAATGTCTCCACTGAAGTCACAGCTTCTCATGGCAATCTCCAACTGTTTCTGCCTCTTATAAAACAAAGAGAACTTGTTGAAAATAAGTGTGATGGGCAGCACCACCACCAAGATGCCGGCAAGGATGCATGCTGAAGCAGTGAGTTTTCCTGCAATAGACCCTGGTACCACATCTCCATAGCCCACTGTAGTCATGCTGACTGTTGCCCACCACCAGCAGGCTGGGATAGTAGTCAGTCCATCATTTTCCTCCTTCTCAATGGTATAGGCCATGACAGAGAAAAATGACACCCCCACTGCTAAATAGAGCAGGAGCAGACCCACCTCCCTGTAGCTGTTTTTCAGTGTTGCACCAAGTGATCTCAGGCCAGTGGAATGGCGTGCGAGCTTAAGGATTCTAAAGATCCGCATCAGCCTCAGAACCTGTGCTATACGTCCCAGGTTCTGCAATGTTGGGCGCCTCTCAGCCACAAGATCAATCATCAGTGTAAGGTAAAATGGTAAAATAGATACCAAGTCGATTATATTTAAAGGGTGCTCAAAGAAATGGAGTAGGTCTGGTGCAACAACGAACCTGACAACCAGTTCGAAAGTGAACCAGCCTATCCCGAAATGCTCCACCGTCTCAAAACGGGGGTCTTCCTGAAGAAGGCCTTCACTGTCCAGTGTAGCAAAATCACTCATGCTGTTCATGCACATGGTGGCTATGGAGCCAAGCACCACCAGAATAGAGAACACACTAATGACCCGGCTGCACAGCGAGTAACCCGGATTGTCCAGTATCAGCCAAATCTTTCTTCGGATTCTCCCGAGCAGCTGCTTGTCAAACTTGGTCGCGTCACTATAGAATAATAAAATCTCATCAAAGGAAGAATTAGTGCTGCCCTCGTCACTTTTATCCTCCCAGTCCTCTTGGTACGGCTCCATTTTTCTGCAGTGGTAGGTGTTGCTGCAACAGGAGTCGATGAAAAAGTCATTGATCCCCCAGTATTCGATTTCCTGGCTGAATGAGAAAATGCAGAGTTCTTCCATAACATGCAGGCGGCCTGTGTTATAGAAATTCAGAACATAGGGGAAAAGTGCAGGGTTTCGGTCAAAGTAGAACTCCCGTTCAGCGTCATCGTAGTCATCGCACAGCTCCAGGATGGATTCCTTCGACTGGCATCGCAGCAAACGGGCAAGTCGTGTTTCAGGGAAGCGAGACAGGATGCTAGAGAGCAGTCTCCTCTTGAAGCCTCCTACGTTAATGCGTATGGCGCTGTTCTCGGTATTAAACACGTTTAGATCATTCAGCGTGTGTGCAGACATGTCTTGAATCTCGCCGCAAGCCTGATCCTGTTCGCAAATCATGCAGGCTTTTGTGCAAACTGACAAATGACCGTAGGATTATAATCTCCCTCGGGGCTTTACTCTACACCCGCATTCGGAGCTGAGAGTTATGAAACTCAGTAAACAGCTGGGCATTTCACTGGGGAGGTTATACTCCTGGGTGTTTTTGCGCGCTGAGCGGATGAACAGCACACGTCATTGTCCCAAGTGTTTAATTAATTAATTGATTGATTGATTGATTGATTGATCGTTTCACTCACTGCCTGAAACGATCCTTATTTCGGTTGCTGTAAATAGCCTAGAGTGATTCCAGTAAGAGTCATGAGTTGAGATTTGGGGATGATGAAGCGCGCACCTCCCAGACCCTCTGCTTTACGCCCTCCAGACGAGTCGATGTCTGTGCGGATTATGAGACAGAAGGGTTTCCTTTTTTTCCTTTCCTTCCCGCAGCACAGGACCCAACCAGCAAGCCGTCTCCTTTTGCCGCCGATCAAATTCCTTTCTTAACGCGCACAAAAGAAAACGTCACTCCTGAAACATCTCGTGCTCTTTGTCTGTGATGGAGGAAGTCACTGCGGATCGCTGTCACTGCGCGCGCCCGTGCTGATGTTCCGATAGGGACAGATCCACTAAAAGCGCTCCAGGGGTGCGCGAGCCGCCGCTGCCAATTCACTATGGCGACAGCAAGGAGAAAAATGTTGCTCATCATCCGAGCTATTGTTGTATTACTCTATACAACTACAGTCTCTCTCTCCCTCCCTTTCTCCCTCTCTCTCTCTCTCTCTCCCTCCCCTTGGCGAATTAGGGGGTGATCATTTAAATTAATTGATTACTTAACTTGGTACTATCTCTTTCCAGAAAGCAATTTCACATATCATCATCATCATCATTATTATTTCTATTATTATTATTATTATTATTATTATTATATATCTCAGATTAGTCCAATCAGTTCATACGTTTACAACTCCGACAATAGAATTCAGTCTTTTTTTTTTCCAGTTTTAATGACTCTGTGCACATAAGAGGCTCAGACTCTTTCTCTTGGCTGACAGGAATGGAACCTGATGTGGTCTTCTGCTGGTGAAGCCCATTTACAGTTCTGTGAAAAAGTATTTGATTACTTATTTATTTATTTATTTATTTATTTTGGTCACATTTAAATGATTCAGATCATCAAACACATTTTCATATTACACAAAGATACCCTCATTAAATGCAGTTTTTAAATGATGATTTCATTTATTAAGGGAAAAAAAGCTGTAACCTGCCTGGCCCTGTGTGAAAAAGTAATTTCCCCTAAACTGGTTATAATAACTGGTTGTGCCGCCCTTAGTGGCAATGACTGGCAATGACTGGCAATAACTGGCATCGCTGTGGAGGAATTTTGTCTCTTCTTTTCCACATTGTTTTATTACAGTCACATTGGGGGGTTTTCAAGCATGAATGGTCTGATTAGGAACATCAGTCAGAGACTTTGTTCAGTCTTTGATTAGGCCACTCCAAAAGCTTTTTTTTTTTTTTTTTAAATGAGCCATTCAGATGTGGATTTGCTGGTGTGTTTCGGGTCATTGTCCTGCTGCATAACCCAAGCGCGCTTGAGCTTGAGATAAGGAACTGATGGGAGGACATGCTCCTTTGAGATTTTCTGGTAGATTACAGAATTGCAAGTTTCCAGGTCCTAAAGCTACAAAGCAGCCCCTGACCATCACACTACCACTACCATGTTTGACTGTTGGCATGATATACTTTTAATGAAATGCTGTATTCATTTTATGCCAGATGTAACAGGATGCACACCTATTTAAAAAGTTCAATTTGTGTCTCATCGGTTTCCAGAATATTGGCCCAAAAGGGATAATCAAATGTTTTTTTGGCAAATGTGAGATGTGTCTTTGTGTTCTTTTCGTCAGCAGTGTCTTTTGCCTTGGAACTCCCCCACAGATGCAGTTTTTACTCAGTATCTTTCTTATTGTTGAATCATGAACACTAAACTTAACTGAGGCAATTCTATACATGTTGTTCTGGGTCCTTTTATTAGCTCCTGGATGAGTCGTTGTTGTGCTCTTGGAGTAATTTCAGTAGGCTGGCCATTCCTGGGAAGCTTCATCAAATTTAATCCATTTGTGGATAACGGCCTTCACCATGGTTGAGTGGAGTCCCAAAGCCTTAGAAATGGATTCCTTTCCAGCTTGATAGATGTCAATTACTTTGTTTCTCATCTGTTCTTGAATTTATGATCATGTTGCTTTTTGAGAACTTTTAGTGTGTTTTACTTTGTCAGAAAGGTTCTATTTATGTGAGGTTTTGGTTCAACAGGTCTGGCATTTAAATGAGACACACTGTTTTTTGCAGCATTATATCACAAGATTTGATGTTTTGTGCCTACTGCTTTCTGCTTATCACTGATGTAAAGAATGATAATTTGAGTTACTATAGTGTGTCAGCTCTGAGACTGTGAAAAACACATTGTGAAAAACCTTATCATCAGACGCTCACCAGTTTTTGAAATGTTCAAACTGGCCCATTTGGCACTAACCACTTAATGGTAACATTCACAGGGATCACAGGGTTTTTTTCCCCCCCGATTCTGATGTTTGATTTTCCCATTAACTGAAACTATTGGCTTGTCTCTAAATAAACGGTTGTGCTGCTGCCGCATGATTGGCTGAGTGAATAGCTGCATGAATACAGTAGGTGTACAGGAGACAGTGAGTGTATATTTCAGATATTTGTTAAATGCCTTTAACAAAAAGTAATATGTGGCATTAATTAGCAGGGACAGACACGAATATAAATGCAGCCCAGAAAATTGACTCAGAGAGCAATCTAATGCAACTATCTTGTGAATACACTGCATCCACTGGCAGAGTTGTCTCAGTAACTTAAAATAAAATTAACAAGCAGTACAACTCAAACACAATTTATATTTCAATGAAGGAATGCTTTTTTGCCCCAGGTGGTGGAGAAGGAGAGGCAGCAGCAGCAATGTGCAAGGGAGGATAAGTGGAGCATGATCAACAAGGAGTGTCACTACATAATGGGGCACCTCCTTTCCCTCTGTTACCATCATGCCCCACTCCAGTGATTCTACCACATAAAGGATGCTAACTTATGAATCACTCATTGGTAACTGGCACATCATCTATTCCAGTTTGTGGAAGTTGGCAGTGGCTAATTACCTCTCCTACCAAGTGTGTATGCGTGTGCAGATTAACTTTGGAAATTAAACAAATTGATTGACCAGCATAGCCAATGTGATTGACAGTTTTGTACAACATGATCTGGTGACTGAGGAGGCCATTTGAGTACAGTACAGAACATTGTCATGTTCAAGAATCCAGTTTGCGACGGTTTTACCTTTGAGACATTGCACATACCCCGTGGTTATAAGATAATATACACTGTCAGCAACAGTACCTCAGGTAGAC
This sequence comes from Clarias fuscus, assembly GCA_030347435.1. Taxonomy (NCBI): domain Eukaryota; kingdom Metazoa; phylum Chordata; class Actinopteri; order Siluriformes; family Clariidae; genus Clarias; species Clarias fuscus. The sequence continues at coordinate 15,067,133 of CM059226.1, forward strand.
TGTATCACTTAAATGGTGCTCACCTGGTACTAATGGGCCTGACGTTTGCCAAGAAAATATCACCACAAAATTTAACCACAGCCACCTGTCTGAAATGTTGGTACAAGACAGGATGGATTCCAGCTTTCATGTTGTTTACACCAAATTCTGTCCCTATACCATCCAAATGCTGCAGCAGAAAATGAGACTTCTGGCTGGACATTTTCCTTCAGGATTTCCTGTTAGAACACAGATGGCCAAGGACCTTTTCTTAGGTGCACAATTAGTCGCTCCAGGTAGAAGACATACAGCAGGGGAAACAGTGGGTACCCTGGTCTCGCCGTTCCTGCCTGCTGAACAGACTGGGAAAATTGGCCTTTAACATGAACACGGCTGAATGCCCCAGTGTAGAGAAGGGAGATGAGAAAGTGAAACTTCTCCCTAAGCACCATTGCATACGCAAGCATTGAATAGTTACAATGGGATTATTAATCTGATTGATGGCCCTTTCTTAGTCACGTTTTAGCATGATTCCGATTGTACTGATATATAATGTCACAACACACACACACACACACACACACACACACACACACACACACACACACACACACACACACACACACACACACACACACTGTAAGCATAGTTGTGGTAGGCACAGGATGAGGCAATGAAATAATAGCTCCAGTGTGATAGAAGTTAATGGACAAACCCCCATCCAACAGATTCTGCCCAACCAGTAGTGTTGAACCCACCCCCTTCCCCCCACGTTCCTTAACCTCAAGTCCTACAGAAGTACAGATCCCTATTGTCCGTTCACTCACAAAGACTCAGTTTGTACACACATGCATTTCTCTCTGTCAAAGACCTCTAGCACTGTCCTACCAGCAAAACTGTATGAACCCTGGTGCAAAGGAACAGCATCCTTAAAGGTAGTTATTTATTTTATTACATTAACAAAACATCTCCCAAGTGACTTTGGTCTGAACATAAATGTGAATAGTTTGCTTATCGATTGTGTGCTGCGCAGCTTAAAAGCTTTTTGATTCAGCCCTTGTGCTTTATGTAGTCAAGCATTAATCGCAGTCACAGTTCCATTGCTGCTGTTCTCTTGAATGCATGTTCACTGTTACTTTTATTTACAACACAGTGTGTAGAGAAAGGTTCATTCTCTTCTTATGCATCCTGGGAGCTTCACCTGAATATTCACCATGGAGGTAAACACAAGTTACAACTTAAAGTACCAGTCTTGATAAAGACAGCAAATCCGCTGAGATTATACCAGATACTAATTGCTCCTTTCCAAAGATTCTTCAGATCTGTGTATGAAATTTTTGGAAATGTAATGGTTATTTCCCTAGGCATTGGGTTAATTGAAGTTCTATTAGAATATGTTGGGTCTTTTGTTGTACAGAAACTTCTGCTCTTGATTTTAAGTGATTTCCTTCAGCAGTTGTCTCATGTCTCATCTGATCTTTGGTCTGTGTAAAGTTTGCCGTAAACTGACTATTGGTACTGTTAAGCAATGCTTGGTTAAGCATTTTTTAAGGCCAACCTGAACTGGGATGGAGAGTAAGCATTTCTCATTGGGCCTCAGCTAACTTCTTTTCTTTAATTCTAAGCCTGTTTCCATTCTTTCTCTCTCTGCTTTTGTGTTTGCCAAAACAAATGTCTGACAAAATCACTAACCATCAAAGACATGCTTATATTTGATGTTTTTATTCTGTCAAAGATTCTATTGAATCTTCAGACCACAATGATTTTATGTTTTCTAGCTCTGTAATGGTGGTAACAATGTTGGTCTTTTTAATCTAGGTCATTGTTTTAGACCAATTCAGGATAAGTGGAAACTAATAATGAACCAAGTCAAGCTGTATCTATACTTATGTTGCATGATATAATGTAGGGTTTTGAACTCAATTTAACTCACAATACCCAGTGTCCTTTTTCATTGTGTCCATTGTTACTGTTACACTGTACACTTTCTTGTGTTGGGTCAGGGCCCTTCTTGGTAATTGATTGGTGAGAAAGAGGATGGTATGTCTATGGCAGCATAGAAAAACTGGTGATCAATTTAACCCAATGGCATCCAGGAAGGGGGGCAGTTAAGCTTCTACCAGTTCACGGACATCTCAGTCTCCTTAAAATCATAGCAGCCAGTATTGGGTTAAACTCTGTGGCTGAACAGAACATCACTCTTACTTTAAATCTGCTCTTTCTCCTATTGGTCACCAGTGAATTCTGCTTGGAGTTCTAATCACATCGAGACCACTAATTGCCGCTGCCAATATGGTCTGCATAAAGATACATTTGATAACTGAGAATAATTCCACTTAAAACAGGAACATGGCTGTGGACTGCATATATACAAACATTTTGCTGTGATGGTTTGTGATTGCGATTGTTCTGGAGATTTGGGGTCTGTGATTCGCACATTTTGCACCAAAGGTTCCTTTAGTGAGCAACTGGTAACCTAAACAAAGGTTACTTTTCATGTTAACTTAAACATAGTTTTACAAGGGATTTATATGTGGACATACTAAAACCCATGATGGGTTCCCTTTTCAGTCTGGTTCTTCTCATGAGTTTTTCCTCGTGTCATCTCAGGGAGTTTTTTTCCTTGCCATTTTCTTGTCTAGCTTGCTTATTACAGACAAACTGAACAAGCCATGAATCTGTTTTGAAACTTTTAAATTAAAGCTGATTTGCTACAATGTTACTCACTGAATAATTGACATACTCACGTGCATACTAACTGGTAACATTTACTTTCACTCTGGCTGAACATAGTGGTCTTTGATTGGAAACAATTAGGGGTTTCTTCTGTTCACTGAATTTTTTTTTTTTTTAACTATGTCACCAACTATGTCACCAGATAATGTGCATGCAGTATGATGTTTATTTTTATTTTTTTTTCTTCAGATATATATCCTAGGGATTCTAATTGCAATATGTGGCAATCTTCTCATCAGTATTTCATTAAACATTCAGGTGAGTGTGGCTTTAGATGAAAATGTATATATAGCTGCCTAGATTCTGACTGCTAACTACTGCTCTCTCAACAGAAGTACACTCACACACGTCAGTCCCAACAAGGCACCAAGCCATACTACACCAGTCGACTGTGGTGGTGTGGAATCCTACTGATGGGACTTGGTGAACTTGGTAACTTTGCTGCATATGGATTTGCACCAGCTTCCCTCATTGCTCCTCTTGGCAGTGTTTCTGTCGTTGGTAAGCCCTACTGCCTCTCTCAGCTAATACCAATTAAATGAGGCAATAGTGTTTCAGTAGTGGCCATCTCACACATGTGCCGTGCTTTGCCATTTTGCTCCTTCTTATTCACAGGCTTCTGTAAGATTTAAATTACGTAATTTCAGTTTTATTTATATAGTGCATTTAACCACAATCGGCAGCATGCTGTAGCTAATGCATTAGCACTGTGGCCTCCCACTTCCAGGCTCGAGAGGTCATTAGTTCTCTGGGATAGGCTCCAGGCCCTCAACACCCTGTACAGGATACAGATGAATTAATAAATAAAAGAATAGATTTAACAAAAATGTGCAACTTTAAAAAATGTATGTACTTACCGTATGTATAGTACGTACTGCTCTTATATAAAACAAGGAGTTATGAAATCATAAAATTAATCAGAGACCTGCTTATTATTCGGCCAACATAAAGCAACATTTATAAGCAGTGAAGTGACAACATTGATAAAAGAAGCTGGTTATACACAGATTTTCATTTAAAGTCCCACAATTCTTGCTTGTTAACAAGTGTGGGATCATTTAAAAAATCATCTTCTTACCTTAATGTATCTTATACATTAACAAATCTCAATTTAAGCTCATTTTTAACGATATAGTGTTCATGTAACTAAATCTTCACTCTTGTGTTAACTAATAAGTTACACTTTACCTAACTAGTAATAACCTGTTTGGACAAAACTACTTCAGACCCATTGCATTGGCAACGATAAGAAATATAAATTATGTTGATCAAATGCAGTTAATGAAGTCAACTTTAACAAGCTGATGATTTTAATTTATACATATTTTCTCACAGAGTTCATACTCATTTTCCAAATTTTCTTTTGATTCTGTAAAGCTTTTTTAAAATTATTATTATGTTGTTGTTGTTTTTTTTTGCAACAGTGACCAATGTTTTGAATTGAATTGACTTGAACTTTACACTGCTTGTTCAGCTGGTGAATATACAGTATGCAAACTTAGAATTTTAATGCTTAAGTTTGAATGCTTAGGCCAAATTGTGCAATGCTTTTAGGATTATTTATTTATTTTTATTTATTTTATTTGTTACGCCCCGGTCTAGGTTGGGCCATAACAGGAATGAAAAAGAAAAAAAAAAAAGGGGGTGAGACCAAAAGTGTGTTTGCTTAGTGTTTATTTACAAAAGGTGAATAAGCAAATCCCCCAAAAGATGGCTATGAGCTTCAGAAGCTGACAAGGCCAAAACAATAAACAAAATGCCCTCTACCTAGTACCAAAGTGAACCAACTAACTTGCACCAAAACTAAAGAAAAAGAAATACAAAATTCTTCCCTTACTCCTTTGCTAACCACAAACCAAGAGAAAACAGGGTGTAAACAAAATGCCGTCGACTCCCTACTAAGCCACTAATTACAAAACTATATACAAATATATACAAAACGTATTTACAACCAGACAACCAGAACCAAAGAAGGGCAAACACAAAAACGAAGTCAGAAACGTAGCAAAAGGTCATACGCAATATAATTTTACAAATAGTCATCGGAAAAACAGTAAGCAAAAACACGGGTCTGAAGCAATGTGGTCTGAAGGCCTGAAGTAGGCCTCTGGGTCTCCTGGATACCCAATCGTTCGGCAGGAGGCGGGACCAACAAAGGACAGGCAGGGAAGCAACCAATAGATTGCAGGCACACTGAAGAGGATGGGACCTGCAAACCCCCCCCCCTCCAACCACACACACACACACATACAAACACCAGCAGAGACAAAGCATGCATAACCAGACACAAAATAACAATTAAACTCAATATCGTTACATATTCAAAAGTTAAATGTTACGCCGCACAGTGGCTTAGTGGTTAGCACAGTGACATTGCACTTTCAGGGTTGTGCAGTGTGAGCTTATGAGTGTCCATGTATGGATTGGCACTCTGTCCAGGGTGTACCGTGCCTCGTGCTCTAAGGCTCCTGAGATACGCTCCAGGCCCCCCCTACGCCCCTGTATACAGGATAGAGTGGTATAGGCGATGAGATGAGTTAAAAGTTAATAGCCATAGTAAAATCTCACTTTCTTTACCCAAAAGAGACAACAAACAAATTGTTTGTATAAGTAACACCTGCTATAATAAAAACCCATTAGAAAAATATTCCCAAACATGAAGAACCTACAGCAGAATGGATGACAGAACTAACAGAAAATTTACATGTAAAACAACTGACTTTAAACAATTGACTTGATGGTCAGTTTGACTGTTTAAAGCAGGCAAGCAATCAATTTATCCTGAATCAATAAAGCAATCAAGATTTAATTAAAGAGTAGACTTCTGCTTTAATAAAAAATATATGCCATTTACTGTTTGGGAATTATAAGAAATGATTAGTTCACAAATTCCCTCCATTTGCACACACTCAAAAGTAATTGGACATGCGACTAAAAACTGCTTCTATGGCCAGTTTCTTAGTCACTTTTATGACGTGTTAGGCAAATAAGAGTTCTGTCCTAGATTGCAACTGATAACAGTCTAAAGTAAGCTTGATGTCAAAGGCTACAATCAAGAGACAGCTTCATAAATGTTAATAGAAAGTGTGTTTCTCGAGATATAAACCACTACTGAAGTGAAAGCATAGAATTTCTTTTTTTTGTTGTTGTTGCTAAAAACAATGTATTGGAATCGGCATATACAAACTGGTTCACTGGTGTTTATGGATGATATGAACGCTTATAGAAGTAATGTGCTTATAGAAGAAATTGCGCATTAAGTGTAGGTGTATTTATGGTATTGATGGATAATAACCCAAATTGTACAAAAGCAACCCAAGCCAAAGAAACTGAATGTTTTTAAATGATCGAGTCAATTACTTCACTTCAACCCAATTGAGCGTTCGTTTCTCTTACTGAAGGCAAAACTGAAGGTTCTACACATCTCTCCCTCTCTTTCTCTCTCTTTCTCTCTCAGCAAGTGCTGTAATCTCTGTTGTTTTCCTGAAAGAGATCTTACGAGCCTCTGATGTACTGGGTAGGTGCTACAAGCTCTTATCTTGGTTCATATTATGGTTATGTGTGAGCATAATGCACATTTCAAAGCTTATATTAAAAATAGTTTTAAAAAGCTTCAAACTGTTCATACTCTGCAGTGGCCCATATTTCTAGTGTCTCTGGCTTGTCTATAGGCGGCGTCCTTGCTCTAACCGGTACATACCTGCTGGTGACCTTTGCCCCACACTCTGCCCCCCATGTGACAGCCAACATGGTGGAGCGCTGCCTCATCAGCTTGCAGTTCCTCATCTACTTTGTATGTCTCTTTAGCTGACCATGCTGCACTGGATGTGAATATTACAATAACAATGCTCTCTTTAACTCCAATGTCAAAATCTTGGGAATGAATTGTATGTAAACCGTACTTGACTAAGGAACCAAGTTATTGCATCAAACAGTCAATATTGTTATATTTTTATAATATGCATTCCTGTGCTATATATTTACATTATTGTTTGTTTTTGTTTAAATTATTATGATGTGGTAGTAAATTGTGAGATTACAGCCATGCGCATTGACTGGTTAATAATCTGTCTTTCTCGTAATCTCTCCTACAGTTTACTGAAGTGCTTTTGTTTTGTATCCTGCTCTACCTGTACAAGTGCAGGAACATGAAGCACATTGTTATTGTGATGCTTCTGGTGGCTCTACTGGGTAAGAGTGTGCACATCTCACATTGCCAATAAACATACTGTATATGGCCCATCATTCCATTCTAAACAGCGTTTTGAACAAATAAATGTATTTGTATATACATGATATGTATTTCAGCCTCTGTGACTGTGATCACGGTAAAAGCTGTGTCTGGAATGATCACAGAGACAATTCGTGGGAGCCATTTACAGCTCACATATCCTATTTTCTACATCATGTTTGTCATCATGGTAGTCTCATGTGCGTTCCAGATTAAGTGAGTTTTTCCATTCTATTATATACTAAATTATATCAATTAGAGCCATAACTTGCTTTATTTTATTTGTTTTATTATTAGTGCCTTGTGTTTTATTTGTGTGCTAAATACAGTCATGTGTAAAAGTTTGTCCCACTTCCTGGAATTTCATGTGTTTTTGTGCAAAAAACATAATAAAAATCTTATGATCGTACTGGATCGCAGTATTAACCAATTACACCATCAGACGAACAACAGCATGTACAGTAACTATTTTCACTACGCCATTATTTATTTAACAAAATGAAGCCAAAGGCAAGAAAAAGACATGTGGGAAATACTAAATACCCCTTACTGGTTTCCTGCAGTAAAGGAGTAGTATTGCCCATAAAGACATAAAGATATAAAGACATAAGCAATCAATAGAGAGAAGCAATTGTTGTTGCACATCAATCTAAAAAAGGGGTTATAAATCCATTCACAAACTATTTGGAGTTCACTGTTCTACATTGAGAAAGTTTATTCACAAGTAAAAAAGGATTCAAGACAGTTTACATCTTCCCAGCAGTGGGCGTCCCATCACATTCACCCCTAGGTCAGACCATCCAGAGAGAGAGAAAAAAAGCCCATGACATCTCAATTAGAAGAAGACTGAACAAGTATGGTTTGTTTGCCAGGGTTGGCAGGAGAAACCTATTTAACCTAAAATTAACTGAGTTGTTTGGCCATGTTTAGCAAAAACCAAAGAGCATTAGTATTCTATGGGCAAATGTAAGGCAATCTGTGCAATATTAAAACTTGGCCGGAATTTGATCTGTTGCACACCAGTAAATCTACATCAGAATGCCTCATGCTTCAAGTTATTGCTGCAAGTTATTGTACCTAGTATTGCCCACATGTTTTTTTTTTTTTTGTGACATTCATTTACCTTTCTAACTGTAGTTAGACAACCTACAGTCTTGCGTTCCAAAGCCTGATGCATTTTGGAAACAAGTGCTGTGGACTGATGAAATAGAACACGTTGGCCACAATCAGCAAACGCATGTTTGGAGAAAAAAAGGAGCAGCATTTCATGAAAAGAACATCTTGCCAACTATTAAGCATGGGGGTGGATCTATCATGCTTTGGGGTTGTGTAGCAGCCAGTGGCACAGGAAACATTGCACGGGTGGAGGGAAGAATGGATTCCACTTAATACCAGCAAATTCTGGAAGCAAACATCAGACCATCTGTAAAAAGCTGAAGCTGAAAAGAGGATGGCTTCTACAACAGGATAATGATCCTAAACATACCTCGAAATCCACTATGGGATCCCTCAAGAGTCACAAACTGAAGGTTTTGGAACGGCTATCACAGTCCCCTGATTTAAACATCATTGAAAATTTGTGGGGAGATCTTAAAAGAGCTGTGCATGCAAGACGACCAAAGAATATTACAGAACTAGAAGCCTTTTGCAAGGAAGAATGGGAGAAAATCCCAAGTACAAGAAATGGAAGACCTTTCGCTGGCTGTAAAAAGCGTTTGCAAGCTGTGATATCTGCCAGAGGAGGTGTTAATAAGTATTGAGTGCCCAAACTTTTGCTCAGTGCCACAATAATGTTTTTATTTTGTATCTTTGTTCAATTTATGACATAAAATTTAACTATGCACCAAAGTTTGCTGAAAATATTCAACATCTTTTCACTTGAAAAATCACCAAAATATGTTATTTTTCAAGAGGTGCCTAAACTTTTGCATAAAACTGTAAATATTTGAAATGGGTTCAGAATGAATTATTGTGATTTGTTCATTATGTTCCACTTCTTTAAGGTTTCTTAATGAAGCTATGAAGATGTTTGATGCGACAGAAATTGTTCCTATCAATTTTGTTTTCTTCACAGCCAGTGCTGTAATAGCAGGTACTAATGCATATGCGCTTTATGTTATAATTAATCAACATAATTTTAATATATGACTGACATGGGTACAGTATAAATAATATTATAAATAACAGAATGACTTAAATAAAATATAAATAGTCTTGGTATCCATTAACTTCCCAAAATTACATTTGTAATTTAGTATTCATTCCCTTTCTATATATCTCTCAATGTCTTCATCTAAAATATTTCAGTAAGGATATGAAATTGCTCCCCAATATTAAAATAACTTCAAACTGATACATTTTGTTTATTTTTAGGGATTTTATTTTATGAAGAGTTCTATGGTTTATCACTGATATACATCATTATGTTTGTGCTCGGGTAAGCATTGAATGTATTAAGTGTAAATCCTTTTTTTGCATTATATATAGAGAGAAAATGCCTGTGCATTGACTAAGCATGCTTTTCATTTTAGGTGCTTGTTAGCATTTACTGGAGTGTTTCTGATTGCTAGGACACGACCTAAAATCAAAATGGACAGTGTCTTCATCTCTATGGGTAAAATCTCAGGTACATTAATAAAAGAAAGTCAAAAGTCTATTTAACATCATGGTTACTCGAATGCTCTACATTAACAGTCTCCTGTGTTTCCCCAGGTAAAAGCAGCACTGCTAACATAAAGCCAGAGACAAAGGACAGTAAATATGGCGGTCTGGCTTCTAAACTTGTGTGCAACAGTGGAATGCAGCAGGATGACTCTTAGAGCGCCACCTTCTGGAATACAGTAGTTGCATGTAGGACGTATGCTCATGTATTAAACTTCCTTGTTTACATGATCATTCAAAATTACTATACAGCCAAGTCCATAAATTTGGGAACTTTTTTTTGGCATTTGTACACATTGAATCTGAAATTCCCTCAAGATCTGAGTGATGTCAAGACTTTTAACTCAAGGGGTTTGACAAAAGTATGGCATTAACCATTCAGAAATTACAGCGATTTTCATGCAAACACACACACACACACTCCATTTTGGTGATTTATAAATAACAATCTAACATTGCAGTCAAAGACTGTCTGAAGACTGGAACCCGTGGACATGACCAAATGCCGAGTTTGCTCCACTGAGGTGCTTTGCCAGGCTTTTACCGCCGCTGCATTCAGCAGCAGCTTATCTTCAGTAGATCAGGTGACTGACTTGCCAGTGAAGAATATTTAGTTTCTTCGTCTTGGGTAGCTTTCGCTATATGCTTTGTGTCGTTATCCATCTTGAATATGAATCAACTTCCTATGAATTTTGCAGCGGTTGACTGAATCTGAGCAGAAATATAGCCGTATACACTACAGAATTGATCCTCATACGTTTATCAGTAGTCAGGTCATCAGTAATCACCTGTGAGCTAGTGCCACCGGCAGACAAACATACTTATGACATAACACTGCCTCCACCCTGGTTAACAGCTGATGTGATATGCTTTGGATCATGAGCTGTTCATTTCCTTCTCCATACTTTTCTCTTCCCATCATTGTGGTACAAGGTATTTCTGTTTAATCGGTTTTCTGGCAAAGTCTGCCCTTGAGCATTACCAGTGATTTGCACCTTGTGAAGCTTCTGTATTTATTTCATAACCCTGTATTGACCAAAGACTTTGACAATGACACTCCCACCTCCTCAAGACTGTTCTTGACTTGTGAAAGGGTTCTTCTTCATCATGGACATAATTCAGTGGTCATCCACTTTTAGTCTTCTGTGGTCTTCTGATGTTGCTAAGGTCGCCAGTTAATTCCTTTTTTTTAAAGAATGTTCCACCTGTTGTATTGGCCACTCCCAGTGTTTTGCTATCTCTCTGATGGGTTTATTTCTTCTTCTTTTTTTCAGCTCAATGGTGGCCTCCTTCATTTCCTTTACACGTCTTTTGGCCTCATATGGTGAGCTCGAGTGGACAAAGTGCAATAGAACTACTGTACCAATTGCAAATGGAACACTTCCAGGCCTTGAAACTACTTGATTAATCAGGAGTAATGAGGGAACAGGCTACATCTAGGCATATAACTGATTTTCAATGTGTGAGTGTGTGTGAATGAAAATGGCTGAAATTTCCTGAATGGCACATTTTGTAAAATGCCTTAAATTAGTTGAAAGTCTTGACTTGGCTCATATCCTTAGTGTTTCATTTTAAATTCAATGTGATGGTGTATAGAGGCCAAATGCCAAAACTGATCTTTGTTCCAAAATATATGGACCTGACTGTAGAGTAGACTGATCAGCTCTTCTGATTCGAGAAAGCTAAAAGATATTTGTAAGATATATTTATTGTAGGAGTAAAGAAGAGGCCACTTTAATTTAGAATAATCTATATTAACAGTTTTATACTAATAGTTCATATGAGATGTTTTTTATTTGTTATATTATTGTGTTATTCTGTAATAAACTATGGGAGTAAAAAAAAAAAACTTGCGAGTTTATTGCTGAAATGTAACAGCGTATTCACTGTGAAAAATGGAACCACAATGATGGCACTCACTTTTGAAAAGCACTTCTTTTTCGATAACCTGCCGTGATCCTAAATCCATTTATAGGATTACTGCATTAAAGTTCCTGGGAGTATAAAATATTTATTAAAAATAAATGAGCATTTTAACATTTTCTGACAGTGATACAATAGAACACCCATATTATTGTAATTTGATTTATTAAACATATGGTGATAGGTAATAAGTCTATCAGTTTAGCAGAGGGCTAAAAACAGTGTTGTAGTGGTTAGTACTGTTGCCTTACACCTCCAGGGTCCGGGTTTGATTCCCGTCTCTGTGTGCATGGAGTTTGCATGTTCTCCTCGTGCTTGGTGGGTTTTTCTCCCACAGTCCAAAGACACGCAAATGTCTTATGTGTAATTTACACCCACGATCCTTCTGCTGAAAGGGACCACTTCTTGTTTAGCCAGGGATTTAAATTGGTATTTGGATCACTAATCACTCTGGCAGTGATTAGTGATTGGGACGGAAGGTTCAGTATTAATCTGATCTTACAGCACTACACCAGTTACAGTACAAATGTTAAACTTTTATGTTAACACCACAGCCAAGTGTCCATGTCTCAGGAGAGTGAGTAAGGAGTATTGTTGTAAATATGTCGAGACGCGTCATCTGGGATAACAGGCAAGTCAAATTAAACATTGCTACCTATAGTAATCACCAAGACCACAAACTAGCTATACTGTATATACACATCTGAACTAATAAACAGAGCTGGTCATAATGAGGACTTATTTAAAGTTCCATAATGCTGAATGGTAGTTGCTGCTGAGATTGTAATATAAACAATATATATTTTTAAAAATGTCTTAAAGCATTTTGCTGTCTGTTGCAGTAAAACATTTGTTCACATTTCCTTAATCTGCAAACTTTAATATGAAGAAATGAGAGCTGGCTCAAGACTTTTGCACAAATCTGTACATGTACTACTTATTTTTCTAAATAATGTTGCTTATCTGTTAACAAGCTGCATTTTCCAGTGCAACAAAACACTGGACTTCTATTTTTTCACATACCCAGTTTAACATTTATAATTAGGGGCATTGATGGCTCAGCGGATGGCTTTTCACCTGCCAATGCCTCATACCCAGCTACTGGGGCAGCAGGCTACGTTTAGTGCTGGTCCCAAGCCTGAATAAAATCTGGCAAAAGAAAAAAAAAAAAAAAAAAAAGATTCCAAAATTCAAATGTGCAGAGTGGATGACCCAGTCTGGTGAATATGTGCACATGGATGCACCTAAGCTTTGTTACCCATCTGCAGAATAAGAGTTTCATACATTTAAAAAAAGAAAAAAAAGAAAGAAAAAAAAACACCTTTCTTCGATATAAATGCCTTTTTTTTTTTAATAAAAAAAAAAAAAAAAAAACTAAAAAGTTTATTACTGCCCTAAATAGGTAATTCACCAAAGTCTCAATGTGGTATCTTATATACATAGAGTCATATATAAAACATTGCTATGAGAATGAGTAAAATTAGGACTGTCCTTGGTACAGAGATCCAAGATAAACTCATGTATACCACATGACAGTTGGCCATGGCTTTGGATTACATTTGTTACAATGTTTTTCTATAATTGCTTTGATTATTTTAGGTCTAAAAGTGCCATGAATAATTTGTGCCAAAGCCAATCAGTGAACAGTTGATAACCTCAACACGATATTCTTCCTTTACTTTTGGCTCGGACCTGCTTATTAGGGATAAAATAAGAGCTATTTAAGTAAATCCATATATTAAAAATTATATCTATAACTTTTACTTTTGTAAAGCTGCTTTGCAATACTTTCCGTTTTTAATGCACTATAAAAAAAATCATTTATAAAGAGCACAATGCAATAAGTCCTACCTACTGTACATGACACTTAAAACATGGAATGCACAGAAACTCCCGAGTCAAACATGGGTGTTTTTCTTATAAATAGTGTGCAAATATAAACAGCATATTTATTAATAATTATATACTGCCTAGAGAATGTAAAAAAAAAAAAAAAATGTAAAAAAAAAAAGCACACTAATATCGTGTTGGCCAATACATGTGTGAAAATGATATATGCTCCCAGAATATGCATGCGCAATCATAAAAGAAAAACATGAATTGACGGAATAACCAAGTTATTTAGTACATTCATTTTATTGCCACATAATGCAGCGATTAAATACAAAATCTCAGCCAAAAATGCAACTCGCTTGCAAAAAGGAAATGTCTGGGAAAAATGGGTAAATTAGGAAAAATATATTGTTTTTATTTTTATAAAAATATTATTCAATTTAGCAGTAACTGAATTGACTGTCATTATTAAACTTTTGTTTAATAACCATACAGAGTATTTTCATATGAAACCCCTAAGATGATTATTTTTCTTTTTTCATTTCATGCACACATTTTTAATCTTGTGGCAACACCTGCGATCAGCTCACCTTCTTACCACAAAGCTTTTAACTGTTTTAACTGTTAACAAAAAAAAGCATTGAAGTCCCTTATGTTTGAAATGCAATGATCAGTCATAACACACACACCCTTGCCAGGTGATTAAATAGCATTGCTTATCAACTATACCAGTTAACTGGTGACCAGATCATAGGCAGCCAACGCTCATCTATGCCGGTGGGGGCCAAAGGCTGGCCAGTCTAGTCCAAACCCTCAGAAAAGACAATGTAGCACAAATGGCTGAACAAGTCAATGCTAGCCATGAGAGAAAAAAATTTCAAGACACCAAGTGCATCACAGCATGCAAAGAGTTCAAGGCTTGGACCTGCCTCTTGCAATTCAAGAAACCTCAATTCAAGTCTGATCCACTGAGGCCCCAACTGACAGCCCTGAATGATCCGCTGCAAACAACCCAGTGGCCGACACCACAGAATACCCCAGAGGTCATGTAGAGTCACTCCCTGAGGGGCAGCACAAGAGGAACCCAGACAATACTGGGTAGAATGTTTTGGGTTTTGATATAAGGGCTGATCAGTGCTGATCAGACAAAGAACTCATGCACACAAGATAAATATCCCCCCCCAAGATCTAATCTTATCACAAGATTAAAAAAAAATAATAATAATTAAAAAAATTACAATACACTTTTGGGATTTATTGAGTGCATTATATATTTATGAAAAACTGAAGAAATAAATATTCATTTCAAGCTACTCTACTCAAATGTTCTTCATAAAAAGGAAATATAGTTGTGATGTTAAATTAAACTCGACTCCAAAAATCAAGATTATAAATTGGGGGTCTGAAACGAGCTTAGATCAAACCATGGAGTACTGGTTTACTGGCTCATTCATTTGCCGTTTCAGGCCTCAACTTATGATAAATATGGGAAAGCAAACCTTAACACAGATCAATCCTTTTCCAGTTCCTTAAATCAAACAGAAATAAAAAAAGGCTTAATGCATATTTGTATTTTTTTTTTAATTATGTAAACTTGTGTTGGTAGACTAATCTGAAGTTCCAATATTCACAGTGGTCCATTTGTACAGTAGTGATGCCATGATCATGCAGTGCTTCAGGCTTCTATATGGAGTCTTGCAAAGCGATACTGAAGGGACGTGGGATTGCGAAGAAGCACAATGCCCCTCTGATCCGCTGACTGGCCAAGAAGTGTTTGCAAGAGGCCCACCAAGCTTACAAACCCCAAAGCCTCCCCAGTTCCTGTTGCTAGAGAGAAATCGCCCTGCACCACCCAGCCTAGAGTTACACGGGAACAATGAGAGGACACATTAGGCAGGTGCTCAGTCCACAATCCTTGCACTACAGTTGAGCTCCTGTTACCAGGAGCAGAAAGAGATTCCACATGGGACTGGCCAGAATCTGTAGCAGCCGATGCACTGGGCTCAAGAACTGGATCTCTGAACATCACGGAAGGCTCAGAGTGTTGACTAGAATCATCCATTTCAGGAACGTTGCAGTCTTGTTTCTTCTTAGGAGCAGAACATGGTGCAGTTTCACCTCTCTTACCCCTCCCCTTTAGCCGGTTCTTTAGGTGATCTGTGTGTTGCGGTTCCATGGGGCCACTCCAGTGTGGGTCTTCAATCAAGTGTTGCAGGTCTTCAGTGGTGGGCACACAGAGCATGGCATGACGTGCAGGCTGGCCCTTACCGAGAGCACACACGCGCACCCACAACACACACTTCTTCCACTCTGCCTGTAGAGACATGGTGACTACAGGGCACAATGGTGGGGCAGAGTAACCTCTCCGCGCTCTCCGAATGTGGCAAGATGGCCGACACCAGCCTGAAAGCTGCCTCAGCACCTTACGGCTCCTACACCAAAAAAAAAAAAAAAAGTATTATTTTCTATAGCATTGCATAACACGAGTTACACGCTTAGCTTGGGATGATTATTCAGGATTTGCTAACATTTTGACAGCTATTCTATCATACTATTTGGACTTGCATTGATGCAGCACACACAATAGCTGCACAGCCGAGAAGAGGATGCTCTAACGATATCTCATTTATACAATGAGAATAAAGTTGAATTTAAATGTCTATTTTTAAGATTACAATTAAAAAAATAATAATAATACACTTGTATACACAGCTCAGCAAAAAAAAAAAAAACAAGTAGGGGGTTCAAGTGGAAAAGTGAAAAATATTTTAATGTGTTTCCAAACGGTTAAATTACTTGCCTCCATCAAGCAAAGAAAACAACTAGTAAATATGGTAAGGGGGGAAAAAAAATAAAATAAAATAAAATCAGGAACGACATTGATAAGAAAATGACTGGAAATCTTTTTTTTAATGCTGCAATTTCACCAATAAAAAATTCCTATGAGATTTCCAACTCAAGATTCAGAAACAGCTGCGTGGCCATAACAAAACGGGTACGAGGCCAACAATTAAAAGGCTTTACATTTTCTAGGAGCATAAATATTGGACTTTGAAGAAATGGGAAAAAGCCATTTGGTCTGACAATTCCAGATTGCCCCCTTTCCAGAGCACTGGGTGAGAAGGAAATGCATGAAACGATACCCATATTGCATGGTGTCCGCTGTATAAGGTGCTGAAGATGATCTTATGATGTGATGAACCAATGTAATTTTTGGTATTGTAGCCCTACTACGATCAAAGAGGTGCAGGCTATTTGTAAGGGCCTCGAATAGTGAAGGGTATAGTAGAGGGCAAAGCTTTTTCCAAACACTACCGTCTCTAACGTTATGGAACTTCTGGACTTCTAAAATGCCTTTAGGAATTGCGGAGTCTCATTGCAAGTCTGGGCTCAAAACATTTCTTTAAGTCTTTTGGGTTTTACTTCTGTTAGCTATGGGAGAAGATCTGAAGGGTTTACAGGCATAGTGCTTTGATAAAATGGGATAAGTAGATGCCATCATCCCCAACCTCAAAACATCTACTTTAGTTATGCTGCTATAACTAGTAGTCTTGTCAATTTCCTTAACCTTTACTTCTTCACCTACTCCTCAAATACCAGTGATCCTGATCCTTTCTGCTCTCCAGACCTGTCTGACCGATTCTGTTGCCTTACGTTTGGCTGGGTCTCTCATTACCAGACTACCACCAGCTGCTTTGATGGCCTATATATACAGTATATCAATTAGGTTATTGCTTCCAAAACTACAAAATATGACTGCAATTTCTAGGGATACATTTGTTATAATTGCTCAATACATGCAATTGCTGCAAACAACACTCAAGTTTCTCCATCTGACCTAAATAAGAATGGATTCCTTAAGATTAATTTTTTTATTTGCCACCGTCAAGTTTTAAAATTTGACGCTGAATGAAGGAGTCATTTGGTCTGTCTGCTGTCTTCAATAAGCTTACTGACGCAGGAGCGCCACATTCAAACATATTGGGTAGCGGAAGGTTCTCTGTTTATTAACAATTTTTAAATGGTTGGCCTCATGCCTGATGTCATGTACATCTGTTACTTCAAAGAACTTAAACAGTTTTAACATGTCCTGGTGAAATCCGGGAGAACAAAGGGAGGAAGTCCGGAGACTCATTGCTCACTGCCTGCTGCCACATATGATAAATGCACGATTGAACTGGTGTACAGACTAAAGGACATACATTATAACGTGTACATACATTATATACAAACAAGAAGGCATATATAAGAAGCCCAAGCATCTTAAGGAGCTGGAGAAATTCAGAGCTCAGATGGGAGAAATGTCAGCAAGAGCCTGATGGGATCAAAACCAAATAATGGCCCTGGCAAGCACAAATTTTTAGTCGGATCAAAACCGGTGCCAAGACCTGGATACTGTTCACCAGCTCCAATCTCCAGTCAATCCCAGCCAAAAATAAATAAATAAGGAAGAAATATCAGGCCCCAGAAGTGCAAAGCTGATAGAAACAAATACCAGGATGTATGCCAATAATTTGCAAAGTCCCTAGGTTGATGCAATTTCTAGTTTGCAATGGGGCTCGTAGAGCACCACAAATAAAAAAGCCAATTTCCCTCTCATTTATTTATTTACTGTTCTTCTCATGCTGTTGAGCACATCAGGCGAGGGATTATATCGTTTCTATAGCAATGGTGGTTCTTACAGGACTTACAGGCTACTAAGCCTGATGCTCAATCCTCCTCCTTTCTCAGCCTGACTTTGGGCCTTTAGGGTTAAAGACTCCACCCTCGGATCAGCGACCCAGAGAATAAACTACCTGGGTCACCACTGCTCTCATACTTAACATTTATAACATTTATTAACAATTATCGGGATTTGATAGCTGAACATTATTATGAAAAATGACAATTACGGTACCTCAGCACAGTGAAGGCAGATGCCGGGACTGGGCGATCCCCAGAAAGCGAGGTCTCATCTTTCATTTTAAGTGTTGTAATGTCTTGGTTGTCTTCATCTTGTTTCACTCTCTCCTCCCACTCCTCCACCAGCTGTTGCCATGGGCACTGGAAAGGAGCCACGCAACCATATTTGATGTAGTTTGTGCGTTTGGAAGGTGGGTGTCTGCAGGTGATACAAGAAAATGCCAAGTACATTACTTATCACAGGAAAAATTATTATATACGAGCCAAAATACCAGGCTTCTGGTAAAACCTGTTGGGCCTCAAAAAACACTATTTCATCTTCTTAAGGAAATTACTAAAAAGGAACTCTAGACAGTAAAAGGCTCCAGAAGAGGTGTACTAGATAAGGTTACAGGAACAATTTAACAGTACCAAGGCATCAGAAAGGACATATATCATAATGAAGTTTTTGCACCTCTTAAACTTTTCCTGCAGTTCGATCTCCTGCTGCTGCTGGAAGCGGACACCTGCAGGGCAGTCTGGGTAACCATGAGGAAAGTAGGGGCATGCTTTTATTCTCGGAGTGTTTTAAACTCATCTGGAGACCCCCAACACGCACACCACAGTACACCTGACAGACAGGTTTCCATAGGTCATGAGCATGAAAGTACATTGATACCTGAATATGTGCTTATTAATGCCATCTAGCACTCAAACCATATCACATCATAATCATACCTCCTAACAAGTCTGAAGCATGGACGGCTGACATACTGGCATGCTTAGCATTCATGCTTTAACTAAAAAAACATCATGGGAGCTAGAGAGTGGGGTAAGATCAGGTTGTCTACAGTTTGTTTGAAAATTTTTTTTAAGGTAACACAAAACTGTTATTTATACCTATATAAACCACATATTTCTAGGATGCCAGTTGCTTCCAGAGGCGTGTAGGATAAAAACAACCTTGTACGTACCAAAGGTACCCAAAATGCCATGCCCCATCCCTTAGGCAGTAGCAAGTCCCAACCGGATCCCCATCCAAGCCGCTCCTCGCCCACCTGCTTCCCTGCCTGGTTCACCAGTAGAATTGGCACTCGGCTCTGTGCGGGGGTCTGTAACCTGGAGCCTGGAACTAACAACTCTTTCTTCATCCTGTTCAGATCCTGACGCATGAACACACTCTTAGTTTACTCTGAACATGGCTAAAATACAGACACAACAAAACACTGACTAATATGTTGCCACAGAATATGTGCATTGTAGTTTTGTTGCAAATTAGTGTCAACTGACGTTCAACTCAACTGAATGAAATTTTATTTTCATGGCGTATGAAGGGATGCTCTCTGGGACTGTCAAATAACATTTTAACATTTAACCATTATAAAAATGAGATTGCAAGAAACTGGATGGATCCTTTATTGATTCCGAAGGAAATTTCCAACCTTCAATAGCAAGTATAGTAACATAATATACAAAAAAATGTAGTAGCAATCAATCAAGTATAGTGTAGTTAAAATAATGAATTAATATTATAACCTAATTCATAATTAATAATATTATACAGTAGAACTTGGATTACGAGCATAATGTGTTCCGGAAGCAGGCTTGTATTCCAAAACACTCGTAAACCAAGTAAGAAATAATGAAAAATCTAATTATTCGTTCCACAGCCCCAAAACAATAATACATAAAAATAATTGATACAATATATATAAGTAAAAATAAAACAAATTAACCTGCACTTTACCTTTAAAAACAATAAAAATAAATCCTGACAGATAAGTGTTTCCGTATGTGCGTGCAGGCGCCGTGTGTGTGCGTTTGTGTGTGTGGAATTAGCCCTCTCTCTTGCCTCGTCTTACACAGTAAACCCCCACCCCCACCTCGCTTTTTAAGTTTCACACACAACGGAAACACTTATCTGTCAGAACACAACGGGAAAAAAAAAAGAAATCTCTCTAATGACACTCCCGTGAGCGCATACTAACGGAATCACTGCTGTAAAGTTTAAAATAAATAAATAAATTAATTAATTAACTAACCAGCATCTTTGAAAAGAATCGCGACAGAGCAGAGTTTTCTGTGTAAAGCAGTGTCTGCGTGTGCGTGTAAAGCCGAGTGTGTGTGTGTCGGGGTCAAATTACGCGCGCACACGCACATATATGAGAAAGGCTAAAACAGAGAGGGAGACGTTGATTATAACAGTAAGAGACGATCACAAAGACCCAGCAGGGGAGACGAATACCCATAATTCCGCCGCACAAGAGAAAAAAAAAAAAAAAATCATTGGCTCAGTTGTGATCACGTGACGCTCGGTGTCAAAACAAGAGCGCATTTGTGATATTAGTTTACGAGTGCCGAGTATCAAGTATTTGCTCGTTTTTCAAGTCAAAATTTATTAAAAATCGTGACTCGTCTTGCGGAACACTCGCAAACCGTATTACTCACAATCCGAGGTTCCACAGTAATTTAATTAATAGATAACCAATTAATTACAAACCTGAAAGATGACCATACTACCATAGATTACTAAGATAAAGGGTGGGCCAAGTTTCCATAGATTGGAATTTTTTTTTTTTTTTTTTTTTTATTACGTATAATATGTATAACATACTGTACGCATACAAAAAAAATATTAAGAAATCACTTGGTTGCAACAAAATTGATCAGAAAACATGGAATGAAAAATTGTTCCTTATAAAAAATATTCATTGTTCCTCTGCATGGAAACTTATGGCTCACGCTGTATATGAGAATATCAAAATCTATAAAGAGAATAAATATCAAACAATGAGAAGAAATTATAGAAATTGTATAGAATAATAGAATTGGCTGTGAAATAACCATAATTTGTCGAACCACACTGTATAACTGCAGGCATTATTTAAATGAAACCATGTAATACATTCTTGGTTCTTTTTTGGGTGTGTTATTGGGGTGTAGGGTGTGGGTGTGGGCATCGTGTGTGATACCTGTTCTGAAATCTTGTTGCTTGTGACATTCTCTCGAACAGACCCGTCCCATAGAAAACTCTGAGCACAGACAGACGGGGCTCCTCTCAGTGTCAAATCTCTTCTTTGGTTCTCATCAACGCCTACCATACAGACACACAAACACACCCACACAGACACACCCACAATAAAGCAGCAAGCACTGATAAGCTTTTACATTTCAAACCAACATAGTGCCATAAAATGGTAAAATTAAGAATTAATTTTCTTTGCACATCAGTTTGTTAAAAATGGGGCAAAATATTGACCTGGTCAATATGCATATCCGTTTACAATATATTTTGAAGTCAAACAGAAGTGAATATGATCTGTATACCGAAGTTTTAATGTACAGCTTTACTCCATATAACCCACTGAATGCTATCCAAGGACAATCCTGCTTTCTCCTTGATTTATTATTTTTTTATACGTCATTTTTGTTGGACCAGAATTTCAACTTTCGGTTCTAATATTTACATCTAAATCTGTAACTTGAAATATGGCATCATATTTGCTGCAACCAATTTTTTTCAAGTTAGCAAAAGTAATGGAGCATGACAGACTGACAGATGGCTCTTCTTGACAAAATGTGGCATTATAATGATTTGTTTAAATATAAAATATGTTCAGTGTATAGCAAACATATAAGAAATAACCTTGTCATGTGAACGAGTTTAGAAGTGGCTGTGTTTTGTGTAGGGCACAACAATAAGAGCTTAATTTTTTTTTTATTAAACTTAAATCTTTAGCGAGTGTTCACCTTGGGTCAGGGAAAGGTCGGGCGTAATCGTTCCACGTTTTGCAGGCAAAGATATTCTTGGGTCATCTACAGTCAGCCCCAGTACACACCCTGCTGGGAGCTCGGATGTAGAGTATACACCTATGTTTAAACAAATTTTAATTACACAGTTTTCATATTCTGCTACATGGACCATCTTTTACTTTAGATTATGTATTATATTTATGTATAATAGTATGTTAGTGATTGTTAACAGAAGGCAAGTTTGAGAGGGCAATACAAAACAATGTAATATACTTCTTAGGGTCTGAAAAACATCTGTTTGCTGGCGATGTAGTGACATGCTCTCCGCCTTCTTGCACTCTTCTGGCCACCAAAAAGCAGATGATGCCATTTTTATATTATCCTGAAAAATATATATATATTTTTTTATCATTAATATAGGTTATGAAGGTTTGCAGCATTTACTATATACTGAGGCATCACAGTGAAACATGTCAGCTCCTTACATCTCAAGCTGCAACTTGTCTCACCTCACATGTAGTTGCTGGTACAAGTATCTCAGCCAGCACAGAGTGGGAAAGAGGACCAATCAGACGATACCGTACTATGTCCATGGTAAGATCACTGTAAAAAAAAAAAAAAAAACACATACTGTACAGAACTCGCATTTGGTTTGGGGCTTTTTTTTTGTATACATATAGTATATGACGCTACTAAATCGCTCACCTGATCACAATCTCAGTCTTGCAGGACTTCCAAATAACCGCAGTCGTCAGTGATCGAGTGCCATCACCCACAACTTTTTTGGCTGCACAATCATTCTTATCGTCAGCTTCCACTTTCCGCTTTCTCTTGGTACTCCGTGGTTCAGAGATTGAGTCAGAAGGTGCAGGTGTAAGCACACTTGGCTCTGGCAGTTTCTCTGACGGGATCACGTCTGCAGCAGCTGGAAACACTGCCTCAAAGCACTGACACACTGCCTGCAATTCTGGTAGAAGATCCTAAGACACACCAAAAACATGTAGCTTGTATCTACCACATGGCCAAATGTATGTGGACACCCGATCATTATTTAGCCCCTGTTATCTTTCATTACAACCACCAATCTTCAGTGAAAGTTCACCACTAGATTGTGGAGTGTAGCTGCTGGGATTTGTGTCCGTTCAGCCAAAAATAGTGAGGTCAGGGAATGATGTTGGTCTCATTCCAGTTTATCTCAAGGGTGATCAGTGAGAGCTGTATGCAGGCCACTCATATGTTTCCTTACCAACCTCAACACACGATGCCTGCACAAACCTCGCTTTGTGCACAATGGCAGCATCATACCGCAATAGGTTTTAATTCAGCCACAGTAGTTCCGGTAACCTCTTATTATTAAGGCTTACAAAGACATTCTAGACAAGTGTGCGCTTTCAACTTCGTGGCAAGAGATCCATATATGTGGGTCTGATAGGCAGGTGTCCATTAATCTTGAAATCATAAATCTCACAATATCTACACCAATCATTCATAAGATCAACATGCTGACAAGTGAGACTTCAAAATGCAGACTTGTCAAAGTAATGTTATAGATGACTGGTGTAACTGAACCAATTATTACAGGTGTACCTAATAAATGGGATCCTCAGTGTGTACACACATACCATACCTGCTTTAGGGAAGGATGTAACCAGATCCACAGCTGTCTGTGAGGTGATGTAGTACTGCAAGGCCTCCAGAGGAATTGCACCGGGCCCAGGGGCTGGTGAGGGTACTGATCAGCCCTGTAGAGCACAACATTCCCCTCTTTCTTCCCCGACATACATGATGCTGCTGCAAATGTTGGACCTGTAGTGACAAACACATGCACAACATATCTGAATGTGAAACTACAATATTGCACTTATACTAACACAAACAATAATACACTGTTGCCAGCTTTTCTTTAACGCTGTCTTAAACACATTTTGCTCATTTTTTTCAAAATTTGTTCCAGTTTGTGCTTGGATTCTTAATTCCAGTGAAGGAAAACCGTAATGATACGCAGTAGAAAGACATGCTTTTGGCCATGCAGTATGCACATGTTTTTTGCATTTAAAGATAAATACTTTTTTTTTTTTTTTTTAAGTTTTAAAAGGAGTACTTTTAGGGCTGAAAATCTGGTACATAAAGACCTGCATCTTTGTTGGTGAGCCTGGAGAGTGCACTCAATAACTGTTCCTCTGGACCACAGAGCTCCACGCAACAATAGTATGAAAGGTCCTGAAGAAAAGAACAAAAAGAAAAAAAAATAAGAGCATAGAAGGGAGGGTAATAATTGGATAGTTGGACTAATAACTGTTTAACGAAACCAGACACATTAATGCTCCAGCTTTAAAACACTGGAAAACAAACAGCAAGCTGACCTGCAGCAGACAACCAGAATTCATGGCTCTATAGCTGGCTCTGTAGCACTTGTACGTCGGTCGATCTCCTAGACAGTAGCCCCACTTCTTCAGCATGTGAAAACGCTTGGCGTGCCAGATGTGAGTCTCTAACCATTTGTTCTTACGCTGCCGTCGGTTAAACTCCAGCAACAAGCTCCCATGGCGGCGACGTGCACGGCGACTTTTGGTCTTCGACTGCTCCTTTTTCCCGGCCTGCTGACTCTTCTCCAGCTACAGTAGACAAAAAGGAGAGGTTCTCAGCACTGCAAAGATGGTTTACACTGACACAAACCAGACATTAAAAAAAATGAATAAACCACAATAGTGTGTGCATTGCTGCGATTTATCACAGGTAATGGTGTTCTTAGTGCTGGTATGAAGCAGAGTAAAAACCCATTAACCACTGTAATGCACACCCTCGAGTGGAGAAGTGCCTTAATAAATAATAATAAAATGGGATTTGCCACTGGTAGGTCCTTGGGAAAGACCCTTATCCCTTAAAGAACCCAGCCAGTGCAGCCAGTGCTGGTCCCAACCCGGGTTAGGATATGGGAGGGCAGTGAAAGGAAAAAGCATCGGGCATACAATGTGTAACAGATCTTGCGAATCAAATCAATGTGGCGACTCCAACAATTAAATGGACATGACAGATTAGGGTATTCTTCTGCTTAGATTAGAAGACTAAAACTATCCATTTGGAAATCTCCACTTAAATTAAGCAAGACACAATCAACCCCATACAACTCCAAATAACAAGGTGTGCCCCCATGATGACCCCATGCAATTCCAAATGAGGAGGTTAAATTCTTCTCTGTTCAAAGTGGTCCACTAGAATTACTTTGAACTTTCTACAGCAAATGTAAGATGTTGGCAGTTTATTGGAGAAAATTAGGTGTAACTCTGAAATGAGCTCAACTTTTCTACAGTCTGGGACACTTATAAAATATTTAAAATATTTAAAACAAGTAGATACATTATTTAAATGCGTACAATAATAAATACAGAATGTTCTTCTTTTACACCTATAGAGCACATCTTAAATGAAACGTCAGTTCACATATTTTTTAGCCAAACTGATTTTAATGGTGGTGGGTTGTGGTTAACGTCACAATACCATTAAAAAAATAATAATAATAAATAAAAAAAAAAAAAAAAATATATATATATATATATATATATATATATATATATATATATATATATATATATATATATACACCGTATATATATTTTTTTTTTTTTTAACTCTGCTTCATACCAGCACTAAGAACCCCATTACCCGTGATAAAAAACCTAGCAAGATTTGTACCGTTCTCTGTGCCATGTCTCTCAGGCGGCAGGGCAACCTCTTGGTGTTGTGGCTCATGGCTCGTCGGCGCATATGCTTCGGCAGAGCTCCAAAGACATGGGAGCTACTTGTGGTCTTTGTGACGGCCTTCAACATGGCTTTGACTTCTGCAGCTCGGGCATTTGCAAAGAATGATGCTGAAGGAAATATATAAATGCCAGAATTACAATCTACTGAAGCCCACTGGGGACATTAGGAGGGTAAAAAAAAAAAAAATTCTGTGGCCACGACTTACCAAGATACTATGTTGAGGCCATGACTTACTAACAAATGAGTATAACGCGTAGCCACGAGATGCTATGTTGTGGCCACAACTTAACACATGGAGAAAGATACAGTGGTGATGAGCATTTATTGAAAATAATTCATTTTGTTCATAACTGGCAGTATAGTTGGAGTATTATCTTTATTTATTTACTGACACACCGCATAACTCCATAACAATCATCCTGTCACATCTGGGACACGAATGATCTCATTACCACACGTTCTTAAATCATGGCCATGCCTTAATAATTCAACCATCTCGTACCCATGTAAGCCTTATGTATGTCATGGCCAGTGACTGTGACGAAATCAGCATGCAAATCCGATGACGAAAAAAAGCCAAGACAAAAATGTGGTTTAAAAATAAATAAATAAATAAAACATCTGTCTTAATTGTCGTCAGCATAAAATTTCTGTCATAATCCGCTGCGACACAGAGTTCATTCGTTATGGCACGAACAGCAGTATTTCCATATTGCTCCTATTGCTGTGTAGTTACAAAAATATGGAAATGCAGCAGTTGGTGTGATTGTTAAAAATAAATATAATTAGCTAAAAACATTGGATGAAAAGATGCATTTTCAATTTTAAGATAATTATTTTGTGAAAAACTTAAAAATGGTTTTGGCCAGACTAGATTGACTGTCGGGTTAATTAATAGTAATCTTATTGCTAAAATGTGTTTTCATTGACTAAAACTAGACTACAATATTTAAAATAGCGGACAAAATGTACGCTAGCGGGAGCGTCTTCGTACTCTCTTGTTCCCGCGCCTTATGTAAGTCAGGGCCACAAAATATTATTTTCCCCCCGGTGTCACCAGAGAAACCATTTGTAAGAATCAGCATTGAGCAATGAAAGAAGAAAATGTGACCGGTACACAGAAATTGAGATGTACAGTAGTTCAGTAATTAAGAGATTAGTATAGAGGATATACAAGGGATGGACAATGAAGCTGTCTGAAAGGGATGTCCGGGTGCTAACCTGGATTGTATCCAAAAAACATAAAACCACATCTCTGCCCAACTCACTGCAGAATTAAATGTGCACCTCAACTCTCTTGTTTCCACAAAAAGTGTTCATCGTGAGCTCCACAGGGTCAATGTATATGGCCGGGCTGCTACAGCCAAACGTTTGGTCACTCGTGCCAATGCCAAAGGTTTCAATGGTACCAACAGTGAAAATCTTGGGCTGTGGACAGTGTGAAACATGTCTTGTTCTCTGATGAGTCCACCTTCACTGTCCTTCCCACATCCAGGAGAGTTATGTTGTGGAGAAACCCCAAAGAAGCGTAACACCCGGACTGTTGCATGCCCAGAGTGAAGCATGGGGGTGAATCAGTGATGGTTTGGGCTGCAATATCATGCCATTCCCTAGGCCCAATACTTGTTCTAGATGGGCACGTAGACGGGTAGCCAGGGGCTACTGAACCATTCTGGAGGACCATGTGCACCCAATGGTTCAAACATTGTATCCTGAAGGCGGTGCCGTGTATCAGGATGATAATGCACCAATACACACAGCAAGACTGGTGACAAAGTGGTTCGATGACCATGAAAGTGAAGTCGAACATCTCCCATGGCCTGCACAGTCACCAGATCTAAATATTACTGAGTCACTTTGGGGTGTTTTGGAGGAGCGAGTCAGAAACGATTTCCTCCACCAGCATCACGTAGTGACCTGACAACTATTCTGCAAGAAGAATGGCTCAAAATTCTTCTGGCCAAGACGAATTGATGCTGTATTGGCCGCAAAAGGAGGCCCTACACCATACTAATGAATTATTGTGGTCTAAAACCAGGCGTTTCAGTTTCCTTGTCCAACCCCTGTAGATCATAGTTTAAATGGTTTACTTTTGGGATCCTTCTACCTGTGATGTACTTGGGAAGTGAGTGCTCATATGTAACTCCTCCATCATGAAGAGACCTCCTACTGTGCTGCCGCTGAGAACCTGATGTGTGACCTGAACATGATGAGATGTGTTATACAGAACAAGCTTTAATACACAAAGATCTAATGTTTAACATAAAAAGGGTTACCAACCTGTGCGGTCACTCCACTGAGAGTAAGTCACGTTAGTGGGCTGATTTCTCATTTTTTTGTGTCGCATTCTGTCTTTCGCCCCAGACATCTAAGGCAGGAGAGAATGCACATGTTTTTTTTTTTTGTTGTTGTGTTTGTTTGTTTTTGCAGATCTCATCACATCTTCTGCTTGAGTTACTTAGCTCTACCTGGCTAGTCACTTAAAACTCAAAAGAGTGCATGCACTACCAAAGTTTCCAACTGTAACAAATATATTTAACAAATCAGAGATTAGTGCACAGTACTTACTCTGTACGCTGGTCTGATCAGAAAAACCGAATGAATTCAAGCTTTAAGTTGATCCTGTGTCCGACTCTCAGCACGCCGACGCTAACACGGCGCTTACACAAACACGTGTAGCAGCACTTCCGCATCGAGGTGCTCATGGGTAATGTAGTATTTCTGTCTGTGATCCCGGCCCGGAATCATTACGTATTTTAGCAGAAAAATAGCTTGCATTCATTTTATCATCTAGTGACACTTTATATTTTAGCTTATTCAGGAGATGTTAAACCTTGTATTATGTTGTACAGCTGGTCATTTTGTGTCATAAAGGGTTCTATGTGAGGGAAAGTGTGAATATGAAGGCGACCTACTGTTAGCTGTATAATTGTTTGTTTTAATCATGGAGGATATGATGAAATTTTGGGTCACTCACTCATTTATCATCTATACTGATTTATCATGTATACAGGATCGCGGGAGCCTGGAAATTATCACAGGGCACGAGACGGGGTTCTCGTCCATGGCAGGGCACACACACACACACACACACACACACACACACTGCGGAGCAATTTAAAAACAGTACTGAGCCTACCTTGCATATCCTTGGAATGTGTGAAAAAAAAAACAGAGTGCCAGGGGGAAACCCACTAAACATGGAGAGAACACTGTCACCTTGCACCACCTGTGTTTCTTTTCTCAGTGCTAGATGGGTTTTCCTATAATGTTACCGTATATGTAGGCTGAATGGGGTTTCCAAATTGGCCATAGTCTGTCTGTGTGTATGCTTGTCCCATGACAAGTGTATGCTGCCTATGCAATGTGTCTCTTGCATTGTGCCTTGATTTCTTGGCATAGACCCTAGTCTCCCCCCATGACCCTGCACAGGATAAGAGGTATGTAAATTAAACAGAAAAAGACATCTGATTATGAATATTATTTGTCCCTTTCCCTTTACTGTTCAAGTGAAACAACCTAATCGTTGACAAAGAAACACACCTTTAGAGTAGTCAGGCCTTATACCTACATCATGACACAAAACAAGTAAGCCTGCTGTAAAGAAAAACAAAACTGTAATTAAAACTTTTCACTGAGCAAATCAATGAATATGAATATGCATACTGTATATCATAACACTTTATACATCATAGTGGCATGGTGGCTTAGTGGTTAGCGTTGTCACCTTGCAACTCCAACGTCCATGTTCAATTACCAACTCAGGGCTTGTGTGCATGGAGCTTCCATGTTCTCCTCATGCTTGGTGGGTTTC
This sequence comes from Clarias fuscus, assembly GCA_030347435.1. NCBI lineage: Eukaryota > Metazoa > Chordata > Actinopteri > Siluriformes > Clariidae > Clarias > Clarias fuscus. Next base: position 15,096,706 of record CM059226.1, read on the forward strand.
CTCTGGGTACTCCGGTTTCCTCCCACAGTCCAAAGACATACAGTGTGAATGAGCGTGTGAGTTTGTGCATGGGTGTGCACCCTGCGATGGATTGGTATTCCATCTAGGTGCAGTCCGTCTTGGAGCCCTGGATAGGCTCTACCCTGTACATAGGATAAAGCGGTATAGACAGTGAGTGAGCGAGTGAAACACACTATTTGTTGACAGAGAAACATACACTTAGAGTGTTGGGGCAAACCAATGTACTGTATATACATAATGTATTTTATGACACTACAGTATGCGGCCTAAAATAGCAGGCGTCTGGGCGGTGTTTAAAAAAACAGCCACTAGAGGGCGTCCGAGAACGCTCGGTAACGCTCGGTTTCGGCTTCACATTTCAGCTGCTCTCTCGACGTCTATGTCCACACGTTTTGTGGTTTCTCTGGTTTATTGTTCGGTGCATATGAATGACAGATTATAACATCTACACTAGTTCTGCTTTATTGAAACTCATCCCTGAGTTCACAGACAGTGTTGTAACCTGCGCGGAGCTCGAACTTTGTTTTTGAAGCTGCAGAATGTGACGGAGAACAGGAATGTACGTACGTAAGTGGTATAACTTACATTACTCAAGCTACACAATGAAACTAAAGTAACCGTTAATAGAGGTCATTTATATCGTATGTTCCGTGTTTGGTTTCATGGGGTGTCATGAAGACACGAAAACTACGGCGCTACTTTGAAATGGTCGACATGAGACTTCCGCAGGGGACAAAGGAAACCTCCGCTCTGCCGAACTTCGGGAAATAGTCGAGACTAAAAGGCGAATTCTCGCAAGCGTTTATTGTTTTGTGTACTTTGAACCAATAAACCTAGTAATCTTTTTGTATATTAATATATATCTGTATATACATCTTGTACTGAGGTAAATACAGTCGACTTCAAGGCGTGGACTGAAAACAGACTTCCCGACATTCCAGGATCAGCAGCGTGTCTGAACCAGTGTCCTGATACATGTTTATCACAGTTTTCTTTTTTTAATTCGCTACAACTTAATTGTCATTGAGAACCTGATATACTCGCATATGTTCAAATTCCACATTTGTTTCATCCCATAAATCTACTCATAAACGTTTTGGAAAACGTATTCCGTATGAAGAATCGCGTGCGTCTTGTGTGTGTCAGTCAAACGTTCCGACATGTCCAATCATCTAAGTGTTTTTCCTGTGTTCGTAGTATTTTTCCACTTTTAGTGCTTTAAAAAAAAAAACAATACCGAGTAAACCATAAAAGAACACATGTGGGACTATGTGGTAAACAAAAGTATCTAAAAGTTTCATGTTTTATTTTCAGCGTTTATCTTGATGAGAGATTTACACAGTGCAAGTGTTCATAACCCACAGCCACTTCTTCAAGACTAGAGATACCAGATACCTCCCGATCCGATACTATCATGATACCCAGGTGCCGATCCGATTAAAATTGCGATTCTATAAGCATCTTGGTTTTATAAACATCCCGGTTCGATATTAAAATTTTCTCTGATTCTGTTACAGTTTTTCAACACTTAAAGAAATTTTAATGAGTGTTTAAATGTAACCCTTCCTTCCTTTTAACTTTTCTCACTTAAAATCCAGGGCAGCATTTAAACAATACACACTAACTTCAAATACAAAGGTTTAATATTTACCTGAGCCATAGCACGTTTTCCTGTCATCCACCATAAGTATTATTTTTAAACAAACTTGATTAATAATTCGCTCCTGTACACCTCAAAACTCAAATTGACAGTAAGCGAGTGGGTTCAGTGGATACTGGCACGTGGGGGCTTCTAACGTATAATGAGTGGGTTTAGAGACTAATTCACTCACAAAGTTTGGAGAAAAAGGCAGATCGAAGGAGTTTAATATGTGTGATTATTATTTTTTTTTCATAATGTAACGCCATAAAAATGGGTTTCTGTTGTGCCACTCTTAAGCTTCTCTTCTCGTCTATATCTGAGGCTGATCACCCAATCACTTGTCATGGCCTATCAAACATGAAAACCGGCCAATTCTGGTCATTGGCCGATTGACTGGTTCATATTCATAATAAGCTTAAAAAAATACATAAATTATTGTTTCTGGAGTGTGGCTATACATGCCACACAATGTGCCACATGAATTGTCAACTTTATTTTCCCCATCTCTATTCAAGAGTGTTTAAAAAAAAAAAATCCAGGTGAGTACTTCATGAAGTATGTTGTGAGATTTTAAAGATGTCAACAAAGCTAAGGTGCCTATATTGAAGAAGTAAAAAAAAAAGAAATAAAAATAATCTGGTCCAAATCATTAGGTTTTTTTTTTATGTTTCTCTCATAGACGCTATGAAAAAAAAGTGTATTACACAGGAAACAGAATTGAGCGGTTCTTCTCGTGAGTCAATGGGTCCAAATCGTTTGTTCTTTTGTCACGTGACCCTAGCAGCTATGACAGCTATAGACAAAAGAATGAATGATTCTGACCAGAAGATATGAGAGGTGAACCGCTCATTCCGTTTATAATTGTATGTCCTTAGCTGCATTGTAATATTTTCATTACTGGAACTAAAGCCAAATTTTGTGTATGTAGACATGTTGGGGGTCTGTTTATTAATAATGTAACATTTTATTTTATTTTTGATCATATTAACTGAATGACTCAAAAAAAGATTCGTTCATTTTAATGAACAAGATTCAAAGAACCGAGTCACTAAAATTATCCAAACTTTTCATCACTAGTGCATGGAGTTTGCTTGGTGGGTTTCCTCCAGTTAATCCAGTTCTTTCCCACAATACAAGGACATGCAGATTTAGGCTAATTGGTGTTTCCAAATTGCCAGTAGTGTGTGAGTGAGAGCGTGTCTGTGCCCTGCGATGGACTGGGATGTACTAGGCCTCGTGCCCGAGTCCCCAGGGATAAGCCCTGTACAGGATATAGGGCTTAAGTGAGTAGCGTATGTCAGACTGGACAATAAAACAAATGTTAAAATCATGCATTATTCTGTAAGTTGCCCGACTCTGACTTTGTTGTGTGACTCTCTGCTTCAGACTCCCCTGTGTCTTGGAGTGATTCGTGCTTCATGAATCTGGATTGTGGTCACAAAGTCGAGGTGCTGCCTGTCTCCATGGATGCGGCCAAAACATTTGCCCAAAAGCCAACCGACACTCTTTCTGCTGTGCCCGTGTTAAAGGACTAAGCGATTTATATTTTGTACAACAGAGCTAATCTGCGTGGAGTAGCTTTTCACCATGTGGAGTTGGCTCTGGCTGGGTGTGTGTGCAGTGCTACTGGACACATGCCTGACACATAGTCTGTTCACCTGTGAACCTGTGCAGGTGCGATGGTGTGACAAGATGCCATACAACATGACTTTCTTTCCTAACATGCTTGAGCACTACGACCAGGACATTGCTGCTAGTAAGCTGCAGGTAGGACTTTAGACCGCACTGTCAGACACAATCAAAATGCTGATGGCAATTATAATTGCATGGTGATTTAAGATGTTATTTGCAGGATTGGATTTAGTCAAGTTTCTTGTTTTTGTTTTGAATTTGCTTATTTCTGCTTGCATACAAATCGAAATCTAAATGCAAAAAGGTGCAACTTTGTACAGTTAATGTATGCATAATCAATAATTCATGTGGAGTTTTGCCTGAGGTATGCTAAACATGACTTGGGGACACTGCGTCTCTACTATATTATACTAAAACTGTCTAATTAAAAGCCTCAGCCTGAAAACTAATAAACACATGAGACATACATGAATATGAGTTGATAAACCTTAATGCAACTACCTCAAGTGCCATTATTTGCTTTTAGTCTATATAAATAAGTTTGGAATACTAAATGGTACATTTTAATAGTCTCTATTACAATATGTGTCAAAATAATTGCGGTGGCATTTTTAATCAAAGGGAAAGAATAAACATGCATTGATCTGCCCAATCATATTTGAAGGTTTAGTTTTCATATTGTGCCTTTTTTGAGTAAGCCATGCTGTGTTGCAGTTTTCTTTGTGTTTAGTGAGGATTTGGGCACCTTGTATAATTGTGTATTACCATTATTTCTGTCTTCCGCATACTCTTTGTATTTATGGCAAACTATCATGTTGATCGACCCTGTTAAGTGACGAGTATGGCCACGCCCACCTCAAGGGAAAAAGTGTCCAAATATTAGTCTAAAAAAAATCTCGCACATAACTGCTCATAACGTCCCTTCTGTTCAACATTTTAATTTCATTTATGGCACAGATTTAACTACAGAATACAATACAGAAGGACTGGCAAAGTTTTATTGAAGATTTGTGTGATTTTGTGACAGACATACAAACATATGAACATATTAACATATGGGCCATATTGACATACAGACAGAAAATGTTTATGGGATACCTCCAATGTATGAAATATAAAAATAACATCAAAAGAGTGAGTTCTCACAAATGTACAGACAAAACTTTTTTTTTCTTTAGGTTGTGCAGCAATATCTGACCAATTCATGTTATGTTATTGGTATCATTGCACTTAGAATGCATATTTTATATATAATCACTTTTAGGAATATCTTTAGCAAAATGTGAAACTAAGGAATCAGTTTCATTAAGGTACTTTCTGACTACCTTTAGTGGGACTCCTTGTCCTATACTTTTTGTGTCCTATATTTTTAAACATTAGAAGAACATGGTTTATTTAATTAAAGGATTTTTTATATTCAGTAATATAGCCACAATAAAGAGATTTTCCACTTATGCAAGACGTATGCAATTCAACCTCTGTTTTTGCATTTGCAGCACTTCATGCCACTGGTTAATCTAAAGTGTTCGCCAGATGTGCATTTGTTCCTGTGCCAGGCTTTTGTTCCAGAGTGTACAGAGGAGACACAAGTGCGCCAGCCCTGTAGAGAAGACTGTGTGTGTGTTCTCTCTGACTGTAGAAAAGACTTGCGTACCTTTGACCTTACTTGGCCCCCGGAGCTATCTTGTGAAGGGTAATAAAACACACACAGCGCATTCTTCTTTCTTAAAATGTTTTTTTTTTTTATCTGTTTAACATGTTTGTAATATTTTAATCAATTAATTTTTTTGTTTTTTTAGGCTAAAGTCCTGTCACACATCTGAAGATGAATCTATTGACTTGGTCCAAAACGACATTACAACACCCAAGACATCTTCGTCAGCCAGTAGAGATCTGGGCTTCTGGTGTCCCTTACAACTGAAGACTCGTCCCGGTCAGGGTTCATCCTTCCTGGGTGCTCAGGACTGTGCTCCTCCATGTGACAACATGTACTTCAAGGCAGACGAGATTAAGTTTGCCAAGATGTTTATTGGCATTTGCTCCATTATTTGCCTGTGTGCCACATTATTTACTTTTTTTACCTTCCTCATCAACGTCAAGCGTTTCCGCTATCCAGAGCGGCCAATTGTCTTCTATGCCATATGCTACAGCATTGTGTCCCTCATCTATTTTATCGGATTCCTGCTGGGTGATGGGGCAGCATGTAACAAGCCTAGCATGCATGGCACTGTATCCACCGTGGTGCAGGGCAGCCAGAGCAAAGTCTGTACACTGATCTTCATGATGCTCTACTTTTTCTTCACTGCTGGAATGGTCTGGTGGGTCATTCTCACAATCACCTGGTTTCTCGCAGCAAGGCCCAAGTGGAGCTGTGAGGCCATTGAGAAGAAGGCTGTCTATTTCCATGCAGTGGCTTGGGGACTCCCTGGGAGCCTTACTGTCATTCTGCTGGCTTTTAATAAGGTCGAGGGGGATGGTATCAGTGGTGTGTGTTTTGTGGGCTTGTATGACCTAGCAGCCCTGAGATGGTTCGTGCTGGCTCCACAGGTTCTTGGTGTGATAGCTGGACTCACACTTCTTCTTGCTGGCATTGTTTCACTTAACCATGTACGACAAGTGATCCAGCATGATGAGCGCAACCAAGAGAAGCTGAAGAAATTCATGATACGTATAGGTGTGTTCAGTGGTCTGTACCTGCTTCCTCTGCTCACACTGCTGGCCTGCTACCTGTACGAACAGGCCATGCGCAGCAAATGGGAGAACACATGGATCAATGAACATTGTCAGGAGTATAGCATTCCCTGCCCCTACAGAGTAAGTCCTGATTTTCTTGTATTGTACTGAATAATAGTTGAGCACAGGTGTACATCAGAAGTATTCTAAAGAACAAATACATTTTGATGTTGTGTGCTGTTGTCTCTTTTCTAGAAAATTGATGCTGCCCGGCCACACCTACCTCTGTTCCTGATTAAATACCTAATGAAACTTGTAGTGGGCATCTCGGCAGTTTTTTGGGTTAGCAGCAAGAAGACCTGGTCAGAGTGGGCCTACTTTTTCAACAGAACGCACAAGAAAGAGTAAGACCTTTGAGAATCTGAATTATGGATAATGCTGAAGTCATAATTTAAGAAAAATGTACTTCAAAGGATACTGTGTACATAATTTATGGTTCAGTTCACAGAAAAAGCATTGGGAAAACAAGCAAGGTGTTTTTTTGTTGTTGTTGTTGAACAATTTATTTGTTGTCTGATTGGGTAATTAGCTAGTAAATTATACATCAATCAGCCATAACATTACAATACAACATTATGCCTAATATTGGGTAGTCCCCCCTTGTGGTGACTGGGCAGCCCTGGCCACTCAGGGTATAACTACACAAGACCTCTGGGGGTGTGCCGTGATGTCTGGGACCAAGATGATACTGCGGGGTGGGGACTTTGTGGATCGGACGTATGTGTAGCACATCGCATGAATGCTCAATCAGATTTTGATCTGGGGAGTTTAGAGACTGAGGCAGCTGACTTAGTCTCTTTGCTGGCTCCGCCCTGTAAATGTCTGGCTGCGGTACACTGGGTGTTCTGGTACCTTTCTGTTATGGCCAGCATTGATTTTTTTGTTGTTGTTGAGTTGTGCTGCATTGGCGTTTTTATAAGATCAGACCAAACAGGCTGGTCTTTGGTCCTCCACCGGTTTACTAGTATGTGGGGGTAACAGAAAGTTTTGCGGCCAGTCTTGTAACATGCCAACAGATAGCAGCACAATGCCGCACGCATAGTCACAGGGAGCACCGACCTTCATAAGTCAGTGTACCATCATCCTGTGTACATCTGGGGCTGTGCAACTGGTGCTATTCTGATCACTTGCATTACCATGTCTGATATTTCATTTGGGACAGCGAATTAGAACTAAGAGTAAAGGTGACATTTTGCATCAAACTGGGCAAATGTGCCCCAGAGCTGTTTGACATGATTCCTCAAGTTTACAACAATGCTCCAATGACTCATTCGAGGTGCTTTTAGTGGCATGCACTTTAAGAGCGGACAAACATCGCATAATGCATTTTGCATGATTCACCGGACAAACGCGTTCTCGTCGCCCAAGGTCGCCTTCCAGATCAAACCAAGGATAAATTCAACAATAAAACAAGATAACATTGATAACAAAGATAATGTAGAGTAGTGAAAGATTAAAACAAAATTAAATGAAAAGACACAGTCTCATAATTTAAGATATTTAAAAACAAATGACGATTCAGAAGGAGGTTTAAATGCAGATATGAGTGGAGATTTAAGTGCAGACTTGCATCATGAAGGATAAGCTTTTCTGAATAAATGGAAGATCAGGAAGACCTTCAGCGAGCTCAACTCCCAAAAATGTTGAAACTGGTAACTTGTGCATGCTGATCATCAGAGAGAAATCCCCACCATTGTTGGTGCGTCATACAGACCAGACCAGGCACTTGTGATTTGAACATGTGCCATGTCGCTCCCAAGTATGTCCGCAGACTGCTGACCCAAGAGCAGAAGAAACATTGTGTCTGCATCTGCCAAGAGCTCCATCAGTGTGCTTGTGGGTGCCCCATCCTTCATGTCGAGGACTAGGAGTACGACTCTGGGACGAAGCAACTGTCTTAACAGTGGAAGTGTCCATCATCTCCACAACCGAAAAAGCAGAGGAAGATGAGCTTGAGCAAGTACAAGCTCATCGTCTTTTTCAGCATTCGTGACATTGTGCATATAGAATTCGTCCCCAATGGACCAGCCCATGAATAGTGACTTCTATTGCCAGGTTTATGGTGCCTGATGGAGGACAAACAGCAAAGAATTTCTAAACTTTTTGATACCCGCTCATATATAATTGATAATCATTGTAAATGTGTTAATATTATGTCTGATCGGTGTGTCGTCAACTAATTTCTCCTTGTTGTAAAACTTGAATTTGATACCACGTTGCTTTAAATATAAGGACTGTAGTCAAAAACAATGCCTTGCTCATCCTATCTAGTGATCATCTGCTGATGGGTTGAGTAACCTTATTTTAAAGAGAGATGTCCCCAACTGAACCTGTTAGTCTTCTGTTATTGTTAGGATTTTTTAGCAACAATGTTGCATCATTGTCTTTTGCAGTGAAAGATCCAGAAGGTCCATATAAAAATACCGTAACTGGTTTTTGGTATTTCCTTTAAAATCTCTTTGTCAAGATTTTAATATTTTCCCTCTCTCTCGCTCTCTCTCCCTCTCTTTTTCCACCTCACCTCTCTCCACAGCCCTATCAGTGAGAGTCGGCGTGTCTTGCAGGAATCTTGCGAATTCTTCCTGAAACACAACAGCCGTGTACAGCATAAGAAAAAGCACTACAAGTCCAACTCGCACAAGCTCAAGGTCATCTCCAAGTCCATGGGCACCAACACCAGTGCTCAGACAACAATCACCACTAACCATGACCTGACTATGACCACCAGCAACTACTACAAGGGAACACCTGTATCAGGGTCTGAGAGGCGCGGTTCATCTAAATCATCAGTACAGGAACAGGCCGCGTCGGCGAAGGTATCTAGCCAGAACAGCAAGGAACGAAAGAGCAGTAAAGCTGGCAGTTCTGTTGGGGCCAGTGGCAATGGGGAGCCTCTGCAGAGTCTCCCTGAATGTTAGTGATGTGATTGAACAGCAGGAGTGTCGAACATGAAACCTGCTGGATGCTCAGTAAAGGTTCTAACATGACCCAAATTAATATAAATTTAAATGTGTTGTTAATTCTAAAAGAGGTAGCCTCTGTTTTTCTACTGGGGACCAAAGTACAATAGTAATTTATCTAAAAAAAATAATTATTTGTTTCATTTGTAAGAGAATTTACAAACTTTTGATGTTTAATTAGTATAGGTTAAACTTTATTTATGCCATTATGACATAAGACCCCAAAATAAAAAGAAATCCCCTATTTCAGTTCCACTATCAAATTGAAGGGAGTTCAAAGTTGTGAATACATGTGTGACTGAAACACATAATAATCCATTCTAAAATTGAATTCACCAGGGTTTAAACCAATCAAACTGTTGTGTTTAAGCCATCGTTCTCTTCATTGAAAGGCCCAATCTTTTATTTATTTAAAGCATACTGTAAACAAACTATATTGCAAGTTAAGAGTACAATTTTTCAAATATTATTAATAGACTATTTATTATTAAACACTGGATTAATCTTGTTTTTGTTGCTATTTCATGAAAAGCACAAGAGGGTGTGCCCTTAGTAAAAGTTACTCTACTTTATTGTGTCTAAGACCATGAATATCACTGTGATCATGGCTTAATATTAATGAGCACATAATCTTATTATATTATATTCTATGTTGCTAAATGAAGTGTAATGTGGTCTGATAAGTTGACACTCCCGCTTAACAGAACAAGTGTAGTCATGGATCAAATTTTGCTATGTCTTATCCGTTTTTTTTTTTTACCCAAGCTTAATGTTTTTTATGATGCGTTATGTGGTGACAAGCTTGCCATGTAAGTCAAATTTACTTTAACCAAAAGAAACTGCAGGCAACTCAACCAGTGTAATGTTCCCCAGAGTGTCGTCTTAACTGTTTTTTGTGTTTATCTTGTGATGTCAAAACAAGGCGCAGGAGCCTATTGTTCTCATTTTGAAAGCACAATTATTCATTCTGCCCTCTGGCCAGAGACAAGTCCAAATCATGAGAAATATGTAGACACTGCACAGAAATGTTTTACTAACAGGTCTCATCAGGCCAGATGAGGTGTCTGAATCCTGAAATATGTTGCAATGCATTTTGCAGGTGCATAGTGTAATGTAGTATTTCAGTCATGGAAAACACCTGAAACATTAGACAATTTGTCAAATATTTTGGAAATGTTACTAAAGGGCTGGTCAAGCATAAGCCTTTATTATTAATCCACTGTTAGCGGATTTTTTTCATGTTTTTTCTAAATATTTTGGATTCTGTTACACTGGGTGTAGAATTTTTTGTATTTTTTATGCAAGTAGACTTGAAGGGTATTAACACTATAGAGTTCATGTAGTATTTTTTCTGAACATGTACAGCTTATATTTACATAAACATCTGTCCTTACCTCTCAAGGAACCTGCAGAAAAATATACATGTATCTGCTGTAGCTTTATATACACATACATATACATACACATAGTGTTTTAGGTAAAAGCAGAAGATAGCACAATGCTTTTTCAGCAATGATCATTTTTATATTCAACTAAACTATTCAAAACAATCATTGTGGTTATCCTCAAATTGAGGGGAGTTCAAGGTGGTGAATACATATGATTGACTGAGACACATGATGATAAATTCTAAAATTGAATTATAATTATTAGAACATTTCTGTGTTGTTTTTATAAACTGAAATATGAAATGCAATACGCCCTCTATGGGACGCGAGCCCATCACAGAGCATCAAATATGCAATCACACTCATTCACACCTCGGAAATAATTGGAATAGCTAATCTACCGACAAGTTTGGGAGGTAAAATAAGCATGAAACCATGCAAGTCAGTAACACTACCTGGTGTGCCACATAACACAACTTCTTTTCTCTTCTAATTAGAGAATTATTAGGAGGCAATGTTTTTATTTCAAATATCATGTTATTGGATTTCTTAAATCTGTACCTTGTTTTTTGTATTGCTATGATTGATGATGTGGTAGTCATTTCAGAGATGCCACTGATTTATATTTTTTTTTTATCATTGTCTGTTCTGTCAATTCTGTTTCTGTGTGCAGGTAAAATGATGTACCTTATTCCTTTACGTTTTGTGCTATTTAAAGTACTTGTTGCTGCAAGCAGAAATACAAAAAACAAAGTAGCAGTAAGTTTGTCTTAAAGGAAATCAGAGCTGTTTTAACTTGAGAGAAGTGCTCTTTGACTACTGGACATGTAGTAAATATTTAGCAAATTTTTAAATTACATGCCCTGTAGGAACTACATTATTTTCAGTGAATGTATACATTTGAAATATTTCATTTGCAATATGTGTATTTATGTGGTAAGGGGGGGTGGTAAGGTAAAATGAGGTAGGACAGCCTGCTAGCACTCTAGACTTCTATGCCACAGTGTCAAAATATATTTTCTTTACTATAATGTTGGTATTTTGTAAAATATTTTTTAATCTGTATGTATTCAATGTAATTTATACTTTGTACTTGTTACATGTTCTTGCTATAAACATTCACATTCTACACATTTTACAATAAACAAAATATGCTTTCAGATCAAAAGTAAATGCATCCTTTATTGCATTATATTACTGTGAACATTTATACACGGGGATAAAGCAGTTGTTTTTAGGCTGCATCATACAAAAGTAAATGTGGCTAAAATGGAGGATATTAAAATCATGTTCTATTCAAATATATAAACTTGTGCTCAACTCTGTTAATACATTCAACACTGGCAAAAGGTCACAAAGTAGCTTTGTTTTTAGGCCATCATTTACGCAGATTAAGATCATTTACGTTTAGAAAGTGGGGGGAACTCAGTCAGAGCCATCGGACAAGCATTGGGCATAGAAATACAGAGGTTTTCTCTACTCAAGTGATGGAAATGCTGATGTGTGGGGAAAGAAAGTCATGAACATATGCAATAACTTGTTAGTGTCATGGCTTGGGCTTTTGCCTCTCTGCTTCTGTAATGGGCTGGAGTTCAGTAATGCAATAACACAAGTACAGGTACAAGGTTAAGGTTTAAAAAACATTATATTTAGCAAATAAATGAATAAATAAATACCGCCTTGTGAAGTGAGGTACACTCAGTATATTTAAAACGGACCAAAAACGCTCGTTCTCTATCATTCTTATTTAAAACGCGCCACGGCGTGTGTGTGTGTGTGTAGGGCGTGGTAAAATGACGTAGGTGCTGGACGTAATAATATGCGTGTTGATATTCGTCACGTATCATTTTTATGTTTTACCGTTATGCGTTTTTTATTTAAATCCCTTATATTAATTACAATATGTTTTTTTCCCTTTATAACAATAAGGAGTCCAATAATCTTTTGAAAACGTTTGCAAAAGCATATCTTCCCATGATTCTTCGCGGTAGTGACTCGCCGAAAAATAACACACTCCTCTGAAAGAACTAAACTAAACGAAACAGAAAGGACGAAAACGTTGTAACCTTTACATTACGTTAAATCTATTTATTACAATAACACCCAATATGTAAAGCACAATAAAACTTCCATAATGGAGTCAATTGTCAAGATCTCTTCTTTTAAATACCGTGGCGATGAATTCAGTTTACCGGTTGGTCCGAAGGCAGTAGGTGTTTTAAATTGATTGCGATGGTCAGTTTCAGAATCCTCGTTTCTTCTCTCCCCTCTCCCTCTGCCGGCCTTGACCAACTTTTGTGAAATAGAACTGTGACTTTTCAAAAAAATTTGAAACAAATGTAAAAACCTTTCCACAGCATACATTATAAGTACAATTTCACACTGATTTAAAAATACTGCTTATTGGCCTATAAAGCACTAAATGCACATAGAAAGCACAATAAAGCTCAAGCCTTTTGTGAGATTCATTAAATTATGTTTGGATATGATATATTTTTTAATTCTGTAAAGCTTCTTCAAATTTAATGAACAATGTGGTGGCCTGTTTATGTGTAAAAGCAAGCCATTGTGTTACTAGAACCACTCTTTCACAGTTTGAGTGAGTCCTGGAAGATTGATGAACCTAGACTTGATCCACTAAACCAATCCTAGATCATAACAGTGACTAGATGCTTGTACGGTAGGTTCTAGGGATGATGGGTACATCACGTCATGTGCTTAACTTTTTAAACCTTATGCAACCATTGCCCTGGAACAGGGTAGGTCTGAAGACCACATGAGCTTTTTCAAAATTACACACATTAATTTACATGAGTAAACCAGTTTTATCATTAACCATGTCAATCTCTTAAATAAATGTAAAAAAAAAAAAAAAAAATCAGTCCCAGTTTTGCATTCAAGTGGAAAATCCTTCTCTGAACAGAAGTGGATGTCTTACATGACATTCTCCCTCCTACTCTTACCTTCTCCACTGTTCACAGAACAAGCCTTTTCAGATGGGGAGGACCCTTTTGAACCTGGATGATACAAATATAAGTAACTTGCCAACTTCCCTCAGACTGAACAAGCTACTTGGACGAAACATTTCTACTCACCTAGAAAGAAGTCCAATTGACATGACTCAACTCCCAGCGATATCACCTGGGTGACTGGGGTATTTCTCTTGCTCATGCACATGTGAGAAATAACGGTTTCCTCCTGATGCTGCATTGAGTGTCTAGTATGGTCATTGTTAGGTGCTAGATTTTTGTATTATTTATCCTTTATTAACATAAGGTAAATTTAGCAGTTTGTTAAATACTTTGCAGTTGAATACATATGTAAAAGTATAGAATGTATTGTCAGAGGTTTTATTGCTCAACCAATATTTATATGCTATTTATATTAGCTTTTGCCTAATTTTGTAACACAGAATCAATACATCAAGTTTAATTAAGTAATGTGTCCCAAAAAGGACTGCACGTGTCTAGTTCTTATGTGGCATTCATTTGATGAGTTGGAAGCAGAACAACCGGGCAAGCACAAGAGCAACTTTAATAAAGGCCAAATTGTGAAGACTAGGTCAGAGCAAGTGCACACAACAGGTCTTGAGAGGTGTCCCAGCATGCAATGGCTAGTACATACCAAAAGTTGCACAATGAAGGACAACCCATGAACTGGCAACGGGATCATGGGAGCCCAAGGCTTACTGATGTATGTAGAGAGAGAAGTCTTGCATGTCTTTTCCAATCCCATACAAAACTATTATGACTCATAATAGTCATAATTGTTCTACAAGATGGATGGAAAGGTGTCAGAACACAGTGCTGTTGTTTGTTTCATTATCTACACATTTACAAACTCAATTGATTTACCTTTCCTTTGTAGTGTCTTGTTTAGTCAGGGCTGATTTGGGTACACAAGTGTGAGTTACACAACATTAGGCAGGTAATTTAATGTTATGGCTGATTAGTGTACACAATTAATTACCTCAGCAAATATCCATTTAATGTATTTGATTATTTAAATGAGAATTATATTATATATGCATACATAAACACATACACAGTATATATGAAATTCAGCACAAAAATTGTAGCACGACTCAAGAGATTCTTTTTTTTTTCAATGAAATAATTTTACTACAAAGTTTGAAAGATGACACAAATGCACAAATAAATAAAGGCATGATATATCCAAACTTTTGTACAAAAAAAAAAGAAAAGAAAGAAAAAGCTGTATGTTAAGGTCTAATGCATCAATTTATGGCACAAAAAAGGTGTTAGACAAAATAGTGTCAATGATAAAATAATCTATGAGTCTATGAGTCCCTATTCTGAATAGACATGGCTTTCTCTTCTCTGTACCCTTTTAGAAGTTGGTTGACCAGGTTAAGTTCATGTGCACGTTTAACAGGAAACAAGGGCGGGAATGGGTTGCCTTTATACTCGAGAACAGCCATAGCAGCGCGGTCCAAGTTTTCCCTGTTTGGAATGCGGGCCATCAGTGTATATCCACCGGACTGGTTTGCAAACCTTGGAGCAAGTACTTGAAAAAGCTTAGGAATCAGATCTTTTTCCTGGGAAAAAAAATCACATTCAATTTATTAAAACACTGTATAGTCATTCAATCACAATTCCATGCTCTACAAGATAAATTTTAAATCCGATAAAATGCAAAGTAAACGAGCAGTACGTACCGTTAGCCAGAACTCTGCCATGTCCATCGATTTCTTATTGGTATCTCCCATTTTTGCATAATCGATTAACTGGCAACACAGATAAAATAAAATACAATTAAACAACACTAAAACATAAATTTTATTTTATTTCTTACTATAAAAATCTATTGTACAGCCAAATGTTCTGACATTTATTATCAGTTTTTAACACTGTGTGTCATTCTGTACATTGCATTCATCCTAATTCATTCATCCAGCTGTTTCTTTATTGGATTCACACATGCTGATATTCAGTATAACAGCAGGCGTGCTTATACGATATTGCTCAACTACATAGTGATAATATCTCGGACCATTTTCACCCCAGACACTAACATGCATCCTGGGAGATCAGATCACAAGTGGACAATGCGCTTTCGAGATGTTGTGATACAGACAGCCATGAAAAAGGCTATCTAGCTAGAAAATGTCATCTTTGCATGACTGGTTATTGGTGGATTTCTCATATAATTTCTCACTTGTCTACACGTTTCGTTAGCACAACTGACAGTGTGTGTACATAAAACAAGATTAGTGATTAGAGTTAAATAGAGCAGCAGATCACAATGTACGAAATAGAATCGTAGGTCATCACTGGAGGCACATTGATAATGTCATGTGTGAATGTTTCTGTGTCATGACTGTCCACTTGTGATCGGATCACCTGGGACACATCCTGGTTGAGTAAAGTTCCTTAAAATTTCCAAATCAGGTTACACAATGTCAGACGTCAGTAGTGTTTATTATTGGGCCTCATTGGCATTCCTAACAATACTGTGCCGTGAGAAAGCAGGAAAAACTATTAGGACTGGGGTCTGCACTGCAACATGCGTAAGAAAGACATCTCATTACGCCCTCACTGACACTCTTAGCTACAGTATGTATACTGTACAATATATAAAGTCGTGGCCAAAAGTTTTGAGAATGACACAAATATTAGTTTTCACAAAGTTTGCTGCTAAACTGCTTTTAGATCTTTGTTTCAGTTGTTTCTGTGATGTACTGAAATATAATTACAAGCACTTCATACGTTTCAAAGGCTTTTATCGACAATTACATGACATTTATGACACATGAGTCAGTATTTGCAGTGTTGGCCCTTCTTTTTCAGGACCTCTGCAATTCTGGGCTGCTCCAATCAACTTCTGGGCCAAATCCTGACTGATAGCAACCCATTTTTTCATAATCACTTCTTGGAGTTTGTCAGAATTAGAGGGCTTTTGTTTTGTCCACCCGCCTCTTGAGGATTGACCACAAGTTCTCAATGGGATTAACATCTGGGGAGTTTCCAGGCCATGGACCCAAAATTTCAACATTTTGGTCCCTGAGCCACTTAGGCACGGTGCTCCATCATGCTGGAAAATGCATTGTTCTTCACCAAACTGTTGTTGGATTTTTGGAAGAAGTTGCTGTTGGAGGGTGTTTTGGTACCATTCTTTATTCATGGCTGTGTTTTTGGGCAAAATTGTGAGTGAGCCCACTCCCTTGGATGAGAAGCAACCCCACACATGAATGGTCTCAGGATGCTTTACTGTTGGCATGACACAGGACTGATGGTAGCGCTCACCTTTTCTTCTCCGGACAAGCCTTTTTCCAGATGCCCCAAACAATCGGAAAGAGGCTTCATCCGAGAATATGACTTTGCGCCAGTCCTCAGCAGTCCATTCGCCATACTTTTTGCAGATGATCAATCTTTCCCTGGTGTTTTTTTTTTTGGAGAGAAGTGGCTTCTTTGCTGCCCTTCTTGACACCAGGCCATCTTCCAAAAGTCTCCGCCTCACTGTGCGTGCAGATGCGCTCACACCTGCCTGCTGCCATTCCTGGGCAAGCTCTGCACTGGTGGCACTCCGATCCCGCAGCTGAATCCTCTTTAGGAGACGATCCTGGCGCTTGCTGGACTTTCTTGGACGTCCTGAAGCCTTCTTAACAAGAATTGAACCTCTTTCCTTGAAGTTCTTGATGATCCTATAAATTGTTGATTTAGGTGCAATCTTAGTAGCCACAATATCCTTGCCTGTGAAGCCATTTTTATGCAACGCAATGTTTCTTTGCAGGTCACCATGGTTAACAATGAAAGAACAATGATTCCTTTTAACATGTCAAGTCTGCCATTCTAACCCAATCAGCCTGACATAATGATCTCCAACCTTGTGCTCTTCAACATTCTCACCCGAGTTAACAAGACGATTACTGAAATGATCTCAGCAGGTCCTTTAATGACAGCAATGGAATGCAGTGCTAAGTGTTTTTCGGGATTAAGTTAATTTTCATGGCAAAGAAGAACTATGCAATTCATCTGATCACTCTTCATAACATTCTGGAGTATATGCAAATTGTTATTATAAAACTTAAGCAGCAACTTTTCCAATTTCCAATATTTATGTAATTCTCAAAACTTTTGGCCACGACTGTACAGTACAGTATTATAATTTATCAAGCTGTACATATATTTCCCTCAAGGCGGTTCCTCCAAAGCTTCATGCTTCATGACAATGCAAGTACACACACTTCTGGTAATATATCGAATCGGCATATTTCTAAACTCGTGATACTTAAAACAGATTCGCGACACAAAGATTTCGTGATTATATCGTATCGGCTGGTGCCAGGTGATTCCCGTGAGCCCTTACCTTTTCAGCGTAAAATCTAACCTCGTCGGCTCGGGCTCGTGTAGTCTCGATCCTCTCGTGTCGCACCAAACCCGTCAGGATGTTCCGCAGCATGTTGATCCGTGACTCCGGCCCGAGGCCAAGCCGCCGAGCCACGCGCCCGTGCGAAATCAGCGCGCGAACACTGAGACGCATTTCGGGAAGGTACTTTGAAGGACAAAGCCTCAAGAAAACACTTCGCAGATTTGGATCAAACTATGTGTATATAATTATATGTGGCAAATATCAAACATACGTATGTGATATTCCCATATAAGTGCTAATAAAACTTAATATAACTAATTTAAAGCGATTACAGTGACAGCTGAATTACACACGCGTTCTTTACGCTGCGCATGCGCATCGTCGTACCGTTTTCTACGATTTGTCATGGTTGTCATGGAACTGTTTTGCCTTTTACCGCCACCTACTGGTCTGGACTGTGCTGTCAAGACTATTTTTTGAATCGTTACTATATTCATCTGCCCGGTTTCCATTAAGCATATAGATAAGTGCTAAAAAAAATATATTTATATCTTTCCAATACTTATTTCTTTCAAATTTACAGTTATATACTGGTTAAAATGTTCCTCTCTGACTGACAACACAGCTACCCATAATATGTTTTACCATTATTACAATAGTGTCTCACTCACAAACTGATAAACATGGGTACAACAACGTGAACGTCTTTCAACGTTAAATCAATCATAAAATTACAATTATACATTATGGTACCAGTGCACCATTATATATATATATTTTTTTTTAATTTTCATCTAGTTTTCACTTTAGTACGTGTAATATTTGTTTTCCTTTTAATTGAATTC
This sequence comes from Clarias fuscus, assembly GCA_030347435.1. Taxonomy (NCBI): domain Eukaryota; kingdom Metazoa; phylum Chordata; class Actinopteri; order Siluriformes; family Clariidae; genus Clarias; species Clarias fuscus. The sequence goes on from CM059226.1 coordinate 15,115,259, forward strand.
CCATTAATCATCTATCCCCTATTATTAGCGACGATATATATAAAAAGTCATATATATATATATATATATATATATATATATATATATATATATATATATATATATATATATATATATATATATATATATATATATATATATATATATGACTTTTATTTTGAAAAACAAAAGGGAACCAGTCGGCTTACACCAAGAAGTAACATAACCAGGAAGTTAATTTGCACATTGATTCTGATGCATCTGTTACATTTACTTAAACATAGTTATTTACAGTTTACTTAAACATGAATCTGGTCGATATTTTAAAGCTGAGACCACTAGCGGCGATGGCGAGGAGAGCCACTGCAATAAACACAGTTTTCTTTTCAATATTTTATTGACTTATAGTGTGTTTGTATGTGAGAGAGAGAGAAATTATGTCACGTGAGAGCATGTTTTTATTCCATTTTATGAATTTTTGGACTCTGCATGGCGTCGCATTTGTTGTACGTTTATTTTTTGTTGCCTTTGGGATGTATCAAGACAAAACCATGGAGGTCAAATACACTGACATCGACTTCCACGTCTTTATGGACGGATCCAGACTAGTAACTCAGGTGAGTTTCTCTATAGGAATAGTGAAAATCAACAATAACAGTCAGTTGTTATTTTAAGACACGATGGTCAGCTGTTCTGGAATAGTTCATGCAATAGTTCAGTGCAACTGCAAAAAACCATCAAGCACCATGATGAAACTGGATCTCAGAGGACCATCAGAGTTAAGATCAAAACTTAACTCTGCTGCAGAGGAGAAGTTAATTTAGAGTTACCAGCCTCAAAAATCACCAATTAACAAACAGCACCTCAGATTAGAGCCATTATGAAGGCATTGATTTATGTACTTGGAAATACAGTCACAACTGAAACAGAAACCGTTGTGTGGAAGACTTGAAACCGGACGAGGAACAGCCAAGCTCTGCTACTTAGGTGAGATTTTGGAAGACGGTTCCATGTCACAGGTCATACCTCATGTCATTAGGAAAGTATTGTGGCCCATAAACCATACCTCTGGCGGGAACAAGACTAAGTGACTCAGCTATGTAACAGTGAGGCATGATGAAGGTTCCTTGTAAGTTTGGCGCTGCATTTCTACAAATGGAGTTTGAGATCTAGTGAAGATTAATGGCGTCCTCAATGCTGAGAAATACAGGATATCATCAAGGAAGCGCCTGATTGGCCGAAATTTATTCCGCAGCAGGACAACGACCCCACCCAGTGTCATTAAGAACTATCTTCAGTGTAGAGAAGAACAAGGAGTTCTGGAATAGTTTTGGCCCTCACAAAGCCCTAATCTCAACATCAAGTCTATCTGGGATTACATGAAGAGACCGAGGGATCTCTTTTGCACAGTTCTCTTTGTTATTCTAATGTTATAGAAATTAAATGCTTTGAATTAAGTGTTTTAATTACAATCTTATTGCTTTCATAGGGTGAGTCTCCATACAACAGGTCCACCTACCGGTATACACCACTCCTGGCATGGATGTTATCTCCTAGCATCTACTTGACCTCTTGCTTTGGGAAGCTGCTCTTTGTGATTTGTGATGTACTCTCCGGTGTCCTATTATATCTCATATTGACTCATCGAGGTTTATCCAAGGATGCAGCGTGCCGCTTCTCAGCTCTCTGGCTTCTGAATCCTTTACCAATTGGTGTATCGACGCGTGGGAATGCTGAAGCACTTTTGGCCATTTTGGTTCTGTCTACTCTCCTGTGTTTACAACTGAAAAGACATTTGACAGCTGCGATTCTCTATGGTCTCTCTGTCCATATGAAAATCTATACAGTAATATATGCCCTTCCCATCGCTCTGTATATATCAAACCGCAAGGAACTGATGACACGAAACAGAGGTGTTTTTAGAGTTATCCAAAGCCTTTTCAGCATCGAGCTGGCTCTATTTGCGATCATTGCAGGAGCTGTGTTTCTTGGACTGACTTTGATTTTTTATCACATGTAAGTTTAAATAAGGTGGGTGAGGGGCAAAGACTATATAGCCAACTAGGGCAAATTGGCTGAATTGAAAAAAATTGGCTGAATGTAACATTGCTTGTAAAAAATAATAATAAGATTGAATGGTAGACAATTCCTAGGGTAAAATCTTTCTCTTTGTGTAGGTTAGAAAGCATTAGTCAGCATAGCTGTCAAGCTTAATTCCCCTGTACAGTGTAGCCAAAAAGTGAGATGTATAAACCATGTGGACAGTTCTGTAAATCTGCTATTTTTTTCTTTATGTCTCCACTTATTCCACTTTAGAATAGCATCAGCTAACTAACTAACTAACTGTTCCAGGGTTGAATTGAAAAATATCTTAAAATAGAAGGCCAGTGCACTATTTAGGGTGTAAAATCCGTAATTCCAAATACACCAAATAGTGCCCTTTTATTTTGAATTCAGGCGATTTAGATTTGTAGCTCGTGTTTGCTCTGAACAATGCAGGAAAGTGATTCATGAAACCGGCAGAAGTTTGCACTCGTGTTAACTAGCAGAAATGAAAGATCAAAACAGACAGTTTAGACGCGATTCAGAACAACTTTGAAGTATCTGCCAAGAGAAAAAGTGTTGTTGTTTAAGATGACGTAATGTTAGAAGATTTCATGCTGAAAGTGGTACATGACTGGTTTGAATGTGGGGTTTTGTTTCTCTTTTCATTTTTTTAGGTATGGCTGGGATTTCCTCCAAGAAACCTACCTCTACCACTTAACAAGGCGGGACATTCGTCATAATTTCTCCCCCTACTTCTACATGTTTTACTTAACAGTGCAGAGTGAATGGAGTTTTGTTTTGGGTCTAGTGACCTTCCTTCCCCAGGTTCTTCTGTTGCTCTTTACCTCTCTGGCCTTCTATGCTGACTTGCCTCTCTGCTGCTTCCTCAACACAGCCCTTTTTGTCACCTTCAACAAAGTCTGCACCTCGCAGGTAACACATCATAGTATAATTTCCAGTGGCTTTGCAGGGCATTACGTTTAAGTCTCCTACATTTCCTCTTTGTGACTGAATGTATGAGTCTTTATTCTGTATGACTGAAACACTTCAATACATTTCTGTGAGCTGACTCTTCTGGTCTGCTCTGAGCATAACACAAGTTGTTATGGATCAATGCACAAAAGAAAATTAATCAGACATTTGAAAAAAGGGGGAAAAAAAACTTTATACAGAGCCAAAAAAATTTGGGGGTAAAAGTTGATGCTATAAGATAAAATATTTAGTAATCAAATGCATTGGAACGTTGTAATGAAAAAATTCACAAAAAACCCACAATTCAACCAAAATTATTTCTTAAATTGATTTACTTTACATTCAGAAAATATGCCGCTCCCCTTCCATACCTTATTGTCTTATGGATTTGATTGTGAATGGGTGTAATAGCCATTCTACTCAAGTCATTCTAATTAAGTCATTGTACTTAATTGTCCATTGTGATGAAATGAAAGCATGCTGCCATCTTCAGGTCTCTCAACAGATGTGTAATGGAGTTTAAGACTGGGCTTTGCCTGGGTCACTCAAGGACATTCAGAAGTTTTTTTGAAGCAACTCCAGTGTTTTGACTGTATGCTTAGAGTCGTCGTCATGTGGAAAATGAACTGATAATGTGAACTGATGCTGACACATCTGTTTCACCAGAATGACTTGCCAGGTGATGTGCGATTCCTGTTTTTCAACAGACATAATGCTTGATGAGAGTCCAGTTTTCATCTCTTCAGACCAGAAAACTTTTCCACTTGTTTCCCAAGTGTTTTACATGCTGTTTATCAAATTCCAAGCCGGCTGCCATATGCTTTTACTCCACAGTGGCTTCTGTCTTACCGCTCCGCAATGAAGCCTAATTTATGGAGTGCCGCAGAGACGGTTGTCCATCCGACAGGTTCCCCCAATCCCTGCACAGAACTTTTGAAGCTCTTTTAGAGTGCCTGCTGGAAGCTTTCTCCTTTCTCACCTCAGTGACCAAGGTCAATCCTTCCTGGAAACAGAAAGCCAAGTGTCAAAGAATCTGAAATAGGGATGTATTTCGTTAGAATAAAGCAAGTAGTTATATTTGGGTACTTGACTATACAAGCACTTATTATTCTATAGCACAGTGTGAACAGAACTTGGCCCACATATAAAGTATATCATCATGGTGCTGGTATCATCATCGGCAATAATATCTATTTAAAAACAAATCCACAACACAAAGTGTCAAACAGGGGTGCCTGAATGCTTTCCGTTTATCTCCGTTTTTCTTTCATGCGTCTAACTGTTAAAACTCTGTGATAATAAATATTTGCCATTAAATAAGCATTAAAATGGTATATTCATGATCAATCAACCGTATCCAAAGTAAACCTTCTTTCAATGTAAAAAAACACACACACACAATATATTAAAATAATACATGAAACATCAGAGATTTTTCTGTTGTTATCTTAGCTATGTTTATAGAAGCTTTTCTTTCCACTGTGTTGTTGCAGTATTTCCTCTGGTACCTGTGTTTACTGCCTCTGGTCTTGCCACACCTAAGACTCACTATAAAGCAAGGGATTGGGCTACTCCTGTTGTGGTTCACTGGCCAGGTATGAAAAATGTTTAATGCTTTACATTAAAAAAAAAAAAATCTGATTGCAGATTCAGAAAAATGGTTTACAATCCAAGCAGTAACATGCATTTTACATTTAATTTGAAGCAGTTATTAGTTTAAAACAGATTTTTATTACGCTAATAAAAATCAGTACGCAAGTATTACGCTAATATGTAGACCCTCTACATCAGTCCACAAGTTTAGTAGGATTCAAGGATTAAAGCCATTAAAGAAATAGATTTATGATTTTTTTAAAATTGTTTGTAAATATCCTGACTTTGATTTAAATATCTTTAAACAAGTTTTCATTAAAAAGTTCCCATAATGTACAATTAATGAAAGTGATTTGTGTGCACTATTAAGACATTTCTGTTTGTTTTCATGTGTCTATAACGAACAGTATTTTTCGGACATTATGTGAGTTTTACGATTTCTTTCTTCATCTTCATAGGGCTTGTGGTTGGCACCGGCTTACAGCTTGGAATTTGAAGGACGCAATGCATTTGTGTTTATATGGCTTGCTGGCCTGCTGTTCCTTATCATTAATTCAGTGGTAATGGTCCAGATCATCAACAGTTATATACCCAATACAGCTGGACAACAAAGAAAGAAAATGAAAGAAAGAATGGATTAGATTAGATTGGATTCATTCATTCTTTATTGTCACTGCACATGTCGGTAAAAGGCAATGAAATACAGTTGAATGAATGAATAAAATCATTTAGCAAAAGTCTTTTTGAACGTCTGTTCATTTTGTTACATTTGTCTCTACTGGCTGGCAAAATGGCTTTAAACCGAATAAGGAAGCAGTCATTTTATTGGTAGCCAGTTTCTCAGTTTCTTGTTTAATTGTGTTATAAGCTAGTATCAAATCGGTTTCAAAGGAAAACTTTCTATTTGTTCAAATTCTGATTTTTATGCTTGGTTTAGTCATTGGAGAAGAAAATCTATGCAGTCTTGGCTCCATAAAACCTGGTTCATGAAATACAATCATTCATTTTTGGAATTTAATGGGATGACAGAAAGAATTATTGACTGTAGTGATCATAAATAAGCCTTTATTTATTTATAGTCTCTGCTCTCGAAATCCGTTATATTTGAAACTCATGCACAAGTTTGAGTTTTATCCATGAGTTGTATGCTGACAGTACTGATGTCCGTACTGGAGCTGCGGAGCAGGTGTTCTGCAGAGACAGATGGCCTGGAGCTGAATGTGACATACAGTACATGGGGATTGTAGACTTCCTCACATGACAGCAGCAGGTGAAGAGCAGCCACCTAAATAAGCTTTATTACAGTTGATGCTAATGGAAGTCTATGTACAGAGGAGAACTTGGTGTGGCTGAGAAGAGAGTGCCATAGAGTGGCCCTTGTACCTCTTTACTATGTATATTTCTTTTTGGATCTTAGTGTAAGACCTATTCAAGGAAGCTACATACTTCATCCCTATTTAATTAATTTTGTCAGTCATATCTGGCAACTCTGGTCATAGTACATACTGTATATTGTGAATATACACTGATCAGGTATACCATTAAAACTACTAACGCATTGTTTTCCTCATTGCTGTGATACCTGTCGAGAAGGTGTGATATGTTGGACAGCTTGTGAATAGTAAGATCTCAAAGATAATCTATTGGTGTTGGGTCAGAGGATCTTTAAAACTGTAGGAATTACTCGTCATCCAAAGAAGAGTAACTGGTGAACCAGTGGCAGGGTAGAGAAAGGCTGAAGGGGAAGGAGAATGAAGTCTAGTTCATCTGGTTCAATTGCACAGAAGAACTAGTGTTGCACAAACTGCAATAAAAGTTAATGCTGGCTATGAGAGAAACAACCTTAGGACACACAGTGGATTGCATTACCCATGCTGACCCTTTTCCAAGCACTGAAAGTGCCTACAATGAGTGCATGAGCTCTAGAACTGGCCCGTGGAGCAACAACAGAAGGTGGTTTGGTTTGATGAATTATGTTTCCTTGGGGAACAGGATGCCTTGTGGGGAAAAGGCAAAGCCAGCAGTGTTCTGCTGGGAAATGTTGAGTCGTGGCATTCGTGTGGATGTTATTTTGACACGTACACTCCTTCTTGGCAGTGAAATAACCTAATGGCAGTGGGCTGTTACAGCAACAAAACGAGCCCTTCCACACTGCCAGAATTGTTTCAGGATTGGTTTGACTAACATAAAGAATTCAAGGTGTTGACCTGGCCTCCAAATTGTTCTGGACAAAATTTGATCCGGGGGTGCTCCACATGGCAACTCGCAGGTCTTAAAGGATCTTCTGCTCAGATCATGGTGCCGGATAGCACGGTGCACCTTCAGAGGTCTTCTGGAGTCCATGCCTTAACAGATCAGTGCTGTATTGACTGCACAAGGGGGACCTACACAATATTAGCCAGATGGTTTTAATGTTGTGGTTGATCAGTATATACATTAATGTCTGCATACTCAGCAAAAAAGAAATACAATGCATTAAACAGAACTTTACAGATTCAATTTCCAAAAGTGCATATTCGTTAGTGCAAACAAACATGCAACATGCAAAGACAGACACAGTTCTTCATATATCCTGTCATTAGATGACATTACTTTTGGGCACATTATTATACAAAGTTTTTACACCATGTAACCATTAGTAATTCAGATCCAAAATTGTTGTACAATATGACGTGGAGTGCATTTTCGGAGAGAGAATTTTGACACTTTTTTTTTTTTTTTACAAATTTAGAAGAAAAGAAATAAGCAGATTGAGTGCACTTTGAAGTATCAGTTTCCTGATAATTTGATTAGTCATGTAATAATACTGGTATTATGAATGCATTTACTTGGATAAGAAAAAAAAAAAGAAAAAGAGCAGGGTATTGAAACTGAGATTAGGTACCTCTATTACTTTAGAGGGATATACTTCACAGAGCTATAGTTCAATCAAAGTCACTTCTAAAAACGGAAGAACATTTTTTAATTTAATATTTATTAAAGTTATGGTCTTAAAAATGTCGCATTTGTTTAACCTGACTAATCTATGGTATTTTAATTAGATTTATCTTGGGTCCAAAGTCGTGGCAAACCCCAAACCAACTATTTCTATAAAAACACAAAGAAATGTGCTTGGAATATTTGTCCTTTGATGTCATTTTACAGTAAATAATGAAGATACTGAATATAACTAATTGCCTATAGTTTAATGGTTTTTATTCAATAATTCACCTATAGTGAATGCCTTCTCTTGGTCAAGGCTGAACAAGGCAGTGGTTTACCTACAGTATGGACTAAAGATCACAAACATGAAAAAAAAAAAATTCTCTTTGAATCATCAAAAAAAGCCAGAGATAAGGCTAAGTATGGTCAAATTTAATGAGCTGTTTAGTGCATCATAACCTCTTGAAAGCCATAAAGCTAAAGCCTAAAAACACATCAAGCATTACAGTATATCTGTGGAAAAGTCTGATAACAATTTGTTTAAATTATTAAATTAAATGTTTTGGAGGCATTGGAGATACGTAAATCAGAATCTATCACATTTAACCTTCATCTGTTTATTACTAGCCATAGGTAAAGAGTGAACTAGAATTACATTCAGTTTATATTGTAATCCAACAGTTTTGATAGGGCACATTGACATGTAACACATATAAAACATTTTAAAACAGCTGTCTAGACGAATTATAGCCTCCGACAGAGCAGAATTTTTGGAACAAGCATTATACAGGCTGATACTGTAGAGGGATGAGTATAACCATCAAGATGGCCGTATCAACAAAAATCATATGACATTACTACAAAAGCTCTATAGGCTGGAGGGAGCACCAGTGCATAACAGGATATCATGCTCACATATGCACATTTACAGCCAGGAGCAATTTAGTGTATCCAATCCACACATCATTATGATTTTAGGAAGTGGGAGAAAACCCAAGAACATGGTGGAACCCCACATGGACAACGCTACCTACTGCACCGTTAAAATTCTTTAACTACCGTTTAAGATTTTGTTGGAATAACTACAATTTAGATTTTTTTTTACTTGGCAACTACATCAGGGTAAACTATTTGACTGACATTTCCCCCACACTGCAGTTTAAATACAGTATCTCAAATAGCAACAAATACAAATACATACAAAATGTGAGTTAGGCAAATATTAGGATATCATGAAAAGTGCATTCAAAAACTAGAGAAACAAATATAAAACACTTTTAATACAAACATTTATTTAATACAAAATATTCCTTCTCCATATTTTGAAATGTTAACAACTGTTAATGTAAATGTTTCGTGCGTTTATCCTGAAGAAGTTTTTCTTTTTTAATAAGAACCATATGTATATATTTCCTAAAAGTTTAATGAAGCATTTTCGATCTTTGGTTCATTGATGATAAAAGAGGTAGCTGTCACACGGCAGACTGTCATACTACGTTACTGCATAAACATATATGGATTAGCCTTGGCCTGATTCATTATGCAATTTGGCATGGTATTCCATTGCCCACCTATTGGTTCATATTTATTTTCATGCCAGGGTTTAGAATCCATAGGCTCACGCTTGATGGAATGAAGCAGTCCTTGTCCTTTGAGCTGACAGCCAAGTTTGTAATCCTGATGCATGAAGCCCTTGTGCTCCAGAGCACTGGAGCTGTCCATACAGTTAGCACTTTGGTTACTGCAGAGTGGGTGTAGGTGTCCAAGCCTCTGGGGACAGAGATATTCTGGATCTTTTTCAAGGACACACTTTAAAGGTTGTGCAGTTGCTCCACAGGCATTTGGGAACTGGCTACCATACAGTTGTCCATTACTGCTTGTGCTTTTTTGGCAAGGCATGTACTGTTCATAGTAACCGTTTTCTGCTTTCATTTGTAGGCCATCATAGGAGCTGAGATTATGCTCTCGGTCTGCCCAGGCCTGTTCATAGAAGCCATGTTCGTTTTCAGTATCAGAGTCTTGCTCTACCTTGATTGGTAACTCAGCTATCAGATGCGCATCATAGACTTGTCTTTGGCCTTCATAACAGGCGTTTTCATTTTTGTTGCTGTCCACATAACTGCCGTCCACCATTTCCTGAGGTGGAAGACCCCCATAGATTTTTGGAATATAATGCTCTGTTGTGCTGTTGCAATACACTGGGGACATTTTGTAGGGCTTCCCATAGTGACCATGCTTGTTCACTCTACCACCAAGCAAAAAGTTCACTCCATGACCAGTGCAGAAGGACCCATAAGCACCCCTGGCTGGCCATGATGCGTCCAGGTCGGGGGCTTTATGGCCACCTAAAGAGTCTTTGCACACATCGAGAGGCTCTTCCTTACTACAGGGTTCCTCTGTCTTGAATTTGACATTTTCTTTGGAAAAAGGTGCCCAAGATGTATGGTGGAGTAAGGTGGCTCCTGGAGTGGAAGAGTTCAGAACGAGTGTGTCTCTGCCATCATTCATCAGTGAGTGTCGTCTTGGGTGTTCTTCTCTTTCACTGCAAGTGAGAAAGTTTTTAAGCAGTTTTAAAAAGAGATTAAAAGACACATTGTTCAATTATGCAATAATTAAATAAAAAAAAGACAGTGAGGCATACCTGTGATCTAGGATCATATTACTGCCTGTGATTTTGTGCTTGCCCCTTATTACTGTGTTTTTCATCTTCATCTCAGTGATGGAGGACAAGAGTAGAGGCACGGCCACACAGAACAGAGCCAGCTGTGGGGGTAAAGATGTGCCAGATGCTGTCTTCTTCTTCTGTCCGTGCAAGAACTTTAGATGCCCCTGAAATTGCATAGTCTTAAAAGAGAAAAAAATAGAGGTAGGTCATATGTTTATCTTCAAGAACAAGCTCAGAAACATGTTCGTTCAGATCCACCAATTTTGTTATTATTGACTGATCATAATAGGCAAAATGCATTAAATCATTGGTAAAGGGTTTTTTTTTTGTTTGTGATGGAGTATGTATCCTAAAATGCCATATTAGAGCAATTGATTCTCTTTTCAGTGATGATTGAAATTGCACCTAAAGCATTCTTACAATGAAAGCATCCATCCATCCATCTTAAGGTTTTTCGAGGCACAAGTGGGTGGGCACAAACACCTCCACTATGGGCAATTTGACAATGCCAGTCTACAACGCTTGTCTGTGGACTGTGGGCGGAAACCCACCAAGCACAGGAAGGACTTGCAAGTTCCACACACGCAGATTTGATTCTAAGATGAGGTGCGATCACAGTACACATCATGTTAATACCATCATGGGTTTGTTTACGAAAACTCTATGTAAAGCTGAGAGATTAAGTAATTCCTTCACCTCTAATGAACGAAATTACATGAAACATCATTACATCATTAAATCTAGATTAACTCATCAGAAATCTCTCAGGGCTCCTAAGCTGGCCATCACTTACAAGAAATCCTGAGGTGCTGTCCAGCAGACAGCGCACTCTAGAGATGAAACATCGGTTAAGGAAGGGAGAAAACTCTGGAGGAACGCCATCTGCATTCTGGGATTGGAATAAACTGCTAATCACAAAATCATCACCTGTAAAACACACAAACGTGATTACTCAGGGTCAGCGACAGCCTGTTCTTGTTTAGACAAAATGCAGTCTTCATAGATAAAAAACAAAACAAAACAATGCTGAGACCTAGAGTAGACATTTAGAGCCAAACCTGTCAATGTTCCAGTATTTGCTATGTTTTATGTAATTAACACAGTAGATGTAAACATCAGGAAATGAAAGCAAAAATCCCGGCTTATTGTCTTACTTTCATCTTTTGATCTGAAACCTAAATGTCTACAGTGTATATACAAGAACAAAAGCATGGTACTGTAAATAGGTGGAAATCACACTATGCATACAAACTACAGAGTGTCATGAACGTCTCCATACATGGGGAAATTAACAATATTTTTTAGCAAAATGTCTATACTCACTCACTGTCTATACCGCTTAATCCTGTATTCAGGGTCACGAATTGGGGCACCGTGGACAGGGTGCCAATCCATCGCAGGGCAAACACACATAAACACACTACGGCCAATTTGGGAACGCCAAAAACCTAACCTACATGCCTTTGGACTGTGGGAGGAAACCGGAGTACGTGGAGGAAACCCACCAAGCACGGGGAGAAAATGCACACGGAGACGGGAATCGAACCCGGACCTTGGAGGTGCAAGGCGACAGTGCTAACCACTACACCACCGTGCCGTCCCAAAATCAGTAATGTGTTGCATGGTTGTGATGGATGAACATATGAATGAGAGAGATGACCCTGTGTATAATTAAATACAAATGGCTATATAATGGCTGTATCATGTAGAGGATGTTTTGTAAGAACAAATATTTGCTATAAACCTGTTAATTCCTGTATGAGACTTAAAATGTGTAAGCCATTACAAAATTACTGCGGGTTACATTGGATTTCCTGAACCGTACCGTTTCCTGTGGCTACGTCCTGATCAAACGTCACTGAGGGATTCATGGACCAGTGGAGCTGTTGCCTGAACTCCTGCCTATCATCTATATGAATGTAGTCAAAGAAGTTCTGGTGCATCACATCAGTCTATAAATAGAAGAAGAAAAATAAACAGATCATGAAGACTGAATGAAACTAACAGTAGTGGTGAGATGGGCTTAAGAGAGAGAGAGAGAGAAAGGAAATAGTATGATGTCATCTAACACTCAAATGCATTAGACAAATACCCATAAATACTTTCACTTCCCGAGAACCGCTGCTGAAATTATAAACCCTGTCATATATATATATATATATATATATATATATATATATATATATATATATTAGGGCTCGTATTCACGCTTTGCTTATACCCAAAGTTCTGTATCTTTTTAACACAATAGGTTATGTTCGCATTACAAGCCACATTGTTCAGTTATTTGGTCAGATTGGGTATTCATGTCATGATGCTTCACATTACGAATGACTTTGACTTGACTCTGCATTTACGTTTCATTACATTACATTACATTTATGCACTCTTATCCAGAGCGACTTACAAACAGTGCTTTGGAGTTTCCATCATTGGATAGATGCTTATACTAGTGCCATCAGTCAAACACTGTTGGGAAGGTGATTTTATTTTTTATTTTTTTTGGGGTGGGGGGATTAGTTCAAGTACTGAAGAAACAAAAGCGTCTTGAGTCGTCGTTTAAAGATCGCCAAAGACTCGGCTGTACGAACATCTAGAGGAAGGTCATTCCACCACCTACAGTAGGTGCCAGGACAGAAAAGAGTCTGGATGCATGTCTTCCTTGATCCCTGACCAGCCGGGTCTAATGTGGACGTGCACATCAATATGCATTCACTCACATTATCTGGGTTAAAACACACCATATGTGTGAGACTGCTCATTCATTTGAAACAATGGAGTCTATTTTAACAAAAATATGCTTGGGATATTGCTCTGGAGGATGGAAAGCAGTTAGTCGTCTGTATTTGTTGAGGTCCAGAAGACGTAAGAAAGCCAGACACCTCGCTTTAGCTTTAGTAGCACTAAAGTAGGAATGACTTCGGATATACACTATATCCATTATAGGACCACTATATCCATAATATCCGTCATAGCATATGAAAGCAGACTTGCATCACATTAGAGTAGACTTAAGTCAATTCAGGGTGGTAATGTCAACATAGCCTTAGTTATGCTTCTACTGACCTTATCCATAAGGCGAGCAACGAAAAGAAAAATATGTCATATAATGATACTACTGCATGCAACAGTCTACTGTTATATACATGTTGCCTTGTCTGTAAAAAAAAAAAAAAAAGTTTGACACATTAAGATATTGTATATCATAAACTACATAAAGCATATAAGTATGTATATCAGTATAAGTATATTCCTAATACTGTATGCCAATGTCAAAGCTGTGTTAAAGAAGTGAAGAAGAGAGGCAGGGCGGAATGGGTGGAAAACAGTAGCAGAAGTGATCTGTGACAGAAAGAATGAAAGGGGAAGTTTACAGGATGTAGTGAGACCAACAATGTCGCATGGTTTGAAGACGCTGCCGCTGATAAAAAGTCAGGAGGTAGAGCTGAAGATGCTGCGATTTGCAACGGCACTGGCAAGAATGGACAGGATTAGGATTGAGTATATAAGAAGGACCAGTGCAGGTAAGACAGTTTGGGGACAAAGTTAGAGAGACCAGATTAAGATGGTTCGGACATGTGCAGAGGATGGATGAGGGATATATGAGGGATGAGTAGAATGTTAGAGACGTTCAGGAGCTTGGATTGACAAAGGAAGATGTGGTAGACAAAGTTAGATGGAGACACATGGTCTGCTGTGGTGACCCCTAACAGGACCAGCCGGAAGAAAAAGAAGAAGAAGAAGATCATACACTACTGCTCCAAAGTTTGGGATCACTTTCTAACTCCATGGTCTTTCATGATTGTTATTTCTTTCTACATTGTAAAGCAGTGCTGAAGGCATCCAAAATATGCAATAATCTCCTTTGAACAGTTGATATTGAGATGTGTCTGCTACTCATACAGATCTGTAAAGCCTTCATAACGGCTCTAATCAGAGGTTCTGTTGGTCAATTGGCTTCTCTCCTCTGCAGAAGATATACGTTTTGGTCTTGCCTTCCTGAGAAGGTCTTCATGAGAGCCAAGTTTCATCATGGTGCTTGATGGGTTTTGCAAATGCACATGACAATACAAATAAAATGTGTTTGTTCCTGCCAGAACAATTCCAGAAAGGCTGACCTTCGTCTTAAAATAACAGCTGACTGGTGTTGTTGTTGTTGCTTTTACATAATTGCCAAATTCCATATGTGCCCTTTCATAGTTTTGAAATCCCCAGCATTGTTGTAGAAGGTAGAAATTAAATCACTAACCAAAAACAAAGAAATTTGAAAGTGATCCCATTGAGCGGTGGTGTACGGACGTGCAAGAAGTAAATAGCATGAAAAATATGCACACCAAAATTTGTTGGATTTTTTTATGATAACTATTTGTTTCCCTGTTTTCATATTTGAATATACTCTCAGATGGGACTATACAGTATTTATGCATAGACATGCAAATGTCAAAGAAATTTATGGATTTTCTATAAATTGCCTGTCTAATTTTAACAGAATTGTAGTTTAAATCAAATTGCACATCAACAGAGTCATAACCTGGTCTACCTGGGCCTTCAGAAAAATCCGCCCGTGCTGTTTGAAGATCTTTCGTTCAACCCTTTCATTCTATGCCATAACGAGTTGTTAAGACTATGGGTATCTATGTTCTATATATATATATATATAAATATATATGAGACAAAAAAATATATATATAATATATATTATATATATGAGATGTGTGATTGTAACATATGTAAGGTATAAAACATACCTGATGGAATCCCAGATAGTCCACTATAGTAGAGGAAGCATAGAAGACCATTCCGTCACTGCTCACAACAAGAGCAAAGCCTGTTAGGGACTTAAAAAAGAGCAAAACAAATAAATATTTTACACGATTTTACCAGATGTATGTTTAAAATATGATATCTAAAAGTTAATGTAGGATAATAACAACATGATGCTAGTTAATTTCTAATTGTGGTTCTATGTACCCAGCATAGCTGCCAGGAGAAGTCAGAACCATCTGGATACCATCTTTTGTGTGTGCATGCATGCCAAGGCCTTCAAGTCTACTACATCAAAACACCATTGCTATGTGATTATGTACATAGATGTATTTAAAGGGTGCATTGGGTCCACACGTTCACCTAGAGTGAACGGTCACTATAATTTATAATTAATTATTATTAATTTAAAAAATAATAATATCCTAACGCAATGGTTACTTTCCGCATCACTGCGTGACTTTCTGCATGTCTGAGTCACGTCTCGCTGATAAGAGCTCACTCAATGGTGTCATAAATATGAAAATCATGGAGGTCTTATGCAAAGACCTGCAGAGCCACCACAGCACACCTCAATTGACCACTTATGGGAGATGTGTTACACAGCTGTCTTCACTACCATGTCCCTCAATTATAGATATTTAAACTTGCTTGTCGATGCATATGCTAAACAGAACAAAACATTCTTTAATTTTGAAACATTGGTGTGTTGTGACACACCCACAACATTCCATAAAAGGTCGAGTGCAGAGCCTGCTGGGAGGATGAAACGAATAATTATTGTAAAGGCTGAAAGATGAAAAGTGGAACTTATTTTGACTCCTATGCCAATAAAATACACTTACATAACACTGTATCAGGGCCATTATAGGGTAGAGCCTTTCGCTCTTAAAACAGCATGTATTTATAATGGCATGGATTCCACAAGATGTTGGAAACATTCGTTTGAGTGTCTGGTCGAGGTTGGCATGCGTGCATCATGTAGTTTGCATCTTCATGCTGCCAATCTCTCATTCTTCCACATCCCAAATGTATTTTTAATAAATTCAGATCTGGTGGCTGAGAAGGCCACTGAAGAACGCTGTATTCATTGGTATGTCCATGCAACCAGTTTTAGACTTTTGCTTTGTGATATGGCATATTATCATGCCTGATGTAGCCATTAGAAGATGTGCAAATTGTGGCTATGAAGGGATGCACATGGTCAGCAACAATACTCAAATAGACTGTGGCATTCAAGTGATGGTTGATTTTTATTCACAGGCCAAAAGTGATCCAAGAACACATTCCCCACATCAAAAAAACCACCTCCACTAGCCAGGACTGTTGACACAAACCAGGTTGGGTCCATGGATTCATGCTCTTGTTGCCAGATTCTGACCCTACCATCTGTGGACGTAAACAGAAATCAACATTAATCAGACCAGGCTGCATTTTTTCATTCTTCATCTATCCGGTTTTGGTGATCCTGAACCCAATGCAGCCTCAGTTTTCTTGAGTGTTCTTTGCTGAGAGAAGTTGGACCTGACATGGTCTTGCTCTGCCCCCAACGTGTTGTGTTGTGCATTGTGGGGTGCTTTTCTGCTTGTCACAAACGTACAATGTTACTGTAGCCTTCCCGGTAGTTTCAACCAATCTGGACATTCTCCATCGACCTCTTTTATCATCAAAGCATTTCCTTCCACATAAATGCCACCCACTAGATGTTTTTTTTATTATTATTGCACCATTATGACTAAACTGGTACGGGAAAATCCCAGGAGATCAGGGATTCTCAAACCAGCCTGTCTGGCACCAATAATAATGCCATAGTTAAAATCACTGAGAACACATTTTTCCCTATTTTGATGGTTGATTACTCAAAATTGCTGGCCCGTGACTGATTTTATGCATTGCTTTGCACCCACACAATTGGCTGATTAGATAATTCCACAAATTAGTAGTTTTGCAGGGGGTGTACATAATATTGATCATTGTTAATAATAAAGTAAGCCTCATATCATTTTTGCACAGACAGAGCTCAAATGTGGTGGCATAAAGATTCCAGAGCACTTCTGCTGAATGCTCACTCATCTTCTATACCGCTTTATCCTGCATTCAGGGTCACGGGGGGCCTGGAGCCTATCCCAGGAGGCTTAGGGCATAAGGAAGTGTACACCCTGGACAGTGTGCCAATCCATCACAGGGCACACACACATACACTCATTCACACACTACGGCCAATTTAGGAACGCCAATTAACCTACATGTCTTTGGAATGTGGGATGAAACCCACCAAGCACGGGGAGAACACGCAAACTCCATGCAAACAGAGACGGGAATCGAGCCTGGCCAGGGATCGAACCCGGACCCTGGAGGACCGGCGACAAGGCCGCCGTGCCGCCCTGCTAAATGCTATTAAACATAATAAAAGCAAGTAATATAAACTTAAATGTCTTTCATATAAAAATGTGTGATAATCCAAGCAAATTATATGATCTGAAGCCAATCAACCAAATCAATTTTTATTTAGAATTTAGGGGATTTTCATGCATATCACATTTCTTTTGTAAACACTCCTATTAATTATTTACAAATAAATCCCTTTATATTCAGTTTCATAGATTAAGCCTAATGTGGTCAATAAAAAATAAGGTGGATTTTTAAATAGTCACTAGTCTCTTGTCTTAGTTTGAGAGTCTTTTTTTAATTTATTATTATTATTATGGAAAAATGTTCTTAAAACATTCTTTAAAAAGTACAGTAGATAGGGGAGGAGAAAGTGAAATATGACCTCTGAGCATTGTCATCTGTTACCAGCATTTGCTTCTACTGTGAGATGACTATTGCGTGAGTTGAAGTGCGCTGTGGGCCAAGCCTTGTCACCTCCACTTTAATATGAGACAGAGCAGGCCAGCAGGGTGCAGAAAGCCAGAAACAGTGAAGACAAAAGTCTAATAATTTTGTTGTGATCATCTTATTGGGCTGTTCATATCACTTTATTATTGTATGCATTTAGAGAATATAGCACATTCAGTGTTTCTTTAGTAACAGCCAGGATAAACACACCAAGAAACAGTTTTGACTTGTGTTGACAGAGTGTTGTTCAGATGTTGAAATGATCCATCAGTCTTAACTTTTTCATCTTAAAGTCTTTGGTTCAGTGTTCCTATGAGTGTACGCCTGAGGGGAACCGAAGTCCTGGACTTTAGTAGACCATAACTATCTTAGATTATACTTTAAAAGTTTCTTATGCATTATTATTATTATTATTATTATTATTATTATTATTATTATTATTATCATTATTTATTATCATCATCATTATTATATGTGGTTACTACTTGGTTTTATGATTTAAGATTCAAAAATCTCTTCAGTACTACTTTAACAATACAAAAGTTTGGAAAACTTTTCTTTCACCAGTTGACCTAACATTTTGATTTCTTTTTCACATTGTTGGTGAGACTTCAACAAAACATCACCAGACTTTATAAGCCTTTCAGAATAATCCATGGAAAAGGGCAGGATGTTATGCTGTAATGCTGTAGTTTTCTGAAAGGCTAAGCAATCTTGATTCCCACAAGGCCCACAACTGGTGCAAAACATTTCCACATCCAACAGAAGGTCTCTTCGGGAATAATATCAGTCTGTGAGCAGGAAAATGTGTGTTATTGTTGGGATTTAAGGGGGAAAAGCTATAATTCACCCTGTATGCAGCACCAATTAGCCAAACTTACCATTCATCAAGAAGATGAATAGGAGTATCACGTAGTGTATGGACAGTTGGATGCAAGTGTAGGTGAAGCATGTTTAATAAACCCCATGCAAACTCAGAGAGACTAAAGTTTAAACAAGGCTTGATAGACAGCTGGTAACAAAAGACACAAAACATTTGTCACATCGAGTGAGTGAACTGGAAGTCCTTTTATACTGTGTGTGGTTGTGAAAGTATGTAATCAAGCCTAAGTGTTGTTGATTAGAAATTTGGTAAGTGTGTTGGGGGTTTTAGTTTTCAGCATCCATGTTTGTGTCATGTGTGTTGAGACCGGATGCTGGACTTGTGTTCATAGCAAGCAGAAGGATCTTTACAGGTATACAAAACTCCCTAGTTTTCGAAAGCCAATGCACATCATTATTACATAAAAGCAGACTCCTATCACTGAGCTTATTCCTAGATACTGTATATCCAAAGACAATTATTGTATATGCAAGAATAACTGATTTGGCTTCATTCTGTAGAATGTTAATTTGTGAGAAAGTTAACTGAACCAATCTATTCACACACAAAAAAAAAAAAAAAAAATTGAAAGGCCATGCTGTTTATACAAAGTGTCATGTAACTACAAAATTATGCTTCTACTTTCCTCATCTCTCTATCGCCTGTAACTGTGAACATATGAACAGTTTAACAACAAAATGAAATGTCTCCATTTTGCCAGTTTTGAGAACAATTTGTTTTTCAGACAAAGCAGGAAGTATTACAATCATTTCAAGAATATTGTATGCATTGTTTCTCTGAGTTATAAAGATGTTAAAAAGCAGTTTTAAATCAGAATATCAATGTGAATTTTGTGTGATTTTACAAATTGCTATAAATCCACTTTGCACAGTTTTCTCCCAGTAGATAAACCAGCCTGCGGTTGGGTTCGTGGCCTTGTCACTATGCAATTTTGTGTCACTAATAGTATTGGATTTAATTTAAGAAAGGACACAAAACCTCAAACAAACAGGGATTACACATCTGCTGAGTGTTATAGAATTACCTGCCTAATTTTCTTTCCTAAATATTACTTTCATAAAGTGCATCATAGCTCCCAAATGCACCAAACCTGTGCTAGTAATAGATCTGAACTTCGAATGAAGAATACATCAACAATTGTTTTGTATTAGACAATCTTTTCTGCCTGCAGACAAGAATTTGCCAAAATCAATGAAAGTCAGAAAATGACATTTATCTAATTCTCCTGATTCTCACTTCAAATTCTTATTTATGACAAGGTGCTTTCAAGTAAGTGAGGTCATCAGCAAACACACATTTAAATTGATAGGAAAAAGGGCCCTGGAGACACACACCTCCAGCAGCAGTTCACTCTCTGATGTAGAAGGCACTGGTGACACAGTTTCCCCTCTGATGTCACTAATGGATGGAGGGCTGGGTTGCTTCATCAACTGCTTCTCTTGACTGGCTGCAGAGAGAAAATAGAGAAAAGAATATTTCTTATTTGATTTAGAATATTTTATTTATATAAGAATATAATCGAAAATCTTTTTTAAGTTATACAGTAGCAGTACATTTAGCAAGTGGAAGTTTGCAAGATTCATCTTATTCCTAAATATAATTAGAGAAACAATTTCAATAAACAATGTGGTGATTTTTGGGGGGCATTTAACTTTTTTTTTTTTTTTTTAAAGTATTTTCTTTTTCAGCAGAAGCTTTAAAGAGCCACAAATGCTACTGAGGTCAAAAAAAGAGGATGTGATGAGCAAATCTGACGTCGTTTCTCCGCATGCCCAATGCTGATAAATGCAAGTTCTTAGGTTACAAGTTCAAATTTTGTTCCCCAACCTGAAACTGCAACATCAGTGTAGGATGGCAAACTGTTTGTTCAGCCAGGCTCTGAACAACTGGCACTTACAACCCATGTGATGAGTGCCATGCAAGCTATGGAAATACTGCTGGCTATTTATTACATTCCTCTGATGCAGCAAGGAGTGACATGACCAGCAGTTATGGCTGCAGAACTTACTGGGAATTAGTTTTCCTTAACTGCTTCAACACAATTTGCCTCCTTTCCTCAAAACCTCAAATACAATCTCAAAACGCCTCACTGCACCCAATTCACTACAATACAAAATTCTTTATATAAATAAAAAAAGAAATGCATAAATGTATAACTTTAATGATTCATTCCTCATAAGCATGCAGTAGGTGACATTTGTAAGCGAAAAAAATCCTTGAGTTGACATAAGGAAGAGATCCAGACGCAAAAGGAAACCCACCCTCATTTGGGTGATACCACATAGCGTGACTATAAATAAAACCTCCCTATAACCATGTGCTATATGGTCAAAAGTGCAGTTGTATAACAGAAAATTCTGTTCATTCTAGTTAACAGGAAGTTCACTTTGTTGAGGTTACCAGTTTTTCACTGATGTAGACCTGGGTAGAAAACCACTAAAATCCGAATCATTCGCTCTTCCACTTTTACACAGATCACACACGCACAAGCACCACACACACATACAGAATGTATACTGCAAACTGTCATGATACATTCAGAACAGTACACCAAAAAAAAAATGTTCAATGTTACTGCATTGAACCAAGAGTAACTTAACTAATTAACAACAACAACAACGTGTTGAACAACATTACAC
Source organism: Clarias fuscus (assembly GCA_030347435.1). Taxonomy (NCBI): domain Eukaryota; kingdom Metazoa; phylum Chordata; class Actinopteri; order Siluriformes; family Clariidae; genus Clarias; species Clarias fuscus. The sequence continues at coordinate 15,136,560 of CM059226.1, forward strand.
GATCCCTCAAAATACTACATGAAAATATATTAAATCTTAAAAATATAGTCAGCTATAGAAGAAACATACACACAGAACTCAATGGAAAACCCCGCAAAGCTGAACATAATTAACTATCAGAGACAATAATTGGACCTACATCACACACAATGATTGCCATCCCAAGGCAATGTAGGAAATAATCTATGGCTCTGACTTTCTCATTGGTGAATAATGATGTTCTCCATGACTATGTTCACCATTGATGTTTACTGTTCATTTGACTGGCAAGGGTCATTGACTGGCCTCGTTAAGATTTCTGCTCATTTGTGCAACAAATAGAAAAAATGAAAAGTACTGTTGAAATTTATTTGTGACCACATTCTTATTTTTAATGAACTAACACTATACTACATTCCATGAAACAATGGGATATAGTAAGTACATTCGCCTTATAGGAAAAATGTATAGTCCTTAGTGTTAGCCCATATAGTACACTAAACCACAGATTACAGTATATTACACCAATCATCCATAAAAGTAACTCGACATAACATTAACACTTTAACATTGACAATTATATTGACAAGGTCATGCCTGCCATGCCTGCAGGGAACGCAAGTTAGCCGGTCTGGTCCGATCCCACAGAAAAGCCAATGCAATACAAATCACTGAAAAAAGTCAATGATGGCCATGAGAGAAATGCACTAGAACACCCGATGCATCACAGCCCACCGTGCATAGAGCCGATCTGTCAAAGACCCAAAGTCTACTGACCCGACCTTCAGACTCTCCAGATCCCAATCCAATTGAGCAGCCATGGGATGCACCGGCAAAAAGTCCAATCTTGGTCAGAGTTGCCAAGATGGCAAAAAGAAAACCACATGTTATAATATGGCATAATGTTTTGAATTGTAATGTTATGGTTGTGCAACATAATGGACTGTTCCTTTAAACAGGCGGTTTGCAGTAAATTAAATGTTTTCCTGCCTGAAAATATGGACTACTGAAGCAATCATGCAACTGCTCAGATTTGGTTGGACTTGTTGCTCAGTTGTTGCTGTGAGTCCATTCTGTCCCTACCTCTTCCTCTTCCTCTTCGCTGTCTTTTTGTCACTGTTTTGGCTCTTTGTTAACTGAATGTCTCTTTTCTGATCTGCAACATGAGTGAAAACACAGGAATATAGTTTATACAGGTGGGTTAAAGTTCTAGGAGGTGTATCTTATCAATTGTTACAGTTCTACAGTATGTATGTATGCAATTAAGTAGGCTAATTAAACATTTAGACGCAAAGCTCCTCTGCCGTGTTGCATGTAAAGTATTCCTGCCAGCAGTGGGGACAGATTAACACTTCGCTGCTGGGAGACGTTGTATTTCTCCAACCTTCATGCAAAACTCTGGTACCACAGTAGGACCTGAACAAAGCCAGTTCTGCAACTTTCTAAATGAGCCAAAAGGAGTGATGCAAATATACAGAGGGTTTTATTTTCCCATAAGACAGCTTCATTCCCCGCCATTACAACGGTGGAACAGGACATATATTTGATGACGTTATTTAAGCTAGCGTGGCTCCTTATGGCTCAATAAAGTGTTTAAACAGGATTTGACTGCCTGTTGTGGCATATTTCCAGTGTTCTAGACGTCTCTCGCATTCTAACAGTGCTTAGGCACACTTGATTGATTATCTTATTTAAACAACTTAAGAGTGCTATTTACTGTAGGTTTTGCTTGTATAGTATTAGACAATCTCTTGGTCAGTATTACAACTATCTATATTTGTATATGTATACAGTACTTGGTGCAACAACTTAAACTTAATATAAAAGTCTTAGCAATATAGAGATAAACTTTTTTTTTTTAAAAAGGGCTGATCTGGATGACTTAGAATTTTAAATATAAAAAAGTCTGTAAATTACAGTACAGGATAGACAGTATTATATGTATATGCACACTGTTCAAGGTTTTACAGGTATTAATGTGAATGTAGGTTTAAAAGGGCTTCATCTATTACTGTATTATTACAAATCCATTTAAGAATGGTCTATTTCAGGTCTAACCATGCGGCGTGCAATGTGAGGAAAACTATTAAGCGATTATTAAAATCTGGGCTTAGATGCATGCAGATTATTTTCCCTCTGATGTACATACACCCTGGTGTTTGAGTAGGCCTACAGTATGTCCCAGGGCAACAGGGGAGCTTTACTTGCTGTAAGTCAACTCTTCTGATGAAACATCACTCGCTAAAAAACCCTCGTTCGTTCAAAGAAGCTGGGAGGATTAAAGCAGAGGGAGACAGAAACATAGCTAGGCAGTGTTTTTAGAGCTTTGAGTTGGCTGGCCGAGGTACTGTTGTCACGCGAACAAGCCTTCTGTCAATCTCCTCCTGTCCCTGACAGACTGCTGGCACCCGGCCAAGCCCTTGCGTGCAAGCCTGTAAAGCCACATTAGCGGTAGAAAAAAAGTTCATAACAACAACAGCTGTTAAATATTGATGACTACTGGCACTGAGCGCTCTTTGCAGCAGGTTAGGGCTGCGATGTAATGCGAACTAATTCTCTGACATTTGCTAAAGAATGTGCGTGGGCGTATTTCCTTTCTTTTACAAATCGAACTGAAGACAATCTCAGTAGAAGACAGGGATCTACTTCTCTTCCATGTCATTTTAAATCGTTAACTCTAGTCCTTTAGTTCTCAGTTACTGTTACACAAGGAACATTTCTCTTCACAATTTAATCCTCTCCTCTGTTCTTTGAAAGACAGAAATGTACAAGTGAAACGTGGCATCGTATTATTATATACTGTAACGCTCCTCCAGTACAGTTCTACAGTACATCGGGTAGAGAGATCTATGCAGAAATGGGCATGGACACTTTTAAATCAAATCAAAAGCTTGTGTTCCGTATTCTGGCATCTTGAGACAATAATCACGACACATTTAATATGGAGGCATGGACAGACAACCCACATAGTGACGGAAGCCTAAAAAAGGTCAAAAGTCCTAAGATGAGGACAACGTAAAATATGTGACAGTAGAATATCATACAGTACAAAGCCTGGCATTTCCACAAGGGGAGTTGTACGAAAAAAGCATAATACAGTATGACTCTATATCTATATATCTCTATTGTTTTTGATGATTGTTTTCATTATGGTGGCTTTGTGTGAAAAATCTCTTCCACATGATTTTAATCCACAGGCGTCGAACTCCCCACAGAGCATTTGGGTAGAGGTGCTACAGTGAAACGTTAGGCTTAGGGTCTGACTTCTGGCTTTGTCTACGCAGCTGTATCCTGAGACATTATGGAAAGCACAATAAAGCCTGACCTTGATGTGTAAATGAAATGACCACCTGCATCTTCATAACAAAGCAATGGAAAACTGGCAAAGGCTCGCATTCCCGATGCTGATTGTGTGACTGACTTCAATTTTCTCCATGTATTTTTGCTGGTAGCCTCTCCACCGTTGACATGGTAGCTGAAATATTCAATCTAAAAGGTTTGCAAAAAATGGCAGTTAAAGTTAAACGTAAAAAAAAAAATTAAAAAAAATTGATAGTCTGTACAGTTTTTACATTGAACAGATTTATCTAAGCCTCAAAACATGGGATCACCAAAAACATGAATGGAGTTATGCAAATTTCTATTTGAAGCAAATCTGTAAATATTAGCAAAAAAATTTCTAAAATGTCAGCAGGGAGTTAGAGTCACCGCTTTCACATATGGCAGTAATTTGTTGTACACTTTTCAGTTGCCAGGGTAATCAACTTCCTGTAGTGATTAAAAGACTTTCATAGGTTCAGTTTCAATAGCAAAAAGGAAACAAAGCGGTATTTTTACGCCTCTTCTCTCTTCCACTTTTTCAAAGAAACGCCAAAAAAGTCAGAAATGACCTTCATCTTTAACAAAAGCCTAGGCTTGATGTTATTCTCATGAGGAGCTGCTAAGTACAAGAAGTGATTTTTTTCCAGTTTGGTTAAGGAAGAAAGACAAAACAGAATCAATTTTGGCACAACAATAGACAGATGAAACAATAGGCAATATACTGCACATAGAACGTTACAAACTACAAAGCATGTTCTAAAAAGCATTAGAAGACTTAAAAGAGACACCATTTTCGATGAGCACTTTCATCATATCTCAAATCTGTTAGCTTAACAGAAGAGAGGTTAAATGAGGCAAATATGCCAAAAGCTGCGGCACACTTACAATTTATCAGTATTTATTATTTGCTCATCATGCACGCATTAATTTTAGTCTAGCAAAAAATGTCACATCAACACACAAGGTCAGCAGTAAACAGAACAGCATATTAAATAAATATACAGATATTTGCTTTTGATCGAGCAACATGCAGAAATGCTGCTTGATAAATTCATACGTAGCCTTGACTATGCAGTTTGCGCTTTTGAGGAAGGAATGTTACATCACTCATCACATTTAACTGGCTAGCTTTTTAACAAAAACCTAAGGTGTTGAAATGGTGTCTGAGTACCACTGACTTTTAGGATTTCTTTCATTATATAATAATATATAGAGTATAATTATAACATAATTATTAAATATATAATATAATTATAGCTGCAACTGTTAATAATAATATTATTAATATTAATAATAATAATAATTATTACTATTATTATTATTATTATTATTGTTATTGTTATGATTATTCACTTCTATATCGCTTATTCTGTACAGGGTTGCAGGAAGCCAGAAGACTTCGGGCACGAGGAGGGATTCACCCTGGATGGGGTGTGAATCCATTGCAGGGCATACATGCGCACACACACACACACACACACACACACACACACACACACACACACACACACACACACACACACACACACTCATTCACACTGTTCAGGCAATCTTGGAACGCCAATTACTCCACTCACACAGACTTGAGGTGCTGCCAATAAATAAATAAATAAATAAATAAATAATGGTGCATGTTTGCTGCTTAACATTCCAGCAGCCGTAATGTTAAATGACTTCCCATTTTCCGAGACAACAATATGTTTGCCTCAGTATGTTTTCCCAACATGCAAAAAATTAGCGCTATGAGAACACCATGCTGATATTCAGCACAACAGCACTCCCTCTCTTGTGAGATGACTTAATTATGAGGAGTCACTGAACGTTATCAGAAAAACAAACACCTTGCCTGTACATGAGAAACATTATATCTTATAATCAGTTGCGTGTTGCAAGTTGGATCATTTTTGTGCAACTCGACATTTACAGAAAGCCAAAAAAAAAAAAAAGTAATTTTGTGTAGCACGTACACCAACAGCAGGCTAACAAAGTAAACCCATCCACAAACTGCTATTCACTGTGATGTCATGCTGGTGTTGATTTTACCAACAAAGTAGCTGGATAAACTATCTAGTTACAAGCAAATACTACATTTTGGGAGATGAAACGAATTATCTGAAAGAAGATAGATAGACAAATGCATTACTTTAATTGATAGACAAATGTGGCCTTTCGTCTGTTGCCGTGACTTCCCTAAAGGATGTGATGACAACATTTAACATCACTCTATTTTCTGTTCATAAGTATTGACGAAAAACGCAGACAGATAATCACGACTGACGCAAAAGACGCTAACCACTTCTGTATTTACATGATTATTCTCACCTTTTAAAAATTATGTTCCACTTCGTTCTCTCTAAGCTGGACTCTGACGGGAAGCATCTTGGTCTCTCTTCCTACAGTAGTTCACATGCCTGCAACTAACCAGATGTCAGAACAGAAGTCCTTTATTTGTCAAACTCAGGCCTGATGTCTTAGTACAAGCCAAAACACGATGATGCATTTACAGTATCATTAAATGTACATACAGCACATATGGGGAATTCTCTGCCTGTGTATGACTGATGAGCTGTGACACGCGGGGTCAATCCGCTGGTATGCCATTGAACGCATCTCACCTCACCAGCTGCACGAGTCTCTCCGGTGAGTGGTCAAGACGGCGTAAACTACATGTAGATGTGGCATGGTTTGCAAAAATTAGTCAGATGTTGTTGTCAGGAAAAACTGAGTTTTGATTCTGTGGTTTGACAGTAGAGATCACGTTCGGAAAGATGCCGGATGAACCAACACAAAATGCAGCTTCCTAAAGTTAAAGGAAACTTTTTGCCAGCTAAGTGTGATTATTACTCTTACTACTGCTATTACTAATTATAAGACCGATAGTACTGATATTACGGCGATGACAAACAGGGAAGGGCATGGAAAGATAACACACTGCACTACAGAAATGAATCTCTAATTGTGATCCTATGTGATGTAAATGTTCAAAAACCATTTCACTTAAGGGAAATGTCCTGTCTCATTTGACTTTCCTTAATGACGGTCTTACTGGACTAAATGCAGTTTTATCTCATGTGATTCTTTTCCTTTTTTTGTTTACATTAGGAACGAACCGCACGATTTCTTTTTAAAGCTGCTTTTTCTCCTAAGTCTCTCTCTCTCTTTCTGTGTGTGTGTGTGTGTGTGTGTGTGTGTTTGAGAGAGAGAAAGAGAGAGTGTGTGTGCGTGAGCGCACAGAGGAAGTACCCTGTCATTTCTGCAGGGCTGGTCTCCTGCACATGATTCGTCAGATCGTTTTCATAACCACTTCTCTGAGGTCAGCTTCTAGTCAGCTGCAGTCACGCAATCCCCCCCTCCCCCCTCCCCCCTCCTCCTCTTCCACTGATATTACTCTCTCTCTCTCTCTCTCTCTCTCTCTCTCACTCTTAAAGGCATAAAGCAGCTCTTTTTTTTTCCCGAGCTGAACCCTGCAAACTATTAATTCTCTCTTTCTATTGATGTCTGCTTGTTTTTAGATTTATTAGCTAGATATGCATGATACGTCCTAAATACCGTAAATGTATCTAGCACAACACGACAAGTTGCAAGGGAACACTGAAATTAGATTGATAGCTAGGTATTTATGGCTGTATTCACGGTGAAAGTGCAAAAGGGTGCTAGAAGTAATCTGATAGAATTGCGTGTGAACGCGCAGGCTAATGTCACATCTGGTTGAGTTAAGTCTCTTAATTTAATCCAAACTCTCCAACCACAGCAGATTCAAAGGACTCGCAGTGCATACACCACCATTGTGGCTACAGATGGCTGAAGTATTTTTGGACTAATTTTGTCGATTTCCTCGAACAGCAACATGTCGTGTTTACAATAATGTCCAATCTAGAAAAGAAATCCCCAATTTTATGTGAACAGAGCAGAAATTTGGTGAGTCTGTTATTGAGCTTAATTAATTATTTAATTGTTTTACCACAAGAAACCATTAATTCTTTAATCTTATGTTACTAATATCGTACAGCATCACTTATTTCACCAGTTCACTGTGCATAGATTCACACAAAAATACAAAAAAACTATATATTATTAATAACCCATCACATATTTCTTTCTCGCCCTGTATAAGTATGTAGGTTCTTCTTGTGCCACCCACAAGACCTCTGTCTCAGGATGTTGGCAGTCGATACATCGGGTGCTGTGGGTCGCAGGGTGGGGCCTCCGTGGATCGGACTTGTTTGTCCGGTGCATCCCATGAATGCTCAATCAATTTGGGATCTGGGGAATTTTGAAGGATATGTACAGTACAGTACGAAATCTGGAGCCACCTCTCATATCTTCCTATTACATTAAATGAAATCAAATTAAACAATGTAGACTAAATTAATCTATTAAGACATGGAAACAAATATTTTACTTTGAAAGGCTACAAAGTGTCTAAAGTTACAATAAATAAAAAAGTTTTTGTTTATGTAACAACCTACAGTAAGCAGCAACCTCGTTTCCCCTCTCGTCTGTTCCAACAACTCAGCATTCAGCATCAGCAGTATACTAACCACAGGCCTGAGCATCCGTCATCATCTGCTCGTCTTTCTCACTGGTTCAATTTAGGTGTTTTTTTATGCTTGAATGATTCGCAGGTCATGTGTGGCTCATCGAAAGAATTCCTCTGAAACTGGTCAGGTTAGCCTGCTTAGGTTGGTGGAAATGTTACACAACTAACTATGTTGTCAAAAAAAAAAAAAATTTTTTTTTTTTAATACTGTACATCAAACTTATGCTTCTACCTAGCATTATAAACCAATTAGTGCATGTTGTCATGGATATGTCTTTTGGTATTTATCAACATGCAGTAGTGTAAAAATGTAATAATCTATCATTAATACTGATATCGTTATTGTTTGCATATTAATAAAGAGTACACAATAATCTGTTTAAAACATTTTAAATGAAAATGTCTCCGGGCTGCAACTGATTCAAACTGTTTTGCTACAATGGCTTACAATTTTTGTATTGCCCTCAACTTTCTAATATGTTTTAAACCATAATAGATTCCCTGCTTTCACCTGTGCACATGGGACACAGCGAAAAAATGTATTTATTCAGAATTGCAGGGATCACCCAAATGATAATGAGTTCCCATTTAATTTTGCATTAAATTTGAAGATCAAAGCCATTTTCGATGCAGAAGTTAAAGCAGTGTGTGCAAAGTGACCTGTTACACAGTCCTACAGTGGCAAATGTAAAAAATGCTGAACAAATTTATGTTCGCTTAATGGCAAACACAAAAAGTAACCATATAGTTATGTTATATTCATAAGCAGCCTACAGACTGCAAATGCATTCAGACTGTCTATTGCAACTATTAAACGTGGTGGTAGACCATAACAGCATGGTATTCATTATGTTCAATAATTGCACTACAATGTTAAATGACAACAAGAAATTTTATGTTATATTTTGGTGTTCCCAATATTCCAATAATAATAATAATAATAATAATAATAATAATAATAATGCATAAATACGTGATATGGAATTTGAAGAGCTGTTTTAATAATTCGAAGTATTTACTAGTCCTTTAAATTGACCAGATGCGACCGATTCTGGAAAAGTTCTGGTTTGCAGAATGCAAAGTTCAAATTATGATTAGAATTTATGTTAAAATTGTGTCATTTCTCCAGGTTGACAAGAAATAAGCAACCGTTTAACTATATTTAATGGTTTATGCAAGCAGTAACAGCTCTGCGTCATATAACGCAATGTGTAAAATATTTACTCAACTACTGTACATAGCATGTTTACTATATTCAAATTGAACGGACTTCCTCTTCACACCAATATGCAGAAAAAAAAGTATTTCCCATATTTAAAGATATAACGGGGTGAGCTAAGGAACTAAGTGTAGCGTGAGAAGGATTTGCTTGACAGAAATGTCCTGAGTTAGCCTGAAAAAATAATAAAATAAAAAAGCTCCAACTGGTGAAAGTCACTGCATGATTTACAAGTAAAGGATGAGCAAGTACTGTATTTGAAATAACAGGCCATAATATTGTAATACAACTTCAAAGTTCTCCAGCAGATGGAAAAAGAAAACAATGCACATATTATATTACTGTGCTTCACCAGTGAGGCTCGACTGTCGTTTCTGACAAGAAAAAATCCATTATATACAGTATTTAGACCACACTGGTGTCTGCGACTCAAAGTCAAAACATTGCGTGCGAAGCACTGGCTAACGTGGAGATCTGGTGACCAGCTACAAGGGAAGATGCATGTTCATGAATGTGTCCTTTGAGTGGTGCCAACCATGGACTGGCTACATTTATATTCTAATGGAGGGTAATGAAACTTCAAACAGGCCCCTTCACTGTGAGTTGTGTTATTATGGTTTAACATAATAGGCGAGCTTAGTCATATCCATGGTCTCTGCTATTTGTGTCCTTAAATTAGTGTTACAATGAATGAGTGCAAAGGTTACCGTGGAGACGGAACAGACAAAAGAGAGAGAGGAGAAATGTAAAAACAACTGCACAATAATCTCATGCTTACTCTTCCCATCTGGGAAGCATCCACCCTTGATTGGCAAAAGAGCATGTAGTATGTACTGCATCTGTAATGCGTATTTAAAAATGAAAAATATATTAGGTTAAAAATATACTGCATTCAGAAACTATTCAGACACCTTCACTTTTCCTCATTTGGTAATGTTGCCCCCTTCGGATTAAACCGAATAAATTCATTATGTTGCAAAAAAAAAAAAAAAAACACCATAACAAAAAGTATAGGTTTCATAGGATTCTATTTCTCCCCACATGTGGCCACCGCTGTACGTTATTATAGGGATGCCGGAAGATGAGCAGAGCCTTGTCTCCTCCACATTTATGCTTACCATTCAATCATTCAGACTACAGATTTTTATTTATTTATTTATTTAACCACCAGAACAGCAGAAATCTTCCACAGAATCCTGCCTCACACAATGATCTTTTTTTTTATTATATTTTTTATGATTCTTTATTTTAAGCGTCATAAGAAATATTTGTTTAAATGTGATATTACAAAAGCTGTTTGTGTGTTTACTTCATTTTAAATTATGAAAACGTTATGAACTTTAATTTAATAAAATCATAGAAACATTAAGTCCACTAACGCTGTATATAGTGAGGTATTGGTAATATGCATCAGACAGAAACCTTTCGTTCCATCTGCCTTGTTTATAGATGAGTGAAGATTGTACATTTGTTCTTTGATTCATTCATGTTAAAAGACACAAATTAGTAATTTGTGTATAGTTATTTTGTTTGCACAACATGGCGCATCAGTGTGAAACTGATTCCTTATGATCCCAGAACCATTTTCTTTTTACCATTTTAAAGGTTAGAAATTTTACATTTTTAAACGATTAAATAAATTAGATCTGAAATGAAATCTAAAGCTGAATGTGTTCATCAAAAAAATGAAAAGCTGATTTTATATACAGTACTTTGCCAAATCCAACTAATCCAACTTTGTATATCACCAGTTGCTGCTTACTTTTACATGTAGCATTTGCAAAAATTATTTATTCACTAGAATATTTTGAATAGATTTGAATAGAAAGTTTTATAGATGCAGCTCCAAGTTGGTTATGATCCCCTATGCCATTTACACGCCCTATATTCAGGTCTCGTGATATGCATCACACTGAGGCCAGAATCCACAAAAAACTCCACTTCCCAGAACACAGCGTGGTTTACAATTACTGCCGTCTGGGACTACAATCTAATCATGCATATGTGTTCCTAATCACACTCACACCCTATATAAACAGACTTTTGACACTCACACATACACACAGCGTGAAGTAGCGCTCAGTGTGCCTTTAAAGGGATCTATTAAATGAATTAAAAATCAGGTCTCCAGTATGTCCTAATACATTTTTGTATTGGCTAGGGTTTAAACTAATCAATAATATTTTCCCCTAATGTGACTTTATATAAGAAGATACCCTGCCTTGTTGCTCAGCTCCGCTCTTCTCTGGTGGGATGTGCCTCCGCAGTAGTGCATTCTTTTAGTTTTATCATATTTTTTTATTTTATCTTAATAAGCTCAGTTTTTGCGTTTTGGATTTCTCCACTCTCTACTGTTTATATCTGTTTAAATGTATTGCTTTATACTGTGGAATTGTTTGTAGGTGTCTTCTAATAAAAAGCTAGACTATGACTCAGTGTGAAGGAAAACTCATATGAACCAGGTTGCAAATTAAAATATGTAGCATAATAATACAACAATGTTAAACCTGGTGCCCTCCTGTGGACTGGCTTCCCATTCGAGGTAAATCCTACCTCACATCCATCCCAGAATGAGATAATAAAGACATAAAATTACATATTTACTCTCAATTATCTCAGTTTCTTAATGAATATTTGTTACCTATTAAATGTATATAAAAAATAACTTATTAAAACTTATGAAACTTATTAAATCTTCAATTTTACCAAAAATCGTTGATAAATATTTTCCTGATCCTTCAAAAGAATTGATAAAGTTTTAATACTAAACATTGTTTTTAAAGCACTTTAATAAACACTATCCAAGCTGACTCCGCCCACCCTGCTGGCAAAGTCATTTTTTCCCTCTTTCTTATACTGTGACAAGGGATCCTCATGTAAATATTCTAAAAAATATGATTTTTCACTGTGGGCTCCCTAATAATCTAACACGCACTGGCCATATCTCAGCAAGCAGACACGATACAGTAATCAACAGCTAACAGATTATTTAGGAGCTTATAGAACTAGGAATAAGAAAAATGTACCCAATGCAATTTGCAACCTGATTTGATGTGATGTGTCACAAATCTTCTTGTTTGGCTTGTATAAGACAAAAATTACACACTGCACACTGCATCAATTTATATATATATAGTCATGATACACTGGACCCTTAAATCGTAACATCTGTGCCCCTGATCATTTAAGAAATTATGTGATCAGTCGATCATGTGGCACAACACAAAGCAAAAAGTCACACAGATACAGATCAGGTCTTCAGCTAAAGTTTCTACCAAACATCACACTGGGGAAAGATTTGATTTCAGTGAATCAGAGTACGGCATGACTGTTGGTGTCAGACGGTCTGGTCTGGGTATTCATACACATACTTTCATCGAGGGATCTTGTTCAAAGAAGTCAGAGAAGAACGGCCCGACTGACAATAAAGCAGAAAAGCCTCACAAAACGTACAACATGTCGGACATTGTGGTGGACGTATTACAACAGCAGAAAACCTATATCTCCACTCCTGCCAGCCAAGAAGAGGAAACTAAGCCTACAGTGGGTACAGACTCACCGAAACCAGACAGTTAACGTTTAGAAAAAAATCAAACCTCTTCAAATTTTAAGTGAGCCAGTTTCTTTATCTCCACTGCATGTAAGTGTATACAAATAGTTTTCTCTGCATGACTGTACCACTAAAAGCACTAACTCTGGAATTCACAGACAAATGTGTCAAGAAATTATTACTAATATTACTATGCATACATACCAGGTCTGTTTTATTATATGATATATGATTTATCTTATATTACTCATTGTTTTTATGGCATTACAGTATATTATTATTTTAAAATATGAGATTAAATTGAATATTTTAGCTATACATACTTTATCCGTAGCAAATATTATCACAACTACAGCAGATAAATACCAATACATCTCCCCATTATCAGTGAATAAGAATGTGACTATTGTGAATTAAATGTCCACATATCATAGTTTGTATATACTTTGAGGAAAATGTTGATTAAGCTGAATTTCAGACTACAAGGGTGTTCAAATCAAACTTGGACTTGAGATGAAATTTCTTGTGAATTAAGGCATAAAACTGAATGACTTTTACAGAAGACCTGAAGCACAGTACAGTGATGAGACTCCTGGTTCAAACGTTTTTAAAGAAGGCCATGCATCCGTGAATGACGATACTTGCCGAGGTGGATCCTTGCCCACTGCAGTTGTTTCCCATGAACATTCAGCAAAGTGAAACGCCTGATGCATGGAAAACTATGGATAATTTGTTGCCAACTTGCATAAGAGATGCATCTGTCTGTGTGAACTGTAGCCACAATCATACAAGAACACCGCTCGCACGTTACAGAAACTCGGCTGGGAGTTATTGCCACATCCCCTGTATAGTTCTAACCTCATGTCAGGCCGCCTTCACATGTCTGGGCGATAAAAGGAGTTCCTGGGAGGCCGGGTATTTCAGACGTGAAGCAGGCAGTCACAGTGTACTGAGAAAACTTCCCACCCTGATGGCATTCATGCACTATTTATACAGTGGAAAAAGTGCATTAATGTTGCGGGGGAGCATATACAGAAATAAGGTCGTTTTTACTCTGATAAATCTGTTCTGTTATCCTGCACAATCAAAAGTCCTGTTTTGACTAGAACGTCCCTTGTAGTACTAATAAACAGAACCCTCAATTGAGGTTATATGAAATGACAGGAAGTGCTGAAAAATATTATCATGATAATGTATTACCCAGGAAATCATACCATGCTTCAAATTCAACGGCAGATTCAACTCTTTGCAATAATTTACTGGATTGTATTTAAATGTTTTAACAGTTTTTTTTTAATTACCCAACAGAGCTTTGTATGCAAACTACAGTATATAATATATTATTTGGAATTAATGTACCCACCAGTATTTGTCCAAGCATTATACAATTTGAGCAGGCCCATTTTATGGTATGGTTAATTGTTATGTTTGAACTTGGCATTGATGTTGGCATTTTTCCTACTGGCAACAAATGGCCTTGACCTTTATTTTCAGGCACTAAAAATAAATTCAGTGATGGTCGAAACATCCTTTAAGTACCTCTTTGTAAGTACAAAATGTGAATAGGATCAGGCTGTACAACAAAGTTATGGTATGTAATAAAACAGGTTGGAATTTAAATAGAAAATCGTAAGAAAAAAATCCATACCACTAAAACACAAAGACTGCAGTGAATGTTGGACAAATGTTTTTGTTTGTCGGTATTAAATTTATGATTCATGCTTTTTATGCTTTAAAAAGTCACTGCACACTTACAGCTAAACATGAACTGAATACCTATGTACTGTAGCTTTTATCGCCTTATGAGGAAAGATTACAAACAGAAATGGCTGTGTTGTGAATGTCAGCAATGTAGAGTACTGGGGAAGACTTGTACTGTAGGATAACACTAACTATGAACTATGATTTAGAGAACGGGCAAATGAATAACAATCCCGTTTAGTGCTGTTTTATGGATGTCAAACCATATACAGTATAAATACTATAATATAAATAACTATATAAAAGCTGTTTAGCTTTTTCCTTTTAATTTTTAATTATTTTGTAGTATATCTTATGTTTTGTTGTGTATTTGTCTAGTGTTGTACAGTACTGTATTGTTTTGTCTGCTATTGCTTTGTTTTCGTTATTATGTTCTTAATTAGCATTGTTCTGTTGTTATGACTGGCTTGAATGTGACTGCAGATGAAAATCAGCTCTAAGCTAATTCCTTTACAATACATCAAATTCCAATCATTCCATGATTAATATAATTTATTTGAAAATAAAATGAAACATAAATGTGTTTATGTGCTTATGTGAAAGAAATTGAATTTTCTAATAAGTAATAAAATTAACTTATCTTGAAACTAATATCAAAGTTGTTTTGCTTAAAATTCCATTCATTATCTATACATTTTATACTGTTTAATGTTGCAGGGGAGCCTTTCCCAAGGAACTCAGGGCACAAGGCACTGGATTGGGTGCCAACAATTTCAGGGCAAAATCATACACACTCACACAACTACAGGCAATTTACATATGCATGTCATTGAACTGCTAGAGGAAATCGAAGCACCCAAAGAAAGCAAACTCACACAGAGTAAAGGCAAGATTCAAACCCCCAAACCTGGAGTTGCGAGATGACAGTACTAGCCAATAAGCCAGATTACAGTTACAGCCCATACGAACACTAGTACAAAGTAGGCCCAAAAGTCAACTGATTAGAACAACACATCACAATCGCTCACAAACCTTCTAAATGGTTATGAGAAAAATCAAACTCTCGGATGCATGTACTGGAAACACTTTACAGGAGATGTTTTCACTTCGAACCTCTCAAGAAAATGTGGGTTTCCAAAGAAAAATAAACAAAAGCCACGTTCATGTGAGTCACGGCAATTTTCTTCATCAGTCCCTTGCTTAAATCCACAGGAAAAAAGAAATCATTCGGCCTTTGCACTACAGTTTAAAAGTGCATATCTTACTGTGGAAGAAGCTCTTGACACGGAGGTAACTGACGCTGAGGCGTAACACGGAAAGCTTGTCGAGTTTGGAGATGATCTCAGGTGGGAAAGGTAGCAGACCGGCCAGACGATCTAGCTCTGCATTCAGCCGGTCTCTGTGCCGTTTCGATGGGTTCGACTTCTCGCTCACGGGTGCAGCTTTTCTACTAGACATAACAAAATACAATACGGACATTAGGCTGAATCATGGCATTGATTTTTACAAGAGACTGTAAAGCTATAGACTTTTTTTTCATAGGTTTTCAGTGGCCCTACAACAGGTGTTTCACAAGAGATGAGCTGAGCTCTATGAACTTCATGAACTTAATTGTTTTAAAACATATCATGTATATTACTTTGATCAGAAATTGAATGACTAGAAAGGGATAATTAATAGATTAGCTCTTACACTCATTACCACCACGTAAATGAAGCTTTTAGTAGAAGAAAACATGCACAGGCTGAACCAGACCCACACACATGATTGATG
This sequence comes from Clarias fuscus, assembly GCA_030347435.1. Classification (NCBI taxonomy): domain Eukaryota; kingdom Metazoa; phylum Chordata; class Actinopteri; order Siluriformes; family Clariidae; genus Clarias; species Clarias fuscus. The sequence continues at coordinate 15,152,643 of CM059226.1, forward strand.
GAACTCTGTCTCAAATATTTCGTTCATAACATATAAAATATCAAAATAAAAATGAAATACTCAACTGCTTCTGCACGGGCTTCCTGCGCTTCCGACCGGCGTACATGCAGTCTCCCGGGGGTATCATCTCTCACACGGAAAGGGTGCTAGAGGAGTGATATCCAAGGCTTTTAATTTCCCGAAAGTTACTTCTACAAGCGTAGAAAACCAAACAATCGCAATGGTTTAAAACTTAAATATACGCAGCATCAATATTATCCTACGTGCTCAGTTCATAATGGAATTATCTATTAAGTGTGTATACAATTTATATTTAAACTTGTTCTAAATTGCATGTCACCATCTCTATAACACCATACATATACTTAAAAACATCCAAACACACACACACACACACACACACACACACCATGCTCTAACAAGGACTAATACATAACATATTTGACATATCTGGATAAAACAGGCTACATACCAAAATAATCTTCTGCGTCCCAAAGATGAGAAGTAGCATTCAAATAATTATTCTACGAATTTTATATTGCATTGAATTAACTTTATTATTATTTTCCCCCCCCTTTGAGTTTGCACCGCTCCAGGCAGAAAGATGACTGTTTTATACCCGACTTCACTTCCTCGCGTTTCAGGTGGCGGATTCCTCTGAATGACATGCTGCTCTCTTCGCACGCAATGCCGAGCCACGGCGCGTGCGCGCGCATACAGACACACGCGCACGCGCGCGTGCACACACTAACGCTCAACTCCCGCTTTATCTCACGCGGCACTGGCGCCCAGGACGTTCTTTACGCACGTTATGAGAGAAATTACTGTTTCGACACGGTGTAGTTTAAGATAACTTTAAATGTATTCTGTTTCTAACACCTACTTCACTAACGTTCCACTAATATAGTCAAGTCAAGTCAATTTTATTTATATAGCGCTTTTAACAATTGACATTGTCGCAAAGCAGCTTTACACAATAAAAAGAAGTAAGTTTTTATGCAATGTATATGAATCAAAATGATAAGATTGTCCCCGATGAGCAAGCCGAGGGCGACGGTGGCAAGGAAAAACTCCCTGAGATGGTAATAGGAAGAAACCTTGAGAGGAACCAGACTCAACAGGGAACCCATCCTCATCTGGGTGATAACGGATAGCAGGAATTGCTCAGCATAATAATGTGTAAGACTGGAAGTTCAGTATAACAGGAGATGTGTTTAAAATTAAAATGAGTCCAGTTTGTTCCCGGAGGCTCAGGTAGACTGTAGGGGATTCCGGTCCTGAGTTATCGAACAACTGAAGTCACAGGTCCCCAGAGCATCAATCGATGACAGGAGAGTCTTCATGGAAACCATCCCCAGCCACCATACGAATCCAGGCAGACCACACGGGGCATCCATGCGACGAGATCTCCAACCAGAAGCAGGACTCCAGGATGGGTTAGACGGCTCCAGAGGGCAGAGGGGTCTGGATCACTGGCAACTCAGGAGCGAAACATGTATAGCTCGACAGAGAGACAGAGAGAGGGAAAGGAGAGAGAGAGAGAGAGAGAGAGGAGAGAGCAGAAAAGGAGAGAACAGAAAATAAGGAGAGATGGCAGTTAGGTATGGTCACAGTCAACATGTATAGGTGAATGTATATTTAGTGCAAAGTGCAAACAGGGACTCCGGCAGGACTAACTATAACAGCATAACTAAAAGGGAGAGCCAGAAGGAAACACAAACATGAGGGCTCCCTGAGATGTAAAGCAACCAATCACCTCACCGTCAACAAACCATCTTAAACCCAAGGGCTTTGGTTTCACTAGCTATTTAAATCGAGTTAATGTCATGTAGTCATCCAGTACACCACTGGAACTGTAGCTACACTGCAGTTTTGATCCTGTTTTTATCAGACAGTTTTTATCAAACCTGCAATGACATTGAATCTAAATGCATATACTTCTGTATGGAGCTGGTCCCCCTTTCGCACCTATAACAACTTCCACTCTTCTTGGAAGGCTGTCCAGAAGATTTTGGGAGAGATTCTGTGGGAATTCCTGGCCATTCATTCTGTGGAGCATTTATGAGGTCAGGTGCTGATGTTGGACGAGAAGGCCTGGCTCCCAATCTGCGTTCCAGTTCATCCCAAAGGTGCTCGATGGGGTTGTGATCAGTCAAGTTCTTTCACACCGAATTCATCAAACCATGTCTTTATAGTCCATGCTTTGTTCCATGGCACAGTCAGCTTGGAATAGAATAGAAAAGGGCCTTCCCCAAAGTGTTGCCACAAAGTTGAAAGCATTGCATTGTCCAAAATGTATTGGTATGCTGAAGCATTAAGATTGCCCTTTGCTGATAATAAGGGGTCTGATTAAAACACATGAATTCAACAATTAACAGGTTTGGCCAAATACTTTTGTCCATATATTGTATAATACAGACTGATTAAAAATGTAGCATGTATTGTTAAGGTTGGATGGTGGACTCAATCTTCGTCTACACTGCCTTATCCTGCATACCGGGTCAAGGGGTACCTGGAGCTTATCTCAGGAGACTTAGGACACAAGACGGGGTTAACCCAGGACAGGGTGCCAATCCACATACACACACACACACACACACACTCACACACTTATTCAGACGAGCAATTTGGGAACCCCAATTAGCCTAATCTGCGAATGAAGCACAGGGAGAACACCTAACTCCATGCATACAGACCCCGGAACCGGTGAGGTGCAAGGCGACAGTGCTACCCACTAAGCCAAAATGCCGCCGTTATTGTAGACAATAAAATATTAATTTTGCTATACATGCAGGGCTATGTAGTATACCAAGTATATATACTACATAGCCCTGCATGCCTATCAGTGCAATCAGATAGCACTGAACTTCCAGAAACAGCAAGGGAAAGAGGAAACCATACTCATTCAATTAAAACCACACTGAAGTGTTACAAACCACATATTTGTTATTTACTATACATAAACATTGGGCCTTACTACGGATTTTACTGTACTCATTGACTGCTCCTTAAGTGGGCAAGTAAAAAGCTTTATTTAGCAACAGTAAACCCCGGCAATTGGAGTGCATGCAACCTGGCAAATTTTTAGTGTACGGGTCACAACACGGGTGAACTGACAAATGACTTTCAGCTGTTGGATTCAAGAAATTAATAATTTCATGGGTACTGAGCAAATAACTCACTTTCAGGAACCACTGTATGCTGGTCAGGGTTACAGTAAATCCAGACCCTAACTGGACGTGAGGCAATGCACCTTGGATGGGATGCCGGTGCTTCTGAGGGCACCCTGCTCACACACACATTCACACACTCATTCACAACTAGGGACAATATTTCATAGATGATTTTGGTTTTTGAAATTTTGGAGGGAACCCAAGGACTCAGAGGAAACTCATTCAGACCCTGGAAGTACATGAACAGAAATGTCACACAAAGAATATAAATGTGTACTTTATTGCTGTGAGGTGGCAGTGCTACCTGTTATGTCACTGTGCCACCTTTATTAAACAAATGATTTAATGAAAACATTAAAAAAAATGCATATATTATTAATTTTATTCATTTAACCCTTATGTATATTGCTTATCCTGTGTAGTGTTGCTGGGGGGCATGAAGCCTATCACACACTAAGAACATATTTTGAACAAACAGATTTGAACTGGTAAAGATGAAAATGTGCAATAGCAAGAATAAATAACAGTTCAAACAGGGACACAAATGTTTGTGCAGCACAGGAATCTTTCATTGGTCATGTTTTTGTAGATAATACTCAGCAGGAATCCTAAAGTTGGAAAACCATTTATACAGTAATATAGTTGTAACAAAGTTGCGATGATGTCCATCTTCAGGACAACAATATACTGAAAGTTAGTTTTAATGACACTGATAATTTTTTTTAGATAATATTGAATAAATTACCTAAATACAACATTGGAAATACAAAACAAGAAATTTTAGTGGCTTGTTCTGGGCACTGGTTTGGCATTAATATTGTTTTGAAATGTTTTTATAACATTGTGTTACCTTAGTATGATGTGGTTAATCATTTAATCAATTAAATTCTAACTTTTAATAAGGGTAAGTGGTGGTAAGTGACTGAGGTACCAGGTTGCTGATCCTGCCACTGCTGGATCACCACTATTGGGTCCTTGAGCGGAACCCTGCATCCCATACAACCTAGCCACATCATGCAGTGCTGGTGCCAAGCCCAGTAAGGAAATGGGAAGATTGCCACAGGAAAGGCATTCAGCATAAAATTTATGCCAGATCTTGCGGATCAGATGATCTAACATGGCGACCACTAGGATAAATAGTAATTTAAAAAAAACTTTTAAAAACAACCCAATACCAACATTGTCCCAACATCTGTAATGTTGTCAAATTAATGTCATGAATTAAGAAATTCCTGCTGTTAATGCCTCCTGCTATTAATGATCATAATTTCAAAATGCAATCATTAATCATTGTCGTATAAGTGAAAAGAACACGTCAGAATATACTGTTTTTTTCTCAACTTCAGCACACATTGTTTTATTTCATACTCTTTAAAAGATTAATAATGGATAGCAAATAATCATGACAATAATCAGCATTTCATGCACCTTATCTATAATATAAGGAACACAGATTTCCTCTAAGTTTAGTTGAATTTTGGAATTTTTAAATAGTTTACACCACAATTACTCACAAAAGACCTGGAGCTATAACAGACCCAATTACTTGTGCAGTAGGCCTTTTTTAATGTTTTTTTTTTTTTCAGTTTCCATTTTCACCACTAGGTGCACACACACACATGCTACCCAGTGGTTGCACAATATCTAGACAGTTGAGTAAAATCAACAGAACATCAGCTTATATTTGTTCATTCATTCATTCAGTCATCGTCAATACTGCTTATCCTGTGTGCAGGCATCGCAGACCACACACTACAATCGATTTGGGAGCGCCAAGAAATCTGCATGCCCTTGGACTGTGAGAGGGAACTGGCACACCCAGAGGAAACCCACCAAGCACAAAAAGAGGATATGCAAACTCCACGAACACAAGATGGGAATCGAACCATCGACCCCAAAGGTGTAAGGCCACAGTGCTAACCACTATACCACCATGCCACCCTTACATTTGCTAACAAGTTTTATAGTTTTTAAATGGTTAGTTGTTTAAAATTCTTCAGGGTAACTCCCGTGTTAACAGTAAGATTTATGAATTTATTTATCTTATTATGTTACAGTAAGAAAAACAAAAACTACAACATCTGTAGGAAATACAGTACCATCTTTCATTATAAGAGTTGTGTTCCACTAATTTGATTATATAAGTACCATTCCAAGAGTGCTCTTGTTTGATGTCAGCGATCTGTTCTCTATAAGCATAAACACTGCTCTTAAATTCCACCAAATTGTTTTGTCTGTTCCTAAATGAGGACTGGGAACCTCCAGCCTACTCTGGGTCCATCCTTGGAGATTGATACCATTTGTGTGGTTGAACTGATGGTTGTATACAGCACATGAGTAGACGATTTAGTGCTATTCACTCCCATTGTATAATTTTGAAACCTTGAAAACCCAGAGGGTCTGCGTCTGACCCACCAATGTGAGTATAAATGTGTGTCCATTCGTTATCTAAGATGCAACTTAAACAATGCATAGGCGAATACACTGTGATGTTGGCAAATTGATAAAATTATATACAGTAGTTCCAGTTTAACAGGTACATTGATTTGCTGTTGTCAAAAAGCCATTTTAGGACTCTGAAGCATGACTACCAGATCTGCAAGTTTCAAGTTAGCTGACAAGCTTGGTAAGAAGGCAGAATGGAGTTCTCATAACGACCTCTTAAGGTTTGTGCTTTGTCCATGGTAAGTCCATGCCGTGTTGTAGAAGACCCCACTAAGTCCATGTTACATTCTTCTGGTGCTTACCACATTTATGGCACGTACACAGCAGGTTATCAGCATGTCTACTTTATGTCATGTTCAGAGTATTTAGTATAAATACTGCCCTGTGGAAGTGGTTGGTGATGAAACAAACTGTAGTTTTTGTCTTTCTCTTCACTGTTCACCCAGTGTTATTGACATCACGAGCTGTGTTTTCCTTGGCTAACTTGTTTAATGTCTAAGTAATTTTTCTTTTTTATGACATACCAAATTGTAGCTATACCCAAAGCTCTGATAAAACTTTCCCTCTTTTCTCAGCTTAAAAATGGCTTGTATTTCTCCAAGACAGTTCTCAAATAAATCAAAGAGATGAAAATGCACAAGGAATTCATTTAGGTTTACCTTGGTCAGGGTCATGGTGGAGATAGAGCCAACTACAGAAAACTGGAAGTAAAGCGTGGGGGGATTCAGCTAAAACAGGATGCCAGATCATTGGATGGCATTACTCACAAACATTCCTACACTCATTAACCCCCGATCGGAAATTCAGCATCACTTATCTGTATTTCTGTATGCTTGTAAAAACTGTGGGAAACTGGGCATAGCATGCAAAACTGCACACAGACTGTAACCTGAGCTCAGTGCATGAAGCTGTGAGAAGGCACTAGTATCCACAGTGCCACCATGCTGCCCCCTACATATTTGTAATGTTAATAAAGCTTGTGGTTTTTAAAAGGGGATAATAAAGGAAGCCATCAGTATATAAAATATTATACCAAAAGACATGAAAGGCCGCATTTTAAGTTAAAAACCATTAAAAAAACCCTTAAAAGCATGATAGTAGTGGCACTTAGTAGGGCTTTTAATTGGGATTTAAATTTTTACAATTCATTAAGCGGATGAGGTTTATTTTAGCTTATTGTTCCATTACAAGAATTGAAAGAATTTAAACATTATTTTTTACGCCGTGCCACAGCAGACGCAGAACAATCTCAGGTTAATATCATTAAAAATCAAAGACACACTATTATATAAACTAAGGTAAAAAACACACTCAATTTTAGTTTTTAAAAACTTCAGTCATTTTATGCTACCATTTGCATCTGGGGCATTAGGGCATCCACTGTGTTTACATGAAAGGTCATTTCGTGTGAAGCTTTAATTCACTATATCAGAATTCCAGTGTGTCAAAAGTTTGTGTACGTCAAGTCGACTTAGCATCAACAGTCAAAAATCAGAAATTGGTGTAATGACTTTCAGATGCCTCTTGTTGTCCAACTCTTAGAACTTAATGAGAGTGCAGAAGTGGTTCTATTTAAGAGCACAAGCATCTTGAGAAAGTGGAAATTCAGGCACCCCAGGAAAATTTCATTAAAAAAAAAAGACATTTCTGGTTCAATGGGACCACCTACACTATAAGCATGTATCAAAACCTTCTAGATCTTGGCACCACATAGACACTGAATCAATCAGGAACAAGGTACAAATTTACTCCCAGGAATGAAAAAAATTTGATTCAACACGTTCAACTAAACTAAACTAAAAAAAAAAACAAAGGAAATGGCAAAGGAATTGGAGCCCAGTACCTACTGTAAGTATTTACACTCAGCTTAATGGCATGTCCTGAAAGGATGTTGTGTGAGGAAGAAGCCAATACTCAAAGAGTGATATTAAAAAATCAAACTGAAGTCTGAAAAAGCTTTTTGGTAAATGTTCTTTGATCAGATGAAACAAAAATAATTTTTCTATAATGATTAGAGCAGTTGGCTATAATGATCTGTACAGGGCATGCAGGGATAAGAATAGGGCTTTTAATATATATATATAAAAAAAACACACACACACCAATTCAACTGTGAAGCAGTATCATCTTATGAGAATTTTTGCTGGAAAACAGACTGGTAAAGTTCTAAACAGAGATGGCATCAGGTTTATTTAAAACCCCATTGAGATCAGGCAGGAAGTTAAAACTAGACTGAGGAGGTTCACAAAGCTGACTGAGTTACATCAGTTCTTTTAGTTGGAATGAGCAAAACTAGCGGCAAGGAAATGTGAAAAGCTTACAGTATGGAGGCTAGTCCTAGGATCTGATTGCACTTTCAGTAAGCAAAGGAAAGGCAAATGTTACCAGTTTCTTAACTGTTTTTTTTATTTATTATTATCTTATGAAAATAGACTCCCTATTTCACTTAACACAGGAAATGAAGGGTAACATGAGACTGAGTTTAAAATGTCTTTTGCATATATTTCTGTAAGCATTTGACCTCAACTTTATATCTGGCCCAAATGAGAAACACAAGTTGTTGGCATGACAGCATTTCCTTTTATTATTATTTTTTTTGTGGTAACACTCATGAGCCAGCTGATGGTAACATCTCTTTACAACCAGCGTCCTATCAGATGCAAGGTCAAATGCTCTGATGACACGTTTGTTCATTTCATTTGCAAAATATCTGACTATACAGTAAATGAGGTGAAGAGATTTGTTTGTGTTTCATGTTTTCATTACATTTTTTCCATTAACTTTGAAAAACTTTGTACATTAACCTTGACAGAAAGCAGATCCATGTCCTTGAAAGCATGAACATTGAGATTAAGGAAAAATTGTTCATGTGAAGAAAGAGGGCCTTCAGGTCAGTTAATATTTTTTTAAAAACACCCACACAAGCGTCATTTGGTCTAGATTCCAGGCTCACCCATGGGGGAGGGAGTAACAGCATACTCCAGTGTTATATTAAGTTTTGAAACAATGTGGTAAAAAAAAAAATGCATTAAATATAAGAGCTTTAGTGCTGATTGCATCTAATTGCATAAATCTGATTGCATAAAAAAAAAATCTAAATTGCAACACAGACCTGTGCAGGTATTTAATCCCAAATGCCTGCGATTTATTATAGATAATAATATACCGTAAGCACAGCCCTAAAGAAGGTACACGCTCAGTTTACTAGACAGTCATTGAAAGTGATCACAAACCTTTATAACGTCTGCTTTATGTCTGAGCTCCCTCACGACAGTATCTCAAAAAAAAAAAAAAAAATTTAGAAATATGGAAGACCTTTTGACTGAATGTAATGTTTCTCAAGTTCTATTCATTCTCAAGTTCATATAATAAAATGAAAAAACATTTTATAAAACACAAAATAATGTTTAAAACACATATTGGATCCTTAGTCTATAAATCATAAATGATCCACTGTTAATGGCGAAAAGGTTTGTGAAAGATTATGCTTTCTTTTCTTGCAGCCTGTACATACAATATTACTAAATGCATCTACAATACATATAAATGAACATGAACATCATTCTCTCACCAGATGAACACCGGGCCGGTTATTAAAATCTCAATATATTAGTATTTTTAGGTAATATGGTAGTGCAGCAAGTAGTGTTAGCTCCCAGCAGTGTCAGAGTCCCAGGTTCGATCATAAGCTTGGGTGTCTGTGCATGTTTTCCAGTAGTAACACTAAATCTCACATTTTCTTTCCTGCACTAAAATATGTTTAAATTACATTTTGGATAAGTTTTTATCTTCGTGACCCAAGGCATGCTCGCTTGTGAAGGAGTAATGTGTGAGGCCCACTGCAACTTCTTTGTCGCATTGGTACTAGGAAGTCAACGGGTCCTTAAGTACCTCATTCCCAATGGAACTTCATAGTTTCTTGAAAAAGGTATAAAACTAAATAGAAGTTCCAGAACAGGCACTTTGAGAAGGCACCAATCTCCAGTTCCTCATCTGGCAAGATGTGTTACGATTTGTTAAGAGTGTGCAGCTGATGGCTTGCCCACACTAAAGTTGAAAAAAAGAGAGAGAAATAAAGTTTATTACAGGTACATTAGAACATCCAGATACAATGATATAGCAATAAGTACACAAGGATTCTGCAAAAACTGTACAGTATACCCTATACACCACTCAGCCATAACATTAAAACCACCTAGGATTTCGTTCTCCTTGTACCACCAGAGCAGTTCCGGTCCCTCCGGGCTTGGCTGTGCTGGTTGTCTGGGGGTGTGCTGTGGTGTCTGACAGCAGGGCGTCAAACATGGTGCTTTTCTATCGTGGCCGGGACTGATTTGTTTAGGGCTTTTTGTCTTGCATTGGCTTTTCTGTTAGATTAGACCGTATGGACTGGCCTTCGGTAGTCCTTGGACTGGCCATGATCCAGTCAACAGTCTGCTGGTGATCAATAATGTCCACTTTATTTATCACTAGTCATAATGTTATGACTGATCTGTGTATCAGGATAAGCTTTTATTCGTAATACTCAAAACATGGATAACCTGTAGGATGCTGGTTACTTGCACTACTTCCAAAAGACGACTGGAAATTGTGGATCGTTTCCTGCAGTATCTGTCTTTCTCTTCCCTGAAATTAAAACATATCATTACAACAGACCAGTCTATTGTAATATATTAATAGCAAGACATAAAAATTGAGACAAAGTTGACTAGTTGTCTTAAAAAAAAAATAAATAAATAATAAAATAAAATAAAAACACCTTTCCAGCATTAAGTTCAGAAATGGCTGCCAGAATCTGTTGTCTGGGCCCGTCTGTTTTAATCCCCAGCTCCTGCAGATCTCTGTCAGTCAGAGTCAAAAAGGCCTCCATGTCTACCTGTAATTAATAGTAATGTGTGCACAAATGATCACATGCAAGCATGCAATTACAGGTTTTGAAAAAAGCTGTAACTTTGCCAAGCAGGGAATAAAGCTATTAAATCCACTGCAAATCTCTGTTCTTATTTTCAACATTTGCATCCTTTGCCATTAAGTTAATTAAATAATGTGTAAGCAGAAAGAAAAGTTACAGACTTTACATATATCTAGGTCTGTACCTCCTGTTCTTCAAAGATGGGCTGATATTTCTCCAAGGAAAGTTTTCTTAGTATACCCGAAAGCTCATCTGTAAAAAAGGATAGAAAGTAAAAATAACAATCACAGTGATGTCACTAGGTTTGGAAACAATTCAAAACAGTTTACAATTTTGATTTGTGCACATTTTACCGTGTTATATCTTTATAACTCCAAATTGTCTTGAGTAAGTCTCTACAGGCGTCTCTACAAAGTCCTAAGGGGTTGACATCTGGGACCTGCCTGAGCCATTTAAACACATTCTAAAACCACTCTAGCATTTTTTGGCTGGATACTTTAATTTATCATCATGCTGAAAGGTTAAACCTCACTACAGTGTTAGATTGTGTTGACTCTTGAGCAGGATTTCTTTAAGAACCTCTCTGTATTTGTATGCATTCCTCCTTCAATCAAATCTGACCAGTCTCCCAGTCTTGCTGCTGATAAACCCTCCCCCAACATGATACTGCCACCACCATGCTTCACTGCTGGCATGGAACTAGGGTTAGGGTTAAAGCACGGTGGCCATAAAAATGGTTTATCGCAATTCGTCATGAGTTTTTGCAGATTTGTTGAAGTGATTACGTTTCCAATCTTTCCACACAAAAAATTAAACGTGTTAGCGGTAGCTCACGGAACCTTATGCAACATCGAGCAGTCACTCGCGGTGCCTAACACAGGTTTCGTGTTTTGGGTTCACATTATACCCTCATGAGACCGCCCCTTTAAACGCGAGGGGAATGCCGGTGACGCAGGAGGGTCAGCTGTCCTCGTTTAAAGGCAGCCCCCGGAAAGATGGCAAGGGCGGGGGACAACGCTACATGGTATTTGCTGTGCTTTTGAACATACGCCATTTTATTTCAGAGTGTATTGGACTGTGAACTCCGAAATTCACAGTAGGATTATAGTATTCATCATCAGGACCACTTCCCCACACGAATACACATACAATATACTGGTCTTTGGACCTTTTATACATTCACTTAGACGCTGAAAATATTGTATATAATTGTAAATATTGATATCTGATGCACTACAGTGTCCATTTTTTGTAGAATACATGTGAGCTACTTCTGTGATTTGTTTGCATGTACAAATGTTCGTAGATCCAATGTCCATTCGTATCTGCGGAAATGTGTAACTTGAATGTTGTGAGTTGAAGACTTACTGTACATGTCTTATACAGACAGATGTGTGCCTGTCACCACATAGTCCATATTGGTACAGTACAAGTTAATACAGGGTGATGATACTAGTTCAGTTATGTTAAGAACTGGTGCACAAAAATGCCTGAACATTTTTATTGCACTGACCTTCATCAGTGATGGTGCCACTACTTGATCCACCACTACTTTTAGAGCATGGCTGTGAGGAAGCAGATGATAGCGTTTCTCCGATGAGAGGCTTAGGAGTTGGGGATGGTGATGGAGTCAGCGTGGGGGATGTACTCTTAGACGTGGAGGAATTCCCAGACTGTGGCCTCTTCTTTAGGTCAACCTTCTGCGGAGATTAAAGGTTAATGTTAAGCTGATTAAAATTAACAATACTTATAGAACATACTTGGGGTAACTAATATTGCTTTCAACCAAGATACACACATTTCTGTTAAGAAAACCTGCACACTACCCTTTAAAAATACTGCAACGACAAGGTCAATTCATTTGTTATTGCTATTCATTGAATACAATTTGGACTGGAGATCAAAAGATTAATACGAGACAAGAGATTGGAATTTGATGCAATAAGCAACTTAGATCTGTCCATTTTCTTTTCTTTTTTTTTATTTGTGTAATATTTAAGAACATGTGACTGATGTATTTCCTGTTGCCCAGATGTCAGGTATTAAATTAAATCATCTCAATGTCTACTCTTATTATGAGGTTTCTTATGTGAAGACTACAGAAAAGAACAGCAGATCATGACAGAAACATTGTGAGAAAAAACAAAAACAAAAGTCAGTCATCAACAACCACAACACGGCCTATAATAATCCATGGTTTGAAAAAGACTTTGAGAGCAGAACCACAGGGGCTATACCGCAAGAGGCAAGGCTGGAATTCATAATTAATATAAAGAAAGAATAATCTCTATCAAAAATCCCCAAAAAATAAGCAAGACCCATACCCATCTGGAGTGCAAGTCGCTTGTTACCAGGCTTGGGTTGCTTTGAATGCTGGGCAGGCTATTGTCAGGCATGGTGGGCAGTGGTGTAGTGGTCGATGCCTCATGGGTTGGCGCTTTGACATCAAGCAGGCCTGCGGCCCTTTTCCTTTGGGCAGCAATCTGAGACAGTATGCTGTCAGATGCACTGCCTCCTGAGAAAAGTCGCATGAGATAAAATTGGCAAGATTGAGAAAAGCTTTAGAAAAAAAGAACCAAAATCAAGGATTTCAAATTTGCTACAAAAAGACATCATAGTAATATTAATACTGATGTTAAATAAGGTGCATTTTGTGTCAAACAAGGTAAATCAAGTCCAAACAGGAAAGTCATGCAGCAAGCACCTGAGCACACAATGCTAGCCTGCCCTCATTTCCACCACATAACATAGCATTAATACATTAGCCATGCAGCACAGAGGACAGGCAGGCAGTACCAATTTGCACAGCGGATGTATTCAAACTAGATGTGGCAATATGGTGCACATATTCAAAGACTACTTCCAGTTCCATGAAATCAGAGCTCGGGGACACATGCATGGTGACATTAGGTGGCCAAGGCCCAGCACAGGTAAAAAAATCTGCTAATGCAAAGCAGAAAACAGCCGATGCTGTCAAGCGCCAAATAGAATGCACCAAGGTTGTGTGACATTGATTAGAACATTAAGAGTAAAACATAATTACATAAATCTTGCCGCAGCACTTTAAAAAAAGCAGTTTTTTATTACTACTACTACTACTACTACTGATAATAATAATAATAATAATAATAATAAATGAAATAACATATATTTACCTAATACCTTTTTCAGGCAGATTCCAACCTACATGGTACTGTTGGCTTTATAAGTGAAATTAGCAAAAGCCTTCTTTTTATATAAATTATTATACTGTGTTATTATTAGTGTACCTGAACGATTATGCATGTCAGATGCATGGCGGTTGATCCCTCCTACTCCATTGGAACCCCCCGATGAATGAGGCGAGTTATAGTTGCCCGAGTTGGAGGGGGAGGAGGATGGGACCTTACTCATACTGGAAAACTTCATTGACCTGCTCACCACTCGACTAATGGATGTCTATAATACCAGCAGAAAACAGATACAGATGACCAGGGGGGAAAAAAAACATTGTCCGATAATTGTCTACATGCCTATAAAGCTATCTACATGAAAAAAAAAACTTAATGCTGAATGAATATTAGGCAAATAATTTTATCAATAATTTGCCTATAATAGATTAATTTTGAGAATTTTAGCTTTTATGTGCAGGACATCCCAAAATCCAAATCATCCTCCATCTACTGTTGTGAGACATAATACAGTATATTATACAATATTGCTTCAGTAGTTAAGTATTTAAGTTCAGCCTTTATTCGTCACATACAGTATAAATTACTCACTCACTCACTCATCGTCATTACCGCTTAATCCTGTATTCAGGGTCGCGGGGAGCCTGGACCCTATCCCAGGAGACTTAGGGCACGAGGCAGGATACACCCTGGACAGGGTGCCAATCCATCGCAGGGCACACAGACATACACACACGCACACACTCATTCACACACTACGGCCAATTTGGGAATGCCAATTAACCTAACCTACATGTTTTTGGAATGTGGGAGGAAACCGGAGTACCCGGAGGAAACCCACCAAGCACGGGGAGAACATGCAAACTCCATGCACACAGAGACGGGAATCGAACCTATAAGCAATGATTGGTCATGTCATACCCTAATGGATGCTAAGAAAAACTAAAAAATATATATTAATATTTACATGGCAGAATAAAAAGTGATGAGCAGTACTTCACATCTGAAAAGTCATGCTGTGTCCACTGATCCTAAATCATACCGTGGAAAATACTGTACACTTACAATATACAGGCACTTACAATATCAGAGTTTCCACTGGTGTTAAAGTTGGCTTTGCTTGGTCTCTGAGGCATAGTCAGACGAGACTGCTCACTTGTCTTGCCACCCTCCTTTAAAACCTTTGAACGGTCCGAGTTCCATGGCTCAAAGTTGGATGGAGGCAGGAAGGGTGGGATGACGGCTTTCAGCTTGTCATTGGGCAAGCGAGTCAGAGGTGCACCGTTTCTCAGCTAAACAGAGAGAAAATTATATTTGTTGCAGAATAATACTGCGCAAACAGCAAATCGCAATATGGACATCTGCAATCATTTAATCGCAAAAGGCTGCAATTTATTACAGGTATGATTTAAGTATTTTTTTATTTTTCTAATACTTTTGAGGTGATAAATAAATATTTATCAAGGACCACCTCCAGCCGGATTCTGCTTATGATAGTTTGGAGCTACACATGCTGCTCCTGAGCTACCAGTGATCTAGATCCCCTCTGCACTATGCACCTATCTGACGCATCCTGGTGCTGAACTGGACTTCATGTTAACTTCTTTTATACTGAACTTCCAGCTGCCTAAAACAGTATGTCAGCATAAAATTATTGCTATCTGTTATGACCCAAATGAGGATGGGTTCCCTGTTGAGTCTGGTTCCTCTCAAGGTTTCTTCCTGTTTCTTCCTATTGCCATCTCAGGGAGTTTTTCCTTGCCACTGTCACCCTTGGCTTGCTCATCAGTGACAATCTAATCATTATAATCTGCACATATTTTTACTTGCTCGTACACATTTCCATAATTTTCTTTTCATTTTCATTCATTTGGCATATTCTTAATGAGATGTGGGCCGACATTGGCTGTTAGCTTGATAAATATGTTCGATACGAAATTGCACATTTAATAGTTGCATATCTAATAGATGCGGTTTAAATCACAATATGTTTTTTTTTTTTTTTTAATCAAATCATGCAGGTCTATTGAAAAAGAAGGTTTCAGATACATGAAAGCTTGTGAAAATGCTTACCATTGTAGTAATGAGAAAATCATCTTTGTCACTGTTTCTGCCAAGACCTTCAAAAATCATAGAATACCACAACTGACTTAGACGCTTCATAATCTTATACATTTTGTGATAAACTAGTTCTGTTTGCAATCATATTTGACATAATCCTGCAGTTACATCAGTTAAATATCACACATTTTAAAAATTCTAAGTGAAATAGATTATTCTTAGCTGAATTTTTTCTCAGGGTTGAGTATAAGTAATATCAAACTAATCTATTATTACTTAAGCAAACCTAACTTCAGGAATAACATCTTACCACTGTCTTTGTTCTTATCAGTCCATGCAATGGTGAGGTCTTCCATGTGTGTGCCAGCAGGAGAAACCTTTGCACTACTTGATTCTGAGCTGTTTGTATCTATTCTGTTCTCTGCCTTCATGGTAGCATCCAGCAGAACCCCTGAGTTATCATGGAATGGTGCTAAGCGATTAGGATGGAGCCCATGCCTTAGGGTGTGCGTTAGCTTGAGTCTACGAAAGCGATTGGACATGCGGTTCCACCAGGACTGGAGAGAAAAAAGAGCAATAAAAATAATAAATCTTGTGAGAATAATAAATGTTTTGTAATGGGCTATATTCCAGGTAATCAAAAACATTAACAATGACTTAAACTGGTGAGGAACATTTTTACATGGATCTGCACAGTAACACACACAGACATTAAGTCATGTGTCAGTTACTGTGTACATGTACAGAGAGCCCCACCTTCAGGCCTCCTTTATCATCCGGTGGCACAAGTACACTGGGAGACAGGTGTTTCTTGTTGGAGATCTTGTCTCTGTGCCTACTTTTGTCTTTATCTACCGTCATACACACAGCAGCCAACAGTCTCACTAATTCAGTATCTTGAGAAAAACAGAGGAGAATTTGGACAAAGAAGAAATTAATGAATTTATTTATTTACTCTAGGGGAAAAATGTCATAATTATGGTTACAAAGCTGTACCTCTTGATTATTACTTCCTCATTTTTTTTTACTCTACCTGGGTCATTTAAAAGCATGACTAGGTCAAAGGCTGTGTATCCATTCTTGGCTCTTAGGTTTACATCAGCTCCCTGACTCAGCAGATATTTCACAACATCCTTATTTCTGCAAAAGAAAAAAAGGACAGGATCTCTAAACATTCTTTGAAGTGCAGCATGTCTTGTAGTTACAGATATGTGTAAAAGTTTGTGCCCCCACTTTAAATTCCATGTCATTATTTATTTAACAACAACAAAAAAAATTTAATACTAAGTATTCCATGATTAAATAGCTTGTTGATCCAACTTTAGCAGCAATAACTTGAAGGAACTGTTTCCTGTATGACTTTATCAGTCTCTCACATTGTTTTGATCCATTCTTCTGGATGCAGGACACTGTTAAGGTCCCACCACAGGATTTCAATTGGGTGGAGGTCTAGACTTTGTCTATGCTATCCCAAAACATTGATTCATTTATTTTTCAGCCATACTGATATACTGGTGTGATTCGGATCATTGTCCCGTTGCATGACCCCATTTCGAAAAAAGCTTTAGCGGTCTCACATTTGCCCCCTAGAATACTCTGGTATGCAAAGGAGTTCATGGGCAGCTCAATGAATGCAAGGTGCCAAGGTCCTGTGTCTGCAAAACAAAAAACTGAAATGCTGTGGTTTTGTTTTCAACCTCAGTCATGCTTCCATGTTCTTTTTAGACCATACTTGTTCAGTCTTCTTCTAATTGTGCCATCAGTAATTTCAACATTTAACATGCTCAGTGAGGCATGTAGGGTCTGAGATAAAAATCTTTTTTTTATTATTATTATTATTATTTGCATTGCACGATCTGACCTTGAGGATGTAAACTCTTGGGAAGACGGCCATTGTTCTTGAATGTTTTTCACTTGTGAATAATCTTTCTCACTGTTCCAAATTGTTTGTAAATGGTTTTGTAACCATTATTATATACATTTTATTACCAGATTGATGTGCAGTAACAATTACTTCTTTAAGACCATTGCTTAAGTCTTTCCCTCTTGTCATTGTGTCAACCTGAGTGCTCCAGACAAGAAAACTGCCAAAACTTCTGCTTTTATAGACATCTGCACAACTGTTAGGGATCAATTAATCAAGGGCTGATGATTAGTAGGACTTGGCTGTAACTTACCCTATTAAATCCTATGGAAGTGGCAATGGTATTTAGTATTGACCGCATGTTTCTTGTTTTTGGCTTCATTTTTGTTACATAAATAATGGCATGGTGAAAAAAAATAATATGTCATTGTTCCTCTGTGGTTGTGTTTGCCTAACACTAAGACCTGCTTTGATCAGATGATTTTTATTATGCTCTTACACAAAAGAACTTGGGACAAAAAAAGAGGGCATTAACTTTTACACATAACTACAGTATATACAAATAAAAAAAGGTTTAGTCTGTACTTTTTCTGTCCAGCCACGAAAAACTTTGCCAGTCCTTAGATATTTGACTGAAGTTTAACTTGTACCATAAACGAAACAGAGGTGGAGTAGAGATGAAGTTATGTGCCAGATCAGAAACTGCATATGCATCAAAATGAGTGCATAAATCGCCAATTCAACCAAACAGGTAGTGTATTTGGCTAATGAAGAAAGATGTTCTGCAGAGGACCACTGTAAACAAGGCGTAAGATATTCAACCTGCAAAATTTTATTTCTTTGTATTAATAAGTTAGGCAGAGAGTTCTGCCATAGAGAAAGACAGGCAGAAATGTATGTGGGCTTCAACCTGAAATAATAATATCACTGATTACATTAAAGCTGATCAGCTTGTTTTAAGCTTTAACCTTTTTACTATTTCTAAAAAAAAAATTACTATATGTAGTAATATAGTAACATACTTATGCTAGTATATTATAAATATTAGTAAAAAAAAAAAAAAAAAAAAAAAAAAATTCCTCACCCATGATATGTTGCCTGCATAAGGGCCGTCCAGCCATGGACTCCATCTTGCTTGTCTATGTCCGCACTCCTCTCAACCAGAAGCTGCACCACTTCCAGCAGTCCACTCACAGCGGCAATCATCAAAGGCGATGCCCCATCTGCATTAGCTAAGTTCACCTGAGATGGATCCTCCTCTAGTATCTCCTTCACCAGTTGAGAATTTCCTATCTCACACACACACAAACAGACAGAGAAAGAGAGAGAGAATTAACACAAACCTGGAGCACCAGTACAAATAATTTAGGGTTAAAAAATTGTTTTATCATACTTACTAAAGTATCCTGTATTATCAGTGAAGCCCTATTTAGTGGGTTATGGTAAAGCATTCCTTATCCTCACTCACCTAGCTTTAGAGCACTGAAAACATCAGGTCTTTTCTTCTCATCATCTAGTGGAAATGCATACAAAAGAAAATACAGGAAAAAATATTTACAGGATTATATTTATTAATGTATTCTAAACACATACAATACTCCAAACACATACAATAGACACTGACACGTGTCTATGATAAAGTGCACGCTATTTAATAATTTATTCTGCACTACATCCCTGAATGTTCCCCATGTTGCCCATACCTGAGCAAAGAAAACATTAAAATGACTGGAATTGGGTAAAGAACTGTTCAACACATTATGGAATTCTGGATATTGCAAAACCGTCAACTTCTGAGAATAAACGAGGTTGGAAAATGCATGAATGAGATCACTTAAATGTATGGTAAGTTGCATTTTAAAAATTCAACAGCTGAAATAACAGCTATGTTTTAAAGTGAAAGTAAGAACTCAAACACAGGTTTGGGACGAAACAGCTACGTGTTCATAAGAAAACTACTTGTTAGTGAGACTAATCAGAACAAAGGCTTCAGTTTGCTGGGGAACACGGTCGATGCGCATCTCGCACTTGCTGTCATAGCAACAGGTCCGTAAGCTTAAACCTGCTCGAAAGCAGGTTTATTTCATGTAAACAGGATTTAGGCTGCGCTCCTGGAGGGTTATGATTGGTTGAAATGGCGAGGTCACATCTGATTGGTTAAAGAGCATGACTGATGCGGACTGACTCACGTGGGAAAAGAAAAGTATCTTGCATATATTTATGGATGGATGTGTCTAAACATACATACAGTATATGTATACATGTGTGTGTGTGGCTATGGTCATCACTCGTGTGTTAATCTCCATGTGTGTCTAATAATATTTAACAATCTATCCCGATTGCGTCTATATAAGTGGAGGTTATTTTCTCAAATCTGTTGCAGCCATGTCTTGTCCGTTTATGAGAGAGCAACCGGTTACTGAAGGTGTGAGGATTATTCGCAGATTTTTTCAAATTCCTTGTGTATTTAATCAGTAGACAGGATCCTTTAGCACAGCATGACAATATTCTTCTTACTATACTTGTTCTTCTACTTCACTTTTACACTGTAAACCTGATTAAGTTGGCAAAACTCAAAATATTTGAGGTAATCAGTTACATCAATATTTTTTGTTTCCAATTTTAAGTAAACAGAAGTATAAATTTTTGAGTTTGTTGAACTTGTTGCAAATCAAATAAATTGTTGCTGCTGTCGCCACAGCACAATCTAGTCCGGGAATCGAACCCGGGTCTTTCGCATGGCAGGCGAAACACCTACCTGTCACGAGTTGCGGTGCGAGGCATAACTGCACGAGGATCCAGGTATTAAAGGGAAAACGATGTTTATTGAAGAAAAAACAGGGAAACTCAACAAAACAAAGATACTTTATAAGAAACTGAAACTAAACACGTATAAAGACAACGGTAGACATGAACTAAACATACGGACATTTACCAAGATAAATTAACAGACGCAAGACAAGAAACTAAATGAAACCAAACTATTTATAATAAAACTAATAACCAACTCGGTTCAGGTGAGCGCCCCCTGGTCACCTGACCGAGTTGCCACATGGGAACTGAAGTTTAAACTAAAGGAACTACAAACAAAAACCACAGGGCGCTTTGGCGCCCTCTAGGGGTTATCCCTGACATAACCCCCCCTCAAAGGGCGCAACTCCGGGGCGCCACAGGAGGTCCAGGGCATCCCCCCCAGGGTCCAATGTCTGCCCCTCTCACCCAGAGGCTGGGTCTTACGTCCTGTGGGCCAGGTGGCTTGATGCCCCCGTTAAAGCAGGGCGGCGGAGACGGAGGAAGCTCGCCATCCTCGTTGACGTCACCAAGCAGAAGAGGCTCGCCGTCCTCATTGATGCAGGGCGGCAGAGGATGAGGAGGCTCGCTGTCCTCGGCGGCGCATGACGGCGGCGGAGGCAGAGGAAGCTCGCTGTCCTCGGCGGCGCATGACGGCGGCGGCGGAGGAGGAGGAAGCTCGCTGTCCTCGGCGGCGCATGACGGCGGCGGTGGAGGAAGAGGAAGCTCGCTGACCTCGGCGGCGCAGGAAGAGGAAGCTCGCTGACCTCGGCGGCGCATGACGGCGGCGGCGGAGGAAGAGGAAGCTCGCTGACCTCGGCGGCGCAGGACGGCGGCGGCGGAGGAAGAGGAAGCTCGCTGACCTCGGCGGCGCATGACGGCGGCGGCGGAGGAAGAGGAAGCTCGCTGACCTCGGCGGCGCATGAAAGCGGCGGTGGAGGAAGAGGAAGCAGCTCGCGATCCTCAGCGGCGCATGAAAGCGGCGGCGGAGGAAGATGAAGCTCGCTGACCTCGGCGGCGCATGAAGGCGGCGACGGAGGAAGAGGGAGCTCGCTGTTCTCTTTGCCGCAGTGCAGCGCCGGCAGCTTGCTGTGCTCGGCGGCGTGGTGCAGCTGTGCTACCAGCCCTTGGAGCGTGGCCACCTGCTCCCGCAGGTCACGAATGCGCTCTTCATTACTTTTAGCGCACCGCCGAAAGCTGCTCCAATGAAGCTGGGAGGTTGCTCCCTGCTGCACGTCCCACTCACTCTCCGTTCTCTTGCCACTACGCCGCTTGGTTCTCCGGCTACCTTCCGCGCCGGCTCCCCAAACTCCAAACATCGTTGCCCCCCCCAAAAGAATCTCCCCGGGGAAGGGCTCCTCTGCTATGCCTCTTTTGAGGTCTTGCGTTCTGTCACGAGTTGCGGTGCGAGGCATAACTGCACGAGGATCCAGGTATTAAAGGGAAAACGATGTTTATTGAAGAAAAAACAGGGAAACTCAACAAAACAAAGATACTTTATAAGAAACTGATACTAAACACGTATAAAGACAACGGTAGACATGAACTAAACATACAGACATTTACCAAGATAAATTAACAGACGCAAGACAAGAAACTAAATGAAACCAAACTATTTATAATAAAACTAATAACCAACTCGGTTCAGGTGAGCGCCCCCTGGCCACCTGACCGAGTTGCCACATGGGAACTGAAGTTTAAACTAAAGGAACTACAAACAAAAACCACAGGGTGCTTTGGCGCCCTCTAGGGGTTATCCCTGACACTACCACTGAACCACGAGTGCTCTATAGATTTTAAATCAGTGGAACTTTAAGGTGTTACTGTTGTTTAAGTACTTACGATTACTTAAAATATAAAATTTGTTCAGTTAACGTGAAAAGTGTCATTTCTACAAACTCATAAATACCAAAAAGTTCTGAATACTCAAAAGGGTCTATTAATTTGACCTAATTGCAATTATTTAAGTTAACAGTACTCAATGTGTTTAATTACAGTACTTTGAGCATTAGGGTTTACAGTGTACTTGTTCGCATGGGTTCACTGCTGGCTCTGACATTAAAGATGACACACATAATTGTAACATGGGAAGCACTCATGTATTTAATAATTCTTTATTATTTTTAATTATCTTTATTAAAGTTTGAAATTCTCCATAACACTTTAATAAAAGCTCTTGCTCCGTTTGAGAAAAAATTGAGCTGCTCTTTTGCCATTTCGTCAACCCATCGAAGGGGTGGTGATCAGTGTTTCTACTGTCACAACGCACGAACGCACAATAATCCTAGACAACTCAATCCAGCTATACTGATCATCAACAACAGGTGTGCTCGAAGAACCAAATTAGCTGCATCGTAATTAGCACGATGATCTCATCTTAAATGTTTCAATTTATCACGGATGTTTCAAGCGAAGTAAGAAGAACGGACCCCAGGTTATATCATCAATGTTTTTTTTTTTTGTTTGTTTGTTTTCCCCCAGATTGCACAGGCATATTTCAAGACTCAAACTGTAAAAGAGTGGTTCTAAGAGCATGAGGAATAGATTTCCCACATGAGTTGGCCATCATAGTGCAAGGCGGAATAAAGGCTAATAGTCTTTAATGCAAAGTATTATTCTGCAACTTACTTTGGCCAGGCACTATATATAGACAGGTTGGAAGAAACTAAAATCTCAGTGACATTACCAGATTGTGATGGCTAGACAACTGTCAGCACATCTCCAAAATAACAGTTGCTATGAGGCATTCCATGTACGCAGTGATTAGTATTTAACAAGAGTGGTCCAAGGAAGGACAAATGGTGAACTGCCAACAGGGTCATGGGCACCAAAGGCTCAATGATGCAAGTGGGAAATTAAGTCAGCCTGTCTGGACCAATCATACAGCAGAGCTACTGTAGATCAAATTATTAAAGTTAAAAGTTTGGACTGCCCTTGATAGAAAGGTTTCACAGACAGTGCATCACACATTGCTGTGTATGGGGCTGCATAGTCACCGACCAGTCAGCGTGCCCATGCTAATCCCTGTCCACCACTGAAGGTGCCTACAATTGGTTTGTGACATCATGTGGTGTTGAGCTTCTGTATCATTTATTTGGGAAAAATTGTCACCAGGATGTACTGCAGGAAGAAAGCAGAGGCCATGTGATGCCTTGGGAAATGTCCTACTGGGAAACCATTACTCAAAGGCCTTAACTGTACATACTGTACACTGGCTCTTATTTTGACCTACTCTTGAAATCAGTCAATGCGATGACATTCATTTAAACCTAATTAACGATCAAAATTGTACAAATAAAAGTATGTAAATGAATTTCTATGTTCCCACCATGTAACTAACCATGTGACTAGTTTCTTAGGTAAAGCACTAAGAAACTAGTCAGAGCTAACACATATCCAGGTTCTTGATTATGTCATATCATAGCTCTTCAATAGCCACTGAATGAGTGTTGAACAGAGATCTTCGCATAGTCAAAGATGAGCTACCTGGTGGGAGGTTGAATATAATGGCCAGAGGTTTGAGCTCTCTTACTATTCCTAAGAGTGACCTCTACAGTATGTATATTGGTGACATTTGTCTGAATGACGATAGTTACCCAAAACATTCAATAACATATAAGTGGGAAAAAAAATGCCATCCTTCATCCCACACTGCTTTCATCTACAGATCTTACCTGGTTGTGGACGAACTGTGGTGATGGAATCCAGATAACTCTTCACCTCTTTCTGATTAAGATTCAGTGCCACTTCAAAAGCTGTTTTGGACAGAACATTAAGCTGATCAGGATCGGCACCCCTTTCTACTAGCTGCTGAGCTATACTAGCCTTTCCGCTCAACGTGGCTAACATTAGTGCACTCCAACCCGTGGTCTTCTGTGAAAAGTTCACGTCGGCTCCCCACTCCAAAAGCAGTCTGACCATAGCCTCATGACCATGCTGAGCGCTAACCAATAAAGACGTGATATCCAAGAAGTTCTTTCCATTATCACTGTGATTACTGTTGTTTCCATTAGCATTTCGTTCAGCTGCAGAAAGGTGGTCGAAGTCATCCACAAATGCTTCATGCTCAAGGAGGAGTTTAGCAACATGTGTGTGCCCCCCACGGGCTGCCATAGTGAGCACACTGGCTCCCATGCGATTCCTTCCGTTGATCTCTGCCCCATTCTCAAGTAAGATGTGAGACACATTCAAATGGCCAAACCTGTACAAGACAAAATTTAAAAAGAGAGAGTCAATTCACAAAGGTCTGGGTACTGAAATCTTAGATTGTAAGAATATTAGAAAGTAAACTTCCTCCTTTATCTAAAAATAGTATACGTTTTATACAGTGAGATCCACAAATATTTGAACAGTAACACACTTTTTGTATTTGCATCTGTATTTTTTTGCTCCTGTACACCATGACAATGGATTTGACATGAAGCAATTAAGAGACTGATTGATTATGACTGAAGTGAGACTTCAAACCCCATTTAAGAGGTTTTTGTTTATCCACTCGCCTTTTGGTCGTTTTTTGGCTATGGACCCAAAATTTCGATGTTTTGTTCCCCGAACCACTTAGTTAACACTTTTACCTTATGGCAAGGCATTGCCATCATGCTAGCAAAGGCATTGTTTGTCACTGTTGGGAATTGTGAGTGTGCCCACTCCCTTCGCTGAGAAGTTACAAATGGTCTCAGAATGCCTTACTATTGGCATGACACAGGACTGATGGGAGCGCTCACATTCAGACATTTCAAAGATGCAAAGATGCCACTTCTCTCTAGGAACAGCATCAGACTGATAGTCTGACTGATCAGACTGATAGTCTGCAAAAAGTGCAGGGATTGGACTGCTGAGGACTGAGGTAAAATAATTTTCTCTGATTAACCTCATTTTGATTGTTTGTGCCATTTAGAAAAAAAGGTTTGTCCAGAGAGGAAAAGGTGAGTGCTACCATCGGTCCAATCACAAATCCCTCACTGCCATTCTCATAACTTTTGCCCAGGCTGTACTGTTGCTATGATTTATGTTAAGGAGTACATATTCCAACAAAGTAGAGAAAAAGCAATACTGTACCTTCATTTAAAAATCTTTGTGATAAAGATTTACAAAAAACAGAAACACTTAACTACTTGAACATAGCCACCTCTGGTATGTGACATTTAATTAAGTGTTCTCTTAATGCACACAAGCATAACCAGACTCAGCTCCTCCTTACCACAATGATTCTGGCTGGTGCTTTTCAGTCAATTATTGAAAAATCTATTTTATTTTAAATAGTAAAAAAAATAAAAATAAAAAATAATCTGGGTGTATCATACTATATTTTATGAGCCTGTTGTATTTTATACAAGTCTGTTGTTTAAATTAGTCTGCATTAAACAATACAAACAAAAGCCTGCAGGTTATGTATTATAAACACCAGGTATGCACAACATTATAAACACACAAGCTGCAGTCTCAGTGCTGATGCTAGGCTAACTTCCCTAACTTCGGAAATGGTCTAAGCATTCAGTATCTTTTATCGCCACCTTATGGACTTAACTCGATCACCACCACAGGTACGTAACAGGGTACATTGAGTATGTTTTTACTAGAGCTTCACGTTAATGCCACCTGGGCCAAGTCATTTGCATTAATGTACTTGTGTAAACCACGTTTTGGGTGATACTCTTACTCAAGGTACTTAAAAAAGTAGCTTTGTCTTCATCTCACACCATCAACTCTTCTACCCTCTTTTTCACAAGCCAATCGCTCTGCAGCATGGGGGCAGGGTTTTTTTCTGTTGGTTTTAACAGAAACAAGTCCTTACCCTACAAACAGGTAAACAGAAAATCTTGCGAATAAAACACTTGTAGGCAGTTTTATCATTCGTTTAAGTGTAGGCTATATATCGGCCTAAACTAATTGCTTGCAATTAGAAGGGAACTGAGCTGTCAGAAGTGTAAGACAGAATGGTGTGAAATTTGACAAAAGAATGCTAGGTAACATTCCTGTTACGGAATGTTTTATTGTTGAATTTATGAGTGAGACACCTGCACTTTTTCCCTTTTCAGAAGCCCTGTGCAGTGCTATAAAGGCAATAACGCATAATCCCGATACAACAGCAGACACCAAGTGGTCTGGTAGGGTAGGGTACCTGCAATAGGACATACCTGCAGTGCTCCTTGAAATAATACTGCATTCTGGTAGGTATGATAAGTCAAAGTCAGCCTGAGTATTGCAATTTATCTGACTAATGGGAGCCAGCGCTATTTACAGCAAATCTTATACTTTTTAAAATATTCAGCACACATGCTGCCTTAGACTAGCAGATGTCTCTGAAATTTTACACAAAACAGTGCATGTGCCATCATTATGTCTGCCCAAGAGTAGTTAACAAGGAGCATATGCGAACTGTTAGTTCAAAGAACAGTTAATAAGCCATCCATGGATGCTTTTCTGAACCTAAGCAGAGCTCTGACATCACTGACAACACAGAAGTATTGCTGCTGTGCTGTATTACGTTATTTATAAACTGTGACAGTCAGACATTAATCAGTCAGACAGTAATTGTATTGCATGTTTATATATGTGTACGACCAGTACCTGTAGTCCTCATCCTTTATAGTGGAGATTCCATTATAACTCAATGGGATTATACCTTTGCACAGTAAGACCTCATCAATATAGCACTTTTACTCCTTTACTCTTTGTAGTTTACACATAATTTTTTTACCTTTTACAAAATGCAGTTTTTTCAACCTTAAAGAAGGGCATGACAACAATTGCACTGATAATGTTACATCATTCTCTGGTACGACAGGATTCCATATCTAACTTGATCCGTGTCCAAGTACGTGGTATCATAGTCTGAAAAAATCCCGGGCCCTAATCTGAAAATCCCCTCCATTTCAGATGATTTTTTAGTTCATTGTTTTTGCACTATGGCTTTCGGTGCTAATTTTCTGCTGGAAGAGATTCCAATACTTGATTTTCCGCAATTAAAAAAAAAAAACTTTAAAGTGGTTTTCCCTCCTACCTTACTAACAGGATTTTTTTCAGGAAGATTTTCTAACCTCTCCTCTTCTTTGGCTAATATTAAGTTTGGGGTATGTCTAGGATCTATCCTGGGCCCGGTTTTGTTTTTCTTATACATGCTTCCCACTCAGCTACATCTCTCAGAAACAGAACATACTGTAGAAATGAACTCTTCACACTGCTAAGTGAATCATTAACAGTAGTATCTTTCACTGGAACCAGGTGAAAAACCCCTCAATCTCATTTCTGACTGACTCGTGGACATTGCATGTTGAAGCTCAAACCACTTTCTGCAGCTGTACAAAGACAGCACTGAATACATTATATCCTGCTTCCACTCCAGCTATCCCAGAGAATCTGAGTCCATTATGAGCTACTATATGCAGATTTGATTGTGCCTCAAGATTTGTTCTTGGCAGTCCTTCATTAGCTAAGAATGGAAATTATGTGAATTTAAGCTACGGCAAGTTCCCAACATATGTACGAGAGTTCGTTCGTATGACCAATTTGTTCGTAAGTCCAGCAAACATTGTGTAGGTACTAGGAGACTAACACAATTGGGTATATACAGTATAAACCTAGCATTTACTATGATTTTGTCCTTGTTCTTTGGAATTCTGCCAATGGTGAAACAGTCCATGTTAAAAGTATGAGCAATGTCTGCCATCTTTTCTCCTTGCTTTATTCTATCAATTATTTTATAGTTTTTGTTTCTATCGTTATTGCTTCGTTATCGTTATTGCTTGCCACTTCTAAGCTGTACCCACTTCATCTGCGCTGTTTTTACGCTTGCTTCCGGACATCCTGGGACGCAACTTACATGCAAGGATGATCTAACTTAGTGTGCATGAACGCATCTTTCAAAGGTTCATAACTCGAATGCAGGGGACTTACTGAATTGTTTGTTACTTTACAGGAAATGCAAGTGGATTGTATTTTCAATGGAATTCAACAATTTTAGACGATTCAATATTTCTGAGTTTACATAAATAATTTTCGTTAATTCTAAATCCAAATCTGACCCATTCATTTAAATTCAGGACACACTGTTTATTCAATCAAATTATTTGGGAACTTTTTCCATACCTATGGTGAACCTGTGGAACATTTTACAATATTAAACCTCATTTAACATTTTACCGTATTAAACAATTTATAATATTAAACTTATAAAATGTATAAATGTATAAATTTATTTTTTAAAATTCTTAAATTTATAGTGCACATTGTTTTGCATATATTCATTGTGAAATCTTTTTTTTTTTATCCGTATTTTTTCCTTCATTTAAATTTTGCTTAAAAATACTAAGAACTCTAATTCTAATCTAAATACTAGCTCAGACAGATGAGGCACGGTTGAGTTACTGATCGAAACTGTTGGGCCCTTAACTGTATCTGCTCTTCTACCCTGTGTAACCCCAGTTACAAAGAAATAATTTCACTCAATAATGTATATTAATGCTTAATGCTGCTCTAAAAATTAACAAAACATGTTAAATGTTAACAAAACAAGTTTAATGTCTTAATGTCAAAATATTAATGTGCATCTGTTAATGGAATACGATAGTGTAGTGAATATGATGAGCTACTGACCAATAAATGTCTCCCAGGACCACTGCAATAAGCCAGAGAAGTGCATCAAGAAAGCTCCCTAGCAAATAACTGGAAAAAAGTCGCCCTCAGCTTGCTCATCAGGAACAATCTTATCATTTTGACTCATACACATTTTCCCACATTTAATAATTTTTGATTCTGTAAAGCTGTTTTGTGACAAGGATCTTTTAAAAGTTCTATACGAATAAAATGTAATTGAAATGAATTGAATGGAGTTTGTGTGTTCTCCTCGTGCTTGGTGGGTTCACTCCCAGTACTCCGGTTTCCTTCCACAGTCCAAAGACAAGCAGATTAGGTTAGTTGGTGTTCCTAAATTGCCCATAGTGTGTGAAAGAGCATGTGACTGTGGTTCTGCCCTTCGATGATTTGGTACCCTGTACAGAGTGTACCCCACCTCGAGGGGTCTCCCAGTCTCCTGGGATAGGCTCCAGGCCCTGTGACCCTGTATACAGGATGAAGCGGTATATACGATAAGTGATTGAGAGTAACTGAACTAAACTGAATTTCACAAATAGCTGCAGTTTAAATTGTTATCCAGCTTACTATGGGCTGTTGATCAGTACGTGCGTTGGCATGGCAACACCCAACGCTCTACCCAGCTGTCGGGACTATTTTCTTTGACGGAGCAAAGATTAACTTTTTTTTTAATATTCTGTCTGAAATGTCAATTACTCGATATATTTCTTTCCACAGAATTGTTGCATAAAAAGCAAGATCACACACACACACACACACACTATACAAGTTCATCTGTGATTACTTTAGTGCACGGCCTAGAGCACGGCCTCACAGCTGTGCTGCTATTCACCACAACAGGACATTCTCACTATGTCTCGGGTACAATTCCTACCTCGCTGCCTGCATCAGCGGTGTCCATCCATAATTATTCCTGCTATCAACAGACGCCCCTTTCCGCAGTAAGAACCGAACTAAATGCTCGTGTCCGCTGGCAGCCGCGAAGTGTAACGCCGTGTTCCCTTCTTCGTCCGTACAATCGATGTGCACGAGCGGCAGCCCTCCCCGTACGATGTCCACACTGCATTCCGAGACAGAGTCCAGGCGTGTTTTGGACTGTCTCCCCGAGTCGTTCCCGGCGGGCTCGAGAAGGCTCTTAGCGCTCTCATAGTCTCCCTCATCGCAAGCTCGGAATAACAAGAGCGAATTTGCTGGAACGCCGAAATTCATCTCGGAACTTTCAGTAAACACGCACTTCCTTTCCTGGTTCTACGTGTCTGTGCGGACATTACCGGCATCATCGGCATGCAGTGATGTTAACCTCAGCAACAAGGGGGGGACCGTTAGTCAACTACCAGAACATTACAGGAATGCTTGGAAACTTTTTTCCGTGCAACGCTTGCGCGCGCACGTTCACTGTTGCGCATGCTCACTGCAGGGTCATCCAGACTCCAGAGAGACCACCACGAACCAGTTCCGTTTGTCAAAATACATGCTGAGGGAAAAGTTACCTAGACATTATTCCGTGTCATATCGAGCATGTAAGAGAGGCTTATTTTAATATAATTTAATTCATTCTTTAAGTCTTAAAGGTGAAATTCAACAGTTTCTAGATGTTGGATATGTGTATAATAACTGTACAATTATTAACATAAAAGCACAAAACAGGGCCAAAACTGCATCACCTGAAATGTAGTTGGCACACATGGTGAAGGCATTTTTGTACGTTCATAAATATTCCCAAATAACTGGGGTAAAGCTGAATGAAATTGCTTTTCAGTTGTATTTTTATTCAGTGTTATTCCTACAGTTAATGTGTGAAAAGTAGAAAGATGCAAGAGGTAGCCTATGTGTCCACTACGCTCAAATTCAACACCTGTAATGCCAGATTACAACACTCCTCAGTCTACAGTCACACTGGGAAAGTACAGGCGGATAATTTAACAAGCAATATATATATATATATATATATATTAGGCAAAATTCTAGCCATCTGTACTACAGTAAATATTTCTAGTAACTGATATACTTAAGAATTATTTTGCAGTATATTTTGTTTAAATAGCTCATTGTGTGCACTTAGATATTACTTTAAATAAAGTGTTCGGCACTAATCGATTTTTGCTTGGAAAATGAACAGCTGAGCAAATACTGATACTTTACAAATCTCATAAGTATACTGTATAAAAGAAAGAAAGATTTAGGAACCAATATAAGCTTATGCTATAAGAGTACACATGCCTTTATTCCACTCTAACAAATCTGACGTGAAAATCTAGGACGTGAATGAATTTCAGTCATCAAACAATGTTTGTCAATAATTATGTTCTAATTCAGCTGAGCAGGTCAATTAAGTTCTTCCACTCCAACCATGGCTAACCATAATGTGATCTCATTTTATACAAAACTGTATTGTTAAGCTGGAACAGGTTTGGGCCCCTTAGATTTGACCTCATATTGGAGATAACGGGTAGAGTTTGGAGTTTTTGTACATGATCTTCTTTACTATATATAGATTTCTAGTGGGTCCTTCCATCTACACCAAGTGTATAGGTGAAGATTATTTGCTCCTAGTTGTGTATGTGGGTGTGTGTATGTTTATGTGTGTGTACATGACATGATGCAATGTAGTGACTTCCCATCTAGGATTTGTCCCCCATCTTATGCCTACCATTCCCAGGACAGATTCTGAATCTACTGTAACAATGATCAGGATAGACGCTTACTGAAAGTGATTGTGAGTAAGAATACATAACAATGTATTTAATAGCTGTAGTTTATGGCTCTTTAAAAAGCTCACAAACCTGAAATGCTGGCATGGTCTAATAAAGCCTGGTCAGAATTATACAATTCCCCAAATAATGAAATGTGAAGCCACGGAGGGGTTTTGTTGTTTTGCGATCTTTCTGCTTGTAAGTTACGCAGTGTGAGTGTAGTTCGACTTTATTTTGAAGACCTATCCATGTGTTTAATACCCAGAGAGATAGCTTTTCACTTTATCTGACAGTTTATTTCAGTATTTTTGAGCCCCATTTTAAAAGGTCCAGTAGTTATGTCCTCATGCCTGTAGATGGCATAGTTGAACAGTAATACACTTACACAAGACCGTACCAACAGTCTTGTGTGCAAAATTATAATTTTTTCTTTTGGTATAATACTGTACACCTTGTTCAAACCGTTATCCAGCTTACTATGGGCTGTTGATCAGTACGTGCATTGGCATGGCAACACCCAACGCTCTACCCAGTTGTGGGGACTATTTTCTTTGACGGAGCAAAGATTAACTTTTTTTTTTTTTTTTTTTAGATATTCTGTCTGAAATGTAAATTTCTCGATATATTTCTTTCCACAGAATTGTTGCATAAAAAGCAAGATCACACACACAAACACACACACACACACACACACACACACTATACAAGTTCATCTTGATTACATTAGTGCACGGCCTAGAGCACAGCCTCACATTTCATTCATTCAATTTATTTCAACTAAGAATTTTATATGTAGCTTCCTTTTAGCTACTATTTCCTGCAGAAAAAGTTTTCTATGGACATAAATAAATTAACTATTTAACTACCTTAATGGAACATAATTAAACTATTAAAAATAATAATAATTCAATTAATGTTTATTGGGGAACTTTTACGGTGGTAGAACACATTAGGTATATTTATATGATATTTAATTCTGATTTTTTAAAATAATACTTCTGTATATCATCATTTATGTATTAATGACTTTTTATGTTGTATTTCAATAGAATAATCAAATGTTAAATGATTTCCTTAAGAATTGCAATAGTATTGTTTGTAGGCAAGGCTGAGCTTTACACCACTATTTAGGCTCTGGAAATACAGGGTGGGCCATTTATATGGATACACCTTAATAAAATGGGAATGGTTGGTGATATTAACGTCCTGTTTGTGGCACATTAGTACATGTGAGGGGGCAAACTTTTCAAGATGGGTGGTGACCATGGTGGCCATTTAGAAGTCGGCCATCTTGGATCCAACTTTTGTTTTTTCAATAGGAAGAGGGTCATGTGACACATCAAACTTATTGGGAATTTCACAAGAAAAACAATGGTGTGCTTGTTTCTGACCACTTATAAAATGTGTTCAATATGCTGCCCATTGTGATGGATTGTCAATGCAACCCTCTTCTCCCACTCTTCACACACTGATAATGTTCACCATCATCACAACCTGTGTGTTATTCGAGTGTGTCAAGACCTTGAAGAAGCCATCGCCACCCAGTTGCACCGCACAGGCAGCACACACACGCACTATACAGGGCTAATGTCAGTTTGGGCTCCAAATATTTGTTGAGTGCGTTAGTATGTATGTGTGAGTGTTAGTGTGTGTGAGAGTGAGGGAGAGAGGTGTGTGTGTGTGTGTGTGACAAGTGGATGTGTCAGTCTGTGTGTGACGAGTAAATGTTTGTGGATGTTTGTGTGTGTGGTGTGTGAGTCTGTGTGTTAACATTAGTGATCTGTGTGTTAGTATGTGTGTGTGTGTGTGTGGGCGTGTGAGACAGAGATGTGAGTGTGTGAGTGTTATAATTTGTGATGTGTGATATACATGAGTACAAGTGTGTTTGTGTATACGTGCGTCTGTGCGAGTGTTAACATTTGTAATGTGTGTGTGATATGTGTGTTTGTGCGTGTGTTTGCGTCGTGAGAGTGGTGTGTGTGTGTATGTGAGTGTTAACATTTGTAATGCGTGTGTATGTGCAGTATGTGTGCATGTGTGTGATGTATGAGTGTGTTTGTGTGTGTGTGTGTGTGTGTGTGTGTGTGTGTGTGTGTGTGTGAGAGAGAGAGAGAGAGAGAGAAAGAGAGAGATGTGTTTGAGTGTTAACATTTGTGATATGTACGTGTGTTCAATAGGCCGCAGATGCTGGAAAGTAAATATCACACTATGATGTTACTCAATGTGTGTGGGAGATATGTGTGTAAGTGTTAACATTTGTAATGTGTGTGTGTGATACAAGTGTGTGTGTGTGTGTGTGTGTGTGTGTGTGTGTGTGTGTGTGTGTGTGATGTGAGTGTGAGAGTGTTAAAAAAATGTTATGTTTATGTGTGTACAATAGGCTGCAGATGCTGGAGAAAAAGCATCACACTATGATGTTACTCAATGTCATGTCACTGAACATAAAGTCCCTGAACGTGTCACTAAATATAATTTCACTCAATATAATGCCACACAGAAAATTATTAATATTTTTTCGGTGTAAGTTTAAGGCATTATCATGGCTGACCAGTTTGAGATATCAAAAATCCCTCCGCAATTTTGCATCCTCAATGTCTTCAGATCACATCGGCCCGGTTTGGTGACAATCGTATAGGCCCTAATTAATAATAAACCTGATTGAGAGCCGGTCATGCTCGAAAACCCTCTGGTGTGGCTAAATTAAAACAATTCTGCACAGAAGAGCAGGCCAAAATTGCCATTTATCACAAATACTTGATTGCAGTTCTTCTCGCCAGGGGTGGAGCACACAGTTACTGGGTTTAGGGGTGATCATTAAAAAAAAACTTCATTTTGTATTTACTCAGGTTTTGTTCGTCATAAAATTTTTAATATTAAAATTTGTTTGATGTTCTGAATCATTTAAGTATGACAGCAAATACTTTTTCACAGCATTGTATTTGCTCAGCTGCAAAGTTATACTTAGAATCTGCAGAATGGGAATTATTGTATAAACAGGAAATTAATGTCCAAGGCTTTCATTGTATTAAAAAAACTTCCGGAGAGGCTGTTTCTTATTTAAATGGCATGTTGCTTCACTAGTTTAAGATTTTTTAGCACACAGTATGTATAATTCCATATAACAGATAACAAATCATACAAAATGAAATGCATGCATCAAAGCAACAATATTTGGACTGATTTTTGATCTACAAAGGTTCTTGTAAGATAGTAATGAGAGTATAATACACTTTTGGAAAAATAAATAAATAACAAATATTAGTTTTAATATGATAGTAGGCTGTGTCACTCACAAAGAAATACAGTTATTGAAGTTTATTAATACTGTAGGTCTTAAACCCTGGGGAATCAGAACATGTGTGGATGTGCCATATCAGCTGCAGTAATATGGAGAAATAAAGAAGGAGGGTCATTTGGGGGGTGGGGGTTTGGGGGTTGACATCCTGTTTGGATTGTCTGCTTTTGAGTGTGGGAAAGTTGTAAAAATTGATGTTAGTGGGAAAGAGACATAGCAGGCAAGGATAAAGAGTTTCACAAACTATTTGCTATGTGCAAAGATCTCAATATCTCTGTATTAATGTTTTCCCTTCAATTTACATATACTCTATATAATTGTTTTATTTTTATTATAGGCGACATTTTGATATAGATATAAAAGTGACATTTTGATATAGATATTAAAATGTCACTTTTATGATCATGTTGAAGCAACAGGTCTACATACAGTATTAGACATGTGGCGGTTTTTGTTCTTGTACCTCAAGCCAGCCTGTTTCCACTGTTTCAATGCTGATTCTGGGAAGGATTTGTCATGTCCTTCTCAGAGTTTAGTTTGAAAGACCAGTGCCTCATATTACATTGATTAAGGGCATGAGGCAAGAGAGATGGAAATAGCTTACTCCACCCAGTTTGTGTCTCAACGTCACTTCTCCTTGCCATGTACCCTGTCATACATAATTTGTTGTACATGCTTTGTACTCATTTTTTAATACACAGTTCACTATGTCCTTATCAAGCTTGTGATTCTTTTCCCATAGTAAGTTCAATTCAGAAGATTCAAAGCATATTAATTTTTTTTTGTTCTCTTAGACTTTTACTGTTTCTGATTGTTTACTCTCTATCTCATTTCTTATCAACAAGTTTCCTTTACAAGAAAGTAAAAGTGAGAAAAGCACATACATCATTGCACACAAGGTTGTTCAAGATTATTTGAAGATATGCTCTGGCTACTGGGCCCCTTGCATCATGGGCTGTGCAGAGGGTATTCTGGTGCCTTTCTATTGTGGCCAGCATTGGCTTTTTTTAGGTGTTTTTTTTTGCTGCATTGGCTTTTCCATGGGATCAGACTACATGAGCTGGCATTTGGTCCCCACATGCATAGATGAGCCTTGCGTGCCCAGGGGTAAAACTTCCTGGTAGATGGCTGCGCTGACCTTATAAAACACAGTGGACCAACACCAGCAGATGACATGGCTCCCCAAACCACCACTGACCGTGCAAACATTACACTGCACTTCAAGCAACGTGGATTCTGTCCCTCTCCTCTCTTCCTCCAGACTCTGGGACCTCGATTTCCAAATGAAATGCAAAATTTACTTTCATCTGAAACTATGACTTTGGCCTACTGAACAACCGGCCGGTCCTTTTTGTCCTTAGCTCAGGTAAGACGCCTTGGACGTTGTCCCTTGTTCAAGAGTGGCTTGACACAGGGAATGCCACAGTTGTAGCCCATGTCCTGGATATACAGTATCTGTGCGTGAAGCAATCCAGCTGCAGTCTGCTCCTTGTGAATCTCGCTAAAAAATGCACCTTTTTTTTTTTTTACCATATTCCATTCAACTTTCCATTAATGTGCTTGGATACAATTCAATTCAATTTTATTTTATTTGTAATTGTAATTGTCACAAAGCAGCTTTACACAATTAAAATAATTATTTATGTTTGTATGGAATGTGAATGTTTTTTAATCAAAATTGTCAGATAATCCCTGATAAGCAAGTCGAGGGCGACAGTGGCGAGGAAAAACTCCCTGAGATGGCAATAGGAAGAAACCTTGAGAGGAACCAGACTCATTTGGGTGAAACAGAAAGCAGGAATTGATCTGCATTCATACCATGTGTTAGGTGGCAGGCAGTTCAGTATAGCAGTTGTTTACAGATGTTCATTGATGTTAATATGGAGTCCAGGTAGTTATTGGAGGCTCAGGTAGACTTGTACGAAATTTCAGTCCTGAACTAACGAGTGACTGCAGCCAAGTCCGCAGAGACGCAGCTGTCAACATCAGTCGAGGTCAGAATCGTCTTCATAGTAGAGTGAAACCGTCCCCAGACACCAGCCACATCCCAAAGAGACACACGAGGCCCACCATGTGCAAGGTGTCAATGATCGTCACCTGGACAACTGTCAAGTGAGCAATCTTCCTCATGATTGTGTAGCCAACTGAACGTACTGAACTGAGAGACACTTTAAAGGCTCAGGAAACCTTTGCAGGTGTTTTCAGTTAATTCGCTGATTAGAGTGTGGCACCATGAGTCTTGAACTTTTTCACAATTTCTGAGATACTGAATTTTGGGATTCATTAGTTGTAAGCCATAATCATCTAAAAAAAAATAATAATAAATAACCACTTGAAATATATCAGTCTCTGTGTAATGAATCTATATAATACACAAGTCTCACTTTACTGAAATAAATCAACTTTTCGATGATATTCTAATCTCTTGAGATGCACCTGTGTAAATAAAAAATCCTTAATAGGAATAAGCCAAATACATATTTAATAAACCATTGTGACATATCTCCTAAAATGTAATTTGTCAACCAGGTTAGTTTGGTGATCATGATGATTTACACACCTTACACCACTGACTGCTGGAATTAACCTACTGTACTTTTAGCATTGTTGGTGCTAATGGTGAGTTCAAGTCTTCGCAAGCTACCCCTGTTGAGTCACTGATGAAGGCCTTCAGGCCCAAGTCACTTTGATTATTGGTATAAAGAAAAATTAATTAAAATGAAGGAAATTAATTAAATACAAATACAAAACTCATGGAGCCAGCTTTAGTATGTAAGTGCTACTCCTGGTTAAACAGTTTGTACACTATACAGTATTGTATTGTGTAGAATGTTTTTCTCTATATGTTGACATTTCCTTAATTACTGCTAAGTATGTAGTCTTGGGCATGCAGACCAGGGGATGACTTGGTGATGCCTTGATCCCAGTTAGAACATGGTAAAGATCACTCAGGGTCACAGGGGGCTGGAGCCTATCCCAGGAGTCTTAGGGCACAAGGCGGGGTACACCCTGGACAGGGTGCCAATCTATCGCAGGGCACACACACATACATACACACTCATTCACACACTACTGTTCCACTAATTTGGGAACGCCAATTAACCTAACCTACCTGTTTTTGGACTGTGGGAGAAAACCGGAGTACCCGGAGGAAACCCACCAAGTACTGGGAGAACATGCAAACTCCATGCACACAGAGACAGGAATCGAACCTGGCTAGTAAAGATCAATTGGACAGCTTCTGTGTCCAAGACATGTGATTCAAAGTTAAGCCACTCAGTAATCTAGGAACCAAAGTGGGGTGATTGGGAGCCCATATCATCCAGACATCCAGCCAAAAATCAACAGTGTATAAAACATTCCATGGTTGCCATTCCATGACTGGCTTTGCTCATTTGCTTGGACCCGGACGCATTTGTGAATAAACCTATTCAAGCCTGAATGTCTCTTCTCTGAGTGTGTGTTTCTTTGAATTTTCACAACAAGCTGGAGGTTCCACTAAGAGTACATACCATTTCCAGGCTATAGGTTCTAGCTTTGCTTGCTGAACCATGCCACTATTGCTACTATGGCCAGTGTAAGAAAGACTGTAAAGATGATGATTATGTTGATATTGACTTCCTCAAATTCACTCCCCACCAAGGATTCGTAAGTGCAGTTGGAAAAGAATTGTTCGTGGATGAGGATGATATAGTTTTCTACCACTGGGTGGGGCCAAAAGCAGCCTATCTTCACTGCGTTGTTCTCTGCGCAGGATGTAAAGTAGTCGTACTCACTGTAAAAGTAAAAAACAAAAGAGATTGCATTCACTTATTAAGACACACTATATGTGTTACTGATATTACAACTGATTAAAGATAGATAGATAGATAGATAGATAGATAGATAGATAGATAGATAGATAGATAGATAGATAGATAGATAGACTCTATTGATCCCATGAGGGTTACTCAAACATCACTAAATGGGTGGGGAGGGGGGGGGGGGGTAAGTGTAACTTATATAAATTATTACAGTATTGCAGATGATGCTACATAGAAAAACAGAGTTGGGTCAGAAACCATGATGTACGGTGGGGTACAGCTTTTTCCAACAAGCAGTCTCTAAGAGAACATGAATAGCCTGAAGGCTTTCTTCAATGCCATCAACTGGACCACCAGTGCTCCTTTAGAAACAGACTGACTCTTGCATATTCAAGTTTGCCTGAGGATCATCTGGAGGTGTTTTCACATTACTTTAACCAGTTGGGATTGTGCCCATCATTTAGGTTTGTCAGCATACCAGCTTTAGTTTAAAAGACTATTGGACTGTATTTTGACTGTACAGTGCATACAGTACAGATGAAATGTTTTTAGACCCTTTGAAGTTTTCCATATTTTGTTATGTTTCACATTCATTTAAAAAAGGCCTTGGTCAGACAGATACCATAGATCCCAAGCAAAATCCTCTGGTCTGATGAAATAACAATTTAACTATTTGAATATGAATTTGGATTTAAATTCCCCAAGCCATTTGTGGAGGAAATCAGGCACTGCACATCAACTGATTAAGACCATCTCTAAAGTCAAATATGATGGTGGTGGCAGCATCATGCTGTAGGGAAGTTTTTTGTCTTTTGTTTTCTGGGACTGGTGCTGGTAGTCTGATTATAATAGAGGGGGAAAATGGATACAGACAAAATAAAGAGCTATGCGAAGTGAAACATTTTTTTCAGAGTGCTCAAAATCTGTTCAGGCTTTACAGGATAGTTTACAGTACATTCCAACAAGACAATGACCCAAAGCATACTGCAAAGGAAAAATGAGAGTGGTTTCAAAACAGTTTCGTGAAAGTCTCTGTGGAAGCTCTGCAAATTATGGACTAGAAAAATGTAAAGCAGTTCTGAGCTTGCATTTACAGGTTGCAATTTAGTCAGTGCATTTAATGGGATGGGTAAAATATGATTCTAAACTCAGATGAGTTCTTTGATTCTTTTGGCAAATTAGGCAATGATTAGGCAAGAATTCTGAAAACATTATGCCCATCATAGAAAAAAAAAACTGTCGGTGCAATGTATAGAAAATAATGTGCATACTGTATGTGACTAATGCCAGGTTCAGTTAGTTATGGCTGAAATGTTGATCTGATTAGTTGTTACTGCCAAACCAGGACTGCCTGAAAAAACGTGTTAAACTTTTTGGATATGTTTGGATAACTTATTGGATAATTAACCACGGTAAATTATTAAACAGCTGTCTATCGTAGGTCTCTTTGACAGTACACCGATGCACCATCACCAGTTGGTAACAGATGGAAATTTGTTAGGCAACAATCAAATTTTCAACTGGATGTCTGGTGACAATACTTCCACAAAGTGTGCTCAGAACAGTGCACTGTGAATGTGTACAGGTACATGTTCTTGCAGCAAACAGCCTGCCATGTACTGACTGGTGTTAGTGTCCACCTATGTGTCCTTTTGTGGTGGATATTCCACATCAATAAAAGTTACTAGGCCTCCTGAACAAAAAATATGTAAGTGTAAAAAAAAAATCCGATATAAAATACCAAGCAAATATGAAATCAGTTTCTTTCTTAAAAATTATGCCTCTGTTATTTTTGGCAACATGCTGCTAATTAACCGTTTTTTATTAATTAAGAAGCAACTACTTTGCATAAACTTTCTTTGCCCTGAGAAAGTCACTACAAATTCAAAAATTAAGACCCATACAGGAGTTGTCCTATGGCCTAAGGGCCTTTATGAAAGTAAAAGAGGGTCTTTTGCTTCACTTGACGTTGCTACCCAAAAAAAAGTAGAATTAACCATTACTTAAGGTTTATTACAGATGTTATACAAGGGGTGTTCAAGCCAAATAAGGACTTTTGATTGTGCAAAATAACAGAATGCAGTTATGAGAGTAAACTCCCTTTATTTTTCTATACAATCCCCTCTTACACTAATGCACTTATTCCAGCGCTTCACTACTGCTTGGGTACTATCCAATTATAAAGTAAATGGACTGCCTGCTTCATGTCTGAGACACTGGCCTCCCAGGAACACTGTGTGTACAGCTCCAACAGACAGATACGTCCTCTCCACAAGCTGGAAATAAGTTATCCATTGATTTTCAAAGATCAGGCCTTCCACTCACTGAATGTTTATGGAAACAACTGCAGTTGGCTCTGAGCCACCTCGGCTAGGATCAGCATTCCTGGACCTACAGCCTTCTTTAATGTTTGCACCAATAAAATGTTTTACTGCAGCTAAGAGTCTAATCACCATACTGTGTGTGTCTTATATAAATATCAATCGTTTTTTTTGCGTTCGTCACGAGAAATTTAATTATATGTCTTGGTTTGACTGGAAAACCCCTTATATTAATACTTTATAAACAAAAAGCAAAGTGCACACAGTACTGGACTTTTTCACTGAACAATAAATAAGACAAATCATTTTCCTAGTCACAAAGTAAAGGTTAAGGGCTACTTAGTTCATTCGGAAGGTTATCTGGAAGTCTTACTGTACACTGTTAACAGAAAATTATGCAAAAATCTACATACAAATAAAGTGGTTACCTAATAAAATATGTTATGTTGCACTGATTTGTAAGGTTTAATTCAGCCATATCACTCTTGAAGTTTTCTCCACACTCCTCCATCTCCATGTGCAGAGCTGTCTTATTACACTCCAGAACTGCAGGACTGCTTATATTTTTCAACTCCATATTGTCTTTAGCTATAAAAAAAAGAGATTTTTCAAAACTTTATCATCTGCGCACCATAAATGTCAAAAAAGTAATAACAAAAAAGCCTTTAGTAATTTATTTGTCTGAAATAAATTGCTGTAGTTCACATGGATTATTCTTGCTGCCTCCATTAGTACTAATATTATTTATTTATTTATTTTTTAATCCAAAAACCTTTTAGATTTTTTCCCCCGCTGCCCTTATGTATGAGTATGGTTCATACTCACTTTATTATCTATGTTCAGAAATGATAATAAACCCTACTGTGTACAAAGATAATTAATATACATGCTGTAGTTTTTACGTAGGAAACATGTCATTTATTATTATTATTATTATTATTATTATTATTATTATTATTTTATTATTTATTCTTATTAAATACACACGTGGACAAAATTGTTGGTACCCTTCGGTCAATGAAAGAAAAACTCACAATGGAAACAGAAATAACTTTAATCTGACAAAAGTAATAATAAATAAGAATTCTATGAATGTTAACCAATGAAAGTCAGACATTGCTTTTCAAATGAACTCATGGAACAGGCCTGGACAAAAATGATGGTACCCCTAACTTAATAGTTTGTTGCACAACCTTTTGAGGCAATCACTGCAATCAAACGATTCCTGTAACTGTCAATGAGACTTCTGCACCTCTCTGCAGGTATTTTGGTCCACTCCTCATGAGCAAGCTGCTCCAGTTGTTTCCGGTTTGAAGGGTGCCTTTTCCAGACAGCATGTTCCAGCTCCTTCCAAAGATGCTCAATAGGATTGAGGTCAGGGCTCATAGAAGGCCACTTTAGAATAGTCCAATGTTTTCCTCTTAGCCATTCTTGGGTGTTTTTAGCTGTGTGTTTTGGGTCATTGTCCTGTTACAAGACACATGACCTGCGACTGAGACCCAGCTTTCTGACACTGGCCAGCACATTTCTCTCTAGAATCCCTTGATAGTCTTGAGATTTCATTGTACCCTGCACAGATTCAAGACACCCTGTGCCAGATGCAGCAAAGCAGCCCCAGAACATAACAGAGACTCCTCCATGTTTCACAGTAGGGACAGTGTTCTTTTCTTGATGTGCTTCATTTTTCCGTCTGTGAACATAGAGCTGATGTGCCTTGGCAAAAAGTTCCATTTTTGTCTCATCTGTCCATAGGACATTCTCCCAGAAGCTTTGTGGCTTGTCAACATGTAGTTTGGCATATTCCAGTCTGGCTATTTTATGATTTGTTTTCAACAATGGTGTCCTCCTTGGTCGTCTCCCATGTAGTCCACTTTGGTTCAAACAACGACGGATGGTGCGATCCGACACTGATGTTCCTTGAGCATGAAGTTCACCTTGGATCTCTTTAGAAGTCTTTCTGGGCTCTTTTGTTACCATTCGGATTATCCGTCTCTTTGATTTGTCATCAATTTTCCTCCTGCGGCCACGTCCAGGGAGGTTGGCTACAGTCCCATGGATCTTAAATTTCTGAATAATATGTGCAACTGTAGTCACAGGAACACCTAGCTGCTTGGAAATGGTCTTATAGCCTTTACCTTTAACATGCTTGTCTATAATTTTCTTTCGAATCTCCTGAGACAACTCTTTCCTACGCTTCCTCTGGTCCATGTTGAGTGTGGTACATACCATGTCACCAAACAACACAGTGACTACCTGGAGCCCTATATATAGGCCCACTGACTGATTACAAGATTGTAGACACCTGTGATGTGAATTAGTGGACACACCTTGAATTAACATGTCCCTTTGGTCACATTATTTTCAGTATTTTCTAGGGGTAGCATCATTTTTGTCCAGGCCTGTTCCATGAGTTTATTTTTTTAAATAATTCTGTTGAAGCATGGTTGAAAAGCAATGTCTGACTTTCATTGGTTAACATTCATAGAATTTTTTTTTAATTATTACTTTTGTCAGATTAAAGTTATTTATGTGACCATTGCGAGTTTTTCTTTCATTGACCGAAGGGTACCAACAATTTTGTCCACGTGTGTATAATATATTTTAGTTAAGAATACAAGGGTAGAAGGGTTTTGTTCCTAAAAAAAAATATTTAAACAGCAGTTTTGCTGTTTACTAAGTATTTTCTCAAATTTTCTTTCTGTCCACTGATCTATATAAATCTCAACGCTGCAGAAAGTACATGCTATCTAAACATCACCATTACTACTTTCGACATACTAACTATTTGAATGGCTTCAACCTGAACTACGCCACTACAGAAATACATATCAATCTATAAACCTAAAATGTGTGGAATCTGGTGCACACCATACCCCTGACTGGTAAACACAAAGAGCGTGATGCAAGACAAACACTTGATCTTTAAAAGCATTTTGTCATATATAGTAACCATAATCATTAAAGACAGCACATAACAAGAAATACTTCAAGAAAGCTATCCATAATGCTCTTACAAAATAATAGTAGATTTAAAATAAAAATAAACATAAGTAAGATACAATCCCATATTTAGTCCCATCATTACGTCAGTTTAGCTCAGCTGGGTGTACTGGTCACATTGTATTGTGTACAGCTCAGAGCTCAGCTCTGTGTATATTGTATTGCATTGCACATTTTCACAAGTGCACTTTATGTTGTCTTTTTGTCCTTTTGTATAGTTCTTAGTTGATTTTGTAGTTATTTTTTATTTATATCTACAGTAGCATCTTGGTCACCTTAAAGGTGTTCTATGGGGTTGAGGTCAGGACTCTGTGCAGGCCAGTCAAGTTCTTCCGCACCAAACTCGCTCATCCGCGTCTTTATGGATGGCGTTTTGTGCACTGGTGCGCAGTCATGATGGAACAGGAAAGGGCCATCCTCAAACTTTTGGGTGCATGAAATTGTCCACAATGTCTTCATATGCTGAAGCGTTAAGAGTTCCTTTCACTGGAAGTAAGGGGCCAAGTCCAACTTCTGAAAAGCAACCCACACCAGGTCCAATATGACTGAGCAGCAGAGCACAAAGCAAGGAAGAACTTGATTGGAATGTTACTCAAGTTCAGGCGAGCGAATACTTTTGACAATATAATGACTTGAATGTTAATTTTTTTTTTTTTCGTATTTATGGAACTACTGAATCACTGAAACCTATTGAAACAAGCATTAAATAAGTGTGTGTGTGTGTGTGTGTGTGTGTGTGTGTGCGTTTAAGGCGCATGTGACATGAATTAAACAGGGGGAAAATCCACATGAACATGTGAATGATGTGTAAATTTGGAAGCATAATTATAACTTCTTTTTTTTTTTCTTTTCTTTTTCTTTACAGAA
Source organism: Clarias fuscus (assembly GCA_030347435.1). Taxonomy (NCBI): domain Eukaryota; kingdom Metazoa; phylum Chordata; class Actinopteri; order Siluriformes; family Clariidae; genus Clarias; species Clarias fuscus. The sequence goes on from CM059226.1 coordinate 15,197,629, forward strand.
ATTCTGGCGCTGGATGGCGATATAAACAAGGCGCGTGTGTTCTGTCATCAAATAGCGGGAAATGAAGTCAGTCCTGCGGTTAATTTAGATTGCAAACGGCAAAAAAAATCTTTTTTTTTCCTTGTCTTTCGTTTTTTTTTTTTTACAAAAATATAGCAACAAAAATAGTTAATAGGCTTCCTTTGTGTTAAAAATACAAACAAACAAACAAACAAAAAACAAGTAAAACATACAGTAAGCATTGGTTTGGATTTCACTCACCTGAAATTATAACTACAATAGATAAGAGCAGCTTTGCAGTATTGATGTCCATTTGGAAGAAAGCGCAAGTCGTTTATCCTCAGTGTGTCATAAGATAATACTACTACTACTACTAATAATAATAATAATACTGAAAAAGGCAGAAGTTTAGAGAACGTGTACAAAAGAAAAGAAACAGCTGGAAAACAACGTCTTGAGTAAGAGCTTCCGCCGCACTGAGGCTTTTCCTCCTCCTCCTCTTCTGTGGGAACTTCTGCAGATCAAACCATCCGCCTTCAAATTCTGCTCGCACGTATACATGTCATTACGGTAATGATCTTTGTTTATCTTGGTTTCTTAAGTTTATCTTTGTTAAAAGTTATCTTTAGGGTTAGATGTTGTGGAAATTTCCGCTATCCAAGTTCCTCCTACTATAGAAATGATAAAATATTCGACAATGTATTAAACATGTATTAATCTAAATTTCTAACATGTGAGATACCAAAACCCCAAGACAGAGGTAATCCAGCAAGTGGACAGGCATTGAAAGGTGTCAAAACCAAGATCTTCAAATAATAAAATAATGATGAATGATGATGGTGCAACAATACGGTATTGTATCCATCACACTGTGACACTGAACTGGAGGGATCAACTGTACATTTCCTGCATTAAACTCCACACTGTAAACCTGAATCAGTTGGCAAAACTCCAAAAAAAAATTTAGGTAATCAGTTACATCAGTTTTTTTTTAAGTAATGATGTTTCTAATTTTAAGTAAACAGAACTTGTTGTACTCGTTCATATTAATCGTTCTTTACTTGCATTATTGAGTAGCCAACTATTTAAAAGCAATTATAATGTTTTTTAGTTGTTGCAAATCAACTAAATTGTTGTTGGTCTTTCGGCTGCTCCCAGCAATGGGTCGCCACAGCAGGCAATACGGTCCACACACAAGATGTCCTTCCTGACACACCCCCCCCTTGCCCCATTTTATCTGGGCTTGGGACAGACACTTCATCCACTTGTTAGGAATCGAACCCAGGCCTTCAGCATGGCAGGCAACAAAACCTACAACTGAGCCACCATTGCCTTATTGCCCTGATGACACAAAATCGCTAGTCTGAAACATTTTAAGTTGGTGGAACTTTAAGGTGACAGTTACTGTTACGTAAGTATTTACGGTTACTTAAAATATCAAATTTGTTCATCTAACTTGAAAAGTGTCATTTCTACAAATCATAAATACCAAAAAGTTCTAAATACTGATCAAGGTCTATTAATTTGAACTAATTGTAATTATTTAAATTAACAGTACTCAAATTGTTTAATTACTTTGGGCATTAGGGCTTACAGTGCACAAGAAGTGTTCGATCTCACAACAGACACTTAACTGAAAGAAGTGTGTGAAAAGTGTTTTTGGATTGAACATTTTGAAGACAGGGAGGCACACTCATGGTATTCTCCCATCAGATTCACAAGGTAGTCACCTGGAGTTGTTCACCTCACAGATGTGCCTTGTCAAGAGTTAATTTGTGAGATTTCTTCTCTTCTTAATATGCTTTAGACCATCAGTAGTCTTGGGCAGAGAAGGTGGGTACAGAGTCAATAGCCTTATTAGTGCTACTACAATTACTGATCAATCCATATTACACAAGAAATACCCAGCTAGGATAGTCTATTATTAATTTAAAAAATTAAAAATTCAGTCGTTCTGAAACATTTATTATAAGGCACAGGCTCAGAAACGGCTGATTTACACAAATGTTCAAGAGGCAGATATTTCAAAATCCACTGTTTAGAGAAAATTGCCTTCATGGAAACATTGCAGCAAAGAAACCATTACTTCAGAAGAACAACAAGCAAAAATGACTTGCTTGGGTCTAAAAACACAAGGAATGGACATTAGAACAGTGATCCAAATGTGAGATTTTTGGTTCTAATCCCCGTAGACGTAGAGAGTGTGAATAGACAGTTCTTGAATATGTGGTTCCATGAAGCATGCAGGAGTATATGGGGGTTGCATTGGTGGTGACACTATTGGTGACGTAGTCAAAACTGAAAGCACACCTTACCTTAACTTACTGCTACATCATTTTGCAGTAACATGCCATCCCATTTGGTTTTCAATTAATGGGACTATCATTTGTTTTCCAAAAGGACAGTAATCTCAAAGACGCCTAGGAATGCTGCAGGTCAGCTGACATGGCGTAGACAATCACCTGATCTAAATCCAATTTGAGATGGTTTGGGATGAGTAAGACTGGAGAATGAAGGAAAAGCAGCCAAAAAGTAGAACCGGTTGCCAATAACAATAAATGCAACAAATTGCATTTCAGTGTTCTAGCAAAAAAATCATTCATGTAAAATTTATTCAAATCACTTCCCACTAAAAACAGTGGGAAGGCAGCTGACCCCTTGACAAATTGTACAAAAGAACTGGCCATGCTTCCTTCCTCACTGTAGAAGCATTGCCTGGGCTGTCAAAGGTTACTTCAAGTCAGACAGAAGTGGGTGGCAGGAACAGAGCTGCCTACCCTGAGTATTATCAAGGAGTACAAGTAATTGGCTGAGCATGAGATCTTTTCCAGATTTAAAACATATATTAGATCAAACCTATGTAAACATGTGACCCATGTCATTTTTGTGTGATTTGATGTAAACCATTCTATATGATTTTATGTAGAAAACAGTTGATCACATAAAAATACTTTAGCTGCATTTTCACAGACTGGGTCACATATATTCTACTATGTTAAATAGGTATAAACAAATATTTAATGGCAAAACATTCATGTTTCACTCTAGCATAGTATTTAAGATATGATTGTACATATTCACTGAAGAACCTAATGTACACTCTGCACTTTGAAAATGGACAATTAATGTGCACAATTACTGTCCAAGGACCTTAGTAATGTTTACAATTAGGGCTCTGATGTGACAAAAAATACAGACAAAATACAATACTATGTGTCAATAACATGAACTAATAACATCTCAGAATGCATGTCGTTGGTTATCATAAATATTTTGAAGAAAACTTTGAACTGATTCTCAAAGCAAATATTCTCCATTTTTAACACACTGGGAAGGCCCAGGTTCGATTCCCAGCCAGTGCCCAAACCCCAGCCACTAGATGCATTGCCGGTCCCATGCTCGGATAAAATGGGAGGTTTGGGTCAGGAAGAGGATCCTGCGTAAAACCTGTACAGTCTGTGCGGACTGGATGTGGTAATCCGGGAGCAGCCGAAAGACCAACAACAACACACTGGAAAACATCCAGCTGTTGGTGCCAAAAGCCACAGGTTAAATCTGGTTTAATCAAGTATATTGATTTGAAGGGGATAGTGTAGTGGAAAAAGGTGCACAAGCAATAGGAATGACTTAGCCTTATAATATATATAAATTGATTGTAACCGATAATTTTCTGTTACACTCACTTTTCACAAGAAAGGTAGAATTGCTGCTCTGGTAGGACTCGCGTAGACGCGGAACCTTTAAAAGTACTTTTGTTTCTACAGGGAACGTTAATTTGTGTGCGTCAGTTGGCGCGAGTTGCTTGACTTTCAATTGAGAATAATTTGGATTTTAAAAAGATATTTATAATAACAAATAATTTTGCATTGTCAACGTATACTTTTACTATTCGGTGAAGTGACAATGAAGTTCCGAGCGAAGATAAATGACGTGGGATGTCTCAATCATTTCACACGTAGGTAAACAGTGAAAAGTAGTCGTTTATCCGGGAACCTTTAACAGTGTCCTTAATTTTACACGCGATATGTCTGTGATGTGCGAAATGTACATTATTCCAGTTGTGTTAATGTTTGAATTCCTTCCAAATAAGCATAATGTCATACAGTATTTGAATAAGATGGTGTAAACACAGAATACAGTGAGGTTGTTCTTGCGTTTTAATTTTATTTACCAGTTTAATAGTGTGTGTATTGCTGTGTATATGCGTGTGTGTCTGTGTGTGTATATATATGTAAATATATATATATATATATATATATATATATATATATATATATATATACACTGTATATACTGTATGTGACATTCGTGTTTTTGCTGTTTCTATATATTTGTCTTTTGACTACATATCTATATTAAATTTTATTTGTATGGCGCTTTTAACAATTGTCCTTGTCGCAAAGCAGCTTTACACAATCAAAACTTTTATATGATATATGGATGTGGAATAATACAGCCTATTAATGACAATTATTATAATATTATTGTAAATCAGCTAGCGGTTATGACAAGATGAAGATGAATTAATTGGTTTGATGATATGCAGGTGTAAAGTTTGTCCCCAGATAAGTCAACCACACAGGATTTTACAACAAGGTCCCAGGTTCAGTTCCTACCAAATGCCCAAACCCTAGCCACTGGATGCAGTGCTGGTCCCAATCCTGTATAAAATATGAGGGTTGCATCAGGAAGGGTATCCAGCGTAAAACCTGTACCAAGTTCAGATGGTCCACTGTGGCGATCCGCAAGACTAACAACAACATAACTTTCAGACTAATGATAAGGAATCTCCAGAAAGAGAGAAGCCAGCAGTCACTGAAAAAAAGTTGCAGACTGATTTGAATGTGGCATGGAAAACGGTTGAACAGAGAATAAATAATAAACGGTGACATGCACTCAATTTATCGTCATTACTACACCTCAAAGAATTTAGCCATAGTTTAGTGTCTCAAATCACTTAGACAAATCTCAAGACTTGGAATGATATGGTCTTTGTCAGACAAACAAACAGAACTCTTTGGGAGTAATTCAGCTCATCAAGTTTGAAGAAAGAACGGCTGCATGCATATGAAGGAGCATCCAAAGTGAAGTATAGACGTGTTATGGTCATGATATGGAGCTGCAGCGTTTAATGGGGCATTATTACGGACTGCCACTCAATACTTTTGAAGGCTTTAGTCCTATTAAGTTTTAAACTCTCTTTTTTTTAGGAATACATATTTTATTTTCTCATATCTATAAGTGCACAGCTAAAATAGAGTGTGTGTAAACTCAAACTGGATACAGCATACAGTATTTTAAATAACACAAATAACAGTGTCTAAATATTTAATATAATGCTGTTTCTAATAATAAGACATAGAAAATGGGGAGACTGCGATTGTATAAAAAAAGAGCTTGCGCCCTCTGCCGACAAAGTGTAGAATATGCGAAGAAAACACTTGTCTGTTGATGACTCAATATCGACACAGAGAGGCCCAAAGAATATACAGTATACATACTTCAACATAAAAAATATATATGCACAAAAAATCATGGGCTGACATAATTCCAGTCTTAAAAAAGGGCATAGATAACTGGTGAATTGTGTTTATGATTTTTGGGCCCCTCTTTGTAATACATAAACAAATTGGATCCCCCCCCCCCTTACATTCTAGATCTATACTGAACCATTCTAGAACTACCTACAAAACAAAACAAAAAAAGCTATGAAATAACACACATGGCATATGACAATTACACTTGCCTTAGTGATTATGTATGTTTTTATTCCTCAACCAGTAAATGGTAATTAGGATCATTGTGTCTTTGTGTCTGCAGGTGTAGTGAACACCATTACAAAACTCACAAAGACTTGTGTTGTACGACTTACTGTCGACAACATTTTCTTCGTCCTTTCTGGAAAAGTTGCCAATGGAGGAGTCAGTATGTGGTGTGAGTTACTGCAGGTAAACCCATGTGCATTTTATTTATTTATTTATATGTCAAAAACAA